>JACGWO010000011.1:11790490-12460802 GCA_034509735.1 Sesamum alatum
CCCGCCGGCCGAGTACCTTCCGTCATTGAACCGAGCATTATTCCCTCACCCTCCAAGTCGCCCAGAAAATGAGGATCGGCAAAAGCAATCGGACATGCCCACGCTTCGCGTACGGGGACGACAATTTCCAGAAATTCACCATTGTGGAGACATGGGCTGTTGTAGGGGGGAGCAATTGAACCAGTCCCCAAAGAAGTCTCAAACTACACGGATCATCGGGCTTTCAAGGAATAGATGTTGCATCATCTCATAGTCATGACAACACTCGCATTTGGACACAACCGAGAGCCCCTTAGCCCGCAAACGATCATCAACATGGAGATAATCATGCAGCAATCGCCATATAAACACAGACTGCGACGGCGCAATGGTCCCATGCCATAAATCCTGGAAAATAGGGCGGCGCAAGACCGAAAGGCGAACGCTATTCCACGCAGCTTTAAGGGTAAACCTGCCATAAGAGGTGCCTTTCCAAATAGCCCTATCCGTCGAGGCCTCATCGAAAGGAACTTGGGCGATCTACTGCACCATGATATTCGGCTGAAGAGACCCCAATTTGGCCTCATCCCAATGGCTAGCATTCCAGAATGTGGAAACCGGTTCATGCGAGTGGGGGAGCAGCGGAAACAAGGTAGCCAAAGGCGCATCGCCAACCCAATGATCATGCCAAAAACATACACTTCCAGCGCCGAGGGACCAAAATATATTTTCCTCGGTTTGCTCATGGACCCGACGCATACGACGCCATTGTGAAGTGCCCGTGGTGTAGATGTGTGTCGACGCGGGGCAAGAACGCTTGCAGTACTTCCTAGCGAGGAATTCTGCCCACAAAGAATTCGAGGAGCGAAAGCGCCACCACAATTTTATAGAGAAGGCAGTAACCATGTCGTCAATATTCCTCACACCAAGACCACCCTCATCAATGGGAAAACATAATCACTGCCAGGCAGACTAGTGCAGCCGCTTAAAAGAGCCCGTGGATCCCCAAAAGAATTTGTTGATTAATCTTTCTATGCGCAGAATCGTTCCTCTCGGTGGTTTGAGTATGTGGAGAAGGTGTATCGGCATTTATAGTAGGACCGACTTAATCAGCTGCTGGCGCCCTCCAAAAGATAGGAGCTTCTTTTCCCACCCTCTAATCTTCGAGGAGAGCGAATGAAGAAGTGGATCAAATAACCCCTTCTTCTTTCGACCAGAATAGATGGGGGCGCCCAGGTATGTGAAAGGTAGGGATTTCATATTGAAGCCCGTGAGCCGCTTTATGAGCCGCTTGACAAGCAAAGGCGCCTTGTTGTCGATGATGAAAGAGCTTTTATCAAAATTGATACACTGGCCTGAGACCCCCTCAAATTCCCGTAGGAAACGGACCACCTCCATCAGCGTATGTTCCTTGGAGTTAGTAAAGAGTAGTACGTCGTCGGCATACGCCAAAAGAGAAACACCCTCGCTTCCCCTATATCGGAGAGAGTGATCCGAGCTAACCAGCTTATCAAAGCTCCGGGAGAAATACTCGGACATAAGAACAAATAACGTGGGTGATAGAGGGTCACTCTGCCGAAGCCCACGCGTGGATTTGAAAAAACCACATGGAGACCCATTTATCATTACCGAAAACCAACAGTTCTGAACACAGTTACGAACCAGTCCCCTCCACACCGGTGGGAAGCCAAACTGACCAAGTATATTCTCCAAGAAAGACCAATCAACTCTGTCATAGGCCTTCATCATGTCGAGTTTAAGGGCGACGTTCCAGTCCCTCTTGTTCTGCGGGAGAGCGTGGATGATCTCCTGAGCCAAGAGAATATTGTCGCCGATTTGGCGTGTGGGTACAAAACCACTCTGATTGCGCGAGATGAGCGAGGGAAGGAGACCTCTTAGGTGGTCATTTAGGAGCTTCGTCAATATTTTATTCGACGTGTTGCATGGGCTGATAGGTCGGAAGTCACGCCAGTCAGATGGGCTCTTGACTTTAGGGAGGAGCACGAGGGAAGTCGCCGTAAAACTAAGAGGATAGGAGTCCCATTTAGAAAATCCTGAATAGCCTCCAACACATCTCCCTCGATCAATGCCCAACATTTTTGGTAGAAAAAGGCATTGAAGCCATCTGGTCCAGCCGCGCTGTTTGGCGACAACTCGGACACAATCCGGTATACCTCCTCCGGAGTTGCAGCTCGCAGCATATCAAGACCTTGTTCGGTAGTAATCAGGCTCAGGATAACGGCCTCTGGAGGCGTGGCCGGTCGAGAGGTATCCGACGTCAACAGCGTTTTAAAGAAATCCACGCCGAGCAGTTTGATTTGTTCCGGATCAGCAATCGTGACTCCCTGGTGTGAAATAGAGGAAATAATAGACCTGCTTCGTTTCTTTTTAACCATGGAGTGAAAGAAACGCGTGTTCCTATCTCCTTCGATGACCCATTTACACGCAGCCTTTTGGCGCCAAAAGTCTTCCTCGTTAGCCAAGGTCTGTTGGAGGGTAGCTGTGCACCTATTTAATGCCAATAGATTGGCGTCTAACGGGGCCGCGTCATATGTCTGCTCCGCCAAAAGTGCGGAGGCTTCCGCAGCTTTGACGTTCTGAAAAACGTCGCCGAAAACCATTTTATTCCATTGCTTCAGGTGTTGCTTTAGCCGACGTAACTTTTCTGCAAGTTTGGACATGCCCCGACCTCCGATAGGCATGGATCAAACCCGTTCGACTAGAGACATAAACTCCGGATGCCGGCACCACATGTTTTGGAAACGGAAGGAGGATGGACCCGCGGTACCTGGTACTGTAACCCGAAACAATAATGGGCTGTGATCGGAGGTGGATCGCGAGAGGTGTTTGACCTTCGTCTGAGGAAATGCATCGACCTATTCACTTGAGAATAAGATCCTGTCGATGCGTTGCCAAAGTCCACGTATTTCTGATAAATCGCTCCACGTATAACGGCTGCCTTCGAAACCTACATCAACTGGTCGATGGTCGGTCCACGTATAACGGCTGCCTTCGAAACCTACATCAACTAAACCACTGTCGAAGATTGCTTCGCTAAACACCCAGCAGGTTTATCTTATGTTTCTTGCACATATTTCTGACAAATCGCTGCTTATTTCCGATACCTCGTACGTTCCAAATTATCGCATTCATTGGTGGTCTTGGGAGGTGAGTGGCTGACCTCGTGCGTGACTCCGTGTCACGATTCTATCTTGCCGCCCAACTGAAACACCCCTGCGATATATCCCTTTTGCTTTGGCCACCTCGAAACCCTCGTCGACCGTGATCAGATTAGCTTCATGGGAAGGTACCTTCCACGACGAATCATCTTGCCCACATCTGTCATCGGCCTCATCCTCCGTTTCCAGATGTTCCCCCCCTTCTGGGTCATGCAAAGGCTGAACCGGCTCTTCTGATTTGAAGACTCAGATCGTCCACACGGGATTATTATCTCCCTGATCATTCTCCAGTTGCTGGTCAGGCGTATTTGTATTGCCGTACCCTGCTGAGATCTCCCGGTTCAAAGCCTTTGGTGTGCCAATAGTCTCAAGGCCCGACATAGTATTAGAGTCGGCATTTGCTTCCCCAGCCACGTCCCCATCCGCCTCGTGTGGATCTTTTGCAACTGGATCAGGCCGAGCTGACTTGGTCCGGGAGGCTCCCGTATTCTCAGCCCGTTGCTCACTTTGTCAATTTTGGACCTTTTCGGCTTGTTTGCTTGAAAAAAAGATAATGAATAAATATAAAATTAAACGTCTGCCATGATTTTTAATAATTATTATATTATATTTATTCGTTTTGTATTTGCGGATAGGTGAAAGTGTGATTTTTAAGGTATGAGTTTGTTTTATTGAATAAGAAAAGGTGATTGTTGTGTTAGATATATCTACTCCTTTTCTAATTGTCTAGAAATTTAGATATTGAGGTGATTATTTAATATTTATTTAAATTATATTTTTAATCCTACATGATGGGGGAGAGGATGGCATTTTGAGAGCAATACAGGTTTTGGGTGGCAATTTAACGACAATATTTACTTAGGTTTGAGTGATATAAGGACTCGAGCCACTGAAGTGGCCAAATTTTACCAGAATCAATTGACGTGACCAATTTTAGGGCTTTTAATTAACCTTGGGCAACTGCCATCTAGGATGCTATCATGCAAAAAAATGGAGGGAGAAATTGCAATTTCAATCATGCATGCTAGAAATCGGGACATGCAGTACTTTCATACGTAACTTTTAGTAGAATTATATTTTATTGAACCTCATAAAATTGCTTGATAATATTTTTTTTATTTTTGAACCAAAAAATTGCATGATAATATTAGCAAATGCATTAATTATCAATACAATATTTTATATTAAAATTAAAAATTAAAATTTTGTAAAATATTTGTTTTTTTTTATAATGACGATTATATATATGCTATACAAATACTAATATGCTATTTTTATTTTAATTAACAATAAACTTAAACAACATGGGAGTAAATTTAATTTTTGAGTACATGTAATTGCATGAAATTAATGTTCTAAATAAACTTAATTGAATAGTTAATTCAATTACATGAGTTGAGAAGTTGAAGTGCATTTTAACATTATAATAATTTATTGTAGTGGTATAAAAAATACCACGCTATGTCTATAAGGCCCTTTCTCTCTATAATAGTATAGATTATGGGTGGCTACTGTGGTTCTGTAACTAAGGTTTTTGATAATTTTAGTCCTGAAATTTATTATATTTAAGCAATTTCAATCCCCACATGAAAATTGTGCTAATCTCGCGGAATATTTGGAGATTTTTGGAAATTGGGAATTTTATCCAATTTGGCAAGAAAATTGCACATGGAAAGCATGTGAAGAAAGATGAGGTTAATTTATTTTCTTTTTTTTTTTTCATTTTGTAAAATCATTAAAAATAGTCCCCAAATTAAGAACAATAGAAATTATTCTCCCCACCCAAACACTTTCAACCGAAAATTACTTAAAGATTTTCTATGAAAATTGAATATAGGGTAAATTACAGCTACCTTTTTTGAGATTTGGCATAATTATGAATACTTTCTTATTGTTTGAAAAATTACAAATATCCTCCTGAGGTTTGTAACCGTTTAACAAATAATCAATTTCCATCCATTTTTATGGGTGAACTAACCAAAATGTCCTTATACACAGAATAATTTTTATTTAATTCTTTAAAACAATTTGGACTACAATACGCAAGGAGATGTTTTTTAAGTTTTTTATACAGATGATCAATAATGTAATTTGCCTGAATTGATTTTTTCACAATTTTAATAAAAAATTCAATGACAAAATGGTTAATTTCAGACCTTTGGTTAAAAATTACAAACATCAAGGGAGGGGGGGGGGTATTTGTAACTTTCCAAACAATAAAAAGGTATTTGTAATTATGTCAAACCTTAGAGAAGGTGGATGTAATTTATCCTTGAATATATATTGAAGATCAGAAAGAAAGCTACATCTTCGCAATGCCACCACGAGATCCGGAGTTCAATGATTTTTCCCTTCTAACTGCCATAAGATTTCACATTCTTGAAATATTTGTGTATGTTGTTGACATTGAAGGAAAATATTAATTTTGTTTTGTACGTATTCCAATGAAGATTATGGAAAAATTGCATTTTACATCCCATAATTTACCTTTATTCAATCAAATAAACAAATGTATAAGATTAAAAAAAAGGAGTGGAAATTAAAGTAATGAGTAGTAAAACGAGATTGATTGTGTTATGATGAGGCCACATTGTGCCTATGGAGATGTGAGGCCAACACTTTTTGACCATGTGAACTCACCACTTGGGAATCAAGCTCTTCCCAGTATCCGCAGATATTAAAGAAAAAAAAAAAAACATTTATTAGGTAATTGTTGAAAAGTAATAAAAATAAATCGAAAAGAGCTAGCGTTTGTTTTATTGGGTAGAAAAAATATTTTGTCCTTCGAACTATAACCATTTTTGTACTTTGCAAGTTACCACCTTATTAAAGCAGTTTTTGGTGGAATTTTTCATTGAAAAATGATCATATGCTCACACATGACCCAATTTTCCATGAAAAAAAATACAAGTTCGATTTATTTTTTTTTAGGAATACACCGTGTTTTTATATTAAAAAAAAATCAAATTCAATGCAAAATTAAAAAGCCTATGACTTGTTTTTTAGAAATAAGGAAGATTTTTTTTCTACATGTGATCATTTTTTGGTGAAAAATTCCACAGACACTCGGCATAATATATTCAACTGATCCTCATAGTGAATTAAATTATATTTACGAGAGCTTCTAGCTTTTAAATAAGCGATTTCGTAGAAAAAAGTTAAAAATTGTAGCAGAATCAAAAGTGGGTAGTGTTTGTAAAAAAAGTGAAAAGCAGATAAAAGTTAAATTAGGTAGTGTTTGGGAAAAAACACTTCTAAAATAAGATCGTTTCGTCCCGATGTATTAAAAATATGATATTTTTTCTTAGTATTTGAACTTATCTCTTGATTATAATAATTATTTTTCTCAAAAAATTAATAAATTTTATTTCAATTTGTATATCTCATATTTTAATCTTTTACAAAATGATTATCCTTTATATTATTAAAATATTCAATACCAGTTGAAAAATTGGATGTTTAATTTAATAATATTCTCATTATGTAATATAATTGTTCATTCATGCACAATAAATAAACTTGCACAATTGATAAAAAAAATTATTTTTTTTATTAATAATAGCAATTTAATTTATATTTTTCTATGATTTTAGGATTAATATCATATAATATATAAAATAAAATATAAAATTTTTAAATTTTAAATATGTTAAATTGTAAATTTTGTTAGTGATAAATTATTCAAATTATTTGAAAATTTTAACATCAACTTTAGATGAACCATTTTTAAAATAACTTAAAAAAAGTAAAATCAAATTGAAATTATTATAATGAAGGTAAAGTAGTATAAAAGAAAGTTGAATTTATTAACAAAAAAGGCCAAAGCAACTAGAAGCGCCCCCAAGGTGCTTCACACTTTTGGCTTAATAGTGCTTTTTATAGCAGTTCCAGAAACAGAAGTTGTCATCCCAAACACCTCAAAAGTGTTTTTCTGCATTCAAAAGCTGAAAAGCGCTTTTTCAAAGCTCGCACGAATATAGGTGCAAACGAGACGAGCTGGGCCAAAAATCTGAGCTCGAGCTCAACGAGCCTGCATTTTACAGGCTCGAGCTCGAGCTTGAGCTCGTAGATCACGAGTCGAGCTCGAGTTTGTTTTTTTTCCCCCTAAAATAACGTAAAAAAAAACATGGACTATTCTACAACCTGGAATATATCATTCCAAAATTTAAATAAGAATCGGAAAGAAAACATTCACAAGAAGCCAAAAATAAGCAATTCGATGAAATGAATTAAGTTCAATTTTCAAACTAACAAGTAAGTAGTAACACCCACAAATTAAGTTCACCTAAATCTCAACAACCCCATCAGTTCAATCGTTTACCTTTTTAAAAGGATGCAAACAACCCATTCAAACAATCAAAAAAGCTAAAATTTGCAATCAATACATAAGTATCAGCAAGACATGAGGTGCTCTCTATGTTTATCAAATGGCAACTCAAATATGCGGAGATCTTGAAGTCACTGCAAAAATTTGAAGAAAAATACCATCAATCAGAATAAATCTTTTCGTATCAAAGTTAAAAATATATTTTGGGATAAAAAGATAGTTAAGGATGCAATAACTAATTAAGAGGAACAAAAAACGCAAACCAAACTAATATAATATGCATATTTCTTATCAAAAATATCATATTCCAGAAGCATAAATGATAAGACTTTGTACTTAACTGAATTAAATCTCCACCATTCTAAGACATCAAATTCCTCTTCAATTTTGTTGTCTTTCTTGAATGAGTAATAAGTTTCTTCCAGATACATATGAGTTCTTATTTTTGAGGTTGAACAGATTGAACTGACTCCAAAAAGTAAGCATATCTAAACCAACCTTTTGACATTCCAACATTACTAGTACCTTGACATTGAGAACTGCCCCCTTGTATTTGCCAACACGACTCACCTTCATCATTATATAGCAGTGCGTATTCAGAATAGAGTTCATGCAAGACCTTGCGAACAAAGCTAATTTCCCTTTCCAATTTCTCGGAAGAATATAACTGGGGAAAACAAAAGTCAAGTGCTTTCATGTTGCACCTTAGATCAAGAATGGTTGCTATTGACATCAATAAATTAGTCTCACCCCAATACTTATCAAATTTGATTTTCATTTTTTCAACCATGTCTAAAAAAAAACCATCACTATCAGAAAACTTCTCATCTAATTGCACTTTCACTAAGCTGACTACATTAAGAAACAAGTTTGAAGTTGGGTAGTCACTTCCAAAAATGATGTGTGTGGCATCCCAGAAAACCTCCAATGCCGAACATACCTTTTCAACTTTTTTCCAATCTTCAGGAAACGGACAATCATCATAATGTGGATCTTTAGCGGTAAATCGTGGAAAAACATCCTTGAACTTCATTGTAGTAGACAACATCTTATATGCAGATTTCCATCTCGTTCGACAATCATCAACCAACTTTCTTTGAACATCTCATATGTAGAGTTCCGCCTCGTTCGACAAGTTTAGTTGTTTCACAATTCAGAAAATAACAAAAGCTTTGCATCTGATTGTTGAACATACTCTATGATGTCACGTATCACTTCAACGAAGCTTTTAATTTCAAAAATACCATCTTGTGCTATGAGGTTCAAAATATGAGCACAACATCTGACATGAAATAATTTTCCCTCGGAAAGCAACTTTTTCTTTCTTTGCGCATAAATCTTCAGATGGTAAATGACAGAAGCATTGTCAACAGATACTGTGTGAATTTTACTCTGAATATCCCAATCTTCCAAAAAACGCCAAATAGCATCAACAATGCCAAGACCTCGGCGAGGAGGTGGAATGTAAACAAAGTTGAGTACACATTTCTGTATTGCCAGTTTTCATCTGTCCAATGACCTTATCACCATATACTCCATTTTCAGTAAAAGATTTCTCATGCATCATTATCCAGTGAGCTAGTGACTCTTTCGTAACTTCAATGTCAAATTTCCCATTTGTAAAGCTGGATACGATGTTGGATCAATATTGTTGGTCATAAAACTAAGCTGTGTTTGCATCGAATTCCTTCATAGCTTTTGCTCTAATATGGTTGGCATGGTGTTGCAAGTATCTGTGTAACTAAGTTATTGAATTACCTTTGCTTTTCACGAACATCTTGTAGTGGTTAGAACAGATCATTACGGTGCCATCTGCATCCTTAACATCTTTAAATTCTAGCCAAACGGTTGATTTTTTATTTTTTTATTTTTTTGTCTTTTGGCCTTCGGCAATGAAGTATCCTCATCTTTATCAACCTCCGTTTGTGCCTGTGCTCAGGATCTATATCATTTATAGTTTGTTGAATTCCGTCATTTTGAGGTTGAAAGATTGAATTTGTTGAATCTACTCTAGAAGTAGATATAAGATAAAAATTTATCATTTGGCGTCTCGAATTCATACCTAAAAAATAATAAAAAGTAACTCAAATAAAAAGGTTCAATAATATATCAAGAATCCGTTGAAAGTTGCTAATCCACAATCAAACTTAAATTCAGATCAATGTGCAAACTTGCAAACTCATGAATGGCCTGCCCTGTTAGTTTCCAGCACTCCAAAGTTCTGCAGTAGAGAGGCTAAATTGCATATTTGGTCCCATAAAAAGGGGTTGTGCCATTTTTGGTCCCATGATTTACGGGATTTCATTTTTGGTCCCAAAACTATTAAAGAGTTTGCAAAGTTAGTCCCAAAAGACATTTTCCGTTAAGTTCTAACGGCAAGTGGTAGAAATTCGTTAACCCCTACTTGCTAATTTGCTTTTTTAGTCCCACAAAGAATGAGAGTTTGCTTTTTTGGTCCCACAATTTATGAAATTTTCTTTTGGTACGAAAATCGTTAAAATTTTTTTTTACAAAGTTAGTCCAAAACTTCAATTTTGTCAATTTTTGTCATTAATCAACAAATTCATGCAAGATTTTATTAAATCAACAATCAATCTTTTATTCAATCAATATTCAAATAGGCTAATAATTATTTCTTTATATTCATTATAATATAATTTTTAATATAAATTATTATTTGTATTTATATTTATATTACATATAAATAAATAACAATGTACGAGCCATAAATATAAAACAAAAATGATAAAAGAAAATAGCATTGCATATAGAAATTGTTGTTATGTGATTGAGAAATTCATTTCACAACAATTGTTATGTGATCGAGTAACAAATATTCGTATATGATTTGAAACTACTTGATTTTTGAAAGTTTTACTAGACTTGTAATTAGAAAATAAAAAATAAAATGATCAACGCATAATATTTTTTTATTTTATTAATTTTTTTATTTTATAGTTATAGGTGGTACATTGTTGTTTGTTTGTCTAATTAAATATAAATATAAGTAATAATTTATATTACAAATCACAAATTATATAATAAAATATATAAAAAAAATTATTAGTCTCTTCAATAGTGATTGGATAGGAGTGACTCTTGATTTAATAAAATAATTCGTATGTTGTGGGCATTAATTTATTGATTAATGTAAAAAAAAAAAATGACAAAAATGAAACTTTGGGACTCACTTTGCAAATTTTTTAATAATTTGGGGTACCAAAAAGAATTTTCGTAAATCATGAGACCATAAAAGCAAACCTCTCACCTTTGTGGGGCTAAAAAAGCAATTTAACAATTAGGTGTTAACGAATTTCTACCACTTGACGATAAAATTTAACAGAGAACATCTTTTGGAATTAAGTTTGCAAACTTTATAATAGTTTTGAGACAAAAAGCGAAATTCTGTAAATTATGGGCCCAAAAAAGGCACTGTCCCTTCTTTGTGGGTCCAAAAAGTTAATTTAGCCGCAGTAGAACTTAATTTGATGGGTTTCCAACCAACACTCCAAAGTTAATTTGATGGGTTTTCAACAATTAGTATATTTACTCCAAAGTCCAAACCCATCAAATTGCTCTACAACATCATTGGCAGCAACAAGGCATCAACATTCAGAAAAGAACCAATACTTCTTCATATTCAGAAAAGAACCAAAACAACAACTATAATCAGAATTCTTATTTTTTTTTTCTTTTCTTCCAAATAATTTCATTTCCCAAGCACAGTCGACGAAAGATTTAAGGGGCACCGAAGCGAAACCAAACAATGTCAACAAAAGTTCACTCAGATATTTTATCAAACACCTTTGAAGCATATAGGAGAAAATTTCTTTAATAAACTTTGAAAAAATTTACAAAAAAGAAACATCACCTGTTAATGGTGGAGTCGGAGCGAAGGTTTGTCGTGTGCCGCGTCTGCTGATGGATTCGTAGCCAACGCACGGTGAGGTTCTGGAGCTCTTCTGCAATTGATCGCACGAGAGAGATAGTTAGAGTACAGAGAAAAAGACGTCGATTCTAAACTTGTTAGGGTCCCATCTCATACCTTTTTCTTTCTGTTTTTTTTTTTTTTAAAAAAATGAGTTATTTGATTTATTTATTTATATAATAAATAGATAACTAATATGATCCGGGTATGGTGACGATCCTGGGTGAAGGTGGATGGCCCTTGGACTCGAACAACGACCCAGATGAAGTGGTCCTTGAGGAGAGAAAGCACGTCAGGCTAGTCGGGATGGTCCCCGGCGAAGACCCGCCGATGCTTAAGTCAGCTTAAGTTTGAGATGGTGATATGCGATCTAAATGTAGCAATGGTCGTGTATACTCAATAAATCTTACCATAAATGCGATAGAATGGTGCTATTTATAGAGCCAAGTGTCTGTACTTGCCTGGTCCACGTGGCATCATCTCAAAGCCCGAGTTGTCAGACGATGGAGGGTCTAGATCTTCGCTTAATGTGGATCTCCGTCCGGGTCAGGATTCCGGGTCGGGTCGCGGATATTCGACCCGACCGACATACACGCGAATCCTGGTCCTTTAGTTGTAATTTTGTCCCTTTTCCAGGGTCAGTTCTGTCTTTTACATAATTAGGGGTGTACCCCTATCATTAGTCCCCCCACTTCTTCTAGTACAAGTTAGTGTTGTAGAAGAAGTCGAACCATCTGCTCGCGAAGCGTCGCGGCTTACCCGCCGTCCGATCGTGACACATGGCGCTATCTCGACATCCTGATCGGCGCGCCTTTTCATGCTCCGAGCTCTATAAATACGCCATGCCTTCATTTCGGGTACTACTCACAAAAAACGGTGTCGCGCGATCCTCTTTCTTGTTGTCGTCCTGCTCATCGATCGCTTCTCCTGCTATCGGTCGTCCTTTGTCAGTCGCTCGTTCGCTCCCAGGTACCTCTGCGACCCTTCTTGTTTATATTCTGTTCGTGGAACTGTCCTTTGCCACCGTCACCTGCCATCATCACCTGTCGCACACTTTGCACCATTATGTCTGAAAGCTCTAGTTCGGGCTCCAAATCTAGTTCAGGTTCTTCCTCTTGTTCCGCTTCGACCGCGACCTCTCCTTACTTGGCTTCACATCCTTTCCCTGCAACTCAAAACGATCCCGTGCGTTCACCCGCGACCTTAGCAATACACTTAGAGAATTCTCCTAGGGTTCCACCCGCGGCCTCTTCCTTAGGTGTGACCGATTCTGAAGAGACTCCTACCATAGTTGCGTATCAAAGCATGATGAATAAAAATCATTGGGCTGGGATAGTTAGTAATTTAAAGACTCCTGTTCATAAACTTAAAGAAAAATATTTTATTCCCCATGACTATGAGGTTCTGAACCCGCGACCCTTCGACCGGATGCACTGTCCACCCCGAGGTTTCTGTCCCTTATCAATTGTTCACCTAGATGCCGGTCTTCGCTTTTCTCTTGCCCGTCCTGTAGAGCATATTCTACGTGCCTTAGATATCTGCCCCATGCAACTGACTCCCAACTCTATAAGCCACATACTCATTTTTGTTATAATAGTGCGGTATCATAACCTCCGACCTAGTTTCGATAACTTCTGGTCTTTATATTCTCTCACCCTTTCTACGAGATCTGCCGATCGTGGTTTCTTTTATATTTCTATTCGTAAAGGATGTAGGTTCCTAGATAAGCTTAGGTCGAACGTAGGTCCTTGGCGGGAGAGGTTTTTCTTTATTTGCCCTTATCCAGGGAATACTTGGCCTTTCCGTTGTGACTGGCGAGTGTCGGCGCCCGAGCCCGAAACCCATGGAAGAGGGTTGGAAGGTGATCAAATAAATGCACTCACTTCTTATACATATGATCCGAAAAAATTATTAGAAGAGACAGTCTTGACGCTCGCCGGGCTTTCTCCAGCACCCCTTCTTGTTAGGGGTTCGATAGGTGAACCACCTTCTTACCTTATGCCTTTACTTAGCTATTTACTGTTCTGGTGGACCTTGACAATGTTGTTGCTATCTCGCAGATTCCGCCGTCATGAATGCGCGCATTGCACGGCTATCGCTAGCACTGAGGGATGGCCCCGCACCGGTGGTCGCTGCTCGTTCTTCTGAGGCGGAGGACTCTGTTGCACAGGGTGGCGACCCTCCCGGATGTTCCTCCGAGCACCCCACCGTCGATCCCCCCGTACTCACCGAGTTCACTGGAGACATTGGTGGTGTGGTCGCTGCTTCATCCGAGGGTGTTTTGGCCTTGGGTGCAAACCAGGATCCCTCTGGATCGAAGGAGGCCGAGGTCGCTGAGCCGGCTGGAGGCGATGAGGGGCCCTCTAAGAAGCGGTGCCGCAAAGGTAAAAAAACACCGCAGTAAGGGTTCCAGCAAGTCTAGCAAACGGAGCAAGTCTCGATCCGAACGCCGGGCAGCCAAGGATGCCACCGAGGAGGCAGAGAATACAAAGTACTTCAAAGAGATGGTGGTATGGTGGAAACAGGCTCGCGATGAGCTCCGTCTCCCCAATAGTAGAGTTGCGGAAATGGAAGGGGAGAAGTTGGATCCAGGATGGGCAATTTCTGCTCGGAGCTCCGTGCTGTGCTCGCTCGTTGGTCAAGATTCATGGGAACTATACAAAGTGTGTTTACTGGAGCGTGATCAAGTTCTCCTAGCTCAAAACTTCCCACACACGTGTCGAGGAACATATTGTCCATGTGCTCAACCAGGTACGATTGTCATCTTTCACCTTGATTCTATCATCCTGTCACCCTTTCACCTTGAACGTTTTTTTGCAGGCGATGGCTTTTAGCCATGACTTGTCGTTGAAATGCCCCCT
The DNA here is from genome assembly GCA_034509735.1 of Sesamum alatum. Classification (NCBI taxonomy): domain Eukaryota; kingdom Viridiplantae; phylum Streptophyta; class Magnoliopsida; order Lamiales; family Pedaliaceae; genus Sesamum; species Sesamum alatum. The sequence goes on from JACGWO010000011.1 coordinate 11,804,765, forward strand.
GTTCCCTCACCAAAAGGGGATCGCTGAATCAAAAATTCTTGAGCTTCATAGGGATGTCCTCGAGGCTCAGCAGAGGGAAAAAACAGCCCTGGATGATAAGAGTGCCCTTGAGGCCTAAATTGCTGATTTGAAGTCTTCGCTCCAACAGTCTGTAGAAGTGACCAGGAAGTCCGTGGCCGAGGCATTGGAGCAGGGCAAAAAAACGAAGGGTTTTCAGCTGGAAGGGTCGCTGGGCGAACAGAAGGCCTTAACGAGGGTCGCGACGCCTTTCTACAATCGGACGAGTACAAAAGGAAAGTCTCTAAGCATCGCCTCCAGGGAGCTAAGGATTTTCTGAAAGCACCCGCCTTCAAAATGGCTGTTGAAATCCAATCAGCTCGCTTCCTCAACGAAGGATTCGACAAGTGCATCTCTCAAATAGAGCATCTCAATGGTTTTGCGGATGGATTTGATCGCAGCCATCTTGATCCATCCTTAGATACGAACCTCCAGACGTTGAAGATGTTGCTCCTGAGGTCGAGGGGGAGGATGAATTCGAAGCCCTCGTTTCCGAAGTAGGGCAAGTTCCTGGGTGCTAGGTCGCGACCTGAGATCCTTTTGACGGGGCTACCTTGGGAGCCTCCTTTTTGTGAAGATTCTGTGAAGACACCCTTTTGCTAGGAAATCTTATAGCAGGGTAGATTGCTAGACAAACTTCAGACAATATTGTAATATTTACCCTAGGAAGATCCCTTAGCCATCATCCTTATTATATTTTGCAAGGTGGATGGCTCCTTGGTCTTACTTTGTATTTGGTTCTTAGCTAGCAATGCAACTTTTGTGGTCTGCCGTTCAATGATATCTTGTTCCGTTATTATGCATACTTTTCTCGTATATCATTCATGCTTTCCGTTTCCAGGGTGATTTTTCTGATCCCCGTGAGGGATGATCTTTTACAGATCATGCTGGTTTTTCCTATCGCTCGAGCGAGCCTTGGTGAAAGATACCTTGCTGGATGGTCTTTTTCTTTTACGAACCAACCCTAAGGGTGACCTTTCTCAGGCCACCTTGGATCTCGACCTTTTCTAGCCAATTGAGATTGTGTTCTCTCTAGTTCCCTTATGACAATCTTTCCAGATCGACTACGGCTGATCCTTTTTCAGGTCATTTCTTTTTCAGGTCATCCTTAAAGGGTGATCTTTTTCAGATCCGTTTAGGTCGCACTTTTCTAGATCGACTATATGTGAACTTTTCCAGATCACTTAAATTGATGATCTTTTTCAGACCGCTCTTAAAAGGGTGATCTTTTTCAGATCCTTTAGCGAGATGGCCTTTCCAGATTACTTTGACACGATCCTTTTCAGATCCTTTAGGAACCCGAACTTAAATTATACGCGATTGTGATTGTTCTATGGTCGCTGCTATGCGATGCTTGACACATTAAACATTACGTAAAGGAAGTGTTGCGATTGTTAAGTTAAGTGACCTTTCATAGGTCATATAAAGAAAGAAGATCTTTTCCATATCTAAAGGCTTACAAAAGGGGATCTTTTTCAGATCCCAGGGGATTACAAAAGGGGATCTTCTTAGACCCAAACACTTAATAAAAAGGGATTTTTTCAAATCCTCTTAACTCTACGCCTTTTCTTAGGTCGCACATCTTGCCTTCTTTGCGTCGTTCTCCATCTTGCCTCTACACATAAAATTTTTTCAAGTTGTGAATGTTCCATGATCGCGGGAGGTCTCGTCCTTCCAAGTCTTGAAGCTTGTATGTTCCTTTCTTCTTCACCTCGATCACCTTGTATGGACCCTCCCAACTTGGGTCCAATTTTCCAACGTGCTTGGACACTTCCACTTTTTTTAACACTAAGTCACCCACTTGAAAGTTTCTGGGCCTTACCCTATGGTTGTAGCTTCGCATCATGAGGCTTTTATGGTGTAGGATTCTTGCATAGGCGCAATCACGTTTTTCCTCCACGGTGGTGAGGTCAAAAGCTCTTTCCTTCTGATTTTCTTGCGAATCGTATCGCGCGATCCTTGCGGTCTCTTCACCTATCTCCGCCGGTATCACTGCTTCAGTCCCATAGACTAAACAAAATGGAGTCTCTCCTGTTGATGATCGAGGGGTCGTTCGATAAGCCCACAGTACTCCTGGTAATTCCTCGACCCACGATCCTTTTGCCCATTCTAGCCTCGTCTTCAAGTGTTGCAACAATATGCGATTAGTAACCTCCGTTTGTCCATTCGCCTGGGGATTTCCTACTGCTATGAAGTTCTGTTGTATTTTGAGTTCCTTGCACCATGCCACCATCCCTTTCCCTTGGAATTGTGTGCCGTTATCTAATATCAGGATACGCGGAATACCAAACTTGCAAATAATATTTTTCCATATAAAACTTATCACCTCTTTCTCAGAGATTTTAGCTAGAGCTTCAGCCTCCACCCACTTCGAAAAATATTCGACCGCAACGATAACAAACTTTTTTTGTGCCGGTGCTGGGGGAAACGGACCCACGATGTCAATCCCCCACTGGTCAAATGGACATGTGATTTTGATTGGTTCCATTGGGGTCGCTGGTGTATGTATCAGGGTCGCATATTTCTGGCAGCTCTCACATTTCTTTGAAAAATTCCATTGCGTCCTTCACCATAGTGGGCCAAAAATATCCCTGGCGGGTCACCTTCTGCGCTAGGGATCTTCCACCTAAATGATTTCCGCAGCTGCCCTCGTGGATTTCTCTCAACACATATTGCGCCCTCTCCGGTGTAAGACATTTCAGTAGAGGTCCATAGATTGATCGCTTATACAGTTCGCCACCTAACATCGTGAACCTGTTCGCCTTGTACCTGAGTCTTCTGGCCTCGGTCGGATCGCTGGGGGTGACTCCTTCCATGAGGTACTTGATGATGCTAGTTTTCCATGACTCTGCTTCTTCCACATTTTTCACTATGATCGGCTCGTCCACGGCTGCTACCTCTCGAATTATCACAGTGATCTTTCTATCTTTCACCCCCGACGCCATGGCCCCAAATTTCGATAAGGCATCGGCCCTTTCGTTTTCTTCTCGAGGTATTTGCTGAATCGTGCATTTTCCAAATTTACTCATCATCTTCTTTACCTTTTTCAGGTATTGGGTCATGGTCCATTCACGCGTCCCATACGACCCTTCTATCTGCATCGCCACCAATTGCGAATCGGTGTAAACATCCAACTTCCGCGCACCTGCCCCGTGGGCCATTTCCAATCCCAGTATTAAAGCTTCAAATTCCGCCTCGTTATTGCTCATGGGGAATGCTAACTTAGCTGCGACCTCGATCTCTGTGCCTCCTGGTCCTTGCAACAGAATACCTGCTCCACCATTGCTCGAATTAGATGACCCATCAACATGTAGGAGCTATCCCTCTTGGTCATCCTGTACCTGTTCACCTGCGAGCTCGACAATGAAATCAGCAAAAACTTGGGCTTTAATGGATACCCTTGCCTGGTATTCAATATCAAACTCTCCTAATTCCACCGCCCATTTGATCAGGCGACCCGATGCATCTGGTTTAGCCATAATTTGCCTTAATGGGAAATTGGTCAATACTATCACTTTGTGCGACTGGAAATACGGTCGCAACTTTCTTGCTGTAGTTACCAAAGCCAATGCTAGCTTCTCGATTTGAATGTACCGCTTCTCCACTCCTTGTAACATCTTACTTACATAGTATACAGGGCTCTGCGATCCTCCATCCTCCTTGACCAACACGGAGCTTACAGCATTTTCTGATACCGCCAAATATAAGTACAATGGTTCGCCTGCCTTCGGGTTCACCAGTAAAGGTGGGTTTGTAAGGTATTGCTTTAGATCTTGCAGGGCTTGCTCTCATTCCTTATTGTCTTGAAGAAGGGTAGGTTCCTGTCTGCTGATAGCGAAATGAAGCGATTGAGCGACGCGACCTTTCCAGCTAGCTTCTGCACCTCCTTTACCATTTTTGGAGAGCTTAACCCCATGATTGCTTCTATCTTCTCAGGGTTCGCTTCAATCCCCCTCTCGCTCACCATGTATCCTAAGAATTTGCCACCTCTTACCCCAAATGTGCATTTGGTCGGGTTAAGTTTCATCCCATACGCTCTCACTACTTCAAATGCTTTCTTGAGGTGATTGAGATGGTCATCGTCGAGCTTGCTTTTGACCAACATGTCATCAACATAGACCTCCATGGTTTGACCTATCAAATCTTTAAGCATTCTGTTCACCAACCTTTGATACGTAGCACCTGCATTTTTCAAACTAAAGGGCATCACATTATAACAATAAATGCCTTTCTCGATTACAAAAGATGTCTTACCTCGGTCCTCCTCCGCCATGAAGATCTGGTGATAGCCTTGATATGCATCCATCATACTAAACAATGCACATCCCGTGGTGGAGTCCACTAAAAGGTCAATTCGAGGTAGCGGGTAAGGGTCTTTAGGACACGCCTTGTTCAGATCTGTGAAATCGGTGCACATTCGCCATTTTCCTGCAGCTTTTGGCAAGATCACCATGTTGGCTAACCATTCTGTGTATTGCACCTCAGTCACGTACCCGGATTCCAACAATTTGTTTACCTCCTCTTCAATGATCTTGTTCCTTTACGGTCCAAATGTTCTCTTCCTTTGCTTAACCGGCTTGACATGCGGGTCTATATTAAGTCTATGGACTATCACCTTTGGGTCAATATCCTGGAAATCCGACGGGCTCCATGCAAACATGTTAATATTTTCCTTGAGAAACTCGATCATCATGTTCTCCAAGGTCGAGGTCATCAAGACCCAATTTTGGTGGTTTTTCCTGGTTCTCCCTGTATCAATTCTATCACCTTATGCTCCTCCGCAGACTCCACGCGTTCAGGTTTTTGCTTTTTTATGTCCACTTCTTCCATCGGGTGGTCTGTTCCTATCTTTCTTTTGACCTTTTCATCCTCCCCTCCACCCTTTTTCAGGGATAAGTTGTAGCATTTTCTTGCTTCTCTCTGGTCGCACTGCACCACGCCTACTCCATGCTTCATCGGGAACTTCATCTTTAAATGGTAGGTGGACACTATTGCCTGGAATAGATTCAAGTCAGATCTTCCCAAAATCACATTATACGCAAAAGGGGTGTCTACCACCAAGAATCTTACCATCAGCGTCCTTCTCCTTGGCTCATCTCCTAGCGAAGCTGGTAGGTCGATCGTCCCCAAAGGTATCACCTCGCTTCCTCTAAATCCCACTAAGGGTGTTCGCACTGGTTGCAACGATGCATCATCTAACCCCATTTTCCTTAATGCCCCCATGAACAAAATATCCACCAAGCTCCCGTTATCTACTAGCACCTTGTGCACCAAAAAATTTGCTATGTTTATTTTTATTACCATCGGATCATTCTGCGACCCTGTCCCTGCTATTAAGTTCCTTCGACCGAAACTGATTTCTTCCTCCTGTTCCACTTTCAAAACCATCTCACCGTGTACGAAGTCATTGTGCCGGGCATACCTCTTCCCTGATCTCATAGAGTCCCCTCCGATGGGGTCCACCTGCGATCGTGTGAATGACTCCTTTTCACAGGAGCATTCTCACCTGCCTCTTCTATCTTTTCTTCGTCCCTTTCTCTCATACGGATCGTTCTCTACTTCTGGACCTACTTTTCAATCTCTCCCTCCGTCTCCTTGGTTCTCGGTCGACATCACGAGAATCCCTTACATATTCTTTGAAAAAACCTTGCCTGATTAATCTTTCTATCTCATCTTTGAGCTGGTAGCAATCCTCGGTGTCGTGCCCCTTTTCCCTATGGAACCTGCAATACTTATTTCCCGAATACTTGTTCGCGGGTGTCGCTCGCGTCTTTTTGGGCCATTGTAGTACGTTATCCTTTTCCACCATCATCATCATTCTTTCTCTGGAAGCGTTCAGTGGGGTGTACCTGTGATACCTAGGCTGGTAGGGTGCCTCGTGGTCTTTCTCAGACCTCGTTCACCTATCTTTTCCTCGATCTCGACCCCTGTCTCGACTTCGACCTGACCACTCATCATCCTTCATCGCATTCACTTCCTCTTCATCGATATACTTTTGTGCCATCCTCATTAATTGCTCCACGTTTTCAGGTGGGTCCCTTGCTAAAGCAGATGCGAAAGGACCCTTTTTAAATCCGTGAATGAGAATGTTGATCATCATATCGATTCGAAGATCTTGTACTTCAAGGGTTTCAGGGATTTGTTGAAATTCCTACAAGGTCTTTCAAGGATTTGTCCTCCTTTTGCCGTATGGTGAACAGGTATGTAGCTGACCTTTTTTGTTTTTTCTTGCTAGCAAAGTGGAACGTGAACTTCTGGGTCAACTGCTTGTATGACTCAATCGTGCCACTTGGTAGGCTGGTGAACCATTCTTGAGCCTTTCCTGTCATGGTAGTCACAAAAAGTTTGGCGTTAATAGAATCGGACTGCCCATATAAATTCATTACCAATTCGAATGCTGCCACGTGCTCCTCTGGATCTTTTGTCCCATCGACTTTAGGCAAATCCGGCATCCGGAAACTGGGGTCGACTATCTCAGTCAGGATTTTGTTTGAGAATGGTGAATTTCTGTTCTGTGCCACTATCTCTCCTCTTCTCTTTAGTTCATCGATCTGTAACCCCAGCCTTTCTATCTGGCGACCACGTCCTCGACGTCAGCCTTCGATATTCCGGGCTCCCTTCTTCTAGCTCGCTCCTTTTCACTAGATGCTTCATCCGAGATTTCAATTTCCTCACCTATCTCAGGCGTCTCTTTATTATTTATTTCCTTAGGATCACCTTCTACGTCCTTTCCTTGGAATAATTGGCGTTTCATAGCGTCGTGGGCGTATGGGGTTGCAGTTCTTCTTTCATACTCAACTATAGCATTTCTTGTGGCATTCCGAGTGGCTTCATCAATCACCCTCTGTAACTCGCTCCTAGTGATTTGTAGGATCTGGTCCCCAGTCGCGGTGTGATGTTGTTACCTTATCCTGGTGTTTGCTCTCCTCCCGAAGGTTCTTCCATCTCAAATCTCAAACACTTTTCTCAAGTTTCCCACAGACGGTGCCAACTGATCCGGGTATGGTGACGATCCTGGGTGAAGGTGGATGACCCGTGGACTCGAACAGCGACCCAGATGAAGTGGTCCCTGAGAAGAGAAAGCACGTCAGGCTAGCCGGGATGGTTTCCGGCGAAGACGCTCCGATGCTTAAGTCAGCTTAAGTTTGAGATGGTGATATGCGATCTAAATGTAGCAATGGTCGTGTATACTCAATAAATCCTACCATAAATGCGACAGAATGGTGCTATTTATAAAGCCAAGTGTTTGTACTTGCCTGGTCCACGTGGCATCATCTCAAAGCCCGAGTTGTCAGACGATGGAGGGTCTAGATCTTCGCTCAATGTGGATCTCCGTCCGGGTCAGGATTCTGGGTCGGGTCGCGGATATTCGACCCGACTGACATACACGCGGATCCTGGTCCTTTAGTTGTAATTTTGTCCCTTTTCTAGGTTCAGTTGTGTCTTTTACATAATTAGGGGTGTACCCCTATCAAAATATATTTATCTATATATATACATTAAAATATCGAGATAAGATAACTAATGACAAATGCATTTTGTTGTAGACTTGTAGTGAATATTAAATATAATAGTAAAATTTATATATATTATATTAAATATTTATTTCCAAAATAATTAATGCGTACTAAACTTTTTATTAAACTTTGTTTTCGATAATATAGACTAAGATACAATATGTTAATATCATCCAAAATAAAAATATGATATATTAACTAATAATTCTAACATATAGTGAAGTTGAAAATAAACACATTTAGTTGTAGTGGATATTGAAATTATAATGCTAAAATTCATATACATTATATTAGATATTTATTTACAAAAAATTATCAAAATATACTAAATTGTTGATTAACCTTGTTTCTAGATTATATAAACTAAAGTACCTTATTTTAATATCATCTAAAACTAAAATATGACATATTAAGTAATAATTCTAATTTTATGGTGAATTTCAAAACAAAGGCATTTTGTTGTAGTGAATATTGAAATATAACAATAAAGTTCGTATAGATTGTATTAAATATTTATTTACAAAAAAAATTATCAAAATGTTACTAAATTGTTGATTAAACTTGTTTTTAAATAATTAATATAAACTAAAATATCTTATTTTAATATCATCTGAAACTAAAATATGACATATTAACTAATAATTATAATTTTATAGTGAATTTCGACACAAATGCATTTTGTTGTAGTGAATAAAGTTCGTATGGATTGTTGATGGTGCAGGAATTTAACCAAGGGATCAAGATGTAATTTCCAAAGAAGTATTATGTAATTACCACCATACCCTCGACGGTTGCACCCAATAGTTAGCGTAGTTAGTGGGGTTAGTGGTCGGTTGGAGGACGATATTGTCTTTACGCCTCCCCACATTCTAGTATATATAGTTCATAATCCATTGTAAAAGGAGGGGATTTTTTTATGGCAGAATTGCTTATATTATAATGTGATGGAATATCATTTTTGTAACATCAAATTGGCGCCGTTTGTGGGAATCGAACCCACGACCACGTGGTTAAAAGCCACGTGCTCTACCGACTGAGCTAAGATGGAGCCAAGCTGATGGCGTGAAAATCGGGAAGCAGTTGATCCAAGCACACCTACACAATAAGTAGTCACGAGTCAAGAACTTGAGAGTTCTTCTCAAGAGTATTATTATAAAAACAGTAATCAAGCTCCCTTTACAATGGATTTAGTGTTCTATTTATAGTAAATGAGGAGGGGCTTAAAGACAATTTTACCCTCCAACCGCCCCTCATCTAACAACTACAATTTAATCACTGGGGCATCTTAGTAATTGACTCCATCCCACTAACTTATAGGAAAAAAAACTACCTAATAGCAGTTCGGTAATTACATGCAAGCTTGGACATGCGGTTAAACAATATATATACAGCAACATGCGGTTAGCAGCTCTAACCGCTAGGCAAAACTACTCCATAACTGCTCCCACAACTGTTCCACACATTCTGGGCGGTTTTCAGCCACTTGCCCACGCTGCCTGGCGGTTTTCAGCCTCAACCGCCAGCCACATGCCTCTCACATGCGTCCTCGTTCAGCCATCGCAGCCAGCCGCCTTGCACTGACCACTTCGCCTGACCGTCACAATGCCTGGCCGTCCTGTGCACACGCCTGCCTGCCGTCTGCACGCATCTGCTAGCCGTCCTGCCCAACCTGGCCGAGACATCCTGCACTGCCTCACCAACGTGCCTGCCGAGTCTACCGAGTGTCTGCCGCAGCCTGCACCAACGTACGTCTGTCTGCCGACTTGTCTCGACCATGGGCGCCCAGCATGCCCACGCCCGCGCCCGCGTAGCCTGCCGACCGTCTGTGCACCAAGGGCGCCTGTCTCGCCCATGCCTGCCCATATGTGCGCCACTGTCTGCCGAGTCTGCCACAATTTCTTGACCAGCCTGCCCACATCATGCCGAAATTCCCTGCCGACGCCCAAGCCTGGCTGTCCAACGGCTATGCAGTCTTGGATGTTCCGTTCACCAACCGTTCTTCTTCCGGCCAACGTCTTGTACCATGTGCCTATCATTCAGCCCCATGCCATGGCACCAACACGTATCAACAGTCCTTCCCACCTGTCAATACCAAGTTTTTCCTTGTGTCGAGCCCATCCGACCACCTGGTCGAGTTTTGCCAGTCAGCAGGTGCAGGAATTTAACCAAGGGACCAAGATGTAATTTCCAAAAGAAGTATTATGTAATTACCAAACTACCCCCGACGGTTACGCCCAGTAAGTTAGTGTAGTTAATGGGGTTCTGCTCATTTACTGAGTTGCCCCCGACGGTTGCACGAATAATTAGTGATCGGTTGGGGGGCTGAATGGTCTTTACGCGTCCCTACATTCTAGTATAAATAGTTCATAATTCATTGTAAAAGGAGGATTATTTTTTGGATGATTTTAATAGCTGAATTAGATAGCAGATTTGCTGGAATTATAATTTGATGGAATATTATTTTTGTACCATCAAATTGACGTTGTTTGTGGGAAATTTGGATATTTCTTTCGAGTGTGAGAAATTCTGAAAATCCGAAAACAAAAAAATTATCACCCAAAAACAAACACATGGTTCATGATTTTTGGCGAACTGGGATTATCATTTTCTGCTGAAAAACCGGAAGAAGAAGTTGATGGGTGGGGAGACATTGGTTGAAGGGATTCTGGCAATACTATTGCCCCCTGTTGGTGTCTTCCTCAGGGAGTGAAAACGAAGCTGAAAATCCTTACTGAAGAAAAATCAAGAAATTGAGTGGGAAAGAGAAAGCTCTACAAAAGAAATGAAGTTTGAGCACCAAAAAAAAAAAAAAAAAAGATGGTTAGCAGTAGAGCAGGTGTATGAATTGAAACGTTGATTGAAGAGCAAGAGTGGAAGGAAAGTGAAGACGACGTAGCAACAAATGGGAAAATACAGCAATATAAATATGAGGGGCTGCTTCGGGGGAGAGAGGCAGCGGTTTCGTCGGAGTTTGATGCCTCAGCCACCGCACCGGCGCCGTCCGATCGCCGGAGATATTTTTTTGGCGCGTCTCTGGCACGCGCCCCACTATCCTGTTCGCTTCGAGCCGATATTTCCAACCATGCCGCGCGTTGTTTGATTTGTCGCCGGACGCGCGGTCACTCGCCACCAGAACTTGCTGTTTTTCGCCCCTAATTCGCTTTCACCTTCTTTGTTCGATCTCGGCGTCATTCCGATGACCCACCGGCAGGGACATACACCAATTGACTCCTCTTCACACGACGAGTATTTCCATATGCCTCAATTGCGTTTTAACCGATTTTTTCGGCGAACCCCAAATCGTGCCCCCGCTTCGGTTCTTCTGTTGATTCGCCGATTTACGAACGACCCAGCCTCCGAGACCACCGTCGTTCGATTCCTTGCACTCTGCCGAGTTGATCGATACCCTCCCCGGTCGTTCTCGTCAGTTTTAGGCAAGTGGTTTTTTCTCGTCGTCCTCATCCTCGGCGTGTTCTTTTGCACGCGCTACCTCGACTCGATTGTTGCCTTTCCCATCCAGTATCACCAGCCGGAAAGCATCCGTCCAAATGGCACTCATCACCATTTCTCTTTATGGGCCTGCTGAAAATCATTCAAGTTCGAATCTTTCTGCTAAAAAACGAAGGGGGTTTGCGTTTTTGGGGAACTTTCTTCAAGGGTTCCTTCGAAAATGTAAGGGTCTTGAGACTAATCAAGATTTACTTGATGAACTGCTTGGAAAAAGTAGTGGGACTGGGGCTCTAGATGAGAGAGAAGAGAGTTCTTGATATTGTGATATGCAGATAGAGAAATGGGAGAAAAGGGTCGCACATGGTGGATGCAGTTTTCTGATTTTTGCTTAATCCGACTCCAAAAGAAGCACTAGATAGACTGCACATGGAGGTAAAATGATGATGCCTTTTCAGGACCATTAAAGATTTGTAAAAGCATAGTAATTTTGTATATATGTATGTCGGTGGATGGTAGTATGAGTTAGAAGACTCATATGATTGTATAGATGACCTCCGTTAGGGTAGGAGCATCCATCTGATGAAAAAACACGTAATAAAAGAATTATTTTTTGGTACAAGGGGAAGATGGTACAGGGACTTCTCAGCTCTCCCCTCCCATGTGTGATTTTTTGGCTCTCTTTCTCTATTTTCCTATGGTTAAATGTTTAAAAGTAGTATCTCCTAAATTTCAAGTATAAAGAATATATTATCCTTAAAAATAAATGCTTAATCAACTTCATTTTATTTATATTAAATATCTTAAAACTCTCTTGGAGCTAAATATGCGACGTGACAATAGTTAAAAATTAGAAAAAGAAAATACGCATATTGTGAAGAATAAATAAAAAAGCCCCGAAGCAAAAGGCTTCCATGAGGCAAATAAAAATCAAAGAAATAGCCCAAAGCTAAGGCTTCCTTGAGGCACACAAAAGCCTCGAAGCAAAAACTTTCTTGAGGCACACCAAAGAAATATTGATATTTTATTCAAAGAGAGGGGGATGGCCCCTCACATTGATATTTTGTTTAAAAGAGGGGGATGACCCCTCATATTGATATTTTGTTTAAAAGAGAGGGATGACCGCTCACATTGATGTTTTATTCAAGAGAGGGGGATGGCTCCTCACATTGATAATTTTGTTTAAAAGAGGAGGATGACCCCTCACATTGATATTTTGTTCAAAGAGAGGGGGATGACCCCTCATATTGATATCTTGTTTAAAAGAGGGGGATGATCCCTCACATTGATATCTTATGTGACACGAGAAGGGGATGACCCCCACATTAACATTTTATTCAAAGAGAGGGGGATGGCCCCTCACTTTGATATTTTGTTCAAAGAGAGGGGGATGGCCCCTCACTTTGATATATTGTTTAAAAGAGGAGGATGACCCCTCATATTGAAATTTTGTTTAAAGAGAGAGGGATGACTCTGCACATTGAAATTTTATTTAAATAAAGGGGGATGACCCCTCACATTGAGGCATACAGGGTAATTGAAGCCTACAACAAAAATAAAAGGGGATAAGAATTTCGTATTATGACTAAAATGCATACAACATTGAGTTGTTTGACATTATTATTATTTTCAACTATGCAGTTAAAACTAAACATCTCGACTCGATGTTTTTAGTTTAATGAACTTTTTATGCTTTATCATTTGACGATAATATTTTATGGAAGAATATGAAAAATGATTCTCGCAGAATATCCAGTCAAAGAAGGCAAAGGCCTAAGCAAGGGACTAAAGGAGTCAATCCTGCAAATTGACGGAGCATATGCATCTGATTCAACTCCTAAATATTCTCCTAAAATATTTCGGAGTTGGGGGGCTGCTGATGGTGCAAGAATTTAACCAAGGGACCAAAATGTTATTTCCAAAATAAGTATTATGTAATTACCAAACTACCCCCCACGTTTATTCCCAATAAGTTAGTGTAGTTAGTAGGGTTATGTTCATTTACCTAGTTGCCCCCGGCAGTTGCACGAATAATTAGTGGTCGGTTGGGGGGTTGAATGGTCTTTACGCCTCCCCACATTCTAGTATAAATAGTTCATAATTCATTGTAAAAGGGGGATTATTTTTTGGATGATTTTAATAGCTGAATTAGATAGCAGGTTTGTTGGTATTATAATTTAATGAAATATTATTTTTGTACCATCTGGTGTCGTATGTGGGAAATTTGGATATTTCTTTCGAGTGTGAGAAATTCTGAAAACCCGAAACAAGAAGATTACATCCGGTTAATGAGAAATCTTTTGGAAAACCCAGTCAAGAAACCACCGAGAAGTCGAAAGATGACAAAGGCTAAAGAATTGTTTGAGGACGCCCCGAAAAGATCTCCATAGCCCAAATACCGCGGCTCTCACAACACTGCAAATGGCATTCTCTACACCTAGATTTTCCATTTCTGCAACAATTTTTCCAAATATTTCAAAAACTCGTCAAATATTCTGCAGCCCTTTCTTAACTTTTCGCAATTCAGTAGAAGAAACACTAGCTTTGGTTGTAGATACAGTTTATTATGTTGCTACGCGGCGGCGAAGCAACAGAAGAGTGGCGGGGCGCTGGTTACAAGAAGAGGGAAAAGAAGCCCAGTAGGAATAATAATAGTAAAAGTTTGAGTGCAGACGATTTTATGATTGAGAAGAGAGGTACTGTTGCTGGTGGTGGTGGTGGTGGTGTGGAGTCGCCGTCGCAGTCGGACCAGTCACCATACACGGCGTGGCCTCTGCCAGAGCCGCCGGCGGGGTTTGTGAAAAGTGAGAAACCCATGAGAGAAAGATCAGTTCGCGTTCATACATCTTCTGCTGCGCTCAACCTCTCAGTCGCCGCGCCGCCGCTGTCCGATTGCCGAAAACATTTTCTGGCGCATCTCTGGCCACGTGCCCCCCCATCTTGTTCGTCTCGAGCCAATCTGTCCAACCATGCCGCGTGTTGTCTGATTGGTCGCCAGACGCGCGACCACTCGCCGCCTGAACTTGCTGTTTTCGCCCCCTAATTCGCCTTCACCTTCTCTCTTCGTTTCCTCCGCCATCCGACCAACCCACGACCGCGGACCACCACCATTCGACTCCCCTCGTGAAGGCGAACATTTCTATACCACCTTCTTTGTTTTCGGAAAAGATTTCAGCATGTGGGCGCACAATTTCTGTCGCGAAGAGGCAGTCGTTTTTCTGGCCGTTCTTCCGCCGTCGATGCTCAGATATGCGGTGTTCACGAACTGGGTGCCAGCACCATTGCCAGGCTTTGCTACGTGGGCTTGATACCCACCTCTTTGTGGGCACTACATTGATCAGTATGTATGCAGAATGCGGGTGTGTTGGGTTTGCGGAAAAGGTGTTCGATAAAATTCCTGAACCAAATGTTGTGACGTGGAATGCGATGGTGACAACGTTATTTAGGTGTGCTGATGTAAAAGGTGCGGAAAGAGTGTTTAATTTGATGCCCGTGAAGAACTTGGCTTATGATCCTCAACAAAAGAAACAAAAGTCCTGGCAAAAGATTTACACTTTGCAAATGGTGTTGCTGCCGCTGCGGATCAAAGTTTTGTTATTTTCTGTGAAACCGCCATTGAAGATGTGTTAAACTTAGTTGTCTTTGCATATATGTACGTCGGCGGATGGTAGTATTGGTTAGAAAGCTCATATGATTGTATAGATGACCTCTATCAGGATACGAGCATCCATCTGACGAGAGAACACGTAATAAAAGAATTATTTTTTGGTTCGAGGGGGAGATGGTACGGGGATTTCTCGGCTCTCCTCCTCTCGTTTGCGGTTTTTTGGCTCTCTTTCTCTATTTTCCTGCGGTTAAATATTTAAAAGGTAATATCTCAAAATTTCAAGTATAAAGAATATATTATCCTAAAATAAATATTTAATAAACTTTATTTTATTTATATTAAATATCCTAAAACTCTCTTTTAGCTAAATATGCGACGGGACGATAGTTAAAAAGCAAAAAAGGGAAATACGCATATTGTGAAGAATCAATAAAAAAGCAACGAAGCAAAAAGCTCCCTTGAGGCACATAAGAAATGCCTCGAAGCTAAAGCTTCCTTGAGGCACACAAAAACCCTGAAGCAAAAGCTTCCTTGAGGCACACCAAAGAAATATTGATATTTTATTCAAAGAGAGGGGGATGACCCCTAACATTGATATTTTGTTTAAAAGAGGGGGATGACCCCTCACATTGATATCTTATGTGACATGAGGGGGGATGGCCCCTCACATTGATATTTTGTTTAAAAGAGGGGGATTGCCCTTCACATTGATATTTCGTTTAAAGAGAGGGGGATAACCCCTCATATTGATATCTTATGTGACACGAGAGGGGGATGACCCCTTACATTGTATTTTATTCAAAGAGAGGAGGATGGCCCCTCACATTGAGGCATACAGAATAATTGGAGTCTACAGCAAAAATAAAAAGGGGAAAAGAATTTCGTATTATGACTAAATGCATACGACATTGAGTTGTTTGGCATTATTATTCTCGATTCGATGTTTTTAGTTTAATAAGCTTTTTATGCTTTATCATTGACGATAATATT
The DNA here is from genome assembly GCA_034509735.1 of Sesamum alatum. Taxonomy (NCBI): domain Eukaryota; kingdom Viridiplantae; phylum Streptophyta; class Magnoliopsida; order Lamiales; family Pedaliaceae; genus Sesamum; species Sesamum alatum. Next base: position 11,820,383 of record JACGWO010000011.1, read on the forward strand.
TTATGAAAGAATATAAAAAATGATTCTCGCAGAATATCCAGTCAAAGAAGGCAAAGGCCTAAGCAAGGGACTAAAGGAGTCAATCCTGCAAATTGATGGAGCATATGCATCTGATTCAACTCCTAAATATTCCCCTAAAATATTTCGGAGTTGGGGGGGCTGTTGATGGTGCAAGAATTTAACGAACGGATCAAGATGTAATTTTCAAAAGAAGTATTATGTAATTACCACCCTACCCCCGGCGGTTGCACCCAATAGTTAGTGTAGTTAGTGGAGTTAGTGATCGGTTGGGGGACGATATTTTCTTTACGCCTCCCCACATTCTAGTATATATAGTCCATAATACATTGTAAAAGGAGGGGAATTTTTTATGGCAGAATTGCTTATATTATAATTTGATGGAATATCATTTTTGTAACATCAATTGTATTAAATATTTATTTACAAAAATTTATCAAAATATACTAAGTTGTTGATTAAGCTTGTGTTTAAATAATATAAACTAAAATACCTTATTATAATATCATCTAAAACTAGAATATGATATATTAACTAATAATTATAATTTTATGGTGAATTTCAAAATAAATGCATTTTGTTGTAGTGAATATTAAATTATAACAATAAAGTTTGTATGGATTATATTAAATATTTATTTATAGAAAAATTATCACTACAAAATTATTGATTAAACTTATTTTTATATAATATAAATTAAAATACCATATTTTAATATCATCTAAAACTAAAATATGAGATATTGACTAATAATTATAATTTTATGGTGAATTTCGAAGCAAATGCATTTTGTTATAGTGAATATTGAAATATAACAATAAAATTTATATGCATTAAATTAAATATTTATTTATAAAAAAAAAGTATCAAAACTTACTAAATTGTTGCTTAAGCTTGTTTTCAAACAATATAAATAAAAATATTCTATTTTATTATTATATGAAATTAAAATAAGAGATATAATCATTCTAATATATAGTAAATTTTGAATATAAACTTGATACAATATTAAATATGTACTTAATATATAAAAATATTTATAAATAAAACAATTAAAAGCGCGACCTCACAAACATAAATTATATAGCTCGAACTCGAATTTAAGCCAACTCGCAAGTTCGCCAGCCAGTTCGGCTCAACTTACACCCCCACGCACAAACACTCCCAAAAAGAAATGAAAACATACCCGCTGAGACTCGGGAACAAATGGGCCACAATCGGAGCACCCGAAACCCAAACACTTATATCAATGTGGGTGTAATATACTACGTGGTGTACTTTGATTCCGTTAAATTTGAATTATATTTTATTAAATATTGATATGTTTTAAATTTCGATTATAAAATCTTTTAAATATTCTATTATAGCCCATTTTGTATAAAGGGCCTCAATCCAAGTGGGGGCCCAATTGACTGGGCCTTTAAGTATAAACTAAAACAGGAAGGCCCAAACTATGAGAAGAAATCATATATATGCATGCATAGGCTCCCATGGGCCTCAAAGGCCCAACTCCAGCGGCCCAAGGTTGTCATCAAGCACATCCATAGATTGAAGGAGATGTGTCATAATCAGGTGAGCCACACTTGTGTCCGTACTGCTAGGTAACTACTATAAATCTCCCCTTCATTATTACTTTTAAGTATGAAATTATCTGGAAGGATTAAATGCATTTTTGGTTTCGTAACTTAAATTATTTGCCTTTTCATTCTTTAATTTTATAGGACTGCATTTTGGTCCTGTATCTTTTCAATTTTTGCGATTTTGGTCCTTTTGTTCGTTGGAGTTCACCTCCACCTGAGAGAAGGGTGAACTTCGATGAAAAAAAATATTAAAATTATAAAAATTAAAAAGATGTAGGACCAAAATGCTACCTTAAAAAGTTAAAGAATAAAAATGTTGGCAGAAATGGGTCAATAGGAACAAAAGCCCAATTTTAAAGTATCACATAAGAGACACGTGTAATTTTCCGACGAGAAAGACAAATTCCGACAAAAAAAAATACTAAAATCATAAAAATTAAAAAGAATCAGGAACATATCTAGAATTCTGCTAACTTACTGTATAAGACCGTGATTCCTTAACTGACTTGACCATTAAAGTGCTAACCATCACATTATTCAATTGGATCTTGATCAGGATGTGATACCGATCCCAACAAATGATATGATAAGTCGAAATGCACCACTAGCTAGCTTTATTCTCCAAGAGACAAAGCATAAGTATCCAATTCCTTGATTTTTATTTTTATTTTAAAAAAAATTAGAGAAGAGAAGTTCTATTGTGGTGGAAAGGGGAACAAATCTAAGTATTATTTTCTTGGTTGCCTAAAGAATATATTGAATTGGAGTATGAGTGGGTCTGGATTTTACGTGTGATAAGTCTATCTTGATTCCACGTGTGATGCATTATGTTACGTTGTGTGAAATTCTACGCACCTATAAGGTCTCGATTCTCGTATTGGAATCTCTTATTTTATTTTGATGTCACATAATGGTATCATATCAATGTGCGTATAGTAAATATTTTTATTTTTCAGTTATAATCTGATTTAATTATATATTGTAATTATGAAAAAAATGACACGTGTTAATTATATATTGGTATGGTACCAATGTATTGTAAAAGAGCCCCATCAAACTGATGTCTAGTAACTTATTCTTCAAAGTAGCCCAAAATAGGAAAATGAAAGGTCAACACAATTTTGAAATTTTAGAGGATGAATTCTGAATCAATTCAAGCTATGGAAGAAGCTGAGGTGTGCCTTTAAACACACACAATTTTTCAAACCAGCTGCCTGACAACCTTTAACTAACATTTGCTGAGGTGGCATCCATCTCACCCACCAAGGCTAACTTATAGAAATGCTATTCCACTTCTAAAGTTGTACATATATATAGATTAATTGTGACTGATTCTGTCCCAAAGCGTCATTAATTAGGACCATAAAAGAAAATAAAAAGAAAAACATTGATAACGTTTAGGCCAGAAATATGCCATTATTAATTTACATTATTGTTAAGATATTAAATATTAAATTATTCCCCTTTCTCATAAGGGTAAAAACTATTTTACCCCCGTGTTCTCAAAAAAGATTAAAAAACCCCTTTGTATTAGAAAAAATACTAAAAAATCCCCCTGTGTTCTAAAAGATGTAGCGAAACACCCCCTTCATATCATAAGTGCATTACATGCGCCATTTTCAATTTTTTTTTTTAAAAAAATGATATTTTTATTCTTATTTTTACACCGTTAGATCTTATCTTATATAAATGAATGGTTAAGATTTTGCCAATATTATTTAAATTTATAAATATATTTTAAAATGATATAATATATATTTAAGTAATATTTATATATCTTTAATTAAGGAAAATTATAAGTTATTTATATATAAATAATATATATTATATTAATATATATATACATATATATAGAAAGAGAGGGCGCCGGCGCGGCCGTTGCCGCACCGGCGCCAGGGCGGGATGGGAGACGAGGAGGCGGCGCTGGGAGGAGGTGGGGTGTGCGGACGGGGAGGGGTAGAAGGAGGGCGCACGCGGCCGCGCACGGGGGAGGAGGAGAGCGCGCCGCGGAGGATATGGCGATGGCGGCGCCGGACGGGGAGAAGGAGACTGCGCGATGTAGAGGAGAGCACGGCGGGGGAGGAGGCGACGGTATGGTGGTGGTGGCGGGCGGCGGCGGTGTGGTGGTGGTGGGGTGAAGGAGACAACAATTAATATATATATATATATATATAAATATTTTATTTATATTTAAATAAATAAAAAAGTAATAAATATTTGTATATTAAATCTGGATCGTTAATTAAACTAAGTTCAAATCTGGACCATTGAATTGTGATTAAATCTGGACCTTTTATTCAAATTCAATAAAATCTAACCATTGATTTATTTTCTGCAAATTTCAACCATTAGATGTACATCAAACAAGATCTAACTGTTTATAAATTAAGATTTAAAAATAATTTTTTGTTCAAAATTAAGTCCAAATCGCGTGAAGAGCGCGTGTGATACACCGCCGTGTTCGAGGTGGTGTTTTGCTACATTTTTGAGAACACGGGGGGGGGGGGGGGGGGGGGGGGGGGTTAGTATTTTTTCTAATACAGGGGGTTTTTTTTAATCTTTTTTGGAAACACAGGGGGGTAAATTGGTTTTTACCCTTTCTCACAACTTAAATTTTTAGATGGCGATGGTCATTTTGTTAGCATAAGTAACTAAATAACTAATTAATAATTGTCGATGAGGCCTAACTTAGTTGGCGAAGCTGAGGTTTCATGATTCTAGAGGTCGTGGGTTCGAACCCCTGTGTGTATTGATGTTATTCTACTGTATAGTAGATATGATTTGATGTTGTAATAGCTAAGTGTTAGTTTATGTGATATTATCGATTTGATTGTTTGTAACTGTCTCTGTTTTAATAGTCATCAGAACTGAATGTAATCACTTTACTTTCGATTAATAAAATTCATCGATTTCAATTAAAACAAAACTAATTAATAATTGATTGTTTGTAATTTACTATAAATGACCTTATGTGGTTGACGTGGGATATGATCCCTTGTAATGCTTTATTATTCACTTTCGTTGCTTATTTATATTCCGAATTTGTATCGATTCCTCCATATTTGACACTAGAATTACTATTGTAATAAGAAAGAATACTGATCTTTCTTGGTGAAATACGCATGGCCTAGTTTTGTCCAAATCAAGAATTTCTTAGTAAGGTATAAAATCTTTGAAATATTCCACGACCAAAATTTGGCAATTGCTGGCACATAACGTCTATTTCAAGATTTTACATCTAACCAAAACGTTGCATGGCCACGGTTGATTCATTTATCAATCCAAGAGGCACGTTCATACGATGTTTATGGGGTGTTCGTAATATCATCTATTTCTTTTTTAAGTGAAAACGATAAATATTATTAATTGAACTAAATCGATTACAATCAGCTCTGTCGACTATCAATATCTAATAGAGGCAAACAATAATCATACATTGAATTAAATCTCAACAACTTCTTACTATTACAGTATACAAACAATCCTACTATACAATAGACTATCATCCACACATTGGTGCGATTCGAACCCATGACCTCTAAGGCCAAGAGATCATTTGTGCAATATCATCTATTTTGTGGTGGCAATAATTATAAAGAAAAGGGATAATTACATTCCCCTCCCTGAGGTTTTAGTGCAATTACAGGTAGACTCCTCGTGGTTTGAAAAATTACACCTAGTACCCCTGATTATAAAAGATATCAAGACCCCTAACAAAAGTAATCTATTTACTGGCCCATTTATATTTTTATTACAAAAAAATAAATAAATAAAACTTTACCGCATTATGTGGTACAATTACACTTTTTATCACCGATCGCTAGTTGAACTAGCGACCGGTGCTTTTTTTATTTTTCTTGATAGGTAATAGAGCCAAAGGTCGCTACCTTGGGTAGCGACCCTTGGTCTTGAATTGCAGTCACGACCGATTTATTATTATTTTTTTAAATTTTTTTGTTAATTTGTTTTAATCATATATTTCATTTAATTAATTTATTAATATACTCATTATAATTAAGTTAATTAATATATTTTTAAAAGTTTTGTAGAATTTCAAATACAAAATAAAAATAACTTACTTTACAATAAATTTGAAAAATTTATAATTATAAAAATTTATAATTAAAATTAATAAAATAAAAAATTACATAAAAATATATATTCAAGTATTATGTACATGTTGTCTACGACCCTGCCTTTGGATATTACTTTGACTCGAAGGACTTTGATTTTGTTGTGATTGACTGCGAATTTGTTGCTTTGCACGGACGTGTGGCCAATCCATTTCATTAGAGTATCGTCGTGGACCAACTGAAAATTTGGTCATGGTAATTTAACTAATTTGGATGATTAGATATTTTTTGATTATGTACTTTTTAAAATAAACTGATAATGTATATTTTTGAAGGCATGTATACTGGTTAAAAATTTACAGATAAAACATGGTTATTTTATATCTTGATATTTTTCATATGCATAAATTTTATGTAAAAGTTTAGAATATATATAAAAAATATATTATATATAGCATAGTAGAAGCATTCTAGATTTTCAGTTGGTTCACGGCGATACTCTTCGTACTTGAACTCATTCGGATCGATGCCAAAATACCCGCATTTCTAGTGAAATGGATTGGCCACAAGCTCGTGCAAGGCAACAAATTCATAGTCAATCATGACAAAATCAAGGTTCTTCGAGTCAAAGTAATGTCCAAAGACAGGGTCATAGACGTCATGTACATAATACTTGAATACACATTTTTATGTAATTTTTTAGTTTATTAATTCTGATTATAGATTGTTTAAATTATTGTAAAAATAAATTATTTTTATTATGTATTGAAATTCTACGAAACTTTTAAAAATATTAATTAACTTAATTTTAATTAATAAATTAATTAAATAAAATATATAATTAAAATAAATTAACAAAAAAAAATTAAAAAAATAATAAGTGGGTCCTGGGAAGGCGACCCCGGGTCACAACTGCAATTCAAGACCAAGGTAGCGACCCTTGGCTCTATTACTTAAATTAAAAAAAAAAAAAAAGCACCGGTCGCTAGTTGACTAGCGACCGGTAATAAAAGTGTAATTGTACCGCATAATGCCGTAAAGTTATATATATATTTTTTGGTAATACAAATATAAATGGATCTCCATTTACCTTTCTACCCATAATATGTGGTTAAAAAAAATTTAAAACGAACATGAAATTTAAAAGACTAAGATGACAAAATTGACGCCCTATATGTGTAGAAATGTAGAGACGATTTAGACTAAAAAGAAAAAAAAATTACAGGGAATAGTTTTGCTACAATTAAAATATCACAACGGATGTAAATACTATATTTATGTTATCATAGTGATATGTTTGTATGATTGAGTTATCAGAATATGTCTTCTAAAATATTTAGTTAATTAATTACATAATATAATGTATATATATAGTTTCGTAGTGTATAAATATGTTCAAAATAAAAAAAATAGTGTATTTATATCTTAAGAGTTAAATTTATTTTTGACCGATCTAATTTATTTATTAATTAATATTATTCTATATAATAATACTATAAATATATTATACTATTTACTCTTATAATTTAATTTTATTATAAGAACAACTCACATGCATAAGTGTGTGAAATGTATAAGGATAGTTTGCTCAAAAATATATTTATTTGACATACAATAAGTTAACTAAGGGCAAAAATGAATTTTCATTCAATTTTTCTGCTGATGTCAGCAAATTTTGTCAATTTTATTAATTGAAGGATCTATTTGTTGGATGGAAATACAAGTAGGGTTTTTTTTTTGTTTTTTTAATTAAACCACCCTGAGGTGGGAGGAGCTTTTTCGGAGTCCCCGTCCTTCTATATTAAAATAGTCAAAAAGGAATATACAGCGGGGAGAGCTACTTCCCTAGTTAAGTCTAGAAAAACAGTAAATAAGGAGTACTACTCCTTTACAACTTATATTCCTAAACCAAAAGTCAGTGACACTATTCTGAAGATAGAGCTTCATTGTGCCAAAAAAATGCTAAGTCACTGAAGATATGACTATAATCTGCATCAAAAGATTGGACAAAAAGTCACCAGCACAACGGGGAGGGGCAGTTCTGTAAAAGGGAAGTGTGTGCACCGGCGAGGTGCAGAAACAACAACGAAAATGAAAGTAATAATGCGGATACAACATCACCAATCAGCAGAACAACAGCATAGAATAGGAACTATCCTCACATACACAAACATGAGCAATAGTGAGCAGAAACATAACATGGCAGAAGCAACACATACTGCACCGGCAAGGTGCGCAGGAAATGCCGAGGTAAAGTAATCCAAAAAAATAAGAAAATCCACAAGTAATTCCAACATAACATACCTGAAATAATAAGGAAGAGATAGCAAAACTGTGAAACCAAACCAAAGCTACTTAATCGACATACGCACATTGGGAAGACCCATCAAGTCGAGCTTAGTATACCTGTGAGTTTACCTTGTATTTGTTCCCTGGAGATAAGTGTTAATGAATCCCCCATGCAAGCTTGATAAGCAAGAAAGTCTGCTGCTTGATTACCCTCTCTGTATATATGTGAGCTCTTAGTCTCCATTCTGTTAAGGCAAGCTCGAATCTGTTGGAGAGTATTTTGGTACATCCAACCCCCTTTGAGGGGGGAGTGGAGGAGTTGCAAGATGTACTGGGCATCCACTTCAATCCAGACTTTGGGAATCTCCAAATCAATGCAAAGGAGTAGACCTTTAAGCAATGCCTTAAGTTCTGCTTGAATGTTAGTGGTATATCCGAGGGGCTCTTGAAAAGGCCATAATGACTTGTCCCATATGGTTTCTCAAAAATACCCTCAGCCCTAAGATCCCGTGTTTCCTTTGGAGGCACCATTTGTGTTTAATTTGATCCATCTTCAGGTGGCCTTTTCCAAGAAAACAAAGGAAATTTGATGTTGTCTGGTGAAATGAGCAAGCTGAATTTTCACAGAGCTTGCTACGAGGGCTTCTCCTTTGATGTGAGTGTGTTTTAGGAGGCCAGCTCTATGCAAGGTGTGAAAATGTCTCACAGTTTTGCTGATAATTCTATAGCTACTAAAAGCTTTCCCTTCATGTATTGCTTCATTCCTTGTGGTCCATATGAACCAACAGATTAACAATGGGGTAATATCTCTGATAGATATTTGTGAAGAGGTGTTTCTCTTCCATGCAAGTAAAAATCTCTGGATGTTGTCTGTTTGTGGGAGCTGCAATTGGAAGGTGTCGGTTAAGAAGCTCCATACTTTGACAGATTCCCCACAGGACAAAAATAAGTGCTCAGTGGATTCTGCATAGCTACATCTGCAACATTTGGATGTCAAAGCAATGCCTTTGCTTTGGAGACGGCTCTCAACGAGGATCCAATTGTTGATCAGTTTCTAGACAAAGATAGAGATGGAAGGGGTGATAAGCGTTGACCAAAGTGTCTTCCAGAAGTGATGTGTTGGTTTCCTATCCCTGTAGTGATCCCATGTTGAGAAGTAAGGGTACTAAGTAAAATTTTCGAGACCACAGGGAGTCTACGTGTAATTACGCCAAACCTCAAAGGAGGGGAGTGTAATTATCCCTAAAGAAAATTATAAATTTAGCCGTAACAAAAATTAGAAATATTTTGAAAAAAGTAAATAGCATAAAAAAAAGTTGAAGTTTAGGTGTTTGAGGGGAAATTATTATTTACAATTTTACGCAATAAGTTGTAAAAGTTGTTTGGGGGGTGGGGGGTTATAATTTTTGGCTTAAATTGAGCTTAATTCGAACACCCCTTAACAAGTCAAGCTTCAATATATCTTACATTCTTTCATACTTTTGATGTGTTAATTTATTGATTGAATATTGATGAATTTATCAAATTGATGTATTGCATAATTTATTCATATTAATGTAATTATTTAATCACCACTTATATATTGAGAAAAATTATTTTTTTAATTCATTAAGTATGTCCAATATTAATTTTAGTCCGGTGATTATGCCCATTGTTTTTCTAAGTCCAATAACTTGTAAAATTGATGAAATTTAGTCCGAATTAAGGTTTTTTCAATTCTCCGGCGATATTTTCAAAATTACTGGAAAATGCCCATGTGACAACTATTTGATTAATTTTCGACAACTTATACATGTGTACAACCACATGTAATGACACATGGCCATTAATGCTGACTAGACATTATTTAAAATATCATAATTCTAAAAAGATATATATAAAACATTAATTGATTATAAAAATTACATTTTATTAATTAATTTTTTCTTAATTTTTTAATAATATTTAATTCAATTAATTAAAATATATATTTTTTCCTTGCAGTGACGGCGATGCCACCGCCCCTACAGAGGAAGGCGTGGTGCCGCGCCCTCCTAAACTCTATGTCGTCGCCCTCTATCTCGGAGACACTCCGTCGCCCTCCGCAGCTCTGGGCGATAGCGTTGCTCAGATCTGTTATGGTCTGGGGCTGATGACACCCTCAATGCCGTCGCCCCCTTATGTCTTGGGGGCGCCGAGGGGGTGGGGAGGAGCGTAGGCGGCGGGGAAGAGGGAACGGGGGTCTGGGGCGTAGGGGTGGGGGATTAATTTTTGTTTCAAAATAATAGTTTTATTTTATAAATTATAAGTATATATATAAAATAATTCAAGTTAAAATCCGCCTCATTTCAATTGCCTTATTAGGTTTAAAAATTCTCAAAATATAGTCAGTGGGCATGCCATGTAATATTTTCCGGCCAAGATTATAAAAATCGACCACCAGAGAACTAAATCTAATCAAGTTTGCAAGTTTCTAGACTTAAAAAAAAAAATGGGCATAATTACCAGACTAAAATTAATATTGAGCATATTTAACGGACTAAAAAATAGTTTTCTCATATATATATATAATACTATATATATATATATAATTTGCATAGAATTGTTAGCATTAATTAACCATCAATCAATCATCTTTGAGTAGTGTGGAGAGAATACAACCTTGTCCTTTTCACTCTTTATCTATGCAAGATGCTCAATTTGAAGCATTTGCAACTGGTGGATATGATCATCCATCACATTTCCGTATCACATATCGATATCACATTCATATATGTATCGTGTACGACCCTAAATTTTAAATTATAATAATAAATTTAATTATTTTTAAATTTGAAAAAAAAAACAAAAAACATGTCAAATATCACCTATTGATGTAATATCAATATATAATATGAAAGTGTGATAGAAGATCCGTACCCCGTAGAAATGGACCATGCAGAGAATATTTAACATATGGATAGTGAAAAATATTCACATAAATTTGGAGAAATAGAATCTGAGACCAAAGCTATACAAATTAAGGAAAAATCCAAGGAGACAGAGATTGTGCAAGATAGTTAAGTCACATGACACACAATTAGCATATTCTCAAGTAAAGAAGTACTATGGGATTTTCATTTGACATGTAATGGAATTGGAATCATGTACATGTACATGATTCTAAGATAAAGTAGGAATCTCATCAAACATTGAGATTCTTTTATTCTTGAACGCACTAAGCATGCATGGAGGACTGATCTATTGCTCTAGATTTCCCTAACCCAATATTTAAACCAATCTAAGAATGTTGCTTTATAATGTAGGGAAATTTTAGGCCAGAATTGGTTGGGTCAAATCTAAATTAATTATATGGTAAATGCAATATACTTGTCATGTGATTGGTGTATAGTTCAGGGAAAAGTGACCAATCATATAATAAGTGTATTACACTTGCTATGTGATTGATTTGATTTGACCAAACCTGATCCGGACTAGAATTTTCCGTGCCTGTAAGGGTTTCTGCTCTTAGCAAAGTGACAATTTGTTGGGGGTAATTAACGTTTCTGGTTCCATAAGTTGACTTATTTTTAGTTTTGTCCTCATACTGTAGGCGATTCACGTATTGCATTCTCTAAGTCTATTTTTTTTTTCAATTTCAGGATATAAAGGTGGAAATCGTTAAATACTTAACGACAGAATTCAAATTCGTTAAGTGGCTGCATTTGGAGGGAATATGTACCAGCCAATAAAAAATTTATCCAACCTGGGAATTGTTATGTAATTTTGGGTCTAATACATTTGGTTCCAGTTTTCTATAACTGTTAATCACACATCCTACTTTTTTATTTAATGCCGTTTATATTTTTGAAATTTTTGAATTTGGTTTCAATTATTGTAGTTTATATTTCTGAACTTAATGGAAGAAATTTTGGCATTGTTGACATAACATTATATATAAAATACATGCATACATTATAGCCCATTGTTACGAACAAACAACAGGATTTCTAGATACATAATGAAGATTACATATATATATATATATATCCTAATATTGCACTTAGCTACCAAATATTGTCAAAAAATTAAAAAAAATGATGACACAATGAACATTCATCCCGACCGCACAACACAAAACATATCCTCAGAAACAAATGAGGAAGATTCAACCAAAGCAATAAGTAAAACCACACCATAAGTCATGAAACAACCAAAAAATAAATTAAAATCATTTGTCTCCATTGCATCTGAAATTTTTTATCTCCATTCCATTCAACCTCCTAAGTAATTTCGGTATGATAATCCTTGCCCTCACACACATCGGTGGGTCTTCCTAAACAAAAGAAAAAAAAAAAATCACACCGACTTCTTTTTTTAGAACATCCAAAACACCATCTACTTGGGTTATCGTCAGTTCATAAGATTCTCAACTTGCAGCCATTCCACAGTGATAAAGCACTTCTTCTTTTGAATCCCTGTTTAACCTTTTGTTCCTACTAAATGGAAGAACAAAAAAGAAATAAGCTTTTTATATAAGAAAGAAGAAGACTTTCCCATCATTTTTTTTTGGCTGGTTCATTTTCTCTCCAAATGCAGCCGCTTAACGGATTTGGACTTTGTCATTAAGTATTTAACAATTTTCCATATTGTGTTGTGAAATTAAAAACAAAATGGATTTAAGGGATGCAATATATGAATTGCCCACAATATAATATCAAAATTAGAAACACGTCAACTTATGGGATCACAATATAATTTATGAGGAAGTTGAAATTTGTAGCATAATGAAACATTGATAGTGTTTGTAAAAAATAACAACTGAAATTAGGAGTGTTTGGAACAATGAAAGAGATTAATTTGGCAATAGACAATTTTTAATCCTATATATTAAAAATCATTGTTATCATAATTATGTCGGATTTATTTATTAAAAAATTGAAGAAGCTGAAAGCCCCTAAAAACTCACCTTTTAAAGGGTGTTTTGTAATAGCTTCTATTTTGAAGATGGGAATAAGTTGTATATAAAATTGTAAATTAAGCAATGATGAAAGTTAGAATTATTTGGAGAAAAAGTAAAATGTGGAAAAAGTTTGAAATTTTGGAGTGTGTGTGAAAATAAATAAATTAATATTTATAATTTTTTTAATAAGTTATAGAATTTGATAAGCAACTGCGAATAACTTTTAATTTGATAAGAAACTGGCGGCAAGTGAAGTGCACGTGCAGGTGGTGTGCTTGGGCTTATTTTTTCTTAGCATCTTTGGACCATTTTTTGACCTTAACAAACTACCCCTATATTATATTAAAATTATCATGATCAAAATTACTTGTTTCAACTTTATTTTTAGTGGATTTTTTTTCATCCTTCCTAAAGATATAAATGATTTTTTATTCTTAGATATATTTATTTAAACATCAAAATATATAAAAAAATATAATTTTTTATAAATTTATATTTTAAATTAAAAAATTAAATAAAAATCACGATAGAAAAACAAAATGCTAACTAAAGTTCATTTTTAATTTAAATATATATCAATATAAATGTTAATCAATAATAACAATAATATATATTTATCAAATAATTTAAATTATTATTTTATTTAAATATATTTAAATATTTTATATTATTTACTATAATTAATATTTAAATTTAAATGACTATTATTTGTATTTACAATGAAAATAACACTTTCTTTTATGAATTTTAAATTTAAATCAATTTTCTTATATTTTAAAAAAACTCTTCAAACTTTTTGAAAAACTTAATTTTTCTTAATTTACTTTTAATTATTTTTAATTAAATTAATTAAAATCTTAATTAAAAATTTTAAATTTTTTTAAATTTGGGGGCGCTGATGGTGTCGTCACCGCCCCCGCCGAGAAGGGCGATGGCATCACCGTTGCCCATCATTTCTAGTCTGGACGATATCGCTGTTGCCTAGATCTGATAAGTGCCGGCTATGCCACCTAGATCGTCACCCCCCTTGGGGTCAGCAACGTCATCGTCTCCCTCTGTGGGTGGGGATGGGGGGGGGGGGGGGTAGGCGGTGGGAGTGGGAGTGGGGGGTTAGGATTAATTTTATTAAATTTATATTAAGTAAAACAATAATTTAATTTTTATATTTTATAATATACATATAATATAAATTTGTTAAATCTAAACCTTCAATTTTTTATGATCCAATGGTCATTAAATAAGAATTATATATAATAAGTAATGGCACAACGATCACTTTGTAAAAAAGTTAACGCCATTATTTACATTTAACGAAAATGGGCGGTTGAACTACATTTAAGAAAACAAAGGGGGTTTTATCCTATTTCTAAAATATATGAGGGTTTTTAGTTGAGTTTTCAAAACACATGGATTTTATGCTATTCGGCCTAAATAAATTGCTGCTAATGTTGAGACTTCACAACCAAAAACATCACGATTTTGAATCCCACGATCGATGTAGTGTATATCTACTTTTATAATAGCTTGTTGTTTCTTGTTTACAGCAATTTTGTTGTTTCTTCGACTCGTTTGATCATCTTTGTCAATTTGAGTCAGTATTTGATTTTTAATATAACGAATGATGCAATGAATCACATATTAATCAAATAAATAAATAAATTGTTGGTTAAGTATTACTGCTCTTTCCTTAATTATACACTGTAATGTAACTTTGGTAGCTTATGGAGAGTGTATCTTGCTAAACCATTGACATAGTCCACATAAATTATGTCAAATTGAACCGTATATCCTTCACCACACTCATAATTGTCTAACAACGACCACAAAATCTTTGAGATTCACGCCTTTACATTTTTTGGTCCAGTAACTTTAGGCCATTAGCACTTTTAGTCCTGTATCTTCACGGTTTACACATTTCGTCCTTTTTTTTTGACACATTTAGTCATGCACATCTCAATTTTGGTCCTTTTTAACAAATTTAGTCCTTTCTTTATATTTTTGGTCCACCAATATATTTTCCGACCTAACGAATTCCACATGTGTTATTGACGTGGCATTCCAGCCAAACGAATTGGCCGAAAAATTTACCGGTGGACCAAAAATGTAAAGGCAGGACTAAATTTGTTTAAAAAAGGACTAAATTTGTTAAAAAAGGACTAAATGTGTCAAAAAAAAAAGGACGAAATGTGTAAACTGCGAATGATACAGGATTAACAGTGCTAATGGCCTAAAGTTACAGGACAAAAAATATAATTTTGCCTAATAGTTATTTACCACGGTTTTCAGCCGTAGCTATTAGTATTATAGCCAATAGTAATTTCTTTATAGGGTATTAATGATGTGGTGTCGTTTGATTGGCTCGGATCTTTGACTGCAAAGTATGATTTGATTGGCCAAAACACTTCAATTTTGATACTAATCGGTCATTGATTTGATGCCAAAATATATATTAAAATATCAATTAACTTAACTATTTAAAGATGAAAATTAATTTAATAAATTTCATAAAATAAATAGAAGAAGAAATATAATAGATAATTAATATATTATTTTACACTTGTCATCATTCAACTGAGTGTGAAATTTGCTTGTCTACAGTGACGGGACGATATAGCGACAACAAATAATTATTGGCACTAAAAAAATATAATTTACCCCCCTATGTTAAGGAAAATGATTAATTTACCCCCATGTATTTTGATAAATAGAGCAAAATACCCCCTATGGTCAGTGGTGCACAATACGCGCCCTCAGTGCGTTTGGGCACATTTTTCAAAATTTAAAATTATTATTATATATATATATTTAATACATATATATATTAATATCTCTATTAAATATATAATATATGTATATTAATTATATTAATATATATATGTTATCTATAAAATAATATATATTTTCCTTTTCTTCTTCTTTTTTCTCCGGCAACTGCTGCTCCCCTTGCGCCCTGTCGCCTTCCTCTCGTGCCGCCGCAGCCCCATCTGCCTCTCCCTCGCGCTCCCCGCCTCCACCCCATATGGGTGCACCGCCACCATCTTCGTCTCCATCTCCATCTCCCCCTCCCACTGTCCACCTCCTCCCCAGATCCCGCCGCTGCCCATCTCCTCTCCGGATCTCGGCGACGGTCCATCCCCTCACCAGATTTCGCCGCCGCCGCAAACCCTTCCTCCCCAAATCTCCCTGCCGACCCACCTTCCCATTCCTCCCAAATTGGATAGATCTATACCGTTGATGGGGGTAGTATTTTTGGTCCCATAATTTAGGCCCTTTTCATTTTTGGTACCATTCGTTACGGAATTTGTAGGCACTACAAAGGAGCAGAAGGCTAACCAAGGATGAAATGATCCTAAGGCCAGGCAATAGCAAGGCCGTTGCTACGAAACCGTAGGACCAATGGAGTTAGTCATTAGTAGTCCTGTTAGGATTGTACTGAACGACTGTTTCTATGTACCTAGCATGATAAAAAATATGTATCCATACCCGTCCTTGATAAGGAGGGTTATTCTTTCAACATCAATAAAAGTGACTTTTATATTATCAATGATGGTGTGTCTCATTTACTTGGTACATTGGTGAACGGTCTGTACATACTTTAACAGTCTAATTGGATTATGACTGCAGAACACAAACGAAAACATGATAATCAAGATAATGCATAGATTTGCCATGCGAGGTTTGGTCATATTTCCAAGGACAGGATAATAAGATTGGTGGACTCAAAGAGTCTAAGAAATAGCTGATTTGCGAATCCTGTCTAAAGGGAAATATGACCAAGAAATCCTTTGTTGGACAAAGCACGCTAGCCAACGATCTATTGGATTTGATCCATACGGACGTCTGTGGTCCATTAAATACTCAGGCTAGAGGTGGGTACTCGTAGTTCATAACCTTTACCGATAATCACTCACGGTATGGTTATGTTTACTTGATGAGGTACAAGTATGAAGCCTTTGGAAAGTTTAAGGAATACAGACTTGAAGTAGAGAACCAAACCGGTTGTAAGATCAAGGCCCTTCGGTCGGACCGAAGTGGAGAGTATTTAAGTGGCGAATTCACTAATTATCTAAAAGAGAATGGAATTCTCTCTCAGTGGACTCCTCCTGGAATACCACAGTTGAATGGTTTGTCTGAAAGGAGGAATCGGACTTTGTTGGACATAGTCCGATCCATGATGAGTTTTATCGAACTCCCCTTATCCTTCTGGGGAGATGCTCTTGAGACGACGGCCAAACTTTTAAACTTGGCGCCATCTAAGAAGATATCCCAAACGCCATATGAGATATGGCATGGCAAGCCTGCCTTCTACAAATACTTGAAAGTGTGGGGTTGCCCCACATACGTCAAGAGATTAGTGGGAGATAAACTGGACTTCAGGTCTAGTTTATGCAGGTTCGTCGGATATCTGAAAGAAACTGCGGGGCATTATTTCTATGATCCCTCAGAGCAAAAGGTGTTTGTCTCGCAAAACGCAATATTCTTGAAAAAGGGTTTCCCATCGGATATATAGTCGACATGATGAGATACTCCTTGAGGAATTAAGTAAGGTACCCCATGAGATAGCAGTCCTTCGTAGGTCGGCCAGAGTATCCCAACCACCTGATAGGTACGGATTTATGGGCCTGACTAGTCAGTTGGATAATGATCCAAAGACGTATAGAGAAGTGGTGTCAGACATCAATTCGAATAAGTGGCTTGAGGCCATGAAATCCGAAATGAACTCAATTGGTGCAAACCAGGTTTAGACCCTAATGGACCCACCCAAAGAGGTAAAACCCATAGGGTGTAAATGGGTCTACAAACGTAAGCTTGGAGCTGACGGGGAGGTTACAACATTCAAAACCAAGCTTGTGGCGAAAGGTTACACTCAACGACCCAGGGTCGATTTTGAGGAAACCTACTCGCTCGTAGTAATGGCTAAGTCCATTCGGATACTGCTTGCCATAGCAGCATGGTATGACTATGACATATGGCAGATGGACATGAAAACCACCTTCCTCAATGGTTTCGTAGAGGGAGAGATCTATATGGATCAACTGGAAAGTTTCACATATATTGGAGAAGAACAGAAGGTTTGTCGTCTCCAAAGATCCATCTATGGCCTCAAACAAGCTTCCCGAAGCTGAAACATATGTTTTGATAAAGTCATACGGGGATATGATTTCATCAAGAACGAGTCTGATCCTTGTGTAACAAGAAGATCAGTGGGAGCTCTGTTGCGTTCCTAGTGCTTTATATGGATGACATCTTGCTCATTGGGAATGATGCTAAGATATTGGGAACTACTAAAGCTTGGTTGTCAACACAATTTTTCATAAAGGATATAGGCGAGGCATCCTACATCCTTGGCATCAAAATCTACAGGGATAGATCTAGAAGGATGTTGGGAACAGCCCAGTCCTCGCATATTGAGAAGGTCTTGAAGAGATTCAAGATGGAGAACTCAAAACGAGGATTCCTTCCTATGAGGCATGGAATTAACTTGTCCAAGAAGCAACCTCCTAAGACTGATGAGGAGCTTAAATGGATGTTGGACATCCCCTATGCTTCAGCTGTAGGCAGCATTCAGTACGCTGTCCACTGTACTAGACCTGATATGGCTTTCGCTTTGAAAGTGACTAGTCGATATTAGGCGTGTGCCGGGGAGGCACACTGGAGTGTGGTCAAGACTATCCTGAAATACCTGAAAAGGACTAAGAACATGTTCTTGATCTACGGTGGTGAAGAATTGATACTGGAAGGCTACAGCGACGCTAGCTTCCAGTCGGATGACGATGATGCCAAGTCTCAGTCTGGTTTTATATTCAGACTGAATGGTGGCATGGTTGCTTAGAAGAGTTCCAAGCAGGCTACCACGACGGACTCCACCACAGAGTCTGAATACATAGCAGCTTCGGACGCTGCTAAGGAGGCGGTTTGGATAAAGAGCTACATCTAAGAGTTGGGTGTAGTGCCTAGCATCGCTGAGCCAGTGGTTATCGTCTGCGATAATAATGGGGCTATAGCGCAAGCAAAGGAACCGAGATCTCATCCCCAATACATATTCTTAGACGCTACCATCTGCTCAGAGAGATGGTTAGCAGGGGTGATGTTCGGATGGACTGAGTCAGCTCCGCAGAAAACATAGCAGATCCACTTACTAAGCCCGTGTTGTTAGAATAGGTGACCGTGAAGCCAATCTGGTTGGGCTAATGTAACCTATGTCTGAACAATTTCATTGTTTTAATAAATTGTAATGAATAAGAAAGTGATATTCATTTGGCTCAATACTTTGTTTGTGTTCACTTACTGCTTTACATTAACTATTTACTGCACAAGCAAAGCCCACAGACCGAAAACACATTCTGGGAAACTGGAACTGCGCATTGGATGGTGGTTCATGAAATTAGTTTTTCCGGTCTGAAACACTCCAAATCGAGGAATCTCGAGATAGGGTATTGAGAATCCATGTGAGACTTGCACTAAGCAATTGCAGTCGCGTTTCATCGAAAAGTGACGAGGCTCGTCCATGCAATTTAGTGGATCAGCCAGCTAGGAGGCTGCTGACTGAGGTGACTCGTGGGAACCGTCATATGAAAGACCTTGAGTAGGGTCAGTCGGTATGACTTGTGTTCCTGGTTCCAACAATACGAATTGATCTCTGGACTTGAGGGATTATTGAGATTACCTACACACCGTGCCTATATCTTAGGTATGGCAAAAGGCTACCAAGTTGAGTAACTCGGTTGTCATAAGCCCTATCTAGTGCAGTCAAAATGTGTAGCGTGACAGTAGGTCCTCAAAGAGGATGCATCTCCTGTCAGAAGGCTGACGGTAATATCTCACTTTACTCTAAGACTCGTCCCTGATTAATCTGTGGCCACAATAACTGAACAAATGGGTAGGACCCTTGTGACGTTTAGTATGGACGAGGCAAGGCTTAAGTTGAGAATGGGTACCTATAGTTCCATGCCCTAGACTCTAAGTAGTGAGATTGTAGATGGAAGGATAAACGTTCTAAAGAGCCTAAATATTCACACCATAAACATTCACCTAGTCTCTAGTGCCATGGACCGTTGCTAGACGGCCACCCATGGTGACGAACGAATCCCTGTCATGAGATGATTGGGAATTTGGCCAAGTCTAGCTGAGGGTGAACCTAAAGAGTCACACACAATCCGCACGCAACAAAGGTATTTAATTTGGAATTCATTCAGAGAGGTTTGAACAATTTAAATTAGATTTAATCGGTTCTCTTTTCTTTCTTGGGATGTTAATTCCTTTAATTAGATTAAGAGGAATTAATCAATAAATAAAATAGATTTATTGGAATAAATTAAGTGGGCTCAAAATAAATATTATTATTATTATTTATTTAATAACCCTATGGTTTATTAAAATAGGATTTAATCCATAATTAAATCCATCATAGTGATGGACAGATGAGATTAAAGAGGAGAGATCAAGGGCCTAGATTAGTCTGACTAATCCAAGCCTAGTTTGACTAGGACTTTGACTAGGTCAAAATCCTAGTCAAACCAAACTTCTAAAGTTGGAGTTTGAAGAGGAATATGATTCCCCTTCTATAAATACTCTTAGGTAGAGACTTTTTTATTAGGATGATGATGATGATCAACAAGTGAAACATAGACACACACACACACACACACACACACTCCCACACGGCTACTCTCCCCCTCTCTCATCCCCATCCCCTCTCCCAAGAAAAGGTTGTGGTTCTTTGTTTCATATAAGTGAACCCTAAGGAGGATTGATCATATTAACTAATAACGCTTGGTCGATCCATCCTCTCTAAAACATACACTTGGTTTTTCACTAGCACGAGGATCAAGATACGTGGGCGGATTGCGTGTACGATTTAGAGGGCCTCTCGTTTGAGATCTTGGTGCAAAACGGAGAACAATGCGAGTAGCGGTTTGAAGACAAAACTACAACCAGGTAAGTTCTTTTATTTGTGTCTTCGATTTTCTTACCCTATGGCCTCCATGATTTGCATGTTTTATTTAGTCATGAGATACACCGAATGCTCGGGAGGTTCAACGGAACACCCCTTGAACGTGTTATTTCCAATTATGTATGAGCATGTTTTAAATTCATGTGTTATTTTATATCGCGCTTCTGCATTCGCGCTCCTCCCGAGACGATCCACATGCCATCCATTGGCTTTCACATGTTGCAAGTTGCCCATACATAGCATCTGGATAAGATGAGTTTGAGGTCAATGGGTAATTGGCTTTAAGTGGGAGATTGTTAGAATAGGTGACAAGAAAGCCAATAGGTTTGGCATTTTGTAACCTATTTGACAATTTGATGTAATATAATATTATGTAATGAATAAAATGAGTATTCATTACCATTGGTACCTTATTTGTTGTGCTCATTTCGATATGTTAAAATGGTATTCTACATATATCACAACAAAGCCCACAGACCACGGTTAACAACTCATGCAGTTGGGCCACGCATTGGATGGTGGTCATGAAACCAACTGATAAAGAGTTGGGTCTAAAACGTTCCAAGTAGAGGACCTTGAGATAGGGCATCGAGAGTCCTATAGAGACTTCCACCAAGAGTCGTATTCATTGGATGAGTCCCGTGTTTCATCCGCGACAGGCATGGGACACCTATACGATCTTGGTGGGATGGCCGACTGAACTGACTCGTGGGGATCATCATATGGAAGCCTTGGTGGCTTGGTCGGTATGATTAGATTTCTCCGGTTCCGATACTACGGGAGTAGTCCTCAGACTTGAGGAACCATGGCAGTCACGTACACAGGATGGCTGTATCTTGGATCTGGTGAGAGGTGATCATTCTGTAAGATGATCTTTATAAGTTTTATCGAGTGCAGTCAGAATGTGTAGCGAGGACGGTGGGTTCCAAGAAGAGGGTCCGTCCTCTGTCAGTATGTGATAGAGGTATCTCCTATGCACTCGGAGACACGTTCATGCTGCTTAAACCCGTGGCCACAGTGGTTGGTCGATATGTTGATGCAATGAGGCATGCGTAGTTTCGAGTATTAAGCATAGATTCCTAGTCAAGGATGGGAACCGACGCCCAATTCTTTACCCTAGACTAAGGCCGAGAGACAGTTGATGGAAAGACCGTACCCATAAGGAATCGGAGCCTAAATGTTCACACCAACATTCACCTAGTCTCTAGTGCCATGGACCGTTGGTTGACGGCCACCCATGGTAACGGGCTCCTGTTGGACAGGGGCCCAACTCTAGCTGAGGGTAAACCTAAAGGGTCACACACAAATCACCGAGAAGGTGGAGAAATTGACTTGGAGTCAATTTCGGAGGATAATAAGTAATTGGATTATTTAAGGGATTGTCCATTGGATGGACGGGCCGATATCGTATCAGGCTCTCGTTTAATCGATAAATGGAATTTATCGGTTAATGTAGAGAGTCGAAAAAGTGGGTCTTTTAATTGGATTAAAAGATTAATGGGAATTATTTAAGTGGACCTTGAATTAAATGGGATTTAATTTTGGGTTCGTTGTAATTGGATTATAGTGGAACCCGGTCCGTTAAATTTTGGCCCAAGAGGTGTGTTAATTCTACTTTTGGAATGAGAAGAAGTTGGACTTCTTCCCAATATAGGTATGGCCGAAAAATACCACTCTTGGAGAGGTAAAAATCGGTCATACATGGCCTTGGTGAGGTTGACTTGTCTCTTTTGGTAAGGGACGAATCAATTCCAATCAAGCCTCTCTTATTTGGTATGATTGAATCATACCTTATGAGTTGGTAGGCTTGATTGATGAATTAGTGGGATTGATTGGGATGTATCTAAACATCCTTGGATGAACTTAGACACATTCTAATAATCACATTAATTTTGTATATATATGATTATATACAATCATCAATGCAAGAGAATTCATTTTTCATATTTTTCTAGGAAAAAGAAGAAAAGCACACTTTACTCTCTCTTCTCCTTATCGGCCTCTTTCTACTCATACACATATCCCCTTTGTTCTCCATTTGATCTTGGATCATTTTGAAGAACAAAGCAAGTTCAAAAAAAGACACTAATTTAATAGTGTTCTAGTTTTCTTGAACCGAGTCCTCTAGATCCATTTTTCTCTAGCAAGATAAATGTGCATCTCTTCCAGTGTGGTGTGGACTACTCTAGAGAGTTCATACGTTTGAACTTAGTGAGCATATACGGAGAGACGCTAGTAGCCGTGCAAGCAATTCAACTACAAAGGTAATCTCATCTTTTTACGCTATTGTAGTTCTCGTCATATCTATGCTCTATATGAAATATATGTTTATAATATTGTCACATCCTACACCGAACGCCTGATTGAGCACCCAAGGGTACACCCCTTGGAATTCTTATGATCATTGCTTTTATTTACGCAATTTTATTCGTTTCACGCTTCCGTTCGCGCTCCCGGGTGGATCCGCTTGTCCCTTCAATCTCGACATCTTATAAGATGTGAAAATATCTTATAAGTTTTAATATATTATTTTATCCGAACACTTTAAAACTCATTTATAGAATAATATCCAACCTCTTATAAATTTCTAAAACATGTTTCAATAAACTGAACCAAACACCTTCTAAAACTACTCAGACTTTAATCAAACGGGGTTGGAAAAAAAAGAAAAAAAAAACCCTCAATTGTTCCCTCCAAAATTTGAAATCAATGGCTACGTTCTTCCTCCATTAAAACCTAATAGAAATTAGGATTTATTTAGAACTAAATTTAAATTTGTGTAACTTTATAAACTTTGGGATAACTTTAAAAAAACATTATAGACCGTGGAATGTAATTTGTTTACCCACCTAATATTCTATGATACTAAAAATTTATTTATGCCTTCAACCTTGATACCTCTTTAATATCAACTGTACGTGTCCGCATCGAATATAATAATATTCGTGCCTCCTCATGCAATAATGGTCCATATATGTATGTGAAATTAATAAAAGCAATTTAATTGAAAATTTTTCAACTAATTGCTCAAATATAGTAATATTATATATCTACATCACCACTACGTGGCCTGTCCTCCAAAATGTTTGCTTGGAGTTGATTATCGTGTATGGGGAAATTGCCATTTTCATACCATAATTTAGATTCGTATATTTTCAACTCGTTGCTCACGGGATGTTAAAAAGTTGTTCCATAATTAGGAAAAAAAAATTCATTTTCAATCATCTTTTCAACATACGTTAGACAATTATAAAAAAAAAATCACGTGCAGATATTGTTATCTTATCAAAATAAAGGGGAATGACCATGTGACTTGCACATAGATTTTCAATTAGAATTTGGTAGGAGAACTGAAAGTTAATTTTTAAAATTATGAGATTAATTATATCTTAGAATTTCATAAGCAACGTGACTAATGATATATATACATGCATAACCTAAATTATGGGACGACAAAATGCAATATCCCCACTATATATATATATATATTCTGCTGTTAGCTTACACTATTTTTGCAGACAAAGTAACAAACCCATTAAAGAAAAAAGAAAAAAGAAAAATCCTCAAAAGTATGTAGGTAATTGAGTCCAAGAGCCCTTGAGAAAGCTTTTGCAAATCTTTTCCCAGTATTTTCTATCTGGTTCTGCTTCCATTAACTGCAACTTCTTCTCCTCAGCGAAATCTCTCTGTAAAACCACAATTCAGACCAGAAAAATATTAGTACATAGAAAGCACTTCTCAAGAATCAATTCATCGTATTATTTTAGAGTTTTGCACGAAGGGTTGGTCGAGTTTGGACAAGATTCTTGATTTTTTAGTAGTGATCAGTATGAGAACACTACACGATTACTGAAAAATTCTTATCAAAGTCAGGTATAATCATATCAAACAAATCACACAGCATTAACTTATCGTGTGATTGGTTACTTTTTTTTGATTGTATACCAATCATACGATAAGTGCATTATACTTGCCATATAAATGGTTCAGCTATCCGACCAAATTCGATTTGAATTAAAATTTCCCGAAGATTACTTTATTACCTCGATGGAATTGTTGGAACTCAGACGATCGATGAGATTATCAAGAATGTCTTTGGTGTACTCAGGATGCCCTTGGATTCCTAGGATGTTGTCTCCAAATGTGAACATTTCCACTCCTGTTTTATCAGAACATGCAACTACCTGAGCTCCCTCAGGCACCTCCCAAACCTGTATTTAAAAACAGTTTCAAACAATTTCACACACAAACACACAGTAGCCCTCTTTCTGAGTGTGAAAATCCGACACATGCAAATCAAATTTAAGGTTGTAGGTACGCACCTCATCTTGATGGCACTCAATGATTGAAAGAGTTGGAGGGATTTCATCCAGTCCGTCAAATAATCCATACGAGTAGAAATCCTCCGTAAGGCTCACCGTTCTAACTCCGATATCCCAACCACTATCCGATCTTGCAACTTTCCCCCCCAAAGCTCTACACAAGACCTACAAATCGACACAATTTTGTGTAATTATATAAGTTGCAGTCAGTTCATTCAAGACTTTTGGATAAAGCACCCTCGCCCCTTCCATCAACAAAGAGGTAAAGTAAACTGAGTACTACGCATCTTCTACTATAGAATAATTCTAAATTCACAAACTAGCTCAATTTCTTGAATCACAAGTATATATATTCACTACAAGAAAATAGGGTTTAGAGTCGGATTTTTCTTCCGTCTCCAAAACCAAAACAACCCGTCGCAAAAAATAAATAGCGACGGATTTTCCATAGCTGGAGACTTCTGTAGCTAAACTTTAGAAACGGAAAATTTTCCGTCTATGATACCCTATGTTTTCTTGTAGTGAGATATATATATATATATACCTAAAAACTTCAAATAACTTTATACCTGGTGACCAAAGCAAATTCCAAGAACTTTCTTTTGCATGGCAAACAAAGTCTGCAAGAGAAAGCAAAGTTCAAGAATCCAATACTCATCGCCATAAGCATCATGAGGGCTCCCACTAACCACAAAACCTTGATAGTTATGAAGCTGATCGAGCTCCGGGAACTCGCCTTCGACTACACGAAACAAGTCCCATTTCTCCCCTTCATCCCCAAATGCATCCACAAACACCTTGAAGTATCCATCATACACTTTCTTCACGTACTCGGAGTCCTTTGCTGCTAGCAGAAGTGCATATCTTTTCTCCTCTATGACCTTCATTTCTCTCATTGTTTCTTGCATGGAAGTGTGTGCCCTGTGTGTGGAAGTTGAAGTTGGTAAAAGGGGTTTTCAATTGTGGAGATGGATGATTTGTTTTAGGCAGGTTGGTATGGTTTGGATGAGCATTTGGACCCTTTTTTATAGGAGGATAAACGTTGAGAATAATAGTGCCTAACTTCAGCCGGATCAGATTTTTTATTGCAATTCTTATTGTATTATATCTACAAAAACTTCTACTTTTAAAGAAGTACTTTTTGTAGAAAAAATCGAAAGTTGTATCAAAATTAAAAAAGGGTAATGTTTGTAAACAAAGTGAAAGGAAAATAAAAGCTAAATAGGGTGGCGTTTGAAAAAAAAAAAAAAAAAACACTTCTAAAACTAATTTAATTGATTAAAGACCATTTTGTTCCTACGTGTTAAAAAAATACTATTTTTTCTTTAATATTGTCTTTTGTTAATAATAATTATTTTTTCTTAAAAATAATAATTTTATTTCAATATATCTCATATTTATTTTTTTTTACAAATATTCGTCATTTATATTATTAAAATATTAAATACTAATAGAAAAATAGAACGTTTAATTCAATAATTCTCCTACTAAGTAATATAATTGTCCATTCATACACAATAATTATAAACTTCCATGATTGATAAAAAGTATATACTTTTTAATTAATCATAGCGATTTCATTTATCTTTTTCTATGATATAGGTAATATAAGATAATATTGAAAATAAAATATAAAAATTCAAAAATATCAAATATGTCAAATCATAAATTTTATTAGTGTCAAATTATTAGAATTATTTGAAAACTCTAACATCAACTTTAGATGAACAATTTCGGAAATAAATTAGAAAGGATAAATTTTTAGATTAATATAATGTGGGTAAAGTGTTTCAAAAACGAAGTTGAATTTATTTATTAAAAACAAAAGCAGTTGGAAGCACTTGTGCTTCTAACTTCTGGCTTAAAAGTGTTTTTTGTAACAGTTTCAAAAGCCCAAGTTGGCATTCAAAACACCCCAAAAGTACTTTTTTAACCCAAATTTTGTAAAATGCTTTCTAAGAGCTCTCGCAAACACTCTCATTCTATTTCATATATACAAGTCACGTGCATGTATAAAATTTATATTAAATAAATGATCTTGTAATTTTTGAACACACGACGTGAATATGTAAAACGGAATGAAAGATGTAACGGGAATTGCAACAAGGAATATATTTCAATCTAAACTTGAGCTAACGAGGCTTCATTTGAGTGATAAGTTTAAAACATCACAAACAAAAAAGTTGTGGGCCGAATTCCATCGATATAAGTGGACAGTCTACTTTTATGGTAGTTTTTATTTTTGTTTTTTTTTTTAACCATCTTTGAAATTATCAATGTATTGATATCAATCTTGAGTTTAATGTATTAAATAATGTACTGAATCAAATCTTTGTTAAAAAAATTAGTATATGAGTGAGAGAGTGGAAATATTCACGTGCTTAATATACAGTGAGAATAATAGTTAAAATTGGTGGTTGGTATAGGTTCTGTTTCGGGAAAAATCCAACCTACCTCCCTATGAAATACGAAATGTTCAAAAAAAGTCCCCGTGAAAAAAAAAATTACCAATTTACCTCCTTGTGTTATGAAAAAAAGGAGCAAATAAACCCCCGACCCCAAAAACTATATCACACGCGCCTTTGCTGCGCCTGTGATAGTAAAAATCCAATTTTTTGGACCATTTTGCCCCTCAATGACCAAACTACCCCTATTTTTTTTCAAATAATCCCAAAAAATCTCAATTAAAATATATTTATATATTTAGATATAATTTTATATATTTTTTATATTATACATATTTTTTAAAATATAAAATATAAAATATAATTTAATTTATATATAAAAGAAACCAAAAATAATATAAAAAAAAAAAGCTAAAAAAAAGAAAAAGAAAGAATATTGAAGCCGACGGTTAGGATTTTCCGAACGAAAAAATGGAGATAACTCGCCGACGGATGGGAGATTGGCGGTGGGTGGGGTGTCAAAATGCTCGCCGCGGAACGGGCTTTCCAACGATGGTAGGCTGGCCTCGAGAGGCAGTCCGATGGCGGAGGAAAAAGCTGTAGAAGACGGCGGCGTGGGTTAGGGTTTTCTGGACGAAAAAAATGAAGATAACTCGCCAACGGCTGGGATTGGGGGTGGGTGAGGTGTCAAAATGCTCACCGTTGGACGGGCTTTCCAACGGTGGTAAGCTAGCGGCGAGGGGTGGTCGGACGGCGGAGATATGGGAGGAGAAGAAAACAAATTTTAGAAAAGATACGTATAGATACAAAATATATATATATAAACAATATATTATTGTCTATATATTAAAATAATATATTTTTATTTTCTATATACTGAAATTTAATATTATATATTAATATATAAAAATATAGGTTTAAATCTGGACCATTGATTATATTAAATCCTAACCACTTATTTATAAATATTTATTGTATAAAAATGATTCAATCTGAGCCATACATTTAGGTCAGATTAAATATAGGCTATTGATTTAGAAGGGGTATTTTTGTCATTGCACCTTAAGACCCACATTTAAATGCACCAGGGGGCAGTATGCTCTTTTTTTTAAAACATAGGGAGGTAAAATGGTAATTTTTTTTCACAGGGACTTTTTTGAACATTTCGTATTTCACAGGGAGGTAGATTGGATTTTTCCCGTTCTGTTTCTTTTCAATAATTGCTGTCGGGTACAGACAAATGGAGGAAATTATTAATTGAACGACAGTTTCAATTTTATTCCTAATGGTAACAAAGAAACATTATTCCTACGTGGAAAGAGATGTTCAATCAGGTGTAATTAAACAAGGATAGAATCAGTTACAATTTCTCTCTACGGAGTGGGTACAATTTCTCTCTACTGAGAGGCATTTTGCTAGATAGTGTTATTCATAGGATAGTGGCGAGGGTGAGTTGGAGTAAGGGGTACACATATCGTATCATACGTCTTGCTTGCGTCGCAGGGTTACTTCTGGTGGTTCGGAGTGGCGTCTCTAGCTTGGTTTTCGTTCGCCGCAACCATACTTTTAACTTCCTCTTTTGTGTGGCCGTTTCTTTGGTTTCTTTCCCTTTTTCAGATTTTTCTTTTCATTTATCACTTCTTGGGTTCTCTGAACAGGTGCAGGTTTGATCTCCACGGCTGGGGGAGGCAGCGGAGCTTACACTGTGACGGGGGGTTGCGTGGTGGCACGAACGACAGTATCTGGGACTGTAGGGACGATGGAACTGAATCTGGAGAGGTTAGATTGTGCGTTAGTTCTCACAGAGGAAGAGGATGGGGGAGTAGTCTTATCGACGAAGGAGTGGGAAGGATGCAGAGAGATGACCGGGTTTTTGATAGTAGGGTGTTTGCTGACTCCGAGGCCATTTTGGTATGATGTGCTCAAGTTTACATTGCTGAGTATTTTAAGACCGAGTCGGGGAATGGATTTGAAGCTATTGCAAGGAAACCGATTTTTTCTACGATTTTCACATGCAATAGATAGGGACAAAGCG
This sequence comes from Sesamum alatum, assembly GCA_034509735.1. Classification (NCBI taxonomy): domain Eukaryota; kingdom Viridiplantae; phylum Streptophyta; class Magnoliopsida; order Lamiales; family Pedaliaceae; genus Sesamum; species Sesamum alatum. Next base: position 11,849,980 of record JACGWO010000011.1, read on the forward strand.
TTAGCGGGGCGGCTGTGGATATTCGATCGAAACCTAATCCTCCTCAAGCAATTAGGGCCTGAAGATAATCACATGAATGCCGATCTATCTACTAGCCCATTCCATGTTCGCATCCACGGGTTACCCATACGATTAATGACTCGGGAGGTGGGGACAGTGATTGGAAATCGACTTGGCAAGTTCATGGAAGTAGCCTTTGGACGCAACCCGGCGTTCTGGGGATCTCAACTCCGTATTCGAGTCGAATTAAGTATACATAAGGCATTGCAACGTCGAATGCGTATTCGTTCTCCAAGTGGGGAGGAGGTTATGGCTTCATTCACATATGAAAAACTGCCAACATTTTGCTATGGATGCGGCATGTTAGGCCACATTGTTCTGGATTGTGCTCATCAAGTGGGGCAAACGGAGGAGATCACGACGGAAATGGAGTTTCAGTATGGCCCCTGGCTCCGAGAGATGAGGATAGGCGGTAACATGGTGTTACCTGGCGGCGGTAATTGGGGACAAAGCGGAGGGGGTTGGGGGGTGGAGAACGCGAGGAGGACGGGAGAGGCTTTGACTAAGAGGGGAAGCAGTATTTTTGAGGCTCCGGTGCAGGTGCAGAGGGGCGGGCAACGGCGGCGATCAGGGCCACTTCCCCGGCGGTATCAGAAGTCGGCGAGGGGGTGGGCAAGGAAGGAAGGGGGTGGGGTGCCGAAGGGGAGGAAATGTTGAACATGGGGAGAACGTGGGGGAGAGAGAAGCATTAGTGGGTATTAAAGGGGGGAATAGGGGTTACCAAGGGGGGATCGTGGGTCACGGCAGACCTTTAGGTGAGGTGGGGGGGCCGAGTTGGGGAAGTGGGCTTCCGGTGTGGAAGTTGATGGGCCAGGGGGGCGACGGGACTGGGCTACACAATGACGAGGCGGCCCAGGAAGAATCAGGAGATGGGACTGGGCTGCAGCCTAAGTTGGGTCAACACAAATTGCCAATAGAGAATGACAGGGGAAAAGGGCTACTGCTGAATGGGCCGGCCACGATTGGGCCTCCACCAAGCTTTGAACTTCAGTCCATCACCAAGAGCCTTGGATCTGTTAGTGCTAGAGGCACAAAGTCGTTGACCAGTGAGACCGGTGAACCACAACAAGGACACAAAACGGCGTCCCAGGGAGAGAGGCACGGAGGCAGTGACCCCCAATTGGATTCGGCGTCGGTGGGCGGTGCGGAAAACACGTGGGAGCAGACACTGATGAATCTCAAATCAGGGGGTTTCGTGAAGGCTAACAGGGAGGTTTTGAAGATGAGTGACAGTCATGACGGTGTCAGAGGTACGTGGACATCAATTCTTAAATCTCCTAAGGGGTTATCGACGGTACTGACACATGGGGCGGGAGGCTCGATTTTATCTGAGGAGGGCGGGATAGACAGAGAAAACGAGCTGTCTTCAATCCAAATTGCAGCAATAGGGGAGACGGTAGACAGTGTTGGGAAAATCGAGTTAGACGAGGGGGAAAAGCTAATTTCTGTTCCTGTTGTTTTTATGGCCGGGGCTGGGGGTAATAGAGGGGGTGGGGGACTTAGGGGACGAAGGGGAGGTCCGTTATGGAAAGGGACGGAGGGGAAACGGAAGCGGGGTGGTGAGATCGGGGAACGACCCCTCAAGCGGTCGTTAGTGGATGAACCAAACATAGAGGTTACCGGAGAAGAGATGAGGGACGTTGAACCAGCGGCAGAGGCTGTTATGCAGCCCCGCCGAAACCAATGAGTGCGCTAGCATGGAACTGTCGGGGCTTGGGGTCGGCGTCGACAGTTCATCAACTTGGAGAATGGGTCCGGGACTTTCAACCCCAACTGGTGTTTCTTTCTGAAATAAAATGGGGATATCGGCGATTCGAGCAGGTACGACCGCAGCTGGATTGTTTTGGGTTGAGTGTTCCGGCGCGGGGGAAAGGAGGGGGTTTAGCAATATTATGGAATAAGGAAGTGCAAGTGCAATTCGGTCATACTCTGTTAATCATATTGATGCAGATGTTGTAACGGATGATCGGGCGGCCAATTGGAGGTTTACAGGATTTTACGGGGAACCGAAGGCAACACGTCGTAGGGTAGTGCGGGAGCTATTGGAGAGGTTAAGCAGACAGTCAGACGTGCCGTGGGTATGTATTGGGGATTACAATGAGATTCTTTGCCAGAGTGAGAAGACTGGGTGTAGGCGTCCGAATTGGCAGATAACTGACTTTCGATCAGCATTGATACGTAGTGACCTGACAGATTTAGGGTTTCGAGGGGCCAAGTACACGTCGGGTAGGACTACTGAAATGGGACAGAGAGGTTTTTCGGAAAGAGGGGGGATGATACAGGAATTAGAGAATCGACTAGTAGCATTGGAAGGGGGACATATTGGCGATAGTGAACACCGAGAACTCAGGGAGATACGACAGAGGTTGGAGGAGCTTAGGACTCGGGAACGGCTGAAATGGCAACAAAGAAGTAATGCACACTGGCTGCGAGATGGAGATAGCAACACAAGTTTCTTTCACTCATATGCGACTAAATGAAAGAGACGGAACAGAATTGATCAACTTAGGGATGAATCGGGCAGATGGCAGAGGAAAGAGGAGGAGGTTCAAGGAATCCTGTTGAGATATTTTCGCTCAATCTTTTCGACCAGCAGTCCATCGAACTCTGACATGAACGAAGTATTGTCGTCAGTGCCACAAGGCATCACCCCGGATATGAACCAGGCTCTTTCCGAACCCTTCACTGCTGCGGAGGTCAAACGTGCGGTGTTTGGTATGTTTCCTTTAAAATCTCCGGGCCCCGATGGTATGCCCCCCTTGTTCTTTCCGAAATTTTGGCCAATTGTGGGTAGTGATGTTATTTGTTATGTTTTGCGTATCCTGAATGAACATGTCCTTCTGCATAAAATGAATTATACTCATATTGTACTCATTGCCAAATGCGAGTCACTGGAAACGGTAGCTCAACTTCGGCCTATTAGTCTATGTAATATTATTATCAAGATTGCTTCTAAATGCATTGCAAACCGCCTTAAATATATTCTTGATGATATCATTTCGCCTACACAATCTGCGTTTGTCCCTGGTCGCCTTATCACTGATAATGTATTAGTAGCTTTTGAACTGAACCATCACCTTAGAACGTCGGTCCGAACCACAGTGGGTATCGTGGCTTTAAAACTTGACATGAGCAAGGCCTATGATAGGGTAGAGTGGCCGTTCCTTAGGGGAGTTTACTTAGGATAGGTCTGCATCACCGCTTTGTTAACCTCATAATGCTATTGGTGACCATTGTTTCATATTCTATCACATTGGATGACGTTCAATTTGGCTACTTCAGGCCTGAGAGGGGTATACGGCAGGGGGACCCCCTGTCCCCATATTTGTTCCTATTTTGTGTAGAGGCATTTTCGTGTTTGATACAGGAAGCAGAGAGACGGGGACGGCTGACAGGGGTGGCGGTTACAAAACAAGCTCCAAGGGTATCTCACTTGTTATTCGCAGATGATACGTTACTCTTCTGTGGAGCCACGGAGGAGCAACTAAATGAGGTGAAGAGAATTCTGGGGATATACGCTCGTGCGTCGGGACAGGAGATCAACATGAGTAAGTCGAGCATGGCCGTAAGCGGGGGAGTACCGGAAGCAGTGAAACATTTTCTGGGTGCGATCATGGGTGTCCGGTTGGTGGACGGTCATGACAGCTATCTTGGCCTCCCAGCCGTCGTTGGATGGTCGAGAGGTGCAATCTTTCGGAGTATCCAGGATAGGACGTGGCAGCGAACGCAGGGATGGCATGGGAAGCAGTTATCTCAGGCCGGAAAAGGGGTACTAATCAAGACCGTCTTACAGGCGTTGCCCACTTATGCGATGTCATGTTTCTAGCTACCGAGGTCCTTCATTCGTAAGCTAGAATCTACAATGGCGGATTTTTGGTGGCATAATAAAGGGGAACGGCGGGTTCACTGGGTGGCATGGCGAAGGATATGTAGACCTCGAGAGACGGGAGGGATGGGATTCCGCGAGTTGAGGGAGTTTAATCTGGCTATGCTAGCTAAACAAGGATGGCGGGTAGTGACGAGAGGGGACTCCTTGTTGTGCCGAGTCTTGAGAGCACGATATTTTCCGAGGGGTACCTTTTCGGATGTGGGGTTGGGGAAGCGACCGTCAGCCATGTGGAGGAGTATGTTAGGGGCGAGGGAGCTGCTGTGAGAGGGTTGTGTGAGGGATGAGGGAGGACAATGGCGATGGAAGGCGGAGAAGGGGGGTAAATTTTCAATTCGTAGTGTGTTCAAACTCGCGGTGGATAGGAGAGATAGAGTTACCGCCTCGTCATCCGGAGCATCGCTGTTCTTGTCACGGGGATGAGGTTCTTTATGGTCGGTAATTTGGGGGGTGCGGGTTCCGCCAAAAATACATGTGTTTATGTGGAAATTATGTGTTGGAGCCTTACCGACCTTAGAGGCGTTGGCACGGCGGAAGAAGGGAATTAAGAGCGTGGTTGTGTGGTATGCGGGGCGGAGGTGGAGACGGCTAGACACACGTTGGTGGATTGTCACTTTGCCCGACAGGTTTGGGCCTTATCGAATCTACCATCGAGATGGATTTCGGACTAGGGTAACAGGGCGGCGGAATGGTGTTTACTGGTGCTGCAGCAATTAAACCGTGAGGATAGAACGCACTTTTGTGTCCTGGCTTGAAAAATCTGGCAGCACCGATGTGCTAAGCTGATGGAGGGCAAGGAGCAGGGACCGAGGGAGGCGTGGATGTCTGCTATTGTGATGTTGAATAACTTTCAATTGGTTTGAACGGAGCTGCGGCCGCCAACGTAAGACTGTGCAGTTTCTGTTAGATTGTTCTGTTGTCTGGCATGTGGTTTGGTTTGTGGTTTTGCACTTTGTTGATAATTGGTCGTAGTGAGGGCTGTCTGTTGTTTGTTGTTTAGCAGTACGATGATATGCGTTGTTGTTGGTTTGTGAGGCTCTTGTAGCCGGACTGTTTCTTTTTATGATATAAACTCATCGCAATTCATCAAAAAAAAATATCAGGTGTAATTTTTATCGTTCTTCCTTAATTAGCTGAGTTTGACTCAACGATTTAAACTTTGAATAATTTCTAAAATTGAACTGCGATGATAGGCAAAATCTCACTTTTGGTCCCACTAGATAGGGTCGTTATCACTTTTGGTCCCTCGCTTTACGGGGTCAACACTTTTGGTCCCAAAATCCTAAAATTCTAACATTAATAGTCCCAAAACGTTAAATTTAAGGAAAATGGCACATGTTGGAGCATGTGCCGTCAGTCAATGGCAGTTGACCAGACCCAAAAATGGCCAAATTCTATTTTAGCCCCCTATATTTTCTAAAAAATGCTAAAACACACCTATATTTTAAAAATAAGCTAAAAACCCCATTTTCTATTTTTTAAAAAAAGCTCCTTTCTGAACTCATTTGACTAAAGTACCTCTCTTGATATTATAAATCACCATCCTTTATTTATTTTATTTTTAGATTTTTTTTGTGAGATCAATATTTGTATTTTTCTTCCCTCTAAAAATACAAATATTTTTTTCCAAAATATATTTATTTAAATATCAAAATATCATAAAAGTATATCAAATTTTTTATTTATTATAATTTAAATTAGCATCACATAAAAATTAATATACTAAAGTTTATTTTTAAAGTTTAAATATCTATATAAATGTAAATATTAATAAATTATAACAATTATATATTATTAACTAATTTGAAGTATTATTTAATTTAAAATATTTTACTAATTATACATGTAAGAAAATATATATAATAGTCACTATAATTTAATTTAAATGGTAATTTATTTTTTAATAACCATTATACTTTATAATAGTAAGTTAATTTTAAATATTATCTATAATAAATAATTGAATTTGTTTCAATATATGTAAATTTACAAGAATAATTTAAATTAGTTAATAATATATAGTTGTTATAATTGATTAATATTTACATTCATATAGATATTTAAATTTGAAAATTAGTATATTAATTTTTTATGTGATGCTAATTTAATTTTTCAACATAAATTATAAGAAATAAAAATTTGATATACTTTTATGGTATTTTGATATTTAATTAAATATATTTTGAAGAAAAATACAAATGATCTCACAAAAAAAATTAAAAATAAAATAAATAAAGGATGGTGATCTATAATATCAAGAGAGGTACTTTAGTTAAATGAGTTTATAAATGAGCTTTTTTTTTAAAAAAAAAAAAATGGGGATTTTTAGCTTATTTTTAAAATACAGGAGTGTTTTAGCATTTTTTAGAAAATATAGGGGGCTAAAATAGAATTTGGCCATTTTTTGGGTCTGGTCAATGGCCATTGACTGACGGCACATGCTCCAACATGTGCCATTTTCGTTAAATTTAACGATTTGGGACTATTAACGTTAGAATTTTAAGATTTTGGGACCAAAAGTGTTGACCCTGTAAAACAAGGGACCAAAAATGAGATTTTGCCGCGATGATAAGATTTCTTGACAAGCTTTATCTAAAACGGATTGGATTTTTCAATTATTTTAAATTTTGTTGCATTTTTTATTTTAATTTATTATATATATGTTACGTGTATAAATATTTTTCATAAATAAATAATATAATTTTTAATATCATGTGAAATATTGTATCTATTAAATAGAACAGAAGAAACAGGTTGATTATTTGGAATAGAAAATTCTAAAATCCATATATAAAATCACTTTTGATGAATCATGATTAATTTTAGAGGCGTTTGACAATCTCATTTATAATCACTTTTGGGTTGTTTAAACGTAATAAAATGCATTTGTAAAAATTAAAATTCAGAGCTTTTGGGACATCCACAATTTTAAAAAATCAACTATATCATTTTCTTTTAATCCGATAAAATCAATTATTTTAAAATTGAATTTAAAAAAATCAAATCATTACAAAAATCAATCAAGACCAGTTCAAAAAAAGAGAAGCTCAACAAGAAAAAAAATTAAGTGACAATTTAAATATTATCACTAATTATATATTTAGTGAGAGAAAACTTTTATTTGGCCAATAAATAATGAATTTTATAATTTTACTAGTCATAATTATCTTGTAAAAATCTTCATTAATAAGAATAGTGACAAAATTTGTGCAAAAAAACATTATCATTACATATGTATAGTTACGACTTAGTGATTAAAAAAATTCAAGTGACCATTTTACAATTTTCATTATTTGATAGATATATATTTAGTGATAATAATTTTTATTTTGTTACAATAATAAATTTCAGGGTTTTAATAGTGATAATTATTTAGTAAAAATTATTTTATGTTAGCAAGAATTAGGAGTTAAATGTTATCAATAAAATTATCACTAAAGACACTTCACTACAAAAAAAAGGCTTATTTGGGACACATATTGCGACGGAATTTACGACAAAAATTCGTCGCTAATAAGGTTTCCGACGGATTTGGGACCGAACGTCACCGTTTCAAAAAGGCACATCGAAAAGTATTTCCGACGAATGTTCCGATGAAAATGCATTTCTATTGGAATATTTGTAACGGAGTTCCAACGGTCCATTAATGTTGTTGGAAAATTCGTCCATAGGACGAAAATATATTTTTTCTATTTGGAACAAAAGTTGGAACAGATATTGGGACAAAAATTGAGGATTTGCAATGAATTTTGAACAAAAAAATTTATATAGTGCCGTCGGAACATCCGGCGGAAAAATTGTAAGAAATTTGATTGAAAAAATTGTGACATAACGTGTGGTGGAACTTCCGTCGGAAAGTTGGTCAGAAAAATTATGACGAATATTTTATCATCGAAAAAATATCCGTTGAAAACCGTCCCAAATTAATTTGAGAATTGAAAAGAATTAGGGACGGAATATAAATCGATATGGTCACAATTTCGTCCCAAAATATTCCGATGTAATTTATGACGATTGTCATCCCGAAATCCGTCCCAAATATTTATTAAGTTTTATAAAAATATTATTTATATTTTTTAATATTTTATTAAAAATAATTTTTTAGAAACCACATTTTATCCATTAAAATTATAATTAATTTTCAAAAGTAAATATTGTCATTTTACAAAGCATATAAAATAAAAATTAAAACAAATCCTAATCTAGATGCTCTGACGGCAGCTCGTCGCCTGGCTCCGGGTCTACAGCATCATCGGCTGCCGATTGCGCTGCTCCCTCGACTGGGTCATCAGTGGTCGACTACACATTGAAAAATATTTGTGACATCCCCACCTTGTCGCACAACGCAATCAAAACGACCAACATGATTTTGTCGAGCTTGGTATAGACGCCAAGGGTAGTCTGCGTCGAGGCAGCAGTGGACGAATATGGTCAAGCATCTGTCGGGGGTGTCTGAAATCAACGCGTCGGACCCCATGCCGAAAATTTAGCCCTGCTTTCTCCCCCCGGCAGCCTCAGCCCACTGCTGGTCCTCCTGGACAATTGAGGCCACCTCCCCGGGCGTAAGCTGAGAGACATGCTCCTCAATCAGCCTCTGATATGTATCCTGATAAAAATTAAACAAACCTTATTAGTCAATAAATAATAATATATATATATAAGTAAATAATTAATGTATTTTTTATTATTAATTAATTTTTTTTTTAAATATTGAAGAACTTACCGCGACCTCCTCGGCCCGCTTCCCGCTCCAGGTGCCGTCTATTTTCTTTTTGTAGCAATTAGCTAATACCTCCATTGTTTTAGGTTGACGCCGAGTTGAGCCTTCTGTACAGATATTTGAATAAGTAAGAAATTTATAAATTTACAACATTAATAAAAATAATTAAATTTCTATAAAAAATTTACTTACGAGTTTCCTTTTATGCATGTCAACCGAGGATGACTCCCCGCGGTAGACGGTGCTGGCCGCTGCAGAGTCGGCCGCCCGATTAGCCTTATTCTCAGCCGAATTTTTCCACATCAAAGCCGGACGCATCATGAATATTTGGTTAGTGGCGTGGTCGTGCGTCCGTACACCCACATGCCATAATTGAAGCAACTCCTCGATCAACGGCTCCAGATACACATCGATCAAACGCTTTGGATTGGACGGGCCAGGGATCACTATCGTTAGGAACATGTACTCATACTTCAAACACATTCCTGGTGGAAGATTATATGGTGTAAGTATAAGTGGCCAACATGAGTAAGTCTGGCCATATGCCCGTGAGGGGCAAATCCATCTGTGCAAAGACCTAGTCTAACGTTACGGTGCTCCAATGCGAAATCTAGATGTGTCTGGTCAAAATGTCTCCAAGACTCGCCATCAGAAGGATGACACATAGAACCCTCCTCTATAACATAGCTGGCATGCCATGTCATGTGCTCCGCCGTCACTAGTGAAGCATACAACCTCTATAGACGTGGGGTAAGTGGCAAGTACCTAAGAACGGCATACGGGGACTTCTTATGGCGGGGGTTCCTGTCCCTGGTGGGTTTATACCTAGGATCACCACAAAACTTGCAGTACTCCAAATCAATGTCGTCCTTCCAATACAACATGCAACCATTCTTACACGCATGAATCTTCTCAATCGGTAAACCCAAATCCCTTATCATCTTTTAGGTGTTGTAGTAATCTGAAGGAAGAGTGTGATCGCGAGGTAATAGATCACTCGCCCACTGGGACACCTGATTGTAGCATCTTTCGGACATGTTGTGCTCGACCTTAATGTTCACCAGCCTTGCTACTACCGCCAATTGGGATTGATCACACACGCTATACAAGGGTTGATCGGCCGCGTGCACTACATCAAAAAATTGATCCGATAAGCCGGACATATCGTAGTCGTACGAACTAGGGCCGACATCACCTGGTCCTCTGGTCCCAACTGCATCATGAACCATCCTCTGGTCCCAATTCATCTGCTCATAATCACCCCATTGGGTCACCATGTCGGGTGCAACAGGATTGTCCGCACAAACCGGAGTGGCTGATTATCATAGTACTCCAACACTTGTGCCTCACCATGGGCACTCCAATTGTAGTATCCCTCCACAAAACCCTTCATACATATGTCGTACATTACCTCATCTGTCGTTTTAAACGTACGGTTTCTGCACTTACGACACGGGCACCTAATTTTATCGATACTCATGTTTGTACGCTGATTCTTAGCCCAATTTACGAAATCCCGAACACCACCCTCAAACTCCTGCCAAACAACAATATTCCCCCGCAGATATTTCTCATGCATGCAACTCCATTGTCTCAACATTTTTACCTAATTATATAAAAATATATGCTTAGACATATTAATTACAAATATTTCAATAATTATATATAAAGTCAAAACTAACTATTTAATACATAGTTAATTATATAAGACATTAAAAGAAGAACAACATGAGACTTAAATTAAATGGTTATATTATTTATTACCTGATGATAACGATGGACGCCCTCCAACTCAATTTTTCAGAAGAAAATAGCCAACCACAAATTCTAGAACGCGCAAATTCGATATATTTATATATGTATATATATGATGTAATTGAAGGTTGATATGTATATATTTCAGATTGAGAGCTTAATTTGAAAGGTAGGATGCAAATGAATGGGAACACAAATGAGAGGTGCACTCAAATATAAACTGTTATTTGGAATGAATTTTTCGATGGATTTAGCAATTATAATATAGCCATTAAAATATAGCCGTCAGACCATTTTTCGACGGTTTTTGGGAAGAATCAGCCGACGACATATAGTCGTTATAATATAGTCGTTGTAATATAGCCGTTAGACATTTTTCCGACAGTTTTTTGGAACGACTTTTCCGACGACACAACCTATTCGTTAGAAAAGTTTGTGACCATCATTTGGCGTCGAAAAATATGTCCCAAAATATTATATTTAGCGAAAAAATTTCTGGGAGATTGTCGTCGGAACTTTGTTTTGGTGCCTTACTGTTGCAAAAAATGTCCGACGACCGGCACACCATCGGAAATTCTGTCCCAAACTAGGAGAAAAGAAAACTTTCCGACGAACATCTTTTCATGTCCTATTTTTCGATGGAATTTGTGATGACTGTATCCTTTTTCCGACAAATTGTGAAATTCCTCCGTCTATTGAAGGAATCCGTCGGAAATTAGTAAATTTATTACAAAACCATCGGAAGTTGGGACAAATTTGGCGGCCACTGTTGGCCGTCCCAAATTTTCGTCCCAATAAATTATTTTTTTTTTTTTTTTGGTAGTGCTTAGGCCACATTTACATATGCTTATAAGGTTGGACAAGATTTTTAGTACAACCTAAAAGGCCATTTACATTGCGGTGGGGTGGGGTGGAGGACTGCTACTAATTTAGATAAAACCTACATAACTACCCACCTCTTAAGGTGGCTTGAGTTATCGGCCCACTTCTAGAATTAATCCCACAAAGTAAATACTATGTAGTTAATCCTGAATTTTTTTTTATCATATATTTAATTCAGATTTATCTTATTACTCATTTAGTTGAATACCCAACGTAAACATGGCCTCTCGAGATATATATATATATATATATATATATATAAAATCCTATATATAGGGGATATTATATTTTGTCATCCCATAATTTAGGTTAGTCACACTACTCACGGAACTCTAAAAAATAATCTTATAATTTTAAGTAATTCTCACTTTCAGTTCTCCTATCAAATTTAGTTAAGAAATTTTGACGAAAAAATCACATACAAGTCAGGGATCATTTCTCTTTTTAGAAAAAAATCACATACAAGTCACGGATCATTTCTCTCTATTCTGAAAAGATGACGCCAACTGCACATAGTGTTTTTTTTTATTAATTTCTTACGAAAGTTGAAAAGATGAGTGAAAATAAAATATTTTGCTAGTTATGAGCCATTTTGTAACATCCTGTGAGCGAAGAGTTGAAAATGTATGAGTCTAAATTATGGGACAAAAATGGCAATTTTCCTATACATGATGATCAACTCCAAGCAAACATTTTGGCGCACAGGCACGTAGTGGGATGTAGATAATATTACTATATTTAAGCAATTAGTTGAAAAAATTCCAATTGCTTTTATTAATTTCACCTATGTATCGAATATTATTATATTCAATCCGGAACCATACAATTGATATTAAATAGATATCAAGGTTGAAGGCAAATTTACATTTTTAGTATCATAGTATATTTGTGGGTAAATAATTACATCCCACGATCTATAATTTTTTTTTTTTTTAAAGTTACCCCAAATGTTTATAAAGTTCTACAAATTTAGTTCCAAATAAATCCTAAATTATGTTGGTTTTTTAACGGAGGAAACGTGTCCGTTGATTTCAAATTTTGGAGGGAACAAAATTTTGGCTACAACAGGGCTAATTTGTCTCCGAGATGTACTTTAAAAATTGATATTCGTAAAGCGTATGACTCGGTGCGGTGGGAGTTCTTTGTAGAGATTATGAAAACCATGGGGTTTCATCGGGTTTTTATCGATTGGGTTAAGGAGTGTATCTCTACACCGGCCTACTTGGTGATAGTTAATGGTAGTCCGCATGGCTTCTTCTGTGGCAAGCGGGGGTTGAGGCAAGGCGATCCTATTTCCCCATATCTATTCGTTTTAGGAATGGAAGGCTTGCATGCGGTATTACGTCGGCGTATTGCACTGTCAAGTCAATTCCGCTTCCACTGGCACTGTAAAGAGATTGAGTTGTTCCTCCTTTGTTTTGCCGATGACCTCCTTCTCTTCTCGGAAGGCAGCTTGTGGTCGGTGATGGTTTTGAAAGAGGGACTGGACGAATTTGAAAGACTATCAGGGCTCTCGGCTAATTTGGAGAAGAGCCAGTTTTTCGTCTCAAAGTCAGCAGCTGCGGTGGCGGATGAGTTGGCTGCTGCCATCAGTATTCCCCGGAGCGCTCTCCCAGTCCGATATTTGGGAGTTCCGCTGATCCATTCCCGCCTTGGCGTGTCGGATTGTCGCCCTTTGTTGGAGAGAGTAGACAAAAAGATCAGCTCGTGGGATGCGCATGTTTTATCATTTGCGGGAAGGGTCCAACTTATTATCTCGGTCCTTACAACTATGTGCCAACATTGGGCGTCTGTCTTTATCTTACCGCCGGATCCTTTGGCAAGGCAATAATCACACTGGGGTTGCCAAGGTCGCATGGAACCAAGTGACCAAAGGTATACGGGATTCTTCCATCTAGAGTGTTTCTTTGAACACAGGAACATAGGGGTGGAGAAGGCTGCTAAAACGGCGGGGAGTCTTTCTTGCAGGCTTCGACTATCAGGTTGGCTCGGGTAACTCCATCCTATTGTGGCTTGATCCTTGGCACCCTCACGGCATCCTGCTGCACATTTTTTCCGCTGGGTCCCAGGATTACGGGACAACCGACCGAGGCGCTTCTTCAGGAGGTGATTGAGCATGGAGCATGGAGTTGGCCTACCAATTCTAGGAACCAGCAGCTTAATGATCTCATTACTGCACTCCCGGAGCTCTGAGGCAGGGCTGATCGGATCAGATGGCGTGCAAGATCTGGGCAATACTCGACCTGTGAAGGCCTCAAATTTATCCGAGGGGAAGAAGAGCCGGTGGTGTGGAGCATCCTTCTCAAAGGCTCTTTGAAAATTCCGCGCAACAACTTTATCCTATGGCTCGCTATCCAATTGAAAGTCAGTACGATGGATAAAGAATGGTTGTCTCATCTGGACCAATGTTGTGTATTATGTGATCACTAGGTGAAGGAAAGTCACTTACATCTGTTCTTCGAGTGCTCTTTTGCAAGGAGGTTTATCGGCTCTATCCGTCGCACAATCTATTTTCCATGGCCCTTCCGCGAGTGGAAACCTACTATCCAATGGGTGTCACAACGATGGAGGAGTAAGCATGTGGTGAATTACTCGTATAGATCGCTCCTCGCCTCTAGTGTATACCATATATGGCATGAACCCAATCAACGTAGATACCATAATCAGCGGCGCGAACCGGAAGATCTTGCCAATTTGGTCTTGGAACAGATTCGTTTGCGAATTGTTTGTACGCGCTACCCGGATTCTTTGCGTAGACGGGCTCTTTATAGATTATGGCATATTGCCTGGGACACCTAGTCTCTGGTCCTTGGGATACTCAACTGTGTATTATTTTTTACTCTTATTTAATGAAAATTACCTTCTACCCCAAAAGAGGTTTAATTTTATTTTACTTTTTTGCAAGGTTTAGATCGAGGGTGTTTGGTTAAGTTTATTTAAATCTCAATCCAATCGGATAAAGTTGTAGATGATATTTCACACTAATCTATATTAATTATAAAAAGAAAGGCTCTTTTGTGTCTATAATGAAAGTTATTTTAGATATTTTACAAAATTTACATTTTGCTTTTGTATAATTCATTTTCATATTTCTTTCTACAAAGTGAAGTTTATAATTTGTGGAGGGCAAAAACAGAAATTCAACATAATAGTGGTAGTTCTCATACCAAATTTTCAAACTACCTAATATGCCCTTATTAAGTTCCATGTTCTTATTAACCGTCATTCTTAAAAAAAAAAAAGGAAAAACAACTCATGTTCTATGTTAGATGAACTACTTATCTCCTCTATTAATTAACAAAATACTATTGGGACTTTTAACAATGGAATTATTATGATATAATTGTTTAATTAATAGTTGTTAACAATTGTTAATTATAACAAATTTTAACAATTTATTTATTAATAGATTTAGCAATTATATCTATTAAAGTTACTTTTAATTAATTTTGATAAAATTTTATATGTTTTTTGTTATAATTGTTATAGATAAAATCAATAGATGTTATTTTTAATACGATTATTAACTAAAAATATTTATTTTTAATTTACCTATTTTTTGAACGAGATTCTGTTCATTACCACTTTCATATGATAAATTGTTTCTTCATAAATGTATTTTCAGTTATTCAAGTTATGCGATTTGAATGGCAGTGAGGCATTCTCAAATTTGGTTTCTTCTACCTTTAAACTTCAAGGAGTTGCAATTAAAATGTGAAAATTTTTGCTTTATCCTTTTCTATTATTATTAATTTTGTAGATTATGTTTGTTGTTGGTAATAGTAGTTCATTTGTAGAAGTTTTTCATAATTCTGACATTTTGTGCCTAAATATTGTGATGAGATTCATCAATTTGTAGATACTAGCAGCTAACGCGTGCGATCCTCACATGCGCGATTTTTAAGTGTAAGTCGAGGCAAGTATATGAATTCTTATTATTCTAAACAAAATAAAATTGAATAAAATCCTTTAATCCTATATATTTTTCCATTTCTAATCAGCACTTTTATGGTTCTTTCAAAAACTACTCGAAAAAAATTTACAATTAACCATGAATTGTAATAAATATGACAAAGAGCTTTTTAGACAATTGAGATGATGATTGTATGTCATTGATTTATATTTTTCTATTTTCTATTTGTGAATCAGTTTTAAAGCACTTATGGGATCTTTACAACTAAAACAACCTTCAATTTCAACTAATTCAGGCAACAAATTACATGGCATACCAAAGTTACTGTAGTGCAAAACTAAAAGTTGTATCCAAATATACATAATAATTTAAGTGCTTCAAAATTAAAGTTTTTCTTCACATAACCTACAAGAAGTTAGTCATATATGCACAAACTCAAAATATTTATATATTAGATATTTTACTAAACATCATCAAAGAAAAAACTCATAAAAACAACGAAGTACTAATCAACAAATAATGACTTCTAATACGTTATTTGGGCATTGGGGTGATGCGGCTCAGATGGATTGGGCCCAGAGGATGGTATTAGATGCCGCCGGACCGTCATTCTGGTCTTCGTACAACCAGGAGGGACCGACTGATGATAGTACTCGGTATTGTCTATCTGATGTGGGTCCTAGTTCATATTACGATTCGGGGCCCTATGATTATGTGTCTGGTTTGTCAAACCGTTTTTTTTTTATGTAGTTCATACTGTGGACCAACCTTTGTGGAATGGTTGCACAACCTCTCAGTTGGCGTCAATTGCCTCTTTGGTGAATATCAAATCCGAAGGGGATTTTTCCGAGCATACATATGATCGGTTATGCCAGTGGGCTGATACTGTAATGCCCCGCGATCACACTTTTCCCGCCGATTATTGCAATACGAAGAAATTGATAAGAGAATTTGGTTTACCAGTTCAGAAGATTGATGCTTGCAAAAATGGTTGCATGTTGTACTGGAAGGACGATGTTGATTTGGAATATTGCAAGTTCTGTGGAGATGCTAGGTACAAGCCCACTAGGGACAGAAATCCTAAGCGCAAGAAGTCCCCGTATGCCATTCTTAGGTATCTACCGATTACCCCTCGGCTGCAGAGGTTGTATGCATCGGAGGTCACAACAGAGCATATGACTTGGCATACGAGCCATCAGACGGAGGAAGGATCCATGTGTCATCCGTCCGATGTAGAGGCTTGGAAGCATTTTGACCAGACGTATCCTGATTTTGCAGTTGAGCCGAGGAATGTTAGACTTGGGTTGTGCACAGATGGTTTTGCATCGCACGGCCAGTATGGTAAAACTTACTCATGTTGGCCCGTGATACTTACACAGTACAATCTCCCACCGGGAATGTGCATAAAGTCTGAGTATATGTTCCTAACGATGGTGATCCCTGGCCCATCGAATCCCAAACGTCTTATCGATGTCTACTTGGAGCCGTTGATCGAGGAGTTGTAGAATTTATGGTATATGGGTGTACGTACGCATAATACTGCGACAAACCAGGTATTCATGATGCATGCCGCATTGATGTGGACAGTGAATGACCTTTCTGCTTATGGTATGGCGTCTGGATGGAGTACCACCGGTGTTACGGGGTGTCCAGTTTGTATTGAGGACACACGGGCATTCTATTTACAGCACGGTCGGAAGGCATGCTATTTTGACTGCCACAGGCAAATCCTACCACTGGTTCATCCTTATCGCAGGAACAAGAAAGCCTTCACTAAAAATCGAATGGAGAGGAAGGTTGCACGCCCGAGGCTGACTGGAGAACAGATTCGAACCCGTGTCGATGCATTTAGTGTGGCTTTCGAACAACTGTTGAGTGAACCGGAAGGCTACGGTATCGACCATAAGTGGACGAAGAAAAGCATATTCTGGGAGCTTGAATATTGGGGCGCGCATCTAATACGACACAATCTTGATGTCATGCATATTGAGAAGAATGTGTTCGATAATATATTCAATATTGTGATGGACATCTAGGGAAAAACCAAGGAGAATCTGAATGCACGGAAGGATCTGAAAATCATATGTAATCGGCCGGAGCTTGAGGTGGACGAAAGGAGACCGAACGTGATGCCCGAGGCGGTATATACACTGACGAAGGAGCAAAAGAAGAAGATATATGAGTAGATTCATTATCTTAGGTTTCCTGATGGGTATGCCTCTAAATTAGCCCGTTGTGTCGACCTGAAGGAGTTGAGGATGCACGGCATGAAGAGCCATGATTGTCATGTATTCATGCAAAAATTGATTCTGGTTGCTTTCCGTGAAATGCTTCCAGAGCACATGTGGGGGGCCTTGACGGAAGTGAGCCTTCTATTCCAGATCCTATGCTCAACAACACTAGATGTTGCCAAGGTAAAAGAATTGGAAGATAGTGTAGCCATCATCATGTGCAACCTCGAGAAAATTTTTCCTCCTTCCTTTTTCAACTCAATGGAGCATCTAAATTGATACTTACATGTATTTTCTAGATCATGTCTAGTCGGGATTTTCCACCTCGAGGAGGTGGACGTAGCCGTGGTCGTGGTCGCGGTCGTGGCGAACCGGCTATACCGTCGACCGATGTTGCTTTCCAGGATGGGGAAGCAGTGTTCCGACCCCCACCACCACCAACACTACCGGTAGAGCAGGCACCCGCACCACCTGCGTCGGATCAGCAGCCCGGTGTGTCTACCGCTGTGCTGGATCAGCAGCCCGGACCATCCACTACTGCATCGGCGGTAGATCCGGTCCGTCCATGGGCTGCCCACCACCACCACCCCCACCGGCCCCACCACTCCCACCACCATTAGCGCGCCAGTACATCACACTAGCCGATGCGAGGTATATTTACATTTTTAATTTTTTTTGTAATTTAAATTAATATTTTAATATCATACTAATTATTTTATAATTTCAGTTCTGATCAGAAGATCCACGAGCGCATGTACGCGGTCGTGTGAGGACATTATGCCCATCCTTGGGGCAGTTTGGGCTAGGTGCCGCCAGAGTACCAGCTTTTCTGGTTTGAGAGTTTGAAGGTAACGACAATTAAACTTTGTTTTTAAATATTTTAATAATCTAAGTTATGATATATGTATATTTTTTTAATACAGATGACGTACTGGTGGGATGCCGACGACGAGTCGATGTTCATGATCTTCCACGTTTGGATGGGGAAGTTCCTCAGGAAGAAGTTCGTCCTCGCCAGACAGTCCCTACAGAAGCCTCTATCGCTGGCGAACGAGGTGTGGCGGCAGCTCCTCCTGTACTGGGAGCCCCGGAGTTCAAGCAGGAGTGCGAGAAGAACAAGATGAACCGGAACGCCAAACCCAGCCGCATCCGCTACTGTGTACCGCGGGGAATCTGTCTCCATCGGTATGCACAAGCGGAAATTGGTAAGATATTTTCGGTGTACATACCGATGGAGACAGATTCCCCGCGGTACACAGTAGCGGATGCGGCTGGGTTTGGCGTTCCGGTTCATCTTGTTCTTCTCGCACTCCTACTTGAACTCCGGGGCTCCCAGTACAGGAGGAGCTGCCGCCACACCTCGTTCGCCAGCGATAGAGGCTTCTGCAGGGACTGTCTGGTGAGGACGAACTTCTTCCTGAGGAACTTCCCCACCCAAACGTGGAAGATCTTGAACATCGACTCGTTGTCGGCGTCCCACCAGTACGTCATCTGTATTAAAATATATATATATATATATATATCATAACTTAGATTGTTAAAATATTTAAAAACAAAAATTAATTATCGTTACCTTCAAACTCTCAAACCAAAAATGCTGGTGCTCTGGCGGCACCTTGCGCAAACTGCCCCAAGGATGGGGATAGTGTCCTCGCACGACCGCGTACATGCGCTCGAGGATCTTCCGATCAGAATTGAAATTATAAAATAATTAGTATGACATAAAAATATTAATTTAAATTACAAAAAAAAATTAAAAATGTAAATATACCTCGCATCGGCGAGTGTGATGTACTGGCGCGCGGATGATGGTGGGAATGATGGGGCCGGTGGGGGTGGTGGTGGTGGGGCAGCCCATGGACGGGCCGGATCGACCGCCGGTGCGGTAGTGGATGGTCCGCCACCCTCCTCGACGGGTGCAGCGGTAGACGCACCGGGCTACTGATCCGGCACAGGTGGTGTGGGTGCCTGCTCTGCCGGTGGTGGTGGTGGCGGTGGTGGTCGGAACACTGCTTCCCCATCCTGGGAAGCAACACTGATCGGCGGTATGGCCGGTGAGCCGCGACCACGGCCGAGGCCACGTCCACCTCCTCGAGGTGGGAAATCCCGACCTGACATGATCTATAATTTTTTTTTAAAAAATATTAGTCGTATGAATTTAAAAAATACATGTGAAGTATCAATTTATTTGAATAATGATAATTTTTGTAAAATTTTAAAATAATTATGCAAACTAAATCCTAAAATTGTACACTAAGTACCAAAATTAATCTAATAAATGAATAATTAATCCCAATTTTGTTATTGAAAATTTTCCTACAATATTTACTAAATCCTAAAATTATTTCCTAAAATATATACTAACACACAAAATTGAGGCTTAATTACACTAAATCCTTCTATTTTTTCTATATATCTATACTAAATCCCAAATTTTGACCCTAAAATTTCACTAAATCCTTCTATTTTTCTATATATTTATGATAAATTCCAAAGTTTGACCCTAAAATTGCACTAAATCCTTGTATTTTTCTATATATTTATACTAAATAATAATATGTCCTTACAGAATATTATAGAAAATTACCCAAATTTTCACAAATTTCATATATTATGAGTAAAATTTGATTTAAATTTTTGTTAAAAATACATAAATTTTAAAAATTACATAAAATTCTGAAATTTTAAATTTATAGAAAATGACATAAAACAATTTTAAAAATTCAGAAACTTATTAGAAAAATCACCAAAAATTTAAAATTTACAGAAAATTTTCTGAAAATTTTTGAATTTTCATAATTTCGGAAATTTACATTAAAATTCTGCAATTTATTTAAATTTACAGAAATTTACATTAAATTGTAAGAAAATTTCTGAATTTTTAGATTTTTAAAATATACAAATTTCCAATTTTTTTAACAGAAAATCACACTAATTACAATAATTCACGCTAATTGCAGAAAATCACACTAATTACAATAACTCACACTAATTGACAGAAAAATTACCAAAAATTCACACTAATTACAGAAAAATCACCAAAAATTATAGAAAATTCACATTAATTACAGAAAATCACAAAAAAATAACAGAAAATTTAAACTAATTACAGAAAATTCACACTAATTTCATACAGTAATTAGAACAAAATATTTACAGAAATTACATACCATCGACAATTACATACTATTACAGAAATTTACAAAAAAATTATAGAAAATAAATGCAAAATACAAAAATGAAACAATTTACACAAAAAATTGAAAAATTCAGATTCTGCATTTTCAGAAAAATGCAAAACAAAAAAAAAAAGGGTTTATAACAACCCTACTTGGTAGTGGTGTTGGCGATGGTGGTTGAGGGCGGCGTCTGAAACAACGGCGGTGGATGAGGGTAGTCAATCGAACAGGCGGCGGCGCGGCGTCTGAAACAGCGGCGGTGGCTGAGGGTCAATCGAACAGGTGGCGGCGGTGGATGGAGCAAGCGGGGGCAGGGGATCTCCACGTACGGGCTGCTGATTGGATGCGGCGGCCGGCGACGGTGGATGGAGGCGGTGAGCAAGGTGAATAGAGAGAGAGAGAGAGAGAGAGAGAGAGAGAGAGAGAGAGAGAGAGAAGGCTTTTGGGCAAAAGTGAGAAAAAATCAACCAAGGGGCTTATTTATATAAATTGGTTGGAACGGTCATCATTTACAGGACCGTTCCCATAAACGGTCCAAATAACGAATAACAAGGGTGTATCTTTATGCCTCTATAACCGGTCCAAATACTGCACGGCATAATCAGACCGTCAAAATTCTAATCAAACCGTTAGATATGATGTACCATACAAAATAATACATTATATGTAGTTTTGCAGACGGTGTGCGATTCTCGAGATATCGTATCTGGTCAGTATTCATCGTAAGAAAAACAGATGCATCCTTAAATCCGGGTTGCTGATTGAAAATCAGACCGTTGGACATCAATTCTTATCCATAATCTTGTATGTGTTAAAAAATGGTGTCGATCTGGCTGACAGATGTTGAGATATCGGACCAATTGGTTGGAATTGTAATACTAGGAACGGTCACCTAATAGAAAAGGTGTTCCCAATACCGTTCCTAATGGAAAGGACGATGTCGTTTTAATGCACACACGTATCTACCGTTCCTATTGACATTTGGAACGGTCGTATATAAACTGACCGGTCCAATAGTTGAATTTTCCACCAATTTTTCGTTGGGCGCTAAAACGAAATATTGGACTTCAGTTTGGAACAGTCGTAGGTTTTCACCTACCGTTCCTAATTCAAATTTTCCTCATTTTTTTGATTAGCCGCCATATTTGAAATATTGTACCTCAAATAGGAATGGTCCTGATAAATATGGACCGTTCCTACTTTTAATTTTCCTCATTTTTTTTTATTAGCCGCCATGTTTGAAATATTGTACCTCAAATAGGAGTGGTCCTGATAAATATGGACTGTTCCTAATTCAAATTTTCCTCATTTTTTAATTAGCCGCCATATTTAAAAAATTATACCTTAAATAGGAACGGTCTTGATAAGTTTGGACCGTTCCTAATTCAAATTTGTGTCAGTATGAATGGTTCATTCTTTTGGTAGAGCTTTTTGAAGTTGACATCAATGACGTGATAACAAGGGTGTATCTTTATGCCTCTGATCAGATCAACCCAACGACAATTAAACATTACAATGTGCATATTTGGAATTAGTGGGTAATCTAGCTGAATTATCTCTTCCAAAATTCCATAGAAGTCAGAATCTGTGTCTGTATATGATGAGCTTTTGACACAAACACCACAATTCATTGTTGACTTTCCGACATTGTGACGTTTGGCATGGAAATTGAAGCCATTGACGAAGTAAGATGAGTATGTCGTCACTTCTGCTCTTGGCCCCCCAATAATGCAACTTCAACAATTCGTCGTTTGTGTGATTTAATTCGGGTTTCACCTGCAATTAATCATATATACAACAATTGAACTAATTGATTACAAATTAATGAGCATATCGCATTTACAAGAAATCGATGATACTTATACGAGCCTTGAACCAATCCTTGAATTGTGTCACCACTAGTTGATCAATTATCGGGTCCTCCGAATTGTGTTGCTCGAACAGTTCATTCAAGAATGACATGTTATCGTAAAACTAATAGTTATAAATATACATGTAATTGAAATTGAAATGATTCATATGAGATAATTACGTTTGTATAAGACACTTACTCGTAGTACGGTGCAACTACTTCACAATTACACAAGACGTATGTCTCGATAGCATAAAGTTCCTCCCCACTCATCCATCTCTTCTTCGAGGCTCCACTTGCTCAGCCTGGGTAATTGAAAATGGACCGAACCATTCGATCGTCGTTGCTCGTGAGATCATCGTTCCGACCGGGTCTGTTTCGCTTGTAGAGAATGTGCGGTTCGAAGTAGTGAAAGGAGAAAAGTCCGATTTTTTCGACAATATAAGCCTCTACAATTGACGCCTCGACGTGTGCTTTGTTTTTCACCTTTTTCTTCAAATCGCGTAGGAATCTATTCATACGACTATTAATTAAAATGCAATTAATAAATATATATGTAACAGTATATTTAATTACCTTTCAAATGGGTACATCCACCTGTATTGCACGGGGGCCCCAACGCGCGCCTCATATGGAAGGTGGACAATTAGATGCTCCATTGAGTCGAAAAAAGAAAGAGGAAAAATTTTCTCGAGGTTGCACAGGATGACGGCTACACTATCTTCCAATTCTTTTACCTTGATCACATCTAGTGTTGTTGAGCATAGGATTTGGAATAGAAGGCTCACTTCCATCAAGGCCCCCCACACGTGCTCTGGAAGCATTTCATGGAAGGCAACCGGAATCAATTTCTTCATGAATACATGACAATCATGGCTCTTCATGCCGTGCATCCTCAACTCCTTCAGGTCGATGCAACGGGCCAAGTTAGAGGCATACCCATCAGGAAACCTAAGACAACGAATCCACTCATATATCTTCTTCTTTTGCTCCTTCGTCAGTGTATATACCGCCTTGGGCATCACGTTCGGTCTCCTTTCGTCCACCTCAAGCTCCGGCCGATTACATATGCTCTTCAGATCCTTCCGTGCATTAAGATTGTCTTTCGTTATTCCCTTGATGTCCATCACAGTATTGAATATATTATCGAACACATTCTTCTCAATATGCATGACATCAAGATTATGTCGTATTAGATGCGCCCCCCAGTATTCAAGCTCCCAAAATATGCTTTTCTTCGTCCACTTATGGTCGACACCGTAGCCTTCCGGTTCACTCAACGGTTGTTTGACAGCCACACTAAATGCATCGACACGGGTTCGAATCTGTTCTCCAGTCAGCCTCGGACGTGCAACATTCCTCTCCATTCGAGTTTTAGTGAAGGCTTTCTTGTTCCTGCGATAAGGATGAACCGATGGTAGGAATTGCCTATGGCAGTCAAAATAGCATGCCTTCTGATCGTGCTGTAAATAGAATGTCTGTGTGTCCTCCATATAAATTGGACACCCAAAACACCGGCGGTACTCCATCCAGACGCCATCCTATAAGCAGGAAGGTCGTTCACTGTCCACATCAATGCGGCATGCATCATGAATGCCTGGTTTGTCGCAGTATCGTGCGCACGTACACCAACATGCCATAAATTCTGCAACTCCTCGATTAACGGCTCCAAGTAGACATCGATAAGACGTTTGGGATTCGATGGGCCAGGGATCACCATCGTTAAGAACATATACTCAGACTTCATGCACATTCCTGGTGGGAGATTGTACGGTGTAAGTATCACGGGCCAACATGAGTAAATTTTACCATACTGGCCGTGCGGTGCAAAACCATCCGTGCACAATTCAAGTCTAACATTCCTCGGCTCAGCTGCAAAATCAGGATACTTCCGGTCAAAATGCTTCCAAGCCTCTGCATCGGACGGATGACACATGGATCCTTGCCCCATCTGATGGCTCGCATGCCAAGTCATATGCTCTATTGTGGCCTCCGACGCATACAACCTCTGCAGCCGAGGGGTAATCGGTAGATACCTAAGAATGGCATATGGAGACTTCTTACGTTTAGGATTTCTGGCCCTGGTGGGCTTGTACCTAGCGTCTGCACAGAACTTGCAATATTCCAAATCAATATCGTCCTTCCAGTACAACATGCAATCGTTTTTGCAAGTATCAATCTTCTGAACTGGTAAACCCAATTCTCTTATCAATTTCTTCGTATTGTAATAATTGGCAGGGAAAGTGTGATCGCGGGGCATTATAGTATCAGCCGACTAGCATAACCGATCATATGTATGCTCGAAAAAAAACCCCTTCGGCCTTGATATTCACCAAAGAGGCAATTGACGCCAACTGAGAGGTGGTACAACCATTCCACAACGGTTGGTCCGCAGCATGAACTATATCAAAAAAAATGGTCTGACAAGCCAGACACATAATCATAGGGCCCCGAATCGTAATATGAACTAGGACCCACATCAGATGGACAATACCGAGTACCATCATCAGTCGGTCCCTCCTGGTTGTACGAAAACCAGAATGACGGCCCGGCGGCATCGAATACCATCCTCTGCGCCCAATCCATCTGAGCCACATCACCCTAAAGCGAACTACCCTCCTCCTGAACGGGTGGCGTTTGCTGCTGCTGCTGCACAGGGGGCTCTGTCAATGCTTCAAAGTATTCTTGCACCCTCTCCTCACCACGTAAAGTCCAATTGTAATACTCTGGCATAAACCCTTTCATATACAAATTAAAATTTACCTCGTCTGGTGTTTTGATGCGTTCGTATATGCACGCTGAGACTTGGCCCATTCTAAAAATGTTGTAACACCATCCTCAAACTCCGACATCACACCCAGGACGTCTCGATCATACATCCATTTTCTCAACTGTCTTAACATGATTGGTCCTACGTATAATTCACAACAGTACGCAATTAAATGACGAGAGTATATTATATATATATACAAAAATAATAGAATTTTGCAAACTTACCTGAGCAAAACATCTATCAACATCAATGCAAAATTCGCGCTCATAATTGATATGTTCGATTTTCCGTATAAAGAATCAAGGGGGGGAGTTACAACAAAATGAGTTGGAGAGTAATTATAAGAACAATGACAAAGAAGGGGGACATATATATAGAAAATATTGGAACGGGTATTGAAATATTATTTGGAACACAAAACTAGCCGTTTAAATATAGCCGTTGTTCCAGCTTTAGGAACGGCCTCAGGAGAGGTAACAGGAATGGTAATATTACCGTTGTAATATAGCCGTTAGCACATATTAGGAACGGTATGAGGCACACCAAAAAGGACCGTTCCTAATTGGAGTACAATTGGGAACGGTAATTGTAACAATATTGCACTTACTATATACCCACAATTTGAAACGGTAATTACATTACATTTTTTCCCATGACGTAAAAGGGTCTTCTGTAGGACTACATGTTGGAACGGTCAGTCCACCGGTCCAAATAGACCAGGCCATTAGAACCTATATAGCAACGGTAAGTGTTCCCGGTTGACTAACCGTTCCAAATTTCACACATGTGTTCCAAATTGAAGTCCAAAATATATCAGGTCCCTTATAGGAACGGTTATAGGTGTACAAATTGGCTCACATATGTTGGCACTCTAATAGGAACGGTCGAGCCGTTCCTATTAATTTGTCTTATAATTACCACGACCGTGACGTCATCAACGATTTACCGTTCCACAACTGTTCTTTGAATCGTTCCTATTAGGAACGGTCACTGGAATGGTTGTCTCTATCCGTTCCTATTCCCGCATTTTTTTGTAGTGAGATCAGTATTCTTTTCTTCACCATGCATGTCCCAGTTCTCTTATTACAATAGCAATTCTACTGGGTAAAATGCTTTTTTAGTCCCGTAAGATTAGGGTATTATTTGTTTTGGTACCACAACTTAGGTAGGTGGCTGTTTTAGTCCCATAAAATACATTTTTAAGCTTTTTTGGTCCCAAGATATCATGTGCAACTTAGGTAGGTGGTTGTTTTAGTCCCATAAAATACGTTTTTTAATTTTTTTGTCCCAAATGTAGGTGGCTGTTTTAGTCCTATAAAACACAATTTTTAGTTTTTTTTTGTCCCAAAAAATCATGTGTTGGGACCAAAAAAGCTGAAAAAAGTATTTTATGGGACTAAAACAGCCACCTACCTAAGTTGTAGTACCAAAACAAATAATGCTCTAGTCTTATGGGATTAAAAAAGCATTTTGCCCCAATTCTACTATTTAATGTGAAGGAATTGGTATAAGTCCGGAATGCAAATAAGCAACAAGAAAGAATAATAAAGCATTAAAATGGATCAAATCCCATGTCAATTGGGTAAGATCGTTTACAGTAGATTACAAGCAGACAACTAATTGACTTTGATGGTCACCTACACTGAGAGACTGTTGCGAGAACTTCTACTTTTAGAGAAGTGATTTTTGTAGAAAAAATTGGAAGTTGTAGCAGATTATATGTTTGGGGTTAAAGGTTGGAGATAAAAGATAAAACAACTGGATAAGATTAGATACCTTGACTTTCATAAATGCGGGGTATTTGTACTCGGCCTAATATACGGACAACTCCTATCTTGTTTGAGATGCGGCCATGTGTCGCTCATCCTGCTTCTTTCGCTGACTTTTGTCCTCGTGGGCCTTGCTGGACTGCGCCCTCGAGGGGACTTGGGCTGGATAGGATCTCGCTCTAAATCTTCGGCTAATTGCTTTAGGCCCAGGTTGCCCATTTCTTATAATATCGTAAGAAAAATCAAAAGCCGATAAAAATCAAATTGGGAAGTGTTTAAGGAAAAATCACTTCTAAAATAAGTTTAATTGATTAAAGATCGTTTGTTCCCATGTATTAAAAAATACTATTTTTTCTTAATATTTGCACTTGTCTTTGTCAATAATATTTTTTCCACAAAAAAATTAAATTTTATTTCAAGTAGTATATTTCATATTTATGTTTTACGAATATTTGTTATATATATTATTAAAATATTAAAACAGAAAAACTCACTATAAAAACTATATCACAGCAACGAATTTTTTGCCAGAATTTTCATAAAATCCGTTGCAATAGAGTTTTGCCACGGAAATTTGCAATAAAAAATTTTCTGTTGCTATAGGTACTAGAGCTATAGTTGCATCAGTTTTTCCATCCGTGGAAAATTCTGACACGGATGATTGTCCATTGCAAATTATGTTGCCAAAACTTTGACTTTTAACGATTTTGCCATGAATTTTGCAATGACATTTTCAACTGACTTTACAACATTTTTGCAAAGACTTTGTGATAATTTTTCTGTGCGAAATTTGTGACAATTTTGTTGCAATATCTTGTTTCATTGCAATAAAATTTGCAACGAAAATCCGGTGAAAAATTGCAATGCATTGTTTGGAACGAGTCGTGAAATTAAAACAAGAAGGAAGAAGGGTGTAAGTATTCTTTTATTCTTTTTTTTTTTTGCAGTGGAATTTGCCCCAAGTACCACTGCAAAATCTGTGGCAAAAGTACCACTTCGTAAATAATGCGTTACTATTGTGTCGTACATATTGCGACGGATCGCACGTCCGTGGCAAACTCCGTGGCAAATGCAAAGTCTCAGTATTGAAAGCCTCAGTATTGAAAGCCTCTTACAGATTGCACAGGATCAAATATCCATTGCAAAATTCGTGGCAATATAACGTTTAAAAAATGAATGCCTCCAACTACCTTGTACGGATTGCAATGGATCAATCGTCAAATTTTCAATGTCAGCACGTTGGTTGCGGCCGAGGCAAAATCCGTTGCAACACTGAACTCTTTAATTTGTAGCAGAAAATATAAATAGAAATTCGTGGCAAAATTATTTGCTACATTATTTTAAAAATTATGTAACATGAAGGTTGTTGCAAAAACCATTTCAAAAAGTTTATTTAAATTATAACGACTTCTTTTGGATGCAACATCCGTTGAAAATGATTAACAATGGATATAATTCGAAAATACATTGCAAACCGTGCCATGGATATTACTTGCTTCAAAAATCGTTGCAAATCAGCAACGGATGTGTTCCGTGGCAACGTTTGCCGTGACTTTTGCAATGACTTGCAACATAAAGTGGGTCATCCTAAAGTTGACCGATTTTTGCAACGATATGTCTGTTGCAAAATTTCTTTGTTGTTTTGCCATGAAAATTTGCCACAAAAATCCAATTTTTTTTTTAAATGTGTTGCGAAGTCGTGGCAAGTTTGCCACGGAAAGTTTCGTGGCAATGAACCTGTTTTTTTGTAGTGATTGAATGGTTAATTCAATAACACTCTCACTGAGTGATATTGTTACTTCATACTCAATAAATAAACTTGCATGATTGTCAAAAAATTATTCCTTTTAATTAATTAATCATAGCAATTGAATTTATATGTTTATATGATATATGAATAATAGGATAATATAGCAAATGAAATATAAAATTCTAAACTGTTAAATATGTGAAAGTGTAAATTTTATTAGTGTGGAATTATTTGAAAAATTATAATATTAACTTTAGATGTTCAATTTTGAAAATACATTAAAAGTTATAAATTTGAATTAAAATTATTATGATGATAAAATAGTTCAAAATGAAGTTGGATTTATTTATAAAAACGCCAAATCAATTAGAAGCATCCCCAAAGGTGCTTCCAACTTTTGGTTTCAAAATGCACTTTAAGCAGTTTCAATAGTAAAGGCTAGCATCCCAACATCTTAAAAAAGTGCCTTTTAAAAGCCAAAAGCTGAAAAACACTTTTTCAAAACTTTGGAAAATACTCCCTAACAAAATGAGGATCTCATCTCATCTTTGCTTATGACTTTTGATCAATATTAAATTTCCTGAATAATTATTTGCTTTTATTTTCCAGTAATTGATGATGCCTTGTCCGAGAGACGGCTACGAGAGATGTAAGACCAGGATGCTAAGAACTTCTATATCTATACTAATTAATATTAAAAAGAAAGGTATTCTATACTCATAAATAGTGATTTCTGAGTTGCTAATAATATTTATATTCCCGCAAGTTTGTTGTTCCTCTTATATGCTTATACTCAATAAGACCATGGAGACAAAACTATGTAATTGGTGGGGCAAAATATTTTTAAATCTCATAAGATTAGTTCATTGTTTTTTTTTATACCACAACTTAGGTAGGTGATGATTTCAATCTCAAAAATACGAATTTTTGTATGTTTAGTTCCAAAAAGGGGTAAAAACCATTTTACGCCACTGTCTTCTAAAAAAAGATTAAAAAACTCCCATATGAAAATTAATTAGCAAAAAACCCCCCTGAGATAAAAATAAATAGGCAAAATACCCCCCTCACATGATGGGTGCACAACACGCGCCTATTCCGATTTTTTTTGGTTAAACAATTACATTTATGTCCCTTATTATGAATCGTTGGATCTTAATTGTTTAAAATCAACGATTAAGATTTTATTTGTTTAAATTAATATTTTTTAATCTATTTATTTGCAAATAAGTAAATATATATAAAAATAAATATATGTAAAAATTATATAATACTAAAATAAGTGAAATTATTGAATAAAATAAAATTTTAAAATATAAAAAAAAAGAAAGAAAGAAAAGCCCAGCCAAACCCAACCCCCTTTCCCCGATGGCCAAACCCCCCCCCCCCCCCCTCCTTCCTCAGCCACCGCCGGCCGCCACCAACTATCTTCCTCAGCCTTCGCCCACTGCCATCTTCCTCAGCCGTCATTGCCACCTTCTCGGGCTCCGCCGCCGGTGCCATTTTCTCAGATCCACTTCCCCCTTCCATGGACAACCCTCCGTCATTGGTGTCAGAACTTTGCCGCAATCGCCGCTCCTTCCCCCTCCGGTGCACAAGCCTCGCCGCCTTCTGCTTCCCCCTAGCCCAGCCCCTCGCGTCCCCTTTCTTCAGCCGCCGCAGCCAACCCAGCGGCGGCCTTCTCTCTTTAATTGTATACATATATATATATATATCATATATAATTTTAATTATATATTTATATATTATATATATATTTTAAATCTGAACCGTTAATTTAAAATAAATAGAATCTGGGCCACTCATTTTGATAAAAAAAAAAATAGACCATAGATTTGTTAAGTTAAATCTAAACCGTTCAATTTTACTTTGATAAATTTAGGCCCTTGATTTGTGTTACTTAAATATAGACTGTTAATTCTTATAAAGTAATATCCAACGATTGATAAATAAGGGTATTTTTATCATTTTTCATGCCAAAAATGAAAAATACGCGCAATTGGCACGTTTACCACAAATTCAAACTAAGGGTGGTATTTTGCCTATTTATTTTTATCACAGGGGGGGTTTTTTTAATCTTTTCTGAGAACATAGGGGGGTAAAATGGTTTTTACCCTCCCAAAAAGTCATGTGTTTTGCACATATCTGTTAACAACCGTGAACTTAGAACTAAAAATACCTAAAATCGTATTTTATAGGATTAAAAATGCATAAAATTATGGCCACGTCCGTTAATTTGGAACTAAAAATACCTAAAATTGTGTTTTTTCCTTGTACTTGTTTCTTGCAACTGTTCTTCTATGCATGAAACTAGACTTGCTTGTCGCCTGTCCTGTGTATTAACCTCGCGCACAGGGTTCATTTGTTGACTGCCGATTTCGACATCTTTGTACCGGAAGAATTTCAGTCTAAAATTGATATATTGGTTCCATTTTACTTTATTTTTTTGGGGATAAATGCAATTTATTCCCCCTGTGATATAAGAAATGAACAATCCCCCCATATATTTTTCCTTGATAGGGGGGTAATTTGCTTCATTTCTCAAAACACAAAGAGGTAATTTACTAATTATTTTTTCACAGGACGGTTTTTGCGCATTTCTTATATCACAGGGGGTAAATTGCATTTATCCCTTTTTTTTTTGGGTGATCGTTTTTATTGATGGATTTGTCTTAATAGTAGCTACCTCTCGTTCGCCTGCTTTGATATGTTAAATGATAACTCATCTAAAAACTTAAGCTATTAGAAAAAAAAAATTATTTAATATTTAATATCTTAACAACAACTTTTTCTACAAACGATTTCCACTTTTCAAATTGCATTCTCTTCTTGCGCGAGTGTCTGAACATTTTTATGCACGAAATTTTCTTTACACTCTGGCTAGTTTTGATCAGCATTCTTACTCCTGTCTTTTCAGAGTACACAAATCTATATCTTATATATAAGTTGAATTTTTTTAGTAATACACAAAATTTTAGACATCGATTACTGCAATGACCTTGATGAAAAATCAATTTCTTCACTGTCGTGAACAAAGCGTCAATATCGAAATTACGTATATAACGTTTATTTCGATAATCTCAATATTTTTATTTTATTATAAATGAACAAGTATTATTTTACTAATATTAATTATAATATTAGTAATAGAATCCATCTTATCGCTCATATGACATGACATGATATACTTTTTTATTTTATTACCACTATTGTAATCTGCTAAATCTGAATCTTGCGTATACATGTAATCTACTATCCGTTCGATTTTGTAACGTTAGGAGAATGGAAGGCCGACAATGAATTTTTTGCTGAAAATTCGACTTTTTTTGCCTTACCTCTGCCTAATCTTTGAATAACGGGGTAAAAAATTAATCACGGCATCCCCTAATTTTTTAGAGCTGTAATGGGATTAAATCATAAGTAACTCTCTACCACATTATTATCCCCGCAGAAAATATTAAAATGACCGGACAAGACAAAGATCTATGTCTTTTCACGACTCTGCTTGTATTTGTCTTGTCTAACCTAACGACTTGCTTTAGTGATAGTTGATCTTGAAGCCATTTCATGGTTACCATCAGGACAGCAGGACCCGTACACCTTATCACACATTAGTCCTCTAGAAGCCATAAAAAAACTTAAAAAGCAGTTAACAAAACCGAGCAGATTTTAAAGCAAAATAAGTAGTTTCAATCAGCATATTTTAGGTATTAAAACCTGAATTTGAATGCTTAAAACCCGGTTTTGAAATTTGAAAACCAATTTTCAATTTTAAAAACTAGATAAAAACCCTAAAGTTTTTTATGCAAAAAGATATATATTGAGACATTCGCCCTAAAGCCCGCGCCCGGAGCCGGAGCCTGGCTAGGCCGGGTCGGACGGGCGGGCAACAGTAGCACTCGTGTGGGGAAACCCCATGTTCACTCTAGTCTCCATAACACTTCAAAGACAACTTGAGAATATAACTTAATATAAGGAGTCTATGAAATTCATAAACTTTCAATGTGGGACAACTTTGAGTGTAAAAACACTCACCCCCACATACACTTAATATCCTTATCAAATGCTCCACACTTTCCCTTATATTTCTATGTGGGACAAGTTTAATCTTGGAATTATCTCCATATTTTAAGCTTAATTGTTGTTACAAATTAGCGTCAAATATGCCAATTACAACAATCCACCATAAATTCATAGATTTGAACTCAAGCTTTTGTGTCTTGCTTTTATCAGTGGTACCTTCTGGTTTGAACCACTGCCTAAGTTATCCAACGTCAGCTATCACCGGGTCAAATGGAACTACGCCTTGAATTTGATCCCGTGGTTGTGACAACGTCTGTCAGTAACAACAAGCCATCGGCTTTGTGTAATCTTTAGGGTTGACACGTTAGGCCATGTGTCCTGATCCTGTTCATGAATGCTTTCAGGAATAACCACATTCCTTAGTTGTGGCCAACAACTGGATTCACTTAGTTAGGCGTCTCCAAGGATGCACTGCTAGCATCTCGTCTATAAAGACTTGACCTCATTCAGAGTAAACAATTACTAGACTTGCAGTAACAACACCTTCCAAAATTACAGGGGACAGACTCCAGATACAAAGTATCAGTCTATTTTTGGTGCTTTGACATACCCCACGACTTGTTAATACCAAATTGAACATTCTTTGTGGGATCGCCACTTAGAAGGTTGGGTTGCTATCTTAGATATATCACTGATGGATTTTCAGTCCCATCCATAATATGAATTTTTGTACTTGAGATCTAATCCTTTCATCAAAGGATCAGCCACATTGTTCTTTGTTCACACAAAGTCAATGCATATAACTCTGTCCGACACTAATGCCCTTATAGCCATAAGTCTAACTTGAATGTGTCTTTTTATCTTTTGGTTGTATTTACGACTTCGATCCTTTGTTGTTGTCGTCTGACTATCACAATATACAACAATAGGTGGAAGAGGTTGGCTCACAATGGGAACTTGTAATAACAACCCATACAACCATTCTGCCTCAGTACCAGTCGTATCTAATGCACATAACTCGGCTTCAAAAGTAGACCGAGTTATCAAAGTCTGTTTTGCAGACTTCTAGGAGACTGCGCCCCAACATAAAGGTAAATATATATCCTGAACACCCATTAGTACTGGAGTTTTTGGCTATCTAGCTAGCATCACTATATCCCTCCAAAACAACAGGGAATCTGCCATAATGAATAGCCAATGACGCTGTGCCCTTAAGGTACCCTAGTGAGTTCTATCCGGAGAACTAGTGTATCTAGCCAGCTTCGAGACAAAAAATAAAATATCTGGTCTCGTGCCATTTTCCAGATACTGCAAACTCCCAATAATTTGGGAATACCTTAATTCTGCAACAGGAACACCACTTTCATTTTTTAATAAAATCATAAAAGGATCATATGGTGTCTTGGCAATTCTACTGTTTTGATAGCTAAATTTCTCAATTATCTTCTCAACATAGTGAGATTGAGAAATAGCTATCCCATCAGTCGAACGAATAATCTTGATGCCAAGAATTACATTAACCTCACCCATATCCTTCATTTCAAACTTATTTTTCAAAGTTGATTTGGTTTCGGTAAAGATATCTAGACATGACCCTATTAAAATAATGTCTCTACATACAGGCATAAAATGATACTCTTATCCCCTTTAACCTTACATTAATTGCATTTTTCATTCTAATTCACGGTGAAGCCAAACACTAGAATAGTTATGTCAAACTTTTCATGCCACTGTTTGGGTGCTTATTTAAGTCCATAGAAAGACTTAACAAGTTTACAAACTTTGTGCTCATTACCATGAGCTACAAATCCCTCATGCTGGTTTAGTGTATATCTCTTTCTCGAGTTCACCATACAAGAAGGCTGTTTTCACATCCATCTGGTGAGCCGAAAGACTATACACTGAAGCAAGTGCTTTAAGCACCCGGATTGTAGTCAACTACCGGAGAATAAGTATCAAAAATAGTCTATTCCCTCATTTTTGTCTAAAACCCTTCGCCACCAATCTGGCCTTAAACTTATCAATGGCCCCATCAGGTTTCAGTTTCTTCTTAAAGATTCACTTACACCCAATTGTAGTACACCTTGGAGGGAGATCGACTAGCACCCATGTCCTGTTAGAGACAATGGAGTCCATCTTAGTTTTGACAACTTATTTCCAATGCTTGAGTTCAAAAGAAGCCATAACATCTTTGAAGGTTACTGGCTAGTCCTCGATATTGTAAGTGACAAAGTCACTTCAAAAATCCTTGATGACCCTAGCTCTCTTACTCCGTGTAGGTCCATCTGACTCTTCATGAGTCGGAATAGTACTACTAGGATGAACCCCCACATTTGTCATCTTTTCCACATGTTCAGGAATAGAAGTGGAGACAAGTGAATCATCAAGTGAAATACTTGGAGGTATTCCTGTTTTCATAGGGATGTAATGGAGCATCACGAAATTTGACTATTGTGTTGACCTCAATACCTGGAATTTCTGATTTAATAACCAGAAATCTCAGTGCATAATTTGTCTCCACATAGCCCAAGAACACAACATCAACAGTCTAAGGGCTCAATTTCTTTCTTTTGTGTTCTGGGACCAGCACTTTTTCTAGGCACCCCCATACTCGAAAGTATTTGATGCTTGGCTTCCTCCCTTTTTAATTCGAAAGGAGTACTCGTATTGTGTTTCAGAGGGACTCTATTTAGAATACGGCAAGCCGTTTCCAAAACCTCTCCCCAAAAATACTTAGGTAACCCAGAGGTTAATAAAAGACTGTTAACCATGTTTTTAAAAGTTCTATTCTTTTGTTCAGCTATTCCATTAGATAAAGGGGAATTTGGAGGAGTCTCTCCGTGAATTATGCCAAAGTTTTGACAATATTAACTAAACTTACTGGACTTATATTCTCCTCCTCTATCAGACCTTAACCGTTTACGTTTCTTACCAGCTTGGGTTTCTGCTTCATTTTTAAACAAAATAAATTTATCTAATGCTTCATCTTTATTATGCATGGCCAAAATAAAAAATAAAAAGTATCTAGTGCAATCATCTATCTCACAAATATCAGTATGAACTAAATCAAGTATTTCCAAATCCTTTTCAACTGATTGATAGGGTTTCCTAACTTATTTAGCTCCTACACAAATTTGGCATTTGTGACCTCGTTCATTTTGATGACTAGGTATTAAATCAAGATTCATCATATGTTTGATTGAACCCAAATTTAAATGACCTAATCTACTATGCCACAGAGAAGTAGATTCGACATTCAAAACAATAGAATCAGAAACAGCAATTTTATTACATTCAACTCGAACTTTGAACAACCCATCAGACAAATAACCTTTGCCAATAAAAACACCAAATTGTAAAATACAACCTTATTAAATTTAAAGGATAATTCACAACCCTCACTAACTATTGCAACCTTTTATAATATTTCTCCTAACAGAAGGTACATGGTGAATTCTTTTGAAAGACAGAACGCGCCCTAAAGGAAACATCAAGTCCATGTTTTTTATCCTCAGTACTTCAGTTGTCCTGGAATTCCCCATACTTATTGTCCTTCCATTGATGGCCTGATAAGACACAAAAAGCGATTTATCAGCACAGACGTGCACATTTGCTCCAGTGTCAATCAACCAATCAAAATGTTCATAAATAGTAAGGAGTTCGGGTTGTATAGAAACATACCCTTTAGTTGCTCCTGAGGTGCTAGCAACGCTAGAACCTCCCACAACCATGTTGATAGCTGCCTGCCCAGACTTGGCCTTTTCCTTAGGACCGTCCTTGGCCTAGTGTCCCATATGCCCACAGTTCCAACAGGGTTTGCTTGTTTTTTATTTCTTATTTTTAATGGCTTTGCCTTTATTGATGGTTTTCGACTTCATGTTCATATTATTTACTTTCTTTTTTCCAATTATTAAATTGGTCCTCAACAGGCATCTTGTGGGTCTGATTCAAACTTAGGAAACTTATCCACTATGGCCATGACCAGAAATTTCTCGGGAAGCTTCATCTCAGCATCAGATAGAGAATGCTCAAGATTGATAATCTCATGTGTCTGTTTAGTTACAGACCTTCCCTCAACCATCTGATATCTCATGAACTTGGAAAAAGAATACTTTTCGAGCCCTTGCTTTTCAGTATTATATTTTCTATCCAAATCATCCCACAGCGATTTTGCAGTGTAAGAGTCGGAACAATAGACATCGAAGAGCATATTTGACATTGCTGACAAAATAGCTCCTCGACCTATTTGATCCTGCTCGGTCCACTGCGCAATCTCAGCAGTTTTAGGGTCGGTCTCAGTTGGTTCAGGGCAAGTCACCTAAATTACCAACAAAAGTCCCTTCATCGTTAGTCATATTTTCATCCATTGTTGCCAACATTTGAAAAACTGGCCCGAAAGCTTTTTCGGCATCCCGAAAAAGTCGACGTTTGAGGCGATTGCAATAGCGACAGAAATAGCTTTGGCTATTTTAGCAATTAGGAGCAGAAAATAAAACCACAGATATTCGTTCCAACCAAAAACTCAATTTTCAAAACTTATATTTCTTCAAGATTGTTGGAAGGTGTAACAATCATAGTAAACATTTTGAAATATCAATCAGATTTTAAACGACTATTTTTTAAACCAAAAACACAACAAGCATGTTGGAACAAAATGATAAACAGTTAGATATGCTATTTTACGGTAAAATAAAAAGGAGACTTACAATAAAATTTGTATCGTAGCAATTCTCGGTCTAAGTTATTCACCAAACTGAATCACAGATAAATCTGCTTGCCTTAAAGAAATTATACGTCCCGTTCTAACGGTATTGCACTAGTACCGTAGAACACCTAGAACAACCACTCAGAAGCCTTACGAAAACTTGAGCTTAAAGCTCGAAATTTGCAGGAGGAGGAGCTCGGATTCTATGGTGAAAACCGAGAGAGAAAGAGAGAGAGAGACACACACACACACACAGAGAGAGAGAGAGAGTTTAGAGCTGAAACAAAATTTCAAATTTTATGTGTCAATTGAAGTGTTCTTGTCCAGCCTTATATAGGCACCAAGAATTGTCAACTTTTAAGCTGAAAATAACGCAACATTAAATCAAATAATTACAACCATTAAGCAGCCATAAAAAACTTAAAAACAGTCAACAAAACCGAGTAGGTTATAAAGCAAAATCAACAGTTTCAGTCAGCATATTTCAGGTATTAAAACCCGAATTTGAATGCATTAAACCCGATTTTGAAATTTGAAAACCAATTTTTAGTTTAAAAAATCAAATAATTTTTGCTGCAAAAAGATATATATTGAGACATTCATCCTAACACCCGAACCGAAGCCGGGGCGCGGGCAGGTAGGTGGCAGCAACTCGCATGTGGGGCAACCCCATATTCACTCTAATCTCCATAACACTTCAAACAATTGAACATAGAACTTAATATAAAGAGTCTATAAAATTCATAAACTTCCAATGTGGAACAACTTTGAGTGTAAAAACACTCACATCGAAATACACCTTATATCCTTATCAAATGTTCCACACTTTCCATTATATTTCTATGTGGGACAAATGTATTTCCTCTATTTCTCTCACAACCTAATCTATAGATTTAATCTTGTAATTATCTCTATATTTTAGGCTTAATTGTTCTTACAAATTAGCATCAAATATGCCAATTACAACAATATGAATATGTTTGAATTAATTAATGAAATTGTGTTTTATAATAGGATACATATTTTCAATGAAAATACATACAAATAAATATATTTTTACTTTAATTACTATTTTAAAAAAGTTAAAAATAAAAAATAAAAACTTAAACAAACACACATACTTTGCAGGCCCATCTATCCATGGAGGTAGCAGCACACTTCTAAAACGTAAAGCTTTCAATATAAGCAACAAAGCTTTTAATTATTCTTTGTTACGGGCCCACAAGAACATGATTCCAATATTCTCACTCAATTGTTTTATTTATTTATTATTAATTATCGTGGCACGTGGTTCTTACGTGCATATAATAAATAATTTTTCATACTTTAATATATATATATATATATATATTATAGATAAGAGTAAAACATATAAACTAACACATCACATTAAAAATAAATAAAAGGAAATAAAGAAAAAAATAATTTATCAATTAATATAAAACATGAAAATTTGAATAAAATAGTTATCATATCAATTGAGAGTTAATTTTGGTATTACAAAAAAATAATGTGACGGTGTTATTAACTGTCATTTATGAATAAAAAATAAATTACTTATATAATAGTATAGATAATAATGATTAACAAGATATTGCTAAACAAGAGTTGGTTGAGAATCTTAGGCAACATGACTAATTAAGTAAAGCATTTCACATATTTCCCTTTTTCCTTTTTCTCGTCCGTTGTTAAATAACCACTTCACCTAAAAGAATCTAAACCGTTAGATAAAAAAATCATTTAATATTAAATATTGATACATATATATTCTTTAGGTACAAAACTTGTTGTTTGATTTCATAGTGATACTATGTTAAACGATCATCTTATTTAAAAATTTAAATTATTAGAAAGGAGAATTATTTAATAATAATAATAATATCTTAATATTAACTGCTAGTGTATTTGTACCTATTAAATAGCAAGCATTTAAAAATAAGTTCTTTTAGTCTAGCGATGTTTGGATATGATAATTATAAGAGTTTTTTTTTTATAATGCAAGACACATAGACTGAGTGATGGTTAGGGTGTTGAAAGATTATCTTTTTAAATTTATACCTTGTCTACACAAAATGATGACCAAACAGGATTTTTTTTTTTTTACGATTTTCGGATTGATTTGATTTGATTAAATTTAATTTAAATAAAAGAAAATTAATTTTTAAAGACAATCATGTACGTTGCCCTAGACATACTAGGATGTCACTCAAAATGTAACCCCTCTACTTAAGAGATGTGGGGGTATAATGTTTAGATATTAATATTAAATTGAAAAATTAAGTATGTTTGTCCGCTAAATTTACCAATATTAAATTTAATCTTGTAATTATGCCTTTTATTTATTTAGTTCTATAAGTTACAAAATTAATGATATTTAGTCCGATTTTGGATTTTTAATAAATTTTCAGGCATGTTTTACCAGAATTTGCCACATGTGCACCGAAATTTCCACCTGGGCGAGGAATTGATGATGTGGCGATGATGTGGCAAACACACAAGTGAATAAAAGTTTTTGTTGCTCATGGAATTTGAACTTGGGTCTCTCAAAACTATAAATTCTATTTTTGCCACTTGAGCCACAACCAATAGATATATTATTTGCTCAACCATCTTCTATAACCTGTATATCTGAAAATACTTTAATATAAAATTGATATTAATATTACTAAAAAATTTTAAAAAAAAATTAAACTTAAAAATATCGATATTTAATGTGTATAGTTTATTTTGTTCAAGAAAAATATAATTAGTATTGATATTATATATATTCAAAAAGTTATATATTAAATTTCATATGCTAATTTATATAATTTTACATAATTTATTTCTTAGTTTTAAAATTTATTGGATCATATTATATGTTTTGAAAGATTTATAAATTCTTATTAAATTAATTAAATATGTTATGATTTATACGCTTAAAACTGCTTATTTATTAATTTTAATGTAATAATATTTTAAATATTATACACAAGAATTTTTATTTATAAACTAATTTATGTAAAATATATATAAATTAGCATATAAAAATAAATATGTAATTTATTTTTAATATATATTTCTTGTTAATATTTCACTGTTAAGACAAATATCAATACTAATTATATTTTTTTTTTCAATAACAAAATAAACTATACCATAAAATATCAATATTTTTAGGTTTAATTTTTTATATTTGTTAGTAATATTAATATCACTTTTATATTAAAGTATTTCTAGATATATAGGTTATAAAAGATGGTTGAGCAAATTATACAAATATTTATTGTAGCTCAACTGGCATAAGTAGTATTTGTGATTTTGAGAGATCCAAGTTTGATCCCATGAGTAACAAAAAAAAAAACTAATCACTCATGTGTATGCCACGTCACCACCACATCATCAATTCCTCGCCCAATTGGAAATTCCGGTGCACATGTGGCAATTTTCAGTAAAACATGCCGGAAATAAAAATCCTAAATCGGATGAAATATCATTAATTTTGTAACTTATAGTACTAAATAAATAAAGGGCATAATTACAAGACTAAATTTAACATTGGGTAAATTTACCAGACCAACAAAATTATTTTTTCATATTAAATGATTCTCATCTATAATAGTTTAAACGTTTTATATGATACAACCATTGGCCTTGCCTTGGCCTATGTGTACAAGATCCTTTTGAATTCGCTTTTAGCAATCGAGATGGCAAAGAATTGAGCACAATCAAGCAATCAAAGTCAGAGGAAACAAGCTAGCCCGAGCCCCGAAAGGAATCCATCTCTTTTAACCAACCCCCTACTTTTGATTGACAAGAGCGCAGACCGCAAGAGAATTGCTTCCATCGAGCTTCACAGTACTTATCTGAAGCGAAGGAAGATCATTCAAGGCTCCAAGCTGACTCAGACTACTGTGCTTAAGGCGATTCATGAGGGAAACTGCTATGCATTCCTACTCAACCTTTTCATAGAGAGAAAATAACTAACTTCCAGTTTTTGAGCAGACGAATACGGTTCATATGGTGTTGGAGCATCCCAGACCATCAAAGATCACACGGTTTACATCTTGTTCACTTTCAAAACTTAACCAACAGGTCTGTAACCATTGATTTTAGTTTCGAAAGTTGGCTTAGACGTCTCACAATGAGGTTGTAACCCAGTCTCTTACCCAAGCAAATGCATCATATAGGATGGGGGAAGGTGGTGCAACCCAAAACTGATGTCTTAAGCAAGACTGGGGATAAAGGCGCTTCGTTCGAAATCCCGGGGTAAACAAGCGAACTGGACTTTCACTTAGGAAAAAGAGGGAGATCTAGCTCTTGTTCATTTGCCTAAGCCTAAGGAGGAAAAGCGAGTGATTCTTGAGAGCCTTGTGAAAGGCCTCTGTTGCTGGGTCTTTCTCTACTGCTTTCTCCTTTCCTTGGTCCTTCCGTGGTTCTCAAATGGTCAGGTTTGAAGCATCGTCCCGCCCTAGTCATATTTCCTATCTCAGCACATTCTTCACTCTCTTTCTTCTCCACTTTCCATGCTATCGTCCTGCTTTCATATGTCCAAGACACCTTTGAAAGCCTTACCTTCCCTTACTTATAGAAAAGGGTGGGGTTGAGATAATGATAGGTTCAAGTTGAGAGATAGTAATGGTGGCTGGTGCGGGCCTTGGTTGATGGTTGACATGGATTGAGACGGGTTGGTTGAGCACGAATTTTTTGTTCTCTATCTTTCGGCTGGAGGGTTTTTGAGAAATCTTCACTGAGTTGGCTCAGGCTTACTTCTATGGGGTCTGCCTTTCATTGAATTTTCGGTGAGGGTTGTGGGGTAAGGGAAAAGTAAAAGTCTCAGTCTCAAATGATAGATCTTAAAAAGAAGCCCTTGCTTGGTCTGTAGCGGCAGGGGGCTCTGCCCTTGCTGTTTGCTTTCTAGTGAGGGGTCCGGCGCGGGTTGGTTCAAGGGCTTGTCATTGGCTTCAGTCACTTCAGTGGATATTCATCCCTCCTACCCTACATAGTTGCAATTCGTAAATGTCTATTTGGGGCGTCCACAGAAATTCCACCCTTTCTTCAGTGGTGCCCGAAAGAAAATGCCATTTTACATCCAAAGTCAGACCATGTAAAGTATGATTGGTAGTTTGAAGCCACCAACTAATAAAAGCTGCATTTCCTTTCTGCTGTTTACAGTGATATGGCCAACTTGTATACTAGTATTCTATGGGGGCTACCCAGAATCTATAGTGGCATGTGATATATGGCATCACAGTCGATGCAGTGGCATTGAGGATGCTGAAGCTCTGCCACCACTCTTTGTTCACACAGGGCGATTGCGGAGGCATTTGCTTCGCAAGGTAGTGCCGGTTTTTCATCAAAGAATCATGATAGTACTCAACTGCTGAAAACTCATCAAAATTGTGCCTATCATCATCGTCGCAGCTTGGCGAGATTACTCTACACTCTATAAAGAGAGGATTTGTTGTTACCTTGAATAAAAACCTAAATCTAAATGATGATTGAGCTTTAACAATGGGAGACTGACTGCCTGGCTTCATCCCTTTCTTTTGAAGAGATCTTGGATCCGTTCTCTCACAACAAAAAGATATTGAAGAAAATGATGCCAGCTAGCGCAGACTAGCGGTTAGACGCTTCGTTTGTATGGCCTTTCCCTGCATTATATACCACGTTTAATTTTCATAGCCCCACCCACAAGAACTTCCACTTCTGTTTTCCTTCCTAAAGGTAGCCCTCCACTTCAGGCGATTACGCTCTTCACGGGTTTGATTTCATTTCTTTCATCATCCCGTCAAAGTATTGTCGCGAGCCAAGTAGAGTGTAGAACATTGACAGGGAACTGCGAGGACATCCAGGGCCCGATCTACGGCTGTAAAGCTTTCCCATTCGCATGCCTTAGGCGGGGGGTCACCGCTCGATCTTTGTTTCTTCAGAACGAGGTCCGAAGAAAGGCGGGAATAAGGGCAGCACTTCCTTAAGGTAGCCAAGCGAGCTTCGCGGATTTCATAGTTTCATCGAGGTCGTCATGAGTTTAGTTAGCATGAAACGGGCGGGGCTAAGACCGCTTAAAAAGTGATGAG
Organism: Sesamum alatum; assembly: GCA_034509735.1. NCBI lineage: Eukaryota > Viridiplantae > Streptophyta > Magnoliopsida > Lamiales > Pedaliaceae > Sesamum > Sesamum alatum. The sequence goes on from JACGWO010000011.1 coordinate 11,893,534, forward strand.
GACAAAGAGCACCTATCCAATCGAAACAATATGCTTCTATACGCAATTTCTCGTGTCAAAGTTCCACCTTCCTCCACCGCTAAATGTGGCCTGCGACCACGGGCTTGTGTGCGAGATTGGATTCTAGAATCCCGGGCTTACTACGGCAGCAAAAGAGAAAACAGAGACGGAACCGGGGTTAGCGTTAGCACGGTAGCGGTATATTGATCCGGTTTGTCTGCGAGTCCTGATAGAAGACCCTGTCCCTGCCTTATGAACATTGATTTGCTCTCGAGTAGCTGAACTTTAGGAACTCAAAACGGAAAAAAGACCACTATTTGAACATCAAGCTTGTGGACAAGTTGCTTCCCTTTCAGTGCTTTTACGCTGGCCTCTTCGATTACATTCCTTTCTTGGGTAGTCCCCCCTCGGTAGCTCTTACGCTTGGTATGAAATGTAGTACTGCTAGTCTTGAAAAGGAGATGAAGAGATAAGCGGCTTGCCTTCCTCATTCCATCTTGGATGAATGCCCGGGAGTGTGAAGTGGGACATAGCAAGTAGTTTCCGTGGAAGTGCAGCGAAACCAAAACAAAATGCTTAGCTCTATAAACCCTATCCTCTCCCGCTGGTCAAGCTTAATCCTTCTCCTGCAAGACCATCAGGAAAAAATGACAGGATTGCCACAAAGAAAGAGGCCAGAAAGCGAACCTTGCTAAGTGCATGGTCCATTTCTCGAGAAGCACCCCTCACTCCCCTAGTCCGGTCTTGTCAGAGGGAGGGGAAACCCCAACAGGGTATCCTGCCTGTGTTTGGACGCAGCACAATTGACCACCAGGCCAGACAATCCCAAGAGATCGATAATCAATAAAGACAGGGAAATTCATACTCCTAATGTCGGCGAATCGGTCTCTGTTCAGCTAGCTACCAGTGGATATCCCGATCGGACATGAGGGTCCGAAGGAGAAGAAGAAGAGGAATTAGCCGCAGGTTTAGTCTCATCTCTAATCAATTAGGGATGACGGGAAGAAAAGGACATATTAGAAAGAGTCTGCAGGAACAGGTCTCACTGTGTCATGCGATGGACCAAGAGAAGACAAATCCAATCTATTCAGTCAGCTAAGCAAGCATCATGAACTGTCCTAAAGGTCCCAAGCATTTCGATTCGATTGTTTTCCAAGAATCTTGTGCACTCAACTTCCTTCCTTCCAAGTCCATGTGAAAAGTCCCATCGGATATCTCACATAGAGGGAGAATCATGGAAAGGGAATACCCCTCTAAAAAACCCCCGAAGGCGTAGGGGTCCCTGTATTTCTCCTTCTATTCAAGAAGAGGAGAATCCTCGAGGTTCCTACGCAAGGGAAGGGTTCCCCAGGAGAGGTATCTCGACTGCTACCATTGAATCAGTTGAGTTTGGTGCTATCGTTTTCGTATATAAGAGAAAGGCTGCATTATTAACTCTTGGTCTTCTATCCCTAAATCCCTAACCGCGGTTGAAAACCCAGTGTTAGCAAGTTGGAATATCCCTTGTTCTCGTAACCGGTACGGTACTAGTCCCGTAGAAGCTCGAACTCTTGCCGCTCTTGTTGGTGAGTGAATAGCTATTAAAGTGCCTTAATGTAATTACTTATCTTGACTCGCTACGCAAATACACACCTGGCTTTAAAAATAATATGGTTTATTGTGTAGCCTAAAAAGAGTTTACCTAATTGCCATACGTATCTGTCAGTAGAAAGTGGGTAAGCCGTTGCTGGACGAGTTCATATATGTTTTTCGGGGTAAGCATTCCCTCTCTCTTTATTCTCGCCCGGCCTTAAATGCTTTGAAACCCATACTCTTTGCGATTCTATCTATCTCTTATGTAAGATTTAATGAAGGATGCCTCAGCCGCAAAGTTATGTTATTCAGTCCTCTAAGACCTGAGAGGAAAGAGCTGCTAGTAGAAGCGGCTTGGCCAACGAGCCTTTATTTTGCTTTTTGGAATCAGATGTGGCATCAACTAAGCAGTAGTGAAATACCAGTCCAGGAGCGTATAGAGTTGGAGTGCTTTTTTAAGACTATCTAACCGCCATTTTTTATATGCTTTTTGGGACTCCTAAAGTAGGCTGCTGCTTTGGAGGACTATTTCACCGTAGTTTGCTAAATCCATTGGTAGTTCTCTTCCAGCCCCTGGGGGTGCCCTTACTTCTAGTTTTGTTCCAGGCTAGCTCCTCTCCTTATCAGTCGAGTGGCTTCCGCTCCTCTCCATATAGTTTCTGTTATCTTTTCTTGGGTCACTTTAAGCTAGCAACAGCTATTGAGTTGCAGTTCAAGCAGTTGAACACTTTCTTTCGATGGCAGATGAGTTCCTCTCGATTCCAGCCCGTGGGGCAGTCTCTTTTTTGCCCTTCCAATCCAAATAGTAGGAGTGCCCTCACATCCCGTTCCAACAAGCTAGGGGCAATTCGATCAGTTAAGAGAGTTTTCAAGTTAGCTTTACGCAAGTCAGGCCAGGTATGGGCTCCGGAGAACCTTTGCTATCAGAGCAGGAAATGTTCAGTGTGGACAGGTCCCCAGCTGCTGCTTTTTTCGGCTTAAGCTGAGGGCGGTTTAACCAACCAATTCCAAACCTGCTTTCGTGGATGCGTAGGTCGAAAGGGCTGAGACTTCAGGATCGACCATAACTGAAGGACCCTCTGGTTCGACATTCTATCTCTCTGGGTGCTCTGGAAATCTAAAACATTTGTTTGTTTTCATTCCCCCGGTGGGTGGATTGTCTGGGCCAGCCGATATCTCTTCATTCGGACCAGGAGAGAAAGTAAGCGTTTTTTAACCATTCTGCCTTCAAGAGCCTTTATTGGGACATCGCCAGGCCAGGCGACATCTAAGGAAGATTGACCACCGTCGATTGAAGACTAGGCGTCGAATGCCCTCTTAGTGGTACTTCTTTTTTCACGCTCTCGAGATGAGCGCTCACTTTATTCATGCTACCGCTGAAGGGGTGAGACTTTCCCCTTTCATATTTAATAGTTAGCCACTCAGGACAGATATTCGGCTTAAGAACTAAAGAGAACGGGTTAAACTTATCCCAATCCTCGTTCTGGACCAAGGTGCGTAGCCTTTTAACACTCTCTTTATTTCTGGCTTAGCCTCCCGGGGAAATGCTTCTTTATCCTTTGCTTATTTACCTCTCTTCATTTAGCACAGGGACTCTTTCTACTTATGAATAAGACTTTATACTAGATTAAATACCTTTTACAATATCAGGCATACTACTAATCGATTCTTTGACCGGCTTTGGTCGAGCAACCGCTACATTTCTTGAACGGCCACAGCCTACATAACTTGTCTCCCTCTTTTCAAGGAAGTCAGTCTCAGGCCTTTTTTAGTTCTAGATCCTTTTTATAAAGTTCCTGGCAGGTGTTTTTGATTTCGAATAGGCTGTGGGCCTTTCTTTTGCTTGAGTGACCCTTCCTCACGTAGTTGGTGGTGCCCACGAGGGATCCGACTTGAATGATCGAATCGAGTCCACTTTTCGTCGGAATACATCCTGTCTTTTGGTAGATACCAGAAAGATGGGGAGGAAAGTTCTATCCAGTTGTTGGGGCTCCTCTCTCTGATGCAACATAATATCGTAGTATTCGCTAAAGCGAGGAAGGGGTGCGTCATCATTTAGTTAGCAACGGAAACTGGTGAAATTGACCTCAATACGCAGGTAGAAATAGAACACTCAAGGCTTACGACGTAAGGAGCGAAAACAAAATACCCTTCGTCAGCCTTTCCATCGATAGAGACATCGCCCGGATACATGGCTTACATACCCGGCTCAACATTCTTGGAAAACAATCGAATCGAGGGTCCGGAGGAGAATTGGCCATTCAATCTTGTGAACTAATCGAGACCGAAATTGGAAAAAGAGATACGAACGGAGAGGAATAACCAATCGATGAAAGAACATGAAACCATTCTGTTTCAATAGAGGTACGAGAAAGGGTTGGGGGCAATGAAGTAGGTGAAGTGGTTGGATTTTGCGAGCTGTTCCAACCACTGCTGGATGTGATTCCAAGAGCCGAACGAGAATGAATACCACACAGAAGAGTCAAGACCAGGCTCCCTAATGGAATGTTTAACCGATCCATTCCGGATCGACCGAATTGGTACGGAAGTTGTAACATGGGAAAACCACGGAAAACACGACTTATTTGAATAACCCGGTGACCCACCAATTGTAGAAGTAGGATTTTTTGAAAGCAATAAGCACTTAAATAATACAATTCAAGTGTACCATCTTCTTTCTCATTTCGAGGAAAAGGTGCGGAAGGAAAAGGAAACAACGGAGGGATCCGAATCGGACCTAAATGGGAATGACATGAAAAGTCTTTTTCAAAACCTAGCATTAAGGGCGTTACGACGATATACGAGAGGAATAGAGAAAAACTCGTGATTGGTGTAGAGGAGAAGATGAGGTTGTCAGCTGGGGCAGAGTGGATAAATTGATCTATTTGAACTTTCTCCCTCTCTTGCTGAATATTGATCGACAATCTCTTTTATCTGATTTTTCTTCTTTGATCGTAGAAAAATACGCGATCGATTTACTATCAGCTTTCCTATATCGTCCAATTCTTGATATAAATGGCAAAGATTGGTCCAACGAAATTGGTGGAATACCAATGTGCTGTTGTTTACTGAGCAATTTGCTCTTAAATCATGTCATGCGAGTCTTTGATCCAATTTTTCTTTCTAAATTTCCGATTCGCTCGATATTTATATGAAGCATTCCTGCCGATTACTATAGGCAGAATAGTGGTACAATACCACTTATCATTCGGCAACCAAAAAAAGACCTTTGAAGTGGTATATGGGTGCCCATGACCTCTAATTACGTCCTCTACTCATGAGTCCAACAAAAAAAGGTGATTCCCCGGGAACCAGAAAGGATAGGATAAATGAAAGAGAACTGATCAATGCTAAGCATCAATCGAGAGATCAGTGCTAGGCACCGAGCCATATTCAACTTACTAGAAGCGAACTTCCTTTCATTCATACCCCAAATTCAACTGTCTAAGTTGAGGATCCACCATTGATTGGTACTGAATCCGGTGGATTATTGATCACAAATCGCTTGTTATCGCACTGTCCTTCCTTGCTTGACTGCCTTTTCACACTCATACTAGGAGTCAATTCCAGCCAGCTATGCAGCTGTTCTGGTGGAAGGTTTCTTTCAGTATTGTAGTTCAGAATAGACCTTCTTAGATTATGTACCCAGGGGTGCTAATGAGAAATTGGAAGACCTACCACGGACGGCTTTGAATAGTGTAAGGGGCTTGTGGGTTCCTTCTTGCATTGCAGTGAAGTAAGGAAGGATTTCTCTCGTCCTTGAGGTGTGGGACCATTGGCCTTGACTAACCCCCACAGGATTCGAATGATTTCCTTTGTTGAGTGAGGAGGGCTTGAAAGAATCTCTCTTCCGTCTAAGCCAGGGAAGTCTAGACTTGCTGCAAGTTGAGCCATAGCCTAGTTCTTCTTTCGTTTACCAACTACCAACCGTCCTTGCTAATGCTAATAAAATGCTTTCTAATGGGATGCCCTTCTAAAATGTAAAATGATAATGAAAGAAATGCCTTTCTACTGAGCTGCTTTTCATAGCTAAAGTAGCCAGGTCCTTTTAAAGACCGAATGAGAGTCAGACCAAATAAGAAGTATTGAGTTTGAATCTCATTGTCATCCATTTTGCGAAAGAGTATGTGTTAAAATATTAATATTAGATGATTCTTCACTACAAAAAAAAGTGGGAATTGAAACGGTAACAGGAACGATTTTTTTTAATTTTTGGAACGGTAAATATTTCACTTGAACCTTTTGGGCTGCAATTAGGAATGGTTGAGGAACGAGAGGCTATCCGTGGCAATAAGAGGGGATCCTAATTATTAAGAACGGTAACGAAGATACCGTTCCTATTTGGGAACGGTTTTTGGCATATTTTCGTGCTACCGTTCCTAATTACTTTTGTACGTATAAAGTTATATTTTTTGCATTTGGAACACCTTATAAACTTTAGGAACGATAGCATCGAAATTAAATCGTGCAAATAGGAACGGTAGTTAGAACACATTTTGGAATTGTCACACTATGTTGTGGATACAATTTAGCATGGTATCTGGAATACATGTAGGAACGGTAGGTTGTATACATTAGGATCGGTAACTGGAATACATTTTCTCGCGTACTTTAGAAACGGTTTTAGCACTATAACTTTGGAATACCATTTTGGACTGGTTTTTGGTATTTTCTTTAGAACGAAAGCCTAACCACGAAAGAATTGATTTTGGAATATATGTAGGCACGGTAAGTCCCGTCTTTAGGAACGGTTGGCTTCTATTTTTGGAATGATTTTTTCATCGGCATTGAGAACGGTATATATTTTTGGGAAATAGAATATTTTCTTCCTCTAACTTTGCCCAAAATTCCTTTTAGTCCTTTAACTTTGACAGTATTAGATTTAGTCCTTTATCTTTCAATTTTGCGTAGATTCGGTCCTTTAGCTCAATTAAGACCATTTTGCCCTTTTGAGGCTAAGACACAATTAGTCCCTCCTCATGCTCTCAAAGTGACCCAACATGCTTCCGAAATGAAATTAAGCCTCTATAAATTCATACCTTGTTTGACCGCCTTGCTGCCGGGATTCCAAGTCCTCGGTTTTACAGACTTCCTCCAACCACACTACCGCAGCAGATGGTTCGTGGATCCTTGGCTCCTTCAGCAGTAATCAGCACAACCCTATTTCGTTTCCTACCTTAGGGCGTAAAAGTATTCCAATAATGGAGACTTAATAATATTTTGGGTAAACAAATTGAATAGAAGCCTATAATTTATTGAAGAAATATTTGGAATATTACATAGACATTTTAGCCCCCTATCGGAGGAGAGAACTATTTAGCCTCTCATATAGGAGAGGACTTGACTGGTTGGGGATAACCCCATACACTAGATAACCTGATACTTAGAAAATTTTAAAGACACAATTTTATTTTTCTGAAGAGTTGGAGAAGTTTTCTGATGATCCCCATCTGCTTCCTAGCTCTCTATTTATAATAGTCCGCGGACTTCAAATCCGGACTTCAATCTTGTTTTTTGGGTGACGTCACTGCGTTCGTCACCATCTTTGTCTTTCATCTTTCCAGCTGTGGTCATTATGCCTTGTCGGCCATGTGCTTGCCAGCTGGTGTCATTTGTCTTTCTGACTGTTGGCCCTTTTGTCTTCTTCTGCCGACAGTCTCCTTTTTGATTTTTTACATCTTGAGGGTTTTACCTCCCTTTGTAAAAATCCTTTCTTTTGCCCTTCTCTGGTCTTGGTTCGGGTTTATTTTGAGTTACCCGAATCTTTGTTCCAAACATGGGCTTTTCCTGTTTTTCACAACAAGGGCATAAGTGGTTATGCCATTGTCCTACATGCATCATGTTGCATGCCTTCTTCCTTGTGTTCTCTGTTGCAGGCAACTTATTTTCCCATATAAGCATTCTTTTCTTTTCAAACAAGTTTTCTGCAAACTCAATGCTTTTTCCTGTCATGGAGTTTAACAGGAATGATCCATTTAATTTATTGGAAAATATTTTAAATGGATATTTGACTTTATCCATCTCTGTGAGACAGACCCAGTATCCCCATGCTCTTCTAGTGGATATGTCATCTTCACTAAGGGAAGACACCAGGGGAGCCTCTCCTGTGGCAGCCTTGACTCGGTTGAATGCTACCATGTCTGGTCTCTGTAATTTGATGAAATGGAATGCTGGGTGAGACCCCCTTCCTGCGATTTCTGGAGCTATGGAAATGAACTTGAGCTCCAAAATATCTCCTCGTTTAAGGTGGGAATTGTTTTGCCATGCGTCATATACCGCCCCACTAATCCATTCCGGAAGTTTCGAGATTTTCGGAAAGCTTGGTGACGTAGTATGAACTGAAGCAAGGGCTCCAAAATCATACCACTCTCGTACCTCTTCTGGTTTAGACCCTTCGATCATCCAGATTCTGTTATATTTTCTGGATGTGTCTACGATGATCTTGCCTGGGATTATACCTTTACGAGAAACAAGTTTTTTCCATGATCTCTGATAATCCTGCCAAGCGGAAACAGAAGATAAAGCTTCGTTAGTATTAACCTTAGAGGTGCCCGTCATTGGCCTAAGGTTAATCTCTTCCTCTTTTACCCCAGAGGTGCTGGGTTGACTTGAATTATCAGGAGTTTGCACTTCCTGTAACTCAACTTTTGCCTGTTCACCAGAGTCTGGCGATGGCCTTGTGCAAGCAGTACTTGAATCTGCCGCTACAGGTTTAGAGCCCTGTTCTCTAATTGCAGGTTTAGAGCCCTGCTCTCTTAATTCTCGGGCTATCACCGAAGATGATGCCTTTCGAATTGGTTCCAGTAGGTCGTCCCATAACGAGCTCGCAGCAAGTTTGGTACTCCTGATGGCGCTCTGGACAGTGTCCAGATCAGCTCGTTGGACTTGGCCAGCTATTTGGGCTTTAATTGTTAGCTGTCCAAATCTCTTATCAATCTCCTCAAGGTTCTCCCTGAGGTGTCTGAGCCTGATGATGACGGAGTCTGCTTCAGCTGCCTCCATCTCTTGTTAAGAAATCTGAACTTACTTTGTAGATGATATGATGTTTCCTCTGGTTCAGTCCTATCTGGTGAAGGACTCTTCCGATTCCTCCAATCCTAAATCCATCGTATGGACTGAGATTAGAGTCTTGTCTCATGATTCTTTCCATGGTTTTGTTTGACACCGTCAACTTTGAAAAGAATCCTGATAGGCTATCTGAGGTTTGGAGCCTATCTCCTTCGTTGTAATTACTCTGATTCGGTTGAAGATCCATCCGAATCACTTTCTATTTCTTCCTCGTAGATGCTTTCATCTGAGGGAAGATCTTCGAATTGGTAGATTGGTACCAAATCACCATTGTAGACTGCATCTAGGATGTCGGTTGTGGCTTCAAACTGGCGTAATTCACCACGTTTCTGCGGGCAATCTGGGGAGATATGTCCTTTTGCTCCGCACGTCCAGCAGTTGCAATCCTTAAAACTTTCATTAGCTCGGGTATGGGCTCGTCTGAAAGTTCTTCGTGTAGGGGTTCGTCCTGTGGATTTTGCCTCTGATCGTCTAGATCCTTGGGATGAAACCCTTGTTGGTCCTGTTCTTTGTCCAGATTTGTATGATCTGGCTTTTGATTTGGACCACCATGATCTCCTTCTGAAAGAGGATTTTCTGGAACTCCTAGAATAAGAGTCGCTACCTTGCTTTATCCTCTTCCTTTGCTCGTTTGATTCTCCTATAATAGTTGGAAAAATCGTTATTATCACAACAAAGAGGGGTTCTTTTGATTTTACCTCTCAGTCTCTTCATGTTCTTTTGGACGGATGCTTGATAACACCAATCCTTCAGTTTGTCTTTAAGAATAGACATCCTCCTTGCAACTGAATCCAGCTGCCCTGCAGGTACTTTGTAAGATTGTATCAACATTTCCCTCCATGGGCTGCAGATCTTTGCAAAGAACATTGGGGCGGCTACTTCGGTTGTTACCCCACTCTGGAAGAAGTATTTGCGGAACCAATAGATATATTCGTCTACAGCACAGATACTTCTTAACTCGAGACCAAAGAGAGCTTGTGCATACCCCCTAGCCTTTTCTGTTCTGCTTCCTTCGAAGTATCCATCTCCGATGAAGTGAATCTTGATTAACCTCCCCAGTCTATCCGCGATTGCACTTTTAGACTCTCCTTCAAGGATGCTTGCTTTGGTCTCTTCTGGGGTATTATCCCATCCGATTTTTACCGACCCTTCCAAGCTTAACTCCAAAAGCTTTATGAAGTTATCCTTGTCTAGCTCCAATGTAGTTGCTGCAATTTTCATGGCTGCAACCCATTCATCTATCAGCTTCTCAATATTTCGAAAGTCGATAACATCTAGGTTGAGAACCGTGCCATATGGATGTAAGGGGCTGGAGCATGGTCCTTGCCCATGGTGTGTTTTTCAGGCACTCGTCTTGGATTCCTTCCTGGATTTTCTCGCAATCTTGTCCCCATGAAGGTAGGGGTAGCATTGGTGTGAAAATCTGTACCTTCTCTCATTGGTTGATCCTGTGGTGGATCATTTGAGCCTGTGCTTCCCTCCGGTGGTGGTAAAGCTGGAGCGACCTCATTGGTTTGGATATTAACTAAATCCACAATCCCTAGTTGGGAAAAGGATTCAGCTAACTCTTGTAGATCCGATAGATCCACTCTAGATATCTCCATTATTTTATGGATTTGATGATCTCGATGATTTGTTCCTCTTGTGTCTTTGGCTTCGAGATCTCCTTCGCCTTTCCTTTCTAATGTAGGAAAGATACTGGTCCAAGGGCGTCCCTGATGCGTTCCTGATGAGATCTGGATGTCTCAGGGGTATTCCTTTGATTTCTTCTCAGATCTGTAACCTCAATCTTCAGATCTGTGAGATCCTTCTGTAGATCTGGTAGGATTTTTAAGATCTCATCCATCTTTTGGTTCAAGAGGTCTATTTTCATAGGTATATGGATTAGCCTATGTCCATAGTCTTGAATTGTCTTTTGTACCTCTCTAAGGTCCTGAGAGTACTTCGAGGTATCCGGTTCGAGTTCCTTCCAATCAGTTCCTTTAATCATTATTTTTAGAGCTGTATTTTTTCAGGAATCTACCTGTTCCGGATCTCCTGGCTGGGATTCTTCCATGGATCTCAGCTCCTTGTAGACGTCTTACTGCATTTCCCAGTAACGTCTCTCGAACATGGCGATGTCTATGCCATTCCTCTCTTTCTTCTTTTGGAAGAAATGACGCATCGACCAACCTCGGACTGTTGGTGATATTTCTAAGAATTTCCATAAGAAATTCTGTTTTCTGTATTTTCAGAATCTGAAAATACTCCCTGTTTTCAGTGTAACTCGAACTTTCGTTCGGTTCCATGCTTTTAAAGATCTCCTCCGTTAGGGATAAAATATCAATATGTAATATAAACAAACATTTCTTCAATAACCTAGGCTCTGATACCATTTGGTTTGAGCAGGGGTTAAATTTATTAAAGAAACACAATTTGGACTAAATTGTTCAAGAAAAGTTGCAAAAAGGGTAAATATGTCCGAAATACTGCCAGAGGACTAAAATTACTCATTTTTGAAAGTTACAGGACTAAAATTAAAACAGAGAAACTTAAAGAACTAAAATTAATAGATGGTAAAGTTAACGGACTAAACTAATATTTTCCCCCCTATTGATTCATGTATCAATCGAACATGTATGCCCATATGATTTTTTAGGGTGTTTGTAATAACTTTTGTTTTGCGGAGGAAATAAGTTATAAGAAAAGTTGTGTGTAGCTGTAATAAAAATTAGGAACTTTTATAAACAAAAGTAAATAGAGGAAAAGAAATTGAAAAACTTATTATTCACAATTTTATCAATAAACTGCAAAAATTGATGAGAAACTTATATTCTTTGGCTTAAACGAGCTTAATTTGATCAGTTCAAAAACAGAACTTGAAAATCAAAAACACTCTTTTCAACAAAAAAAATTGTTGAGCTATTGAAAACACCCCTTAACAAGTCAAGCTTCAATTTTTCTTACATTTTATATATATATATATATATATATATATATTTATTGATGTATTAATGTATTGATTGAATATTAATGTGATATTGATATGATCAATTACAAAAAAACACAAACTATGAAGAGCAATCAAAATTTCAAAAATTTAGTATAGGTGGAATATAATTTGCACAGAATTGCTAGCATTAACCATTAAGTAGTAGTCTTTGGTCAGTCCTTTTCACTCTTTATCTATGTAAGATGCCGCCATTCTTTGCCAAATTGAAGCATTTTCAACTGTTGGATTGGAGATAAAAGAATTTTTTCTATCACACATTCCTGTCATATATATATATATATATGATATTACATTCACATATGTATCGTATACAGTCCTACTTTTTAAATTATAATATAATATAATTATATTTAAATTTGAAAAAAAAAATACATGTCAAATATCACTCATTGATGTAACATCAATATGAAATATAAAAATATGATAGAAGATCCACGTCTTGGAATGAGACCGTACAGAGAATATTTAAGATACGGATATAGGGAAAATATTTACATAAATTTGGAGAAATAGAATCTGAGACCAAAGCTACAGAAATTTAGGGAAAATTTGAGGGAGACAAAGATTGTGCAAGATAGTTAAGTCACATGACACACAATTAGCATATTCTCAAGTAAAGAAGTACTATGGGATTTTCATTTGACATGTAATGGAATTGGAATCATGTACATGTACATGATTCTAAGATAAAGTAGGAATCTCATCAAACATTGAGATTCTTTTATAATTAAACCAACAGAAAAAAATGTAATTTTAGTGGCAAGGATGCCTAGCTCAGTTGGCGAAGCTAAGGCCTCATGATTCTAGAGGTCATGGGTTCGAACTTTTGCGTGAGTTGATGTTATTTCTACTGTATAGTAGATATGGTTACTGTTGTAAGAGTTAGGTGTTAGTTTATGTGATATTATTAATTTGATTGTTTGTAATTGTCTCTGATCGATATTGATAGCCGACATGATTGAATGTAATCACTTTACTTTCTATTAATAAAATTCATCGCTTCCAATTCAAAAAAAATATAATTTTAGTCCTCTAAGTTAGGAAGTAGCAATTTTGATCGTATTCAAATTAAAATCCACACTTTGATCATGTAACACTACAAAAAATGTAACATTTAGCCATGACTAATAGTAAATAATCGTAGCAAATAGTCATTGACCACGACCACGCAACGGTTGTCAGCCGTAGTTTTTGCGAGGGTAGCTAAAACATTTGCCATGGCTAAAAGCCATGGCGAATGTTTTTACCACGACTTTTAGCCGTGACAAATAGGTTTTTCATGGTGATAAAATTAGTTTTTGCATCGACTTTCATTTAATCGTAGTTAATAATGGTTATTCACCATGATTTTTAGCCATAGTCGTTAAAGATATAGCTAATAATGAGTTTTTTTCTAGTGTAACTTACAAAGTTGTGGCAATTGTAAATCTTTTTGGCCAATTTGTACAAAAAATTCCACGTCAACACTTATTTTGTGGGGTTCTGACAAATTTGATGATGTGGTAGTTCAATATGTTATGTCTTATTAGGATAATGACTTGGCAAAAAGAAAATTACAACTTGAAAAGACTTACAATATCAAGTGGTAATTTTCTTTTTGCCAACTCACACTCATTTCCTTTAAAAAAAAAAAAAAAACATGTTGGATTGCCAAGTTTTAAATTTGCTGGAAGGCCTAATTTAGGTTTAGACATGGCTGATGACATGAAATTTTCCGACCAAATTGGATCGAAAAAGATTAAAATTATCATAATTTTTAAAATTATTGACCAAATTATAAATTTTAAGTTGAACAGGACCAAAAATACTACCCCAACTTACGGGACTAAAATTATATTTTCCCCTATTTAAGCATGCGTAGGACTGATGAGAGGTGTCACCCTTTTACCATTGGCGGAAGACGGCCTAATTTGCAACCCTAACCCAATATTTTTCCTAATCCTAATGAAAAATTGAGAGTGTTTGAAAGAATGACTTTTAGCAAGAGATTAATTGGCAAAAGACAATTTTTAATCCTATATGTTAAAACTTAGGATTAGTTACACTTAAAATTATACTTACACCTCCTTCCAAAAATTCACTATTTACACTTGACCCCTGTTGTTACTTTGGACGAAAAATGCTGAGGTTAGCAAAAAAATTACATAAAATTTCAAGTTTATCCCTCATTTAATTTTGTACTTATAAGGGAAAAAATGTAATAATATTAATCTCACTCCATATATATATATATACGTTACAACTATCCCCTGATAAGTACAAAAATATATATGAGAATGTTAAATGAGGGGCAACATTAAAATTTTATGTAATTTTTTTTGTTGACATAAATATTTTTCTTCCGAACTCTAACGAAGTGGATCAGGTGTAAATAGAGAATTTTCAAAAGGGGTGTAAGTGTAATTTCAAAACTTTTTTTGAAAGAAAATATAATTTTATATTTTTAGAGGGACCAAGTGTAATTAACCCTAAAAATTATTGTTATAAGGAGGAAGGATATTAATTATGTTATTTATTTATAAATGAGTTTAAAAAAAACCTGAAAGCATCTAAAAAAAGTCCACTTCTAAAGGAAATTTGTAATAGTTAATATTTTGAGAAACAGTTGCAAATACCTCTTAAATTCATCTTAGTGGTGCGCTAAAAACAATGAGATAAAAATTACAAAAAAAAAAAAAAAGATAACTTGGAGGTAAAATGAAATTCCCACAAAACAAATTTATGTTCACAATATATATATATATATATATTATAGGTACTCACAATATTTCAATCTTAATAAAAATAAATTTAAACCTCACTACAAGAAAATGGCTCAATAGTTACGGAAAAAAAAAACCAGCTCAAGCTAATTAGCAAATAAGATTCTCATTGTTAATCTACATTAGTTAATATAAGAAATTTACTTGCTAATGATTTTAGCAACAAAAATTTACTTGCTAACAAATTTACAAACGTATTGTTTAAAATATATATCAAATAATATAGATTAGCAACAGAAATAAACTTGCTAATTAGCTTAATGTTGACTTTATAATATTAATTTTTTTTATAACTATTGAGTCATTTTCTTATTGTGGCTCGAGATTCTAACCTCAGTACGGCTGCTCCTTTTGTCAATTATACACTAATGCAACTTCCTAGCTTATTATTAGGACAGTACGTAAATTAAAAAATTGTTTGACAAGGACAATACACTAAGATATTCATATCAAAAGGAAAAAACAAAAAAAACAAAAGGATAATAGTGTAAAAGACAGGAAATCACGTGATATTTACAATCTAAAGAAAAGAGACATTATCTTGTTACTCTAAAAAAGTTTTACAGGTTGCCCCCAAAATTTTTAAGGAAAATTGTATCTTTAATCCTATATGTTATGGCACTACAAGAAAATAGCATAATAGCAACGAAAAAAATCAGAGTCGAGCTAATTAGCAGGAAAAAATACAATTTATCCCATTGTAATATTGTAAATGAGCAAATTATCCCCCTATGAAAAAATAAATAGCAATTTACTCCCTTGTGTTTTTCAAAATAAAGCAATTTATCCCCCTGTGTTTTTCAAAATGAAGCAATTTACCTCCTTGCTTAGGGGTAAATTGCTTCATTTTTAAAAACATAGGGGGTGGGGGGGATAAATTACTATTTTTTTTCATAGGAGGGTAATTTGCTCATTTGCAATATCACAGGGGGGTAAATTGCGTTAAATCCCTAATTAGCACGTAAAATTTTCGTTTCTAATCTATATTATTCAATATAAGAAATTTACTTGTTAATGAATTTAGCGAAGAAAATTTACTTACTAACGAATTGTTTAAAATATATACCAATATTGATACTGACAGGGCTGATTGTAATCACTTTATTTCAATTAATAAAGTCCATCGCTTCCAACTAAAAAAAAAAAAAGAAAAAAAAAAGCTCCAAACGCCTCTAATTAAAACCGCGATTCATCAAAAGTGGTTTTAGAAATGAATTGAATTTTTTATTTCAAATTATATTGCATCTTCTATTCTATTTAATAAATACACGTTACATAGATAAATTACGTTATTTATTTTATTTCAAAACTTTTTTTGTACATATGACGTGCATATCATGTTAACTGAAATTGCAATAAAATTTGAAATAATTAAAAAATCCAAATCCGTTTTAGATATAGGTTGTTAAACATTCTTATCATCATAGTTCAATTTTGGAAATTATTTATAAAGTTTCAGTGTTGAGTCAAAGTCAGCTAATTAAGGAAGAACAATAGAAATAAACACCTGATTGAACAACTCTTTCCACGTATAGGAATAATGTTTTTTTTGTTACCATTAGGAATAAAATTGAAACCGCGTCCAATTGGTAATTTCCTGCATTTGTGTGTACCCGACAGCAATTATAGAAAATAGACAGAACCTACACCAACCACCAATTTTTAACTATTATTTTCACTGAAACATTAAGCACGTGAATATTTCCACTCTTTTTTTTAAGTGAAAACGATAAATATTATTAATTGAACTAAATCAATCACAATCAATCTTGTCAACTATCAACTTTTAATAGAGACAATTGTAGCAATTATATATTGATCAATAATACAATATAACATAAATTAAATCTAAACAATCCCTTACGTCAAATACAATAGACTATCGTCCCACGCATTGGTAGGGTTCGAATCTTGTCAAATATCAATTTCTAATAGAGACAATTACAACAATCATACATTGATCAATAATATAATATAATATAAATTAAATCGAAACAACCCTTACGCCAGATACAGTAGACTATTGTCCCACGCATTGGTGGGGTTCGAACCTATGACGTTTAAGGTCATGGGATCTCAACCTTAACCACTATGCTAAGAGATCATTAGTGAATATTTCCATTCTCACGTCAGATACTATTCTTTCTTTTTTTCTTTTAATTTGGATAATTGCACAGTCTTGTCCCGATATTTTCTGTAATTACACATAGCTCCTCTGTAGTTTGAGAAACTACAATTAGTATTTTCGATGTTTGTTTTTATCCAACAAATAGATTTGTTTGTTAGAAAATATTTATTTAACCTGCAATAAATTAATAATAAGTCAATTGAGGTAAATATGAATTTTCGTTCAACTTCAACAAATTCCATGAAGTCTGACTCTATTTCTTAGACGAAAACAGACGTCAAAAGTACTAAATGAAATTTTCCAAACCACTGAAAGTTTAGGTGTATTACACCAAACCTCACGAAAGAGGGGTATAATTATCCCTTTTATCATACAATATTTTTAAACTCAAGGATGATGTCAACAAGTTCGAATTGTTTAAAGTAAACAAAAAAACAGAAAACTACTATAGAAATAGACTATCCACCTACATAATTATATTGATGGGATTCGAACCCATAATAATTTTTAGGAAAAATTACAGCTATCTCCCCTAAGATTTGGTATAATTATAAATACCCCCTCGTTGTTTGAAAAATTACAAATACCCCCTCCCCCCCTCCCCCCAAGGTTTGTAACAGTCTAACAAATAATCCATTTCCATCCATTTTTATGGGTTAATTTCAGGCCGTTAGTTAAAAATTACAAACCTTAAGGAGGTATTTGTAAATTTTCAAACAACGAGAGGATATGTGTAATTATGCCAAACCTTAAGAAAGATGACTATAATTTACCCTAATTTTTATTGTAATACCTCAATCTTACCGTTGAAATGAGGCCTTTGTTGGCTCTAAGTTAGGCACTATTATTCCCACCCTTTTCCCTCTATAAAAAGGGTTTCAAATGCTCATCCAAACCACATCACTTGCCCAAAACATATCATCCATCTCCACTCTCGAAAACCCTTTTTACGAACTTCAACTTTCACACACAGTACACACACTGCCATGCAAGAAACAATGAGAGAAGTGAAGGTCCAAGGGGAGAAAAGATATGCACTTCTGCTAGCAGCAAAGGACTCCGAGTACGTGAAGAAACTTTATGATGGATACTTCAAGGTGTTTGTGGATGCATTTGGGGATGAAGGGAAGAAATGGGACTTGTTTCGTGTAGTCGAAGGCGAGTTCCCGGAGCTCGATCAGCTTCATAACTATCAAGGTTTTGTGGTTAGTGGGAGCCCTCATGATGCTTATGGCGATGAGCATTGGATTCTTGAACTTTGCTTTCTCTTGCAGACTTTGTTTGCCATGCAAAAGAAAGTTCTTGGAATTTGCTTTGGTCACCAGGTATAAAAGTTATTTGAAGTTTTTAGGTATATATATATATATATCTCACTACAAGAAAACATAGGGTATCATAGACGGAAAATTTTCCGTTTCTAAAGTTTAGCTACAGAAGTCTCCAGCTATGGAAAATCCGTCGCTATTTATTTTTTGCGACGGGTTGTTTTGGTTTTGGAGACGGAAGAAAAATCCGACTCTAAACCCTATTTTCTTGTAGTGAATATATATACTTGTGATTCAAGAAATTGAGCTAGTTTGTGAATTTAGAATTATTCTATAGTAGAAGATGCGTAGTACTCAGTTTACTTTACCTCTTTGTTGATGGAAGGGGCGAGGGTGCTTTATCCAAAAGTCTTGAATGAACTGACTGCAACTTATATAATTACACAAAATTGTGTCGATTTGTAGGTCTTGTGTAGAGCTTTGGGGGGGAAAGTTGCAAGATCGGATAGTGGTTGGGATATCGGAGTTAGAACGGTGAGCCTTACGGAGGATTTCTACTCGTATGGATTATTTGACGGACTGGATGAAATCCCTCCAACTCTTTCAATCATTGAGTGCCATCAAGATGAGGTGCGTACCTACAACCTTAAATTTGATTTGCATGTGTCGGATTTTCACACTCAGAAAGAGGGCTACTGTGTGTTTGTGTGTGAAATTGTTTGAAACTGTTTTTAAATACAGGTTTGGGAGGTGCCTGAGGGAGCTCAGGTAGTTGCATGTTCTGATAAAACAGGAGTGGAAATGTTCACATTTGGAGACAACATCCTAGGAATCCAAGGGCATCCTGAGTACACCAAAGACATTCTTGATAATCTCATCGATCGTCTGAGTTCCAACAATTCCATCGAGGTAATAAAGTAATCTTCGGGAAATTTTAATTCAAATCGAATTTGGTCGGATAGCTGAACCATTTATATGGCAAGTATAATGCACTTATCGTATGATTGGTATACAATCAAAAAAAAGTAACCAATCACACGATAAGTTAATGCTGTGTGATTTGTTTGATATGATTATACCTGACTTTGATAAGAATTTTTCAGTAATCGTGTAGTGTTCTCATACTGATCACTACTAAAAAATCAAGAATCTTGTCCAAACTCGACCAACCCTTCGTGCAAAACTCTAAAATAATACGATGAATTGATTCTTGAGAAGTGCTTTCTATGTACTAATATTTTTCTGGTCTGAATTGTGGTTTTACAGAGAGATTTCGCTGAGGAGAAGAAGTTGCAGTTAATGGAAGCAGAACCAGATAGAAAATACTGGGAAAAGATTTGCAAAAGCTTTCTCAAGGGCTCTTGGACTCAATTACCTACATACTTTTGAGGATTTTTCTTTTTTCTTTTTCTTTAATGGGTTTGTTACTTTGTCTGCAAAAATAGTGTAAGCTAACAGCAGAATATATATATATATATAGTGGGGATATTGCATTTTGTCGTCCCATAATTTAGGTTATGCATGTATATATATCATTAGTCACGTTGCTTATGAAATTCTAAGATATAATTAATCTCATAATTTTAAAAATTGACTTTCAGTTCTCCTACCAATTCCATTTGAAAATTGATGGAAAAATCATGTGCAAGTCACGTGGCCATTCTCCTCTATTTTGATAAGATAACAATAACTGCACGTGATTTTTTTTTTTTTATAATTTTTCTACCATATTTTGAAAAGATGATTGAAAATGATTTTTTTTTTTTTTGCTAATTATGGGACAATCTTTTAACATCCCGTGAGCAATGAGTTGAAAACGTACGAGTCTAAATTATGGGGAAAAATGGCAATTTTCCCATATATGATGATCAACTCCAAGCAAACATTTTGGAGGACAGGCCACGTAGTGGGGATGTAGATAATATTACTATTAGTAGATGTAGCACACTCAAACGTGTGTGCACAATTAATTTAAATTTTTATAAAATATTTATTTTTTTAAAAAAATAAATGAATTATATTCTAAAATATTAAAAATAAGAAATTAATGAAAGAAAATGAGAGAAGAAAAATGGATGTGGAAATTGATAAGATTGAAAATGGGAAGTTGAGAAGTAAGAGAAAATAAAATGTTGATAAAAGTAAAAATAATAATAAAATATTAAATAATAATTGGCAGACCAAATTTGGGAGAGACGCCAAAGAGGTGCTCCCCCTTAATATAATAGTATAGATATTGGAAAAATTGCAATTTTGGTCATGTATGTATAGGGGTTGGCATTTTTAGTCCTGTACGAATTAATTTTCGCATTTTGATCCTGTAAATTCGCGATTTTCGCATTTTTGGTCCTATTCCGGCCATTTCCGGCCATTTTAAAAAAAATTCCGGCCATTTTCGTCAGAATAGGACCAAAAACGCAAAAATCGCGAACTTACATGATCAAAATGCGAAAATAAAATCGTACAGAATTAAAAATACCAACCCCCTATACATACAGGACCAAAATTGCAATTTCTCCATTTATAAATATTTTTTGTTATCAGGGAAAATTGCAATTTGGTCGTGTATGTATAGGAGGTTGGCATTTTTAGTACTGTACGAATTTATTTTCGCATTTTGGTCCTGTAAATTCACGAGTTTAGCGTTTTTTGTCCTATTCCGGTCATTTTACAAAAAATTTCGGCCATTTTCGCCGGAATAGGATCAAAAATGCGAAAATCACGAACTTATAGGACCAAAATGCGACAATAAAATTATATAGGATTAAAAATGCCAACCCCTATACATACAAGACCAAAATTACAATTTTCCCTACTATATTTGACCAATTAGTTGAAAAAATTCCAATTGTTGCTTTTATTAGTTTCACATGCATATATGGACCATTATTGCATGAGGAGGCACGAATATTATTATATTCGATGCGGACCGTACAGCTGATATTAAAGAGATATCAAGGTTGAGGGCATAAATAATTTTTTTGGTATCTGATAGTAATAAGAAATTAAAGTAGAAAAAATTACTAAAATATTCTCAAGATGTCAAAAAATTTATAGCAATGCCACTGAAGGAAGTTGGTGGCGGTTACTTGAGGGAAGTTGCAAAAGAAGTGGGGAACGCGAAATGACCAAGGTGCCCTCGGCAATTAAATCTAGGTCGTAGGATTGAGGGAAGTTGAGGGGCGATACTGTATTTTCACCCCCTGAAATTTATTATAAATAGGGGGAGAATTTCATTTGTAAGATATGTGAACTTCATTTATTGAAATCAAACTTTCTATTTTCTGTCTTGGCATTTCCTTGCAAAGTCACTTCGAGTGAAAGTGCTTAGACTAATCACCTCCCAAATCACACACCATCAATATCATAGAATATTAGGTGGGTAAACAAATTACATCCCACGGTCTATAATGTTTTTTTAAAGTTATCCCAAAGTTTAAAAAGTTATACAAATTTAAATTTAGCTCCAAATAAATCCTAAATTCTGTTAGTTTTTTCACGGAGGAAGAACGTGGCCGTTGATTTCAAATTTTGGAGGGAACAACAGAGTTATTTTTTTTCCCAACCCTGTTTTCATTAAAGTGTCAGTAGTTTTAGAGGGTGCTTGGTTCAGTTTATTTAAAGGCAAAATTATAAAATTAGTCCTATATGTATATATGGAGTTGTGGCAAAATTGCTCCCGTAACTATGGGACTGGCAATTTTAATCCTTTAGGTTTTAAATTTGTAGCAATTTTGTTCCTTTCGATCAAAAGTAGCTGGAAATTAACCAATTAAATTGGGGCTTAGGGTTTCGGCATCCAAATGGACATCCTTTACACAGTCAGCATCCTACATGGATGCCAACGCGGCTCACTGCCCACCACCATCCACCCCTAGCTCACTGCCCACCACCATCACCGATTGCCGGAAAAATTTTTTTCCGACGAGTGTCCGGGCATGTACACCATCACTGAACTCGTCGTTCGACCTTGATTCCAGCCATGCAACGCATGTTCCAATCGGAGTTCAAATGCACCCCCAATTGGCCCGATTATAATTATAGATCTATTTTCTCTCTCTTCTCGATTCGCCGCCGTCCGACTTACCCATTGTTCGAGACCACCACAAATCGACTCCCCATCCTCCGGCGAGTTGATTGCATCCAAGTCCATCCATTTTCGTCCACTATCTGGCCGGTTCTCTCCATTTTCATTTCTGCCGCTTTTTTTCGCCGGCCCATCACTGTTTTTCAGCCATATCTTCGCCGTTACCAATCATCTCGCCGGCGGACCACCACTCCTCTGTTCGCCTTCCCATGACGCACACATCTCTCAGATCAGTTTCTATCAACGACGCCATCGTCATGGTATCCTCATCAGTTGACTTCCCCCCTTTCTTCTTTTGAGGATGAGGTGGGAAGAGAGTGCTTTTCTTTTTTTGCCCATTTGGCCTACCCAACATCCACGTAGGATGTTATGTGTTTTAGTCAAGCTCAGTTGGCAAGCAAAACCCTAATCCCCAATTTTTTTGATTAATTTCGACCCATTTTTGGCCAGAAGGACTGAAATTGCCACTAAATTCAAACTTATAGGACTAAAATTGTCCGTTCCATACTTAGAGAACTAATTTTGCCAACCCCCCTTATATACAGGACCAATTTTGTAATTTTGCCTTATTTAAACATGTTTTAGAAGTATCACTAGAAGAAATGTAACATTTAATCATGGCTAATTGTCATGGTTAAAACTATATAGTCGTAGTAAAAACTCTAACCACGGTCATACAATGGTTGTTGGTCGTGGTTTGTACGAGTGTGACTAATTAATGCATTTGTCATGGCTAAAAGCCATGGCTAAAACATTTACAATGGCTCATTACAAATTGCATCGAAATTTGTTTAGTCGTGATTAATAATAGTTATTTACTACGACTTTAGTTCATAGCCAATAAAACCGCAGGCAATAATAATATTTTTTCTAGCGTTTTTGATATTATTTTATAAATAAGTTTTAGAATATTTGGATAAAATAAGATATTAAAGGTTATAAGATATTTTCATATCTTATAAGATGTCAGGATATTTGGCATGATTATAAGGTCTTTTTATTTGTAAAATAATACAAAAAGACATGCATGATACCATTAAGATCAAGTAGCTACTTCTCAACATATTTTGTGTATAATAATTTAAAATATTTTCATTTATAGTACACATCAGTTTAACTCCAAATAAAAATTTAACATATATTTATTTTTTACAAAAATGAAAAATTTTAAATGAGAATTAATACAAATTTAATCTAGTATTGGGTTTTCATACAACAATAGGCATCAGAAGTTTAGAGAGAGAGAGGATATTTTATTTTATGAAATATTAATCATATAAAGCTTATAAAATATTTTAAAAAAATTTGAGCAAGTTAACTTTTGTTAAAAAGAAGAATCATTTAATATTAATATCTTAACACACACCTCTACATAAATGAATGGCAATAAAATTCAAACTGCAGAGTACTTGTTTGGTCCAACTCTCTCATAATAAAAATTTTAAATTATTATAGATAAGAATCATTTAATAATAATATCTAAACATTATACCCCGATCTCTTAAGTAGCCGGGTTATATTTTGAGTGACATCCTAGTATGTCTAGAACAACATACGGGATTGTCATTTAGAATGAAAAATACTTACTTCAATTAAATATAATAGAATTAAATTGGGATAAATGTAATTTACCCCCTATAATATAATAAATGAGCAAAAATTCCCCTGTGAAAAAATAATTAGCAAATTACCCTTCTGTATTTTTCCTTGATAGGGGAGTAATGTGCTTCATTTCTCAAAATACAGGGAGGTAATTTGCTAATTATTTTTTCACAAGGGAGTTTTTGCTCATTTTTTATATAATAGGGGGTAAATTGCATTTATTCCGAATTAAATCAATCATAGAATCGTGGGAAAATATAAATCCAGTCAGGTCATCATTTTTGTACACAAAGTATAAATTTAACAAAGATAATCTTTCAACACCTAACCATCACTCAGTCTATGTGTCTTGCATTATCAAAAAAACTCCTATAATTATATTTAAATACTTGCATCAATGTTTGCTATTTAATAGGTACAAATACCCTAGTAACTAATATTAAGATATTAATATTAAATAATTTTTTTTTAATAATTTAAATTTTTTAAATAAGATTGTCGTTTAATATAATATCAATACTAAACCAAATAATAAGTTTTGAGTTCGAATTTTAATGCGACTCATTTATAAAAAAAAAAAATATGTTTTATTTTCATGTGAGCAATATATATGTATTAAAGTATTTAATATTAAATGATTTTTCTATCTAACGATTCAGATTCTTTTTAGTGAAGTGGTTATTTAACAGCAAAAGGGGACAAAAAGGAAAAAGAGAAATATTTACTTAATTAGTCATGTTGCCTAAGATTCTCAACCAACTCTTGTTTAGCAATATCTTGTTAATCATTATTATTATAAATAGAATAAAAAAAAAAAAAACAACAATTGAGTGAGAATATTGGAATCATGTTCTTGTAGGTCCATAACAAACAATAATTGAAAACTTTGTTGCTTATATTGAAAGCTTTACATTTTAGACATGTGATGCTACTTCCATGGATGGATGGGCCAGCAAACAATATATAGGGTTAATTACATTTAAACTCCTCTAAAAATGTAAAATTATATATTTCTCCAAAAAGAAAATTAAAATTACACTTACATTCCCTCTGAAAATTCTCCATTTACATCTGGCCCCCATCTATTATGGTTTGGATGAAAAAAACTGACATAAACAAAAAGAAATACATAAAATTTAAATTTACCATCATATAACATTTTCATATATATTTTTATACTTATAAAGGGATATATGTGATATATACATATAGAGTGAGGTTAACATTATTACATTTTTTCCCTTATAAGTACAAAAATTATTACATGAGAATGTTAAATAAGGGTAAAATTAAAAATTTATGTAATTTATTTGCTCAAGTTTATTAATTAGTATTTTTTTTCATCCAAATTCTAATGGAATGTGGTGAAGTGTAAATGGAGAATTTTTGGAGGGGGTGTAAGTGTAATTTCAAAAAAAATTAGGGATAAAATGTAATTTTACATTTTCAAAGGAGGTCTAAGTGTAATTAACCCTATATATATATATATATATATTCTAGCTTCAACTTTATCAACCGTGTGATACTAAAGTTATAGTCTTTTTTAACTGTTGCTCAACGTTAATGGAAAAAGGTAAATCTTTTTTTAAATGTGTCACATCAAATGCCGATAATGACATTCATTGTTTACGTGGTATGATCTTTATTTACGATTTATGAATCGATATTTAAGATGACGTGTTGAAATCCTATTGGATCCAAGAAAGATATATGGGGTTTACTATAGCACATCTAGCTAGGGTTATCGTGTTGACTGGAAACAAAAGTGACGTTAGGTTTGTTGGGATGGTTTTTAACTAAAATCCTCCAACGTTCAAGTTCGATAGGATACGGTCAAATTTGGGAGGTAGATCTTAGTCTAAGAAATGCATACTGTGAAATGGAGCCCACTGATACTTCAAGAAAGTTAATGTCTCTTGTTGTCCTGATGGTAACCGTAGAATGGCTTCAAGATCAACCGTCATTAATGCAAGTCGTTAGATTAGACACGACAGATACAAGCAGATTCTTATGAAAAACATAGATTCTTGTCCTATATTGTCGTATCGATATTTTTCTGCAAGTATAATAGTTTGATAGACTTACTTGTGATTTTTAGTCCCATCACAGTTCTAAAAAAATTATTTGGGTGTGAACTTCATAAATTAGCAGATTACGATAGTGGTTAAGTGTTAATAGAATAAAAAGTATAATGTCATGTCATGTCATATGAGCCATAAGGTGGATTCTATTACTAATATTATAATTAATATTTGTAAAATAATACTTGTCCATAAAATAAAATAAAAATTAAGATTATCTAAATAAGCGTCATTGGGATAGTGAAGAAATTGATTTTTCATCAAAAAATCATTCCACTAATCGATATCTAAAATTTTGCGAATTACGAAAAAGAATCGAATTATATGTAAGACATGTTTATATGTATTCTGAAAAAAGAAAGATTAACAATATCTGCTCAAGAGGAATCCAAGAACATGAAGAGAAGTACTTGCTGATACAAAATAGCCAGTGTATAAAGAACATTTCATGTGTAAAAATGTTCATACGCCCACAGGAAAATTGTAATTTTAATTCTGTAAGTATAGAGAATGACTATTTTCATCCTATTAAAAATAATTTTGACACTTTGATCCCGCAATTAAAAGAAAAATTGACAATTTGAGGATAATTGTGTCTTTTATGGAACACCCCAATAATTTGGGACTCAATATTTCATTGTGGAAATATTGAATTCAAAATTTACATGCCTGGAAGGGGGGAAAAAACAATTTGAGGACAATTCTGGCTAGAAAATCATAAATTGGCCAGAAATCTCCAAATTAGCGTGTCACGTACACAATACATGCACTTTTCTGATCAATTTATAAATTTTCAATTTGTCAATTTTTTTCAATTGCAGAACTAATTTGCCAAAATTTATTTCAATTTGTTACCTCTATACTTACATAATTAAAATTGCTGAAGTCCGTCATTTAAAAAGCTTTGAATCATAGCTACTATTTAAAAGACGAATCCATAAAAACAGATTGACAAATCCATCAAAACAATAGGGTAAAATAAAATACATTGACACTCCCAAAAATTAGGCCAAAATACATAAATACCCCCTATTTTTTCCAAAATTACAACTACCCCATTACAATGACACCCAGAAAAATACCGAACCAAGAGACTGAATACAAAGATGCCCAAAACGGCAGGCAACAACTGAAGTCTGTGTGCAAGGTAATGCACAGGACAGGCTACAAGCAAGTCTAGTTTCAGGCATAGCAGAACAGTTGCAAGAAACAAGTACAAGGAAAAACATGAGGTATCTCTATTTTCAGACACCAAAAATGTAGTTAATTAACATTGGAGCTGTACTTCTCTTACATCTTTCCATTCAACGACATTACTAGAAAGATTTTTACAAGGAAATCCTAATGTATCTCCATTCACAACATCAGAATCTAGTTACTGTAAACAATTCAGCTGTAGTTCTTTACCTCTTTCTATGGCACATCCCAATGAGAATACATGAATGATATACAAGGGGAACGGGACGTGCCCGGTGCCCCTATCCTATAAAATTCAATCGTTACAACAATGCAACTGTAGTTCTTTGACTTCTTATATGTGTTCAACGGCAGCAGCAATATACATGCATAAATGAGATGCTTGATGAAAAATTGCCGCAAAATCAATTTATAACTATTCCTACCATTTTCTTTGACGTCCTTTGTCGTTTAGGACCCCATGATAACCCCAAGTCGATCCTCCGTTTCGTCCTTGGGACAAAGACGATCTTTCTTTTGGTTCCGAGATAGCCTTGACAGTTGGGAGCTCCACAATGACACTCAACTTCCGGCCCAAATTGTACGAATCTGCAAGAGTAGAATGATAAGTTCTTGGTCTCTGCAATGATATGTAAACATAGTTTTGTCCAAAAGCACCAATTACATAGGTGTCCGATTACAAAGACAGGCGAAAAAGCTTTGGATTGCAAATGACTGTCGATATGTTTCATTGCACAAAATGATTTTCTAATGCAGACACCGGTGAACAACAAAGCAGATCAAGGCATGTGGAGTAACTAAAAGTAGCTGTTATGTGATTGGCATAGCATAGTAAAAATCAATGAATGAGGGTGCATGAAGCAAGTAAATCTGCAAATGATGCCAACAATGAAGAAATTGTTTCGAGTCACAAAAAGGCATGAAACATCTATCAAGTTCAGTCTCCGCGTTATTGTACATATAATGAAAATAGAGATACGAGGATAAAACCAAAATGATACAGATTATTTTTCAAACTAAATTGTGATATTGTTTGCACTTTCATTTTAATCTCAGTTCACTAAATATAAATACTAGAAGTGTCACAGAAATAGTAATAGATAAAAACAACCAAATGCAGCATACCTATAATCATAGGTCAATGGTTCTCCAACCTCAATGGATCTAGACGCAAAGACACCAACACGAGTCTCCCCTTCAACCTGCCTATAGATAAGATTAGTTATAGTTAGAATCTTCCGTTACTTTAGTAAAGAAATAAGTTTCATTTACACGTAAAGATTTTACCCTCAGCTTGCCTAACAGATGACAGCATCTGAAGAGCAAGGGAAAACAATGGATTATTCAGTATCCCCTATTCCAAAGTGTGAAACTGTCGTTTCCAGAAAATTTCACCAGATTAAGAGCTAATATTATCTGAACTCCAACTGAGGGACATTATACTTGCTCATATCAAGGGCAACCAAATAGTTCCCTTACAGCAAATCTTGGTAAAGAAAAGCAGAATTTCTTGAAATAGCACGTAAGAAACTTTATATTTGTCGTTCCAAACTTAATTCCAGGATTTCATTTCTCAAGCCCAATACTGCAGCACCCTCAGCTTGGGTGAATAACACAATCTTAGGCAACATATATTTTTTGTCCTGTAACTTACTCAATTTACACATTTAGTCCTTTTTTGGCGAATTAGTCCTAAACATTCACATTTAGTCCTTTTTGGCAAATTTATTTGTGTTGACAATTTTGGTACTAACGATATATAATTACAGGACCAAAAATGAGATCTACTTCAGGGTGAGAGGACCAAAATTGTCAACACGCAACTAAATTTGCCAAAAAAGGGGCCAAAGGTGAGATTTTCATGACTAAAATCATCAAGAAAAGAACTAAATATGTATCAGAACCAAAAGTGCTAACGACCTATATATTACAAGACCAAAAATGTGATTTTTCCTAACTATTATTATTAGCTCAAAAATAGTGAACTAGTCTCGATTTAAAAGAGTATGCTTAAAATACGGCTGTAAATACTCTATCTAGTGAAGACCCTCATGGAAGAATAAATTCCAGCCATCTAACAATCAATTATTAATAACCCTACTTATTTGAAATGTTGGATGATCCACAAAATAAATTTAAAACTCAATGACAGGTAAACAACAATAGTTTCCAGGGTTTGGCGAGTAACCAATGTCCTAATGGATAGGCATGTATATGTATAGAGAAAATCATAAATAAACTTACCACTTCTCCAGTATGCAATTAGGGGCACAACTGTGATTTAGAAAACGTGAAGCATTTCCCTTGAATGTCGCATCAATCACAAAGTCCTTATTAATTTCACACATATAGAAGTTCTTAGCATCCTGGTCTTTCATGTCCCATAGCCTTCTCTCGCACAAGGCATCATCAATTACTGAAAAATAAAAGCAAACAATTATTCAGCAATTTTAATATTGATCAAAGCTTTTATATCCATGAGAAGATATGCAAGTTATATTAAGAGATAAAACTAGTTTCAAAAAAATAATTTAGTGATTTAATACACTGATAACTGTGCTGTGCAGCAATACTATAAAATTGCAAAAGAAACTAAGAAATTGAGAACTTATCTACAGCATTTTGGCCAGGCATGCTAAGGTAATAAAATGAGGAAGGGCAAAATATCAGTGCTTAGTAAATCCTATAAAAGGAAATATCACCAGAGAGTAGATAAAATTCAAGTCCAGCTTACTTCTCCAGGGGGAAAGCCATAAATAAAATTTAGCTGAGACACAGAGAACTTCTTTTGAATATCATAAAAAAGTAGGTAGTCCAATGAGCTCAATAGGACAATTATTCTATAAAAGGAATATCTGAGCTATGCTTAAAAATATACTCCAAATCCAGGTGTCTTATTGACCTCTTTGACGCATTAACCAAATATGAACTGCAATACATTAATCTTTTTTTAAATATGTGAACTCTACTTGAATTCCTGCTATAAAGTCATGCTGGAAGAATTCTTTATAGTCCCCAATTGGATCATGATATCTAAATAATTCCTTGGTTGTATGACATCTGAAAATGCTTTACTTCTTATTTAGCTGGACTCAGAAGATACTGCATATGAACAATTGTTAGCGAAGTAGTTAGTCTAAGTTGCTAGAGGAGTTCATTGTTTGCCACTTAGAATGTAGAAATTACAACGGATGTTACAAGAGATACTGAAATTCCATGATATTCGATTTCTTGACGAAAGAGTACCATAGTACTTCTTTTGTGTAATTAAGATTATAAACAGGGAATGGAGCAGTTTGTAAAAATCAATCAGATTAATCCTATATTAATACTTGAATAAGTATTTTCTTCCTATTCCCCTAAGACCATATTCACCTGAACAAGGAAGAGGTTCTCCTTAGTGTCTTTTTCTGGAAAAATTCAGGGTCTAACTTTGTGTGTGCTAATCTCTATAAAGACTTCACTTGACAAAGATCCTGTAGGACTTCCCATATAATAAAAACTATAGTGGAAGAATGGAAACTTCTTAGTATTTGGTATTTACTCTCTGAATGAGAGAGGGGGCAGAGAGTATCAACAACCAAGAATTTGGAAAAAGAATGTGCAGTGGCAAAAGAGAGATGACTTGAGTGAAGAATCAGCATACCCATGAATACAAGAAGCTAAAAGTAAGAACTATTCTCTATTGTCCAAGGCTTTCGCATTTTCTGATAATATGAAGGTTCTCATAGTAATTGACAAAAGTTGAATGAAAAAGTTCAGATTTGCAAATATGTAGACAGAATATAAACAGATCGAACAAAAAGGAAGAGTTAATCAGATCAAATGAAGTCCCTTATATGAGTGTAAACAGTGATAAGTTTGTGGCTGGTTAAAATAGGTTAAAAAAATATCAAAGAACCAGAGTAAGTTTTCTGCTTGACAAAAGTCAAATCACATCTTGATTCCGGCCATAACATAACCATAATGCAGGTGATCCTTGGCTCCAACCACAAACCAGCATTCATATTCAAATGTCCAGAGGGTGGTCTTTTGCAGAAATTACGCATAAAATGGACTCAGAATTGACAGAATCAAACATCTATGGCGGCAATAAATTAACTATGATAGTTCTATTTCCTAAGAGAAAAGTAGAATAGTCACTAGTGAGGAAAGAAAATGCTCTTAACGAGACTGAAGCCTTCGGGAACCCATTAGCGACAGTAGTTTCTAGTACAAGCACAAAACAAATGTAGAAGTAAATACATTTATTAGTAAGCAAATGGTAGTGGATGGAACAAACAGACAAACTCAAGACATAGACCATAAATATGCAGAGGCATAGCAAGCAAATGGAGCATTCTTATTTTGATTGTGCGAGAAATTACCTTCTCCAACGTATTCTACTATAAAGTCTCCTTTATTGATAGATTCAGCAGCCACTACACCCCAACCACAAAGTTCTGTCTGATAAGCACCATACACCGTGTTACTGATATTTAGGGGGCAAAAGCCAGAGAAGTAAGCACTAAGTTCAGAATCAAAAATAAATATGATGTACCTTGACAATCTGGATTTTTTTCACTTTCTGAAAGGGTCTGTTTGCACACTGTTTAGAGCAACTACAAGCTTTTGAGCAGCTGATGCACTGAACCCTGTTAAACAAAAATTAATGGCATGAGCAAATCAGAGATTATGTAGCTTTTCTTGGAAAGCCTTAGTACGGCATTCACTCCATGAAGTAATAAAAGTTCCTGTATGAAAGGAGAACGTACCTGCATACGCAACCCTCAGAGCATTGGGTAGAACTGCAGTTTGTGCATCCAATATCAGCATCGGAATTATTACGCTTTCTCTTCACGAGGTACACATCTGATCTAGTTAAGATTCATAGAAAAGTAATCATATATAGCCATTGCAGTTACAACTCTTCTGGGTTCATCGAACCAAACATGAGAAGGAGTTGGTTAGCATCACCCAGAGTTTAAACTAGTGTGATATTCTTTTCAAAAATAAAAAAAGTCTGAGAATTGCACATTTGATTATAACAGATAATACTCTTAAACAGACACTAGTAGGAAGCCAACAAACATAGGATACTTCGTTTAATGTGCACATATGGATGTGGCTCCAACTTCATTTCTGTCTGGTCTTTCCAGTTGATGTCAATTTTGAATTCCTCCTCATTATATGGAAGAGGCAAGTGAGAGAATATATCCTGATAAGTGCAATAAAGCATTAGCTGGTGATTTGATAACCAAAAGAAATAAATACAGAGAAAGGGGAATTACAAGCCATTTCACATTCCTAGACAAATCCACATGTTTTAATACTTCAAATTCATGAACAAAAGACTTTTCAAAATCCTCCGGATGAATTACTTTGTTTCGCCTATACCTACAAGGAAAACAAATGAATTATAAAAATCTAACCTCAATGCTTTTTGCCGGAGCCCCATGCTGCACAGAGAAAAAGATATGTTAATCCTGTTGGCCAGCACAATTGACAAAAAGATAAATGGTGATAAAGTAACAACGCATTGAGTTATATACAATCTCTCACTATAAATGTACTTAGACCTTAATTTTACTGGTGTACCATTAAAAAAATGGACCCCTTAATAAATGATGAGGTATAGATCACAACAGTTGCCAAAAACTAGATGATGAGTTGACATAAAAAGGAAAGTAAAAGTCAAGTTCAGAATATGTTGCAGGGACATTGAATAATTTTGGCAGCCAGCAATTGACAACAAAACTTAGATAAAATGTTGGTCATAAATCTAAAATTCTCAAGTTCCCTTTCTCCGCTTTTTGGTGATAACCTGTATATTGACTCGAAGCGCATAATTTATAAAAGAAAAGTTGCTGCAGCTGTTGCAAATTGCAAAAATCATAAATGCAGTAACACATATAAAAGTATAGTACATAGTGGAATGTATGCGTTAAAGACTCGTAAGTAACTCTGCTTTCCACTTTTCTGAGTGATTTCCATAATGATAAACTTGCTTTAATTTAGTCTTGAGGAGGATAATATAGGAAACAGAAGTAAGTGAATGATTCAAGACCAAGAACATGCATACATTTGATACATTTAAGCAAGCAGAGTTTGATAAATAAAAATTTTCCAATAATTACTATTTTTTTCGGTTTTCTCAATAACTAATTAAATTCATTTGCAAGTCCTTCATTCCACCCTATGATACCTTGTTGACATTATCTCTAGATCTCCTGTCTTTATCAGTATCAAACAGTCCAATTGAATCTAAACCAATTCATGGTATGGGACTTGCTTCCTTTACTATGTCTTGCATGTCCCTTGACCTACGAATTCATGATGCAACGTAGAATGGGCAGCCTATTGACACTATACGTGATTTACCACCAATAGAGTAATATCCACGGGCCACATAGACCACAATGATGTAATCATGTGATCACAGTCTGATGGCTTAAAAATATAATGTCAAGAGAATTGAGCTTGTCTGTCACTTACAAAATATTCTTGGCCATCATTAATATAGACAGCCAATGTTATAGCTTTTTAATGCATTTACCAGGCACACATATATATTCGTGTGTTGTGTCTGAGACTGCATGTGTGCCATGCACGCACATAAACTTAATGGGCGTCGTACATGGCAGCAATTACAATAGAACAAGAACTACTAAATGGAAAATTGTTAAACATAATGCATTTTGCAGTTTTAAGGTAGCATACAGTTGAATTTTCTATTTTTCTGCAAAATCTAATAATACCCGAGTAAAGAGCCCAAAACAAAAGAGAAATATCTTCAAACTGAAAATTTCCTTGAAAAGCAAATAGAAATAAATGAAAACAAAGATTCATAATTAGCCATAAATATAATACGGGACGAAAAGTTCTTCCACAAAATCAATTTAAATCGAAAAACTTATGGCATATAATAATTTATCCATCTTCAGTCCTACAAGGAATTATAGGTAAAACATAGCCAAATTAAGCCCATTGGAAAATGAGAAACAGCTCAGCGTCATTCAAGAAGTGAAGCGAAACAAAACTTATTAAAGCTGTAGCGATTTCAAGTTTTATGCAGTTAGTGCCTGTGGTATAAGGGAGCTTGTTCGGGTCGATTCATTGACTGCATTTTCTTTTTCACTTTTACATATTATTATTAGGAAAAATTTATAGTTTTAGGCTACACATTTTCCAGCATTATCAATTTTCCAGGAAATAATTTCCCTATTTTCCAATGTTCGGCTGGACAAAAATATTAGAATAATTACCAAATGATCTAAGACATGTAAGAAATGGTAATACAAGTCATTTTACAGATAAGCACACCAGCCATGTGCTACACTAGAAGTATAGCACCACAGCCTCCACAATTCCGGAAAAATATGATAACATATTCATCTCCACCATAAAGAAACTGCAGTTCCACCTCAGACTAATGTGTGGATGCCGGCAGTGCACCTAGCTAGTGATGACATTAAAGAGCGCTTCTATGATTGGCGCTTGATAGGTTTCTGACTTCCGCAAGCCCAATAACAGTTACTCCCTAATACCCCAGAACTGACGAAGTAAAAAACCAACTCATATTCTCAGATTCTAAAACATGGAGCAAACATCTTTAGTTTATTTTGCTCAATATGACATTCTGTTCTCTGCTACATCTATTTTATTGCAAAAGCACAGTAACAATGAACAATCACCAGAGCATGACATCTCTAGTATGTAGTGATAACAGAAAGGATCACTCTGTTTAAAAAAGCTTCTATGTTTCATTTTACATAGAAAGCCATTTAAATGGGACTTGTTTTTATTCCCAAGGTCAGGCTGAAAGAGGAATTAGAAAGCAGGCTCCAAGCAGATGTAGGGTAATAATGACCATTCCAGCCAACTCCTTATCTGTAACGGCATAACCATTTCACTGTTCTTTTGTTAGAATACAACTCAGCCTACATCACTACCATAAAGGATCTATAAGCTGGTGGAGCCACATGGCGCATCATGGCGCAAAGCCACTAAGGTGCCCTAGAGCAATGGTGCAGAGTGCGGTGCGCATCTTTTTAAAGCATCGCGCATATTTGCAGAAAATTATATATTCATTCCATGTTTAAAAGTTCCATAAGTTTCCATTAAAATTATGGAAAAGTTTCCATTTTTTATTTTTTGGAAACGAAAGATGGTAGTTTTGAAGTTATCTAGTTTCCTTTGAAACACTTCATTTTTCTTAATTTACCGACGAAATCTTTGAGTTTCCTAGAAAAAAAAATTAGTTTTCATAATTTTTTAGCGAAACATTTATTTCATACTTTTAGCAACAAAACATATAAATTCTTGTGTTACGCATAAATATTTCATTTATGATAACTGATATAACGTTAAGCTAAATTTTGTAATGTTATATGTATATATATCAAGTAATAAAGACATTTTACAACAAACAGTTAAAAAATAAATAGTTGTCATAATTTAGTTT
The DNA here is from genome assembly GCA_034509735.1 of Sesamum alatum. NCBI lineage: Eukaryota > Viridiplantae > Streptophyta > Magnoliopsida > Lamiales > Pedaliaceae > Sesamum > Sesamum alatum. Next base: position 11,928,731 of record JACGWO010000011.1, read on the forward strand.
CAATAGCAACTACATCAAATAATAACTCCAAATATATAATTATACTACATAAAAATAAATTATTTTGGTTGGTATGAATGATACAAAATTAAACTAGATATGCTTGAATTAAAAAGAGAAAGGTAACATTTTTAATTTCTTTTATGACTATTATATGTTTCTCTAATTTTACAACTTTTCTGTAGCGTTTCCGAACGGTTTCTAATATTATTAACTCAAAACATGTGTTAGAAACGAAACTTTAATCCATGATTCATTCATCAATATCTTTTAGCATTGATAATGCACAAAATATTAAATATAAATGTAGAAAAACATGAGCTTTATGTTAAGTTAGCTATTTTAAGATGTTTGTCACCCTAGAATTAGGTTGATTATATCTTAGGATATTTCGTATCATTGTAATTAGGCTGATAGTTAGTATATCCTAGAGTCATGGAATTTAATTTTTGTTTCCTTTTTATTGTCGAGGGAACTTGTATATAGTTACCAGCAAGTGAAGTTAGCTATTTTAGGATGTTTGTAAGAATTAGGTTGATTATATTCTTACAATATTCTCTAATGCATTGATTCAATCAATTCAAAATTTGTTTATATTGAAAACAAAAAAAGAATCAGATTGTATAGGCCACATTTGTCATTTAATTTATCCGAATATACAGTTACGAATAATCCAACCAAAGTGGAAATCCCATTTTTATATCTTATCCTACATTCATTCGTGAAGGTACCCCAACATCATTGTAATTAAGTTGATAGTTAGAAATAGAATACCCCAAAATCATGGGATTTGATGTTTCCTAGCCCAACCCAACCTTAAAAAGCTCGGTGAAGCTAGGCTTCACCGTGGCGCGCCTGGCGCCCCAGAAGAAGGTGCCTTGACACGCATCAGGGCTGCACCAGGCGAAAGCCCAGCGCCAATGTTGGAAATGATGTTGGGCTTGCGCATTTTGCGCCATGCACCATGGCGCGTGTTATGGCGCACCATTAATAACTATGCTACAAGAAAGGCAAACCTACTCTATTCCTTCCTTGGGTTGGAATAGTCGGGTTAATTAGCTCAGTAGCAACCTAGCTCTAGCCGTCTAGCACAATATATACAACCAAGGAGATCAAATTAGTAATGTCTTACCCTATTTCCTCATATACTCAAGAATGGGACGGCAAGAGAGCTTCTTCTCATGTGCATTTGGTCCACTGTGGGAGATCAGAATTCATATAACTCGGGAAATGGGACAAAACAGAATAATTTTTGTAATTAAGTAGGAACCGAGTGCTTTATTTGATGGAGGCACAAGGTTAGCTGAAAGAATAAGCCTTTTGTCAAGCTTCAAGCTAGTTAACCGTGCAGATCTGTACTTCCCTCTTTCCTCCTGACAAATCATCAGAGACGTGGATCACATTTGGAAGCCTTTGAAAGCTGCTAGGAAAGAAGAATCCACCCTGCAGCAGTGGAGCCTCGATCAAACCACCTTTCTAAGAAGACCTTTCGCTTAGTTATTCTTTCTACTGACATGTCCGTAGCAGTTCTGCAACATCTATAGTATGCTTGAATATAAAAACTTTGCCCATATTTTGTTCCTCCTCATAGCATGTAATCTATCTCGACTTTTTCATTGTCAATGTGAGGACACAGCAGAAACATCCCTTCTTTTTTTGTTAATTGACTAAGCTTTTTGCATTGAGTCAACTTGAGACGGAGGAAAAGCAATTGTCGTTTAGTCTATCCTGCTTGTTTCAGTTAGTCAACCCCCTTAGCTTGACATGCATGCCTTTGCTTTCTTTTTTTGGTCAGTGACTCATGTTTGGAACTGAATCAAATAGGCATTGTGAAATCATGGGAAGCAAGATGGTGGCTAAGGTAATGAAATTCAACAGTGGACATGGTATGGAAGTAATCAAATAGAAAGAGAGCAGGATGAATCATCACGAAGATTCCCTTCTTCCGCACTTCAAATTGATGGCTTCCTACTTCTACCACTTTTATGATCCAAAGACTAACAGGGTGAATTCCATCAAACTTGAAAGCTTAGTACGGTAAGATAGCTCCCAACTCCTATCCGGAAATGTTCATTTTCCGTACACTAATACTTTCTTTCGAACTGGCTTTCTAGCTTCCTTGCGATAAAGAGAAAAGGATAGCCTTGAAGCTTCTTTAAAGAGGCTAGAGACATTCTAGAATTTTAGTAACTGGCTACTTTTTCTAAAAAGAGATGGTAGAGCATATAATCCTGGCATATGTTACACCGACACCAGCAGTTTTCCTTTTTGTTTGCTTTTCTGAAAAGAGACTAGAGATGGTAGAGCATATAATTGTGGCATATGTTACGTCGACACCAGCATTTTTCTTTTTTGTTTGTTTTTTCTTTTTTCTTTTTCTCCTTTTTTGTCATAAGAGTCCTGTGCTTGGATCTTTGATGGAACAGAGAGCAGCTAATGGCATTTCAAGAAGAATGGTGCAAGTGAACCTGAGCTTGTGAATCTAGCTATTGCGGAAACTGTTTTCGCCTGGGGAAGAATGCTAATGACTTCAATTCTTCCCTTCCCCTATAGAACTAGAACTAGAACTAGATGTAGGCAAATCAAGACTAGTCTCGTCCTCTTTCTTATTAGAAACGGTTCCCATATTGTAGGACCGGTTCTGATCCAAAATACATTCAGTTACTTACCCATGATTTCAAAAGGTATGACACATCTGTCGGTAGTATTGTCCAAATGTATAGATGCAAAAAGACTTCTACGGTAGCAAATTGGATTAAACCAACTTAGCATAATCAATGAGCAAATAGAAAGTCTTTGTTGACAAGGAGATTGATTGAAATCAAATTATATACTATCTAAAATTATGTCCCATTTGTATTTTCTTTTCGCCAAATACTTTTACCTCATTTAAAGAACTTATCTTATTGAACACACCTGTCTAACCAAATGTGGAATATAGCATTTGAATCTAGCTAAGGAAAACAATAATTGTGCTTTTCAGGAACTGATATCGCTTCTGCATAATGTCCAAGAAAAGAGACAAACTGGAAGCTGAAAGAGCAAAATCTATGCAGAAAGCTAGATCTCCTGCGATTCTAATATCGCAACAGGCAAGTGGATGAATTTTAATTTTTTAACAGAAATGTACATCTCTAAATACCAAAAAGGGTGCTTTTACATATATAAACTGTTTGAGCAACAATTAAATCACAAGTAGAAGATATATTCAACTAAATTAGTTTATGATTGTTAAGAAAAAGAAAAAAGAGGAGAATGTCTATACTTTCCAGTCTACTGCCCAATTTGGGTCACGATGCACTTATTAAGGATCAAGACATGAGCAATTTTATAAACCCGAGGACCTTTTATCAACAACCAGAATGGTATTAATGCACTTAGAAAGTGAATCATGTTGACTCCGAAACACACATCTGAGTGCCGAAGAGGACAACCAAATTCTCCCTTGATTCTTTCCATGTATCTCCAAGATTGAATGACTTCCTAAGTTAGGGTTGTCAATCTTGTGGATAAGTTCCAGTGGCAGCAGCCGGCAGAGGAATTGCCAAAATCAGCAGCTTTGACAGCTTTGTTTTTTTCATGATAGCAGTCTCTCTCGTAAGAAAAGCATAACAGGCAGACAGATGGCCGAAAAATCCTCGTTCCATGTAAGAATCGAAATGGAAATATTTTAAAAAGAAGAGAACTATTAGGTTGAGAGGTGCTTTTGGCTCTGACAGTCAGTTGTGGTTTATCAACTATCAGTGCTGTTATTAGTAACAGATTCAGAAAGATTTGGCAGTACAAAAAATCTCAGATTTTTCATTCCTTGGCATAGTTCAACCAAAATATGATACAAAATATATGAACAGTTACGCAGAACAACAGACCATAATGGCCAATTATTCAAAATGTTTCAACCCAAATGAGGAATTTATGAAAACTATGGTAAACAAACGAAGAAACATACCTTCTTCTCCAAACGCCAATCAGTAGGATGCCGCCAACAAATAGCTTCTCCTGGTTGATCAGGAAAATGGACCACATGCTCCGGGAATGGTGCACACTTATCATGACATGCTATTGGACATCTTATGCATCGCCACAAACGATTCTTTTGCTTACACAAAAAGCACTCCTGATCAGGAAAGAGATGTCAGATATGTAAGGCTTCTTCAGGTTACACACTGTAAAACAACAAAATCATAATCAAGGATGATTTTGCAATAGTAGAACGAGGAAGCTTAGCACAATCGATACTGATAAATAGAACCAAGCAGTTGGTCAACTTCTATCTTCAAATTCAAACAAACAGCGAAAGAGTTACTAGAAAACAACAGCTTTATTTGGTGCTAAATACACTTATATACCTGTCTATCAGTCACAAGTTATATATATATATATATATATGAAGAAAAATGAACACCAACCTACATTTTGGAACCAAGTGATCCAAACATATGCCATAGATGAAGTCAACCTAGCCCCCTACACATTCTTGTGTTAAATCAAAAAACCAAATGAAATAAAAGGAGTTCATCCTGGCAAATCTTATGAGACAGAACAATTTAATATCCAGAGAAAAGTTTAGGAAATTAGCTCCACGTAATTTCCGTAACTATTAATTAGTACTGTTCTAGTACTAATAGTCCAACTAGACCTGAAACTGGCATAACAATGACCAATGATCAGCAGTGAACAATTATTCAGAAATAAATTTTCTGAATAAAATTTATCAATTCACCTCACTTTTTAAGCAACCTTCTGAGATATGATATCACTGACAAGACTTGACAGATGTGCAAATGCATTTTGATTCTGAACTGACCAATTATACATTATGATTAATGCAAACATGGAATTTATCATGTTAAAGATCATATTAAATGTATAGCAGAGCCATGCTAAAACTTACATGTTGAGGGCACTTAAATTGCTTTGAAGATGAGAAATCGAGACGTTCTTTTGCACATTTCATGTGAAAAACACCCCGACAGCCGCGAACAGAACACAATATCTCCTCCTCACGGTAGACGACAGTTTGACAAACACCACATTGGACCTGAATGATCGAAATCAAGAAATTTAATTAAGAAGTTTTTCAAAAGTGAAGTGCTGAAAATTAATTTGCATGTTAACTTTAATCTATCATAGAGATTCCAGCTTTGGTTAGCTTCTAGCATATGATAGGATGGATGCAAAGAGCAAGTGAGATTTTCAGTATTGCTTTTTATCAATGGAGTAAAGAATCATAGCTCTATGCCAGAAACTGCTCTTATTGTGGAGCTAATATACATAAATTGTCCTGAAATTTTTCTTATTCTTTACATAACATGAACAAAATTTAACAATCACTTGAAAGATTGGTTTTACTTAAATGTGGACCTTCTAGATAATTCTGATTTTATTTTTACCTCATAAAAACTCTTATAGGATAGGAACCCTGACTTAGGAAAATGCTTTTGAACATGATAACAGTAAGCCACTAAAAGAATTTCACTAACCCATTTTAATACATTCGAGCAATATAAGGCTGCATCAAATTTTCTGGAAAAAGAAAAAGAAGATATCACCTTGGGACTTCCCTTGTCAAAGGTTGAGATACCAATGTTAACTAGATTCATCCATTATGACTATACCATTTCGATTATGAAATATGCCAATCCCTTAAACAAGTAAAAAGTAGTTGTAAAGGGAAACATGATGCAAACAAAAACCACATAAACAACCACAAAAGGACACAAACAAATGAATCAAAGACACAAAAACATCTCAATTACCAATAGTCCTATCTGATAATTTTGTCAAACCTAACGAAAGAAAATGACGATTCATAACAAGCAACATAATACCAATTGAAATAAAAACCTCTCGAACCATCATAGAAGATACATTCAATAGGAATCTGCAACCTCAACCTCAAAATGCACAAGAGAGTCATCATAAACTCTTCCATAGAATAAAACCAACAACTCATCATAATTAAAAGAAAAAAAAGTTCAATGACCGACTGCCAGCAATATTAAAAACACATTCTGCAAAATGCAGCATGACAGAAAATATAACAAGAATTTCAATTCTGTGAAAACCCGGAGCCCGCCCCCCCCCCCCCCCCCTTCCTCCGCGCACCCAAGAAAAACAGAAGAAAAGAAATGAAACAAAATTCTTGATAGGCTGTAAGAAACAGGAGTAGTAAAATTTACCAATTTCGGAGCTCCAACAAGAAAGGGCAAGGAGACCTTGAATTCAGGAACCCCTAGCTCAATTTTCCTCTTCGACCATTCTTGGACAAGCTTCGCGGTGGTGGGCCACTTGACTCTGCATGGCTTCGGACCCCTTTCAATTCCATCACCATCTTCATGCTCGGCCTCACTCAATCGAAGCTTTAACGAACCAAAATCCTTCTCCGGGTTCCGAATCTTTTCAATTACTCCTCCTTCGACCCCATTCCCCGTGATTTCTCCTCGTTTTTCATCATCATTCGACTCCGCCAACAGAGTTCCCAGCTCGAACTCATCCCGCTCCGGTTCCACAAGGGCCGGATTAAGATTCGGGTTCAACGGGATTTCTTGAGGAACGGGCTTGAGTTCGGGATATGGAGCGAGCTCCAACGCTGAAGCTGGTGAGTTGAGGAGATTGCCCAGGCATGGCATTTTTCCCTCGATACAGAGCTTAGAGTTCAGAGACAGTTTACGTTACAACTCTATGTTTGCATATATGTGCCGGAGGACGGGGTGGGGGTGAGGATTGGGGGGGGGGGGGGTTGAGGTGGGGTGAGGTGAGGCTGAGTTGGGAAAAGGGTGAGAAAGGACTTGTGGGGATGATGGGCGGGAAACATGAAATTTATGAGAGTACTGCCAATTTGATGGGTCAGAGATTAGTAGGAATGATATATTAGTTTTCAGTACAAGTTTAATGGGTAAATTGCTTTGTTAATCCTTAAACTATTGAGTTTGTTCAATTTGCTCCCTTTTGTCTAAAATTGAGTCATATTGGCCCCTTCGACTCATTAGTTTGCTCGAAAAGTAAAATCTGCATTGATTCAGGATAATTGCATAAAATCCCCTTATGTTTTCAAAATTCAGCTAAAAATTTCCCATGTTAAAAATATAAGCAAAAAAAAACCCCATAGGTTTGGAAATAATGCACACTCTCCCTTATCGTTAATTGCCACTAATGGTGTTAAATTTTTTATCGATTTGCCCGTTATGCCCTTGCATTATTAACCATTGATCTTCAACAATGTAAAATGAATGGTCCAAATTTTAAGAAAATTTAAAAATATATTATATATTTATATATACAATTATATATATAGTAAGCTATATATATATATACAATATATATATTGATATTTGGGCCGACGTCACCGTCGCTGGAGACGACGGCAACGTCGACCCAAAAGGGGGCGACGGAGGGCGATCTCCGTCGCTCGTCGCCCCCTTTTTTCTTTTTTTTTTTTTGTTATTTATTTTTTATTTGTTTTTTTTTGGTATTTATTTACAATTTTTTTTATATTTATTTACTGTAATTTATTTAGATAATATGCAAGTAATTATATATTTAAACATAAAAAATTGACTTTTATGTTTATTTAATATAATTTATGTCAATAATATAATTTTAAAGTATATCCAACACAAAATTATTATTTTTTTATGAATATTATTTGGATAAATTTATTGTAATTTATTTTTAATATTCTAAAATATGTATAATAATTTCATTTGATGTAATAATATTTTATATATATAATATTATGAATATTAATTGTTTAGTATTTATTATATTTTATCAGCAAAATTGGAAAAAGTTAAAGAAATCAATTAAAAATAATAAAGAGAGGGATAATTGTATAAGATAGGGGTAATTTTGTCCTTGCAAAGTGGTCAAAGGCTGAAAATATGTCAAAATAGTAACCTCATTTGTCGCGCGTGTAGGTAACTCTCCTTTTTTTTTACGGGGAGGGTTTTTTTTGCAGGATTTATAATTATAGGTGGTCTTTTTTGGATATTTAATTAACACAGATAAGTTTTTATCAATTTTCATATACCACAGGGGGTGTTATGCAATTTTCCCCATTGATTCTTTTAGGGCTCATTTATTTTTGAGTAAAAAATATAACGAGCTCCCATGAAGTTTTGTATAATTGTGTATACTCCCCCGTTGTTTGTGAAATTATTAATACTCCCTAATGTTTGATGAATTATGTAATTCTTCAATGAATGCCTAGAATATTAAAAAATTGTAAACAATTATCCACTTAGTCAAAATTTATAAAAAAGTAAGTAAAATTATAATTCACAGTCCACAAGAGCATTTTGCTCAGTTTACCACTGAAAACCTAACGAGGACTAGCGGATTGAGCTAGTTGTTTAAACAATTGTCAAAATCAAGAGGATATTAGTAATTTTTCAAGAACAAGATAGCATTTGTAATTGTGTCAAACCTTAAGAGAACTCATTGTAATTTACCCTTTTATTTTTCATAATACATGATTATGTATCTTATGATAGATAACCATTCAGGGTACCAAAGCTCCTTCATGTTCAACAAAGCAAATGTTTAGTACGTAATAACCATTCAGGCTACCAAAGCCTCCTTATACAAATGCCACAAGAAGAGCTTGACCTTATTGGGGATTTAGCGCTCCATCTGCTTTGTGCGCCGCTGCAATGGCCCAAAGAAGACCCTCTAAATGAGAGACGGATTTGACAGTAAATTTACCACTCTCACTGTAGGAAATCTGGCGACTCAAATCTCCCAAGCAGAATTGACAGAATACGTGATGAGTCTTCGGCACAAAAAATCCCGTTAATGAGGTCCTTGTTCCAGCAGCGCTCAGTTTGTTTCAGCAGGTCACAAATGCGTAAATCTGGTAGGAAAATGGAGCGAGGAGTGATTGGGGGAATTCCTTTGTCCGTCACCCACGCGCCAACGAATTCCTTTGGAGATAATGTGGCATGCGGTAAAATTACACTTTTGGTCCCATAGGATTGAGGGGTCAATTCTAAAGTGAATCTAGAGATGTTGTGAAAACGATAGGTATGGGAATATGAGGAGTTTCTAATAAAATAAATTCTTTTGAGTTAATTGACAAACCACATATATATATATATATAAGTTTAGGATGTCTAGTGTATTTAGAAGATAATTGAACGGAGATTCAAGTTTCGGTAGAAATGAGATTATAAAAAGATTGGTAAAATATTGTGCTAAACTATTTAATATTTTATTTAGAATCTATTACATCTCGATTCATTGCTTATACACACTATAACTGATTAACTTAACTAATTATTCCTCTAATTGAGGTATTCAATTATCATAAACAACCAAGCACTGACCTTACGTCTATATAGATTAATTGAAGTATGAGATTTAGATGAACTATCAACTCAATCTCTTTGGGATAAGCTCGCAGTTAATCACACTGACTACATGGACTTTACAGTGAGTGTTATTTAAAATTATATTAGTATTTGCAAAACTGAAGGAGTATATGTATATGGTGCATGAGTATATATACGTATCAAAAAAGGTCGACGAACTTGAGTAAAATATTTCTTGAACTCGTTGATTGATATAAACGAAAACGAATATGATATTTGGCTATCTATATTTATGGATTAATTGGGCTTTGGAACTCTATGGAAATAAGTGCTACAACGTGATTATTGTTCTGGTCATATGGTATTCTCATATTCATTATGAGCTAAGTTGGGAGCCACCTCTAGCATCCATATGAGTATCCAAGAGGTCTCATTTATCTTGATATTGTTTAGTTCGTCGTAAAATTCGATATACATGTGATCTTTAAATTGTCTATTTTCTATATGATTGTTCGACTGACTATATATATTTAGTCAAGTGGTTCTTACAAAGTGGTCAATAGGCCCAGAGCTGGACGGTTCGCGGGGCACACTGGGGTAGCATTGGGCTGTCTGTTGAGTCTTCTCGTTCAGCTCCCACTTAGGTGTCCTTTCACGGGCAGGCTGGAGGTTGTCTGCGTGTGATTGGTGCCTCCATGTATCTAGGCATGGCCAGTTCAGTGTGGTCATGGGGTCGCTCCCTACATGGAGTATAAGGTAGTAAACGGTCTTTTGGGAGACATAATGTGGTGATCATGTGATTCAATCATTGCCTGATATGGTCTTCACATGCTTGATTGATGTTTGTATCAGCCTATATGATGTGTTTTATGTTTGAACAGGTTATCTCTCGAAATCAATTCAGTTGTAAATAATATCTAATCATGTAGACCGTCTTGTGAGTGTCATCTAAAATTATATACGTATTTCTAAAACTGGAGGAATATTATATATACATCATGCATGGCTACTTTATAAACATGAAAATGATATTTCCTTACGACAAACTTGAGTAAAATGTTTTCTTGAACTCGTTCATTGATATAAACAAAAATGAATATGATATTTGGTTATCTATATATATGAATTGATTAGGCCTTTGGAACTCTATGGAGTTAAGTGCTACAACGTGATAATTGTTCTGGTCATATACCATTGATCTACAACTAGTAGATGGGAAGATGGGAGGCACTACTTTTTTATGGTAAAGGGTATGAAGCACCCAGAATTCCTTCTTAAGTCGCAGGTTGGGGTGCTCCCTATAGAAAAGCACGCAACGAGAAAGACAGTAACATACGAGGTAGCATAGATCGGTAGGGAAGAGATAAAAAGATTATTTGCTTCTTCTTTTAATTTTTTGTGTATCAATTCTTGAATTTTGGAGAACTGGAAAAATTGAAATATTTACTAAATCAGAGCAAAAGGGTGATGAAATCCAAGATTTCTGTTCACAAAGGTTCTCACTCGTATGAGGAAAGCAGAAATTTGAAAAACAATGTACACAAAAAAAAAATTAAGATGAAACTAATAGTAAATTATTATAAGGTTTCATTTTACATTGAAGGAGGTAGATGCCAAAGATCAAAACCTCGAAACAGATTAATGGAAATAATTTGTTATATATGCGAATTTGATCTTTGTGTTCAATATTTTTGTTTTTTCTTGCAGAATAAAAATGCCTAATAATAGTTCAGAGAATGAATCACTAAATGTAAAAATGTTATAAATTGTCAACTTGGATTTTCTACTATAAATCGATAGTGTACTCCTTTGAATGATTGATGATTGATTCTTGTGAATTCTTGTTAACATATTGTAACCTTAATTTTGAATAATTAATGAATGTAAAAGAAATTGTTTTTGTTTCTTATGGAATTTAAAAATAATGAATAATTGCATATGTCATTTTGTAGGCTATTTAATGTCGACATCTCGTAGTGAGTCTAGCCGACCAACATTATTCATAGCTTTCGGCATAGTGGTGCAATGAAGAGGTGACTAATCCATCGAGAAATGGTAAAAAAAAGCAATCAGTTATGTGGGAGCACTTTACGAAGGTTAGAGACGTAAATGATACTGTACATGCTAAGGGTAATTATTGTGAAAAGCTTCTATCTGGTGATGTTGCATATCGGATTACCCATTTGAAAAAACACCTGAACCATGCTTGTCCAAAGTTCAAACCAGAGCACAAAATTGGTTTGAGTGGAAGCCATAGAAATGAGTTCAAATTTGACCAAGTTAAAAGTCGAAAAGACTTGGCAATTGCTTGTATAAAGCACAAGTATCCATTTAATATAGGAGAGCATGAGTATTTTGAGATCTTTTTGAATTGCTTGAAACCAAATTTTAAAATTCCTTGCCGAAATACCATTAGAGGTGAGGTGATTGAAGTATATGAGAAGGAAAAGGTTAAGGTTTAAAAATTATTAGATGGGCTTAGATGTAAAGTGTCTTTGACTACGGATATATGGAGTTTCGATCATTCACATGTTGCTTATTGTTGTTTGACTGCATTCTTTGTTGATGATAGTTGGGAATTGCAAAAGAAAATTCTTGCTTTTAGAAAGATGTCGTATCCACATGATGATGAAACATTGTTTAATTTTATGAAAGAAATAATTTTGGAGTGGTATTTGGATAAGAAGTTATTTTTAATTGTTATTTATCATGCTACAAATAATACTGTTATGATTAGAAAAGTGAAAGATTGAATTCTGTATGACTTGTTGGTTGCATGTGATGTGGATTTATTGCACGTGAGATGTAGACACATATCTTAAATTTGGTTGTGCAAGATGATTTAAATGAAATAAGGGGACTAATTTATAAAATACGTGAACATGTGAGATATTTGAACAAGCCCCCTGCCGCTAGTCAAAGTTTGAAATGACATTAAACTAATGTAACTTAGTGGATAAGATGCAAGTCCCTATGGATGTGCTTAATAATTGGAACTCTACTTATGAGTTACTTACTACAGCTTTACCATTAAAGGAAAGATTTTCTCAATCACAAAGAACAGATAAAAACTATCATGGTAATCCATCGGAGTCTGAATGGGAGGTAGTCGGAGTTGTGCACAAAAGTTTACAAATCTTTTATGAAGCTTCGTCATTTTAACGGTCGGAAGTATCCTACTTCGAATTTATTTTTCCCTAATGTTTGTGAGATTCATCTGTAGAATGATCAAGTGAGAAAATAGTGATAATGATTATGTTAGAAGGATGGTTAGTCGAATGAAACAGAAGTTTGAAAATTACTGGGATGAATGTTGTTTGGTCTTGGCCGTTTTTGTTTTCTTTGATCCTAGATTTAAAATAGATATGGTAGAATATTTTTGTTCTAGGATTTATAGTACATATGCTCCTTCATATATTCAAAGGGTTCCCGATAAGTTAGTTAACATATTCATTGATTACAAAGGTAGTTGTGCCATCTCAGTAAATGAGTCGAATGTGATTAGTAGCTCGAGAGTAGAAACACATGCCTCTTTACGTGATTTTTATAGGTGGTTTTATGAATCACGAGTTCCAAACAATCAAAAGTTCGAATCAGAGAGCTACTTAGAGGAGGCTAGGTTTCTGAGGGCATAGACATTTAACATCTTGGATTGTTGGAAAATCAATAGTCCGAGGCTACCTGTATTGGCGAAGATAGCACGTGACATTCTAGCAATCCCAGCCACTACCGTTGCATCAAAGGCGGCATTTAGTGTTGGTGGTCGTATCATTGATGAGTCACGTACATGTTTGCTTCCAGATGCAGTTAAAGCATTGGTAGAAGTTGATGATTGGATTGCATCAATTCCCAAAAGGAGTAAGTAAAATTAATTACATCTTTAGTATCGTTAATCTTGTATTTATTAATATAATTTGTTTCCTATTACGTTTTGACTAATGCAGTTGTTCATAATGTGGAATCATCTAGAACTTACAGTTATGACATATGAGGTTGATGGTTGTTTTTCATTTTGTTTTCTTTTGCCACGTTTGGATTTTATATTTAACTACTTTGACCATTTTCATTTTCATGATAAGTGGTGTCACGAAGGCTCAACCATTGCAGACTGTGGAGGAGGAAAGATAGTGAAGTTGGTTGCTAATGTTTTGTTTTTCTATAGTGGACAGGTTGCATTTTTAAATTTTGTGTTTGCATGTGTAGAGATCAATTTTGTTGGAACTTTTTCTTGGTATCTACCAATGCAATTTCATCATTTTTACGTCATATATATATAGGGATCTAATGTTGTTAGTGATTTGATTTATTTTCTTGAATTTTTTACTGTACATAATCCACTTAATTCATTTTTTATGGGCCAAAGAATTTTTTCCTTTATATATCCACTGAATTATTCATGGGCACAAGAAGTGTTGCAGCAACAACTTTAAAAAAGGGGGCAGGGCGGGTCGAGTTTGGACCCAAGTATCAAATATTGAATTGGGCCTTGTTACGGCTTAGGCTTGGATAGGGAATTCCCTACACAATAATAGACCTACCACCCCTATGGCCATCTTTACTTCTTTGGTAGGGATTAGGGAGTGATTGACAAAAGTATGATTAAAATTCGGATTACAGAGTGTATGATTGATTAGTAGGTCATTTACTTGTATTTTTGCATTTGGGATTAAATAATGATTATATTTGACTCTAGTGTAGGCAAATAGTGCAATTTGTGTGAAATTATCATTATACCCTTGTACCAAAAAAGATATGAAATGACATGTTGAGTGTAAAACACTCCTACACCCCCTCTTGTACTGCATTTCATCTTCATTGTAAGGCTTCCAATTTCGCATTTTGGAGGAGCTTCCTCACACATTTTTCAGCAAAACAAAGTTTTGGATCGTTTGGTACGTTGGTGGTGTAGAGGTGAAGCGGGCATCATCCTGAAGTCTCCCAACGAAAAGGTTTGTCCGTCGGCTAACTCCTTCGATAGATAAAAAAATGAATTTCTGGTTCTTTCTATCTTGTTTGTCGGATTCATCCAAAGTTATATATTTACTTAAATTTTTTAGATCAGTTCGGTGAGTTCTGGTCATAGATGTTGTTACGGTTAATTTGTCCGTTGAAGGCTCATATCCACTTTTGGGCATTTTTTGGTTTTTTTTTTTCCACCAAAACTATTGCAATGTTTGGATAGGTTAATATAGAAATGATTCCATTATTTCAAAACCCAGTTTAACATACAATTGATTAGCTATGTTTTTTTTAATTTATTACCCTTACTTATGGGATCCATAATCTCACACGTTACCATTTAATATTTCGCACAAATGTATATCTTAGTTAGATGAGTACATCCACACGTAGGAAGCAATGTAATTTACATATTTACGGGCACAATTAATTGCAGAGCATATGAAAATAAAATGTTTAGATTGACACCATCTCTTTCTCTATCTTTTGCATTTTGTTGTTTTTTCCTACAATGAAATTATTAATTCTCTGTACATATGATATGTCAGTTTATTAGTAAGATATTTACAATCAATATTCCAATACACTTTCATTCTCTATTGGTAATTTCCTTTGGTCACACTGAAATATTACTTGTCCGAAGATTGATTTAATGTAGTTTTCATGAACTTTTCTCTTGTAATACATTATTATCTGATTGGTTGAGGATGCAGATGAATCATTCGACATGTAATCAATCACAAAGCCGTTCAACCGGTCATTCATACACTAACTATATGGACAGCGATGAACCCGAAGTTGTCCGCATTTGCAGATGTGGTCATGATCTAGTCGTCCGTACATCATGGACTAACTCAAACCCTGGCCGGCGTTTCCGAAGTTGTTCAGGAGTTGCGGTATGTATTCGCAAAAATTCGACCACAATTCTACTATAACCCCCCAGCTCAGTTTTATGTTTGATTGTTATTAACAAATTTGTGCCTAATTTTTAAGGGAAATCAATGTGGTGTCTTCGAGTGGATTGATCCACCAATGTGCCGTAGGTCGATTGACGTTATACCTGGACTGTTGAAGAGGTTGAATAACCACGAAAAATAATTGAAGGAATATGGGCAGAAGCTGCGTGGACTCGAGGCAAGAGAGGAAGATATTATGCTTTATCGTCTTTGTGGGATTGTTGCCTGTGTTATAATACTAGTTCTCCTCATTCTCTATATACAGGCAACGATCCTGTGCATGTAATTTTAGCAAGTATGTAACTTTTTGTGTTGTTTTGGTGTATGTTTTTTTTTTTTGTATTTTGTGCAAGTCGTTAACCAAGTATGCATTACATATGCAATATGTGGACCTAGACAATCCTAATATCCCATGCAATAGTATTGGGTGATTATGTAAATATTGTTTATTTTCCCTTGCTCATTACAGTGTTATATTTAAGTCTATCTATGCATTTCAATTATAAATTTAATTGGACTCGGTGAACATAATAATCTAATTTATGAAACACAACTTTTAAAAGCACCATACACTTCAACTCTATAGAAATATATTTATATAGAAATGGAACTCACATCCTTGTAATTTGTTAGTGCATGGTCGTGTGTCCCATTAAAAAATACAAAAAAAAAATTATCAAATGGGATTTGATTATTTTTTAAAAAAAAGTAAATACAATTACTAAACATTGTAATAGGAGTAGGTGGACTGGTTTCTATATAAACCCCCATTCACCTATTGCTATACGTATTCTTCAACACTTCTCAAGTGCTATTTTCTCCCTCTATTTGCTTCACTCCCCTTTTCAAAGCATTCCTTTTAAACCAGTATTAGTTTTCTGTAATGGCTGGAGATGGTTTTTACTGGCAACACAAAATGTTCTACTGTGAGCATTGGACCCCCGAAATCGAAGACACCTTCATCCAGTCTCTGCTTGCCCATCACCGCAAGGGGACATTTCACCACGATCGGGTTAACTGTCATGCTGTTCTTTGTGCATTGTTCGACATAAATGCTCGGTATGGATCAACTCTGTCTTACTCTTACTATCAACGTCGTTTAGCTAAGCTCAAAATCCGGCATCAAGTTTTCTCATGGGTAACTAGCCTAGTAGCAGTGGAATGGGATCCAAAAAAGAACATAATCTCGGCAGATAAGTATGTTTGGGAGCAATTGCAAAGGTATGACGATGTGATTTTCTTTTCATGATTTATGATTCCCGTAATGCAGGATATATACGTTCAACCTCATTTAAAAACTTGTGCATACATTTTCATAGTATTGGTCGTATTTTATTGGTAGGCTAAATCAATTGATAAGTGCTACGTGAAGGCACCCAAGCCACAATGGAGTGCATTATGGATTTTGTTTGGGGAGTGGCCTGCCGATGACTCTGACGAAGACGAATCAGTCTACTTTGATAGTGCGGGCACTTGCTTGGATGACGAGTGGGTCAATACTAAAGCACCACCGGCTGATGACTCGTATGGAGACTCCTCGTTTGGCCACGATCACGATGTCGAACCAGAAGAACCCTCTTTGTGGGCCTTTGTCCAAGAATATTATGCTTCCGATTCAGGGACCGAAAGTGTAAACACCCAAACAAGGACCATTCGCCGTCCGACCACTAGTGGTTTCGCTACTCCTCCACCGCATAGCCCCAACAAAGACGTGGCTACCCCAAGCTCCGTGGCGTCGAATGACCCTGACATTGAGGAAAATACACCTTCTCCCTACATCCCTAAGTACCTGCGCCGCCGTCAGCCGAAGAAGCCAAAGTTCTAATGCTATGGACATAGGTTGTCATGACAATATGTATTGATGCATATGTATTCCCTATCGAATTTTATGACTCGTAGCTTTTGAAATTGTCACGTTTTGGGTGTACCCCATGGCCGTTTGCATAGGATTTCCAATGTAAACGTTGATTAAAATGATGCTAAACCTCCATGGATGTGACACGGCCATAGCTTATTTAAGCTTGTAATTTTGCAATGTTTTCAATTAATGAAACGGCATTATTAGCGCATATACATTTGCAGCTGTTTATCCTATAGTTAGCCAAATTATATTTGTTGATTCGCTTGGATTTCAATTTATAATGTTCAATGATAGTTTTGTCTTATAATATCGTACGTAAGAGGCATTTATATTTATTTTATGCTAGGCCAACGAATTTATGAAAAGTCCACATGCATTTCCTTGGGTCTCTTTCAATTTTACAAATCTTTATTATTCTTCGAACTATATAAGTTAAATGAACATATTTTTCCTTTTTCTACCTCTTCAATAAAATTAATATCTCTTACGATTGATAGGTTTTTTTTTTACATAATATTAGGAATATTATTATATACAAAGATACTTCTAATATAACATAATATAGAACACATGTAGATGGAGAACACACTTGAACCCATTTGTTTGGTTACATCCTTAATTAAATACGTTTATTTACATCGAATTTCAAGTAATTAATCGAAAACGATTAATTATTGTGTTGCAACACCCGTAAAAAAAATATAGCAACCGTTCACCAAAATTTTACACATATACGTAAACACATCAAGCAAAAATTCAAAGTGAGGATTCATACATATAGAGCAACTAAGCAACTAAGCAAAGTGAGGATGATCATGGTCAACAAGGTGGTTACGTGAGAAGATGGCCATAATATATGTGAGTAGACATTGCTATGATGTCTTCCATTGAATTGGTAGAAACTTTTGTCATGGAGTAGGTAAATACACAATTACTATCCAACCTCCCTCCACCTTATTTACTACTTGGTAGGAAGGATTAGACTTGATAGGAATTTGGATTGACATTGCATTGCATTGAGCCTTGTGTCCCATTACTTGCATTCACCCAAAAACTCTACTCCCGCCTATATATTGCTCCTCTCTTGCCTCTCTTTGCTCATTGCATCTCATTTACTGGGTAGCATTAGCATATTCCTATCGCATTCTCCACTTCCAAAACCCTAGCTCAAACGTTCCCATGGCCGCCCCTCAACAAAATCCTCTGGTGCCGGCAGCTCCGGCACCACCAGCTCCGGCTGTTCCGGCACCCCCTCCCCAGCGACACTATTTCTATAACACAACCTTGACAAAGAGGCATGACAATGCCTTCATTTAGGCCTTATACTATCAAGCTCTAAAAGGCCACCGACAACTCTCACGAACCCCAAACATGCATTCGTTGAACCATGCACGCCGCCTCGTCAATGCGCACTTTAATTTCAATTTTAAGTATATAGTCTTCAAACGACGGCTTGAGCGTCTCCGTTTACAGTATACAACTTTCAAGACTATACTAGAGTCACCTGGAGTCGTTTGGGATCGTCAAAGGAATGTTGTCTTGTTCGAAGAGGATCGTTGGAATGATCTCGTAATGGTATGATTTTATATGTCCGTTTCAACCATACATGCTTCATTCTTTGTTTTGGTGGTTTTATATAACATGTAGATTTTTTCTTTAAATGGTGAAGACATCTATATTTATTTTTTTCCTAGGCCAACGAATTTGTTAATGCCTACCGTTTTGCGGGAGAGCCCGATTGGAAGGAGCTTTCGGCCATATTTTCGAATGGACGTCCTGAACAAGGCCCCAATGATCCCGTAGACATATCAAGTGATGAGGCGGAGTCGGGTGGAGAGAATGCCGAAGGAACCGATGAGAGCACCATTTTCGATTGAGCAAGTGGTTGGTTCTAGTAGTAGTCCGTTTAGACACCTCCTCTTTCTTTTTCGATGTTATTTCACCTTATGAAATACGCTGGTTTTGTTTAAGAGGAGGTGGCTCGGCATGTTTAAGAATAAGTGAAGAAGTTATCTTTTTTTTACTTGTATTTGTAATAGGGACCAAACCAAGATTCATTTGAATTTTGGTTTTGGTCCTTTATGATGCCTATAATATAAATCTTATGTTTTCATGCAATGTGCGTACATGAATTGGTAAGTTGGTTATTTGTTGTTTTTAGATGAAATGTGGCTATGTTTTCTTATAGTTCGGTTAATTAATATCCAAGAATTTCAAATGAACATTGCGTATCATTCATATCAAAAGAACATGATTTTTGGAAGATGATTTTTAAATGGGATGCTTGCTGCTGTTTTTACTTAAATGTTGGGCAATAATTTTCAAATTTTGATCCATAATCGAGTCAGTAGTGCTATATTCATAATTTGCAAGAAAATAGGTATTTCATAAAAAGAAATATTTGTGTCAAAATACTTTTACATTTAAGATTATTTTTGTCAATTATACTTTTGCATGGAGAAAAAAACCAATAGTTTTGTTAAAATATATATTCAGTTTCTCGATGACATATTGATTTACGAAATGTTTTAGTCTTGTAACACGTTTATATATATATATATATATATATTATAACGTTTCTATGTCTAAATAAACATTTAACTTAATAAAAAATATTTAGTTTTGTCCCATTATTTCAAAAGAAAAATGTTGTAATGTGTTTTTTTTGAAGATTAACTTTTAATAAAATATGTTTGACGCACAAATACTTGTTGCTATACTTGAGAAATCCTCCATAATGTTATATAAAAACAGTTAATAATTTACATATTTTAACTAAGAACTAAATAAATACATATTTATTATTGCCACTTTTGGAGAATGAGAGCTCTTATAGAATGGTATACAAACATACTAAATATAAATGTCATTCGATTTAAAATTAAATAAGTATAATTTGCACTTGCCTTCAACAAATTACCAATATCTTTCTTTCATGCACACAATATATATTTTTAAACTTCAGGACTCATGTGTATTGAAATATAAACATACCCATTATTTAAATAATCATAAGGGTAATTCAGCAAAATCATATAATTAGGCTGAAAATAAATGTAAAAAAAACATTGAAAGGATAATTTTGAAATTAATTATAAAGTTATGGATGATTCTGAAGTTAGTTTGAAAAGTCAGGGATGGAAGTGAATTTTACACGAGTTTGGGGTATCTCTTTCCTGAAACTTAAACTTTTACTCCGGCTACTAATAAATATATAAATATGGGTTGATCGTTGAAACTTACCCGAAAAATTACGATTTCCGATCCGTGGCAAACATACGAATTTAAGGATCATAAAATACATTGAAATACAATCCCAATCAGTTAGGTCGCAGAATAAGGTTCCACATGAGATAATGTCTTCATAAAACATAGTTGAGAATACATAAAAGTTAACATATTAATCCGTCAAATAGAACTACATTGGACATCTTCAACGAGTGACACGGGTCACATCTTACCATCAAGCATAAGGCGAATCATGCGAGCTCTTGCGTCTTCGGGTAGGCTGAAAAACAGATCCATCTTTTTTCGAGTTTTCTACAAGCCGATCAGATAAAAGTATTTGATCATTCAAGTCTATACCTGGCACTTTCCCAACTGCCTCGTACACTGACGATCGTTTCTCAACTTCCTCGTAATCAGCAAAAAGCTTTTTGCTTAATTCGCCTAGCCTTTTGTTTGCTGAATCACAGAAAGTGTTAACAGCATTTGTCAAGCCATCGTCTTGGACGATCATATTTGCCTTTCTTTTCTTTCCGGAACTCCCATTTTTTTTTACTAGCGGTAGAGGTGACGTTTACCTCTACATTTCCTTGGGTTTCCCCGAAAGTCCCATTGTCATTTCCGGCATACCCCGTATTTGGGCACCACTCAGCTGTCGGGACATAACAGTCCTGCGTGTCGTCCTCACCCCCATCGTCAGCTAAATTCACAACAGGCGGTGGGTCGTTTGTGTATTGCCCCACAACTATAACATCGCCTACAGCACGATCCCGACCGAAGATCTCACGCCATGCAGGGAAATAAGGCCAAGATTTGTAACGCATTGTACGTGCACTAGGGTCCACCTGTTCGGTGTAATGGATGAGAGCATGTACTGCATAAAGCGTACTTAAATATGCACTTGTACAAAAAAGACGTTAAAAAATTAATAATTACCTTGCAAAACTCATCCCATACATCTTGCAAATCCACGGTAATCATGCTACGACTATCATCCCATCCGAACCCACTCATTGACATCATAGCCGTCAGCGTGCCATAGTTTTTTTTCCACACGTGTATCTTTGAGTTAATGTGTGGTTCGGCCCGTATATCCGTATTAGGGAATTGCTTCATCATGAGGGCCTCAAGTTGGTTCAGGTATCCGGCCCTGAACCCATTCTCACATTTTCAACCAGTCGTAACAATGGAACGCAAGGCATTTATAAGTACCTGCTCTTCGCGTTGTGACCATGAACGACGAGTACTTGCCTTCTCAGCCTTTGCTTGGCAACCACGAGGTTTGTTGCTTCCTTCCTCGTCAACAAGCGTCATCTGTTTTAAAAAAAAAAAGCGATTGTAGACTATTTAAAAATTCAAACCCCATACAAAAACATAAGATTAATTGTACGGCTAACAGT
Source organism: Sesamum alatum (assembly GCA_034509735.1). Classification (NCBI taxonomy): domain Eukaryota; kingdom Viridiplantae; phylum Streptophyta; class Magnoliopsida; order Lamiales; family Pedaliaceae; genus Sesamum; species Sesamum alatum. The sequence continues at coordinate 11,950,443 of JACGWO010000011.1, forward strand.
TATCATAACTTCATACCCAAATCAATAAAACAATGGATTTAACCACCCATCAAATATAGTCAAACATAACATCCATTAATACATTGAACAATAACATATCAAATACAGCCTCTGAAAGAAATACATAGAACCACATTTCTCATGCATTGTTTCATCAATTATAATGTCATTTGGTGGACGTTCGGCTTCAATTGTAATAATGCGTTCATTGGAGGGTCAACCAATCATTCCACATATTTTCAGCCAACCCATCACGCCAAGCGTTCCAGGCGGGTGACGCTTCCATTGTAGGACCACTTTCAAAATTTTGATCCATACTCGAGTCACAGTCATTCACTAGCTCGGGTTCAAGTAGGTCATCAGGCATCTCCATTCGTAAAAAGTTATATAATAAACAACACGCCACAATAATACTGTTCTGCACTCTGATTGGATAGTAAGAATGGCTACGTAGTATACCCCACCGTGCTTTTAACAACCCAAACATACGCTCGATGATATTCCTAACAGTTGCATGACGGAGGTTAAACAATTCACGTGCATTTTGTGGTCCTCCCGCCCCCCTATCCCACGCTTTTAGGTGATATCTGATTCCCCTATACGGCGTTAGGAACCCATCTACGTTGTTGTATCCATTGTCACAAAGGTAGTAAGTTCCTATACCAAGAAGGAAATTACGTAACATTACAAAGCTATCCGTGTAGAAGTTAAAATATGGAAATGTGCACTATGCACACTATAACAAGATGTATTATAAAGGGCTAGTATGTAAAAAGAATATACCCGTAGGAATCTGGAGTCCGGTCGTTCGATGTAGAGCATCTCGCAGTACACATCCATCTGCCGCGCTACCTTCCCAACCACTCAACACATAAGTGAAATTCCCCTCCATATTGCAGACACCGAGGACATTAACTGATACTTGACCCTTTCGATTACGGTACCGTCCTTTGTCAGTATCTGGGACGCGTACTGCAATATGCGTCCCGTCCAAGGCGCCTAGACATCCCTTCTCAGATTACAAAGGAATAATTTAGTAAGTTTCATTGTCAACAATAATGTCTAGGTAAAACCAATAAGGAAATTATTTAGATGATACATTAACGTTGTGAAATACCTTAAACCAACGCCAACACTGTTCCGGGTGATCCTCCGTTACGGGTTGAGGACGTGCCAACAAAATGGAACTCAAACGCAAAGCGGCGTTCAACACTGAGTGAAAATGTTTACTAACTGTACGACCACTACGGATGAAGTCATGCTTCACAATGCAATTTTTCTTGTGGTGTGCAATCACACTGAGAAACATTGCAACTTGTTCAACCACAGAAACGTGAACAGTGTCTTTCAGCCCACCAGAAATTTCTAACAGTTCACATAGACGACCAAAGGCATTCCTTGTCATACGTAGATTATCCAAACATTTGGTATCACTATATTCGATTATCTGTCTAAGATGCTTCAACTGATCTGGAATTCTATGGGTCAATCGGTATCTACGTGTAGCGAACGAAGGACCCAATCGACGCCTTTTTTCCCGACGGCGAGAAACACAACAAAACAAATACAAGGCGAATAGAACTTCAACGACAACTAGATGTATAGCGTAGAAAATCTTTAATCTCTGTGCCCTATTCATCCTACAAACATACGGAGAAGACAAAAGTTGTGGGTCCGTATGTTGATTTCAAAGAAACAGAGGGGAACGGATGCAGTTGAACCAATAATATATTTTGTAGAACTAACAACTTAACTATACACTTTTAAATGTCATAACAGCCAACAAAGAGTACCATGGTTGGTGTGTATTGACAAAGAGCTAGCAAAGAAACCATGGAAGACAATCGTAAAAGACATAAGATTGTAGATCAATTTCATAATAAGACAGAGTATAAAATAAATTTCCATCTAATAAATGAAATTAAGGGTAAGTAGCTAGCAACTGAAATGGAAGAAAAGCCGAAAAACAAGAATCAGAAAACTATCCCATTTCACACAAATAGGAATCGGCCGATATCAACAGTGCCACCTATATTAGAGTAACCACTACAACAACGCATTTAAATCAAGAGAAGTTCAGAATGAGCTAAAATCAGGACGAATGGTACGATTATGAGATATGCAATTTTCTAAAAAGAGAAACAAAAAATTTTGCACTTTCAGTGGGGGAGATCGAACTCGTACCTTAACCAGATTTGTTCAATGTGTCAAGCTTAGCTTCCTTCGTCCTAATACACCCACACTCAATACACAAAACCAACCTCCTGTTAAACAGACCGAGTGCATAAGAGCAGTGAAAGAAAGAGCACAACACTGAAGGGCTTCACCACGGCAAGAAACGTCGAGATAATGGCCTCGCAATTCTTAAACAGAACACGATAAGATTTTCCAAAAACAAACAGGTACCTTCCAACACCGACGAGGCACCAAACCGCTTTCAACAATTTTTCAGAGTAAGATGGTATGAGGATGGTGTGCGGCCAAGATTTGAAAGGAGCAAACCCATGAGAAGGAAGAACATCAATAATGGAGGAAGGAAGATTTCCTTTGGTCAAAAAATTTGCTGCATATCTTGTCTAATCAATAGGTGGGTTGCTTTGTAAATAATGAGAATATTTTGGGCAAAATAGGTATATATTTATTAAAGTTGAGGCCAAAATGGGATTTGTAAAAATTGTCCAGACATGTGGACATTTCGGATTAGTTAATTTGGGGGGGGGGGGGGGGGGGATTTCAATCAGACAACAATCCTGAAAACTCACGGGCTCCCAGGATTATTATCGGGCCGTGCGAAAATAAAGTAAACAAGTTAAAAGATAGGATTAGCCATTTAATCATGGCTTTTCATGGCAAGTAAAGATGGCCTATATGATTCATATGGCATTTTGTGGCAATCCAACACAGGACAATTCAACATAGCTTCCGCTCTAGTGTTGCTCCAGCCTTACGTTCCACTAGTTTATTGCCATACCTTGATGAGAGGGCCCCTGAAGATCCCGATGAACATGTTCATACTTTGGTTGCTATACAAGGAAGATTATCAACTTTTGATAAGTCATGGTTGCAGCAACATAATTCTAAGTTTGTGTTATGTGATGCTCATATACTGGAGAAGCATAAACATTTGTACTTTCAATACACTTACTAGGGCAAATGCTGGTAACTAGTTCGAGGGTGTTGTAATCGTAATGGCCTTATCCAAGTTAGCAGCGTGTTGTGTAATTTCAACAAGGAAGTGGAAGGGAAAGCACTTGGTTGTAGCATCGTATAGAAGCCTGTAGCAGCTATTGTATATCATTTGTCAATTGAGTGTAATATTCTTAGGTTCTAGATGACTAATAGACCTGTGGATGAACTCGTTGGTCTTATTTTTGAATTAGGTTAGAGATAGATTCATGAGTGAGGATTTACTGGAAACACTTCTATTTTGTATAGGTTGTGGCAGATTACTTGGACTTAAGTTCGATATCCACTGTGGAACCTGTTGTACTATTACTTTTAACTTAATGAAAATTGCCTTTATCCCGAAAAAATAGTTCTTTATGTTCTAGATTTGTATTTCTTTTTCAGGCATCTTGAATGATATTTTCTATTTTTCTATATAATCCTATAACATAAAGTCGTAATTTGTTAGCATTAATTTCCATAAATTAATTTTGAGGAAAATAATATAAAGATATAAAACTTAATTTTCAACTCTTATTTGAAACTTCATGGTGAGTCAAAAGGGATACATCTTTTTGGATAGGGAGTTTAATTACCATTATTATCTTAAAAAAGGCAACAATTTTATAATATCAATTGTTGACTGCTTTTGTTTTACTTTGTATCAAGTGTCAAAAATGATTTTTATTTGCATATTTAAATAACAACCAATCTTTCCTCACATGTAAATAAGAGAAGAAATTGAACTTACTAAAAACTTTTAGCAAAATATAAAGTTTTCAACATTACATAGTTGGGTAGAGAAATCAACATTCTCCATTGCATTTCTACAAATACTATTCAAACAATAGTCATTTTCATTGATTTTTACTGAGATTTGGAGCATCACAAATTCATTTTGAGATAGTGAGATTTCTACAAAAGACGCAAAGAGAGACTTCACTTAGATGAAAGGAGACGTGCAACACAAATACAAGTACCACTAGAAAAAAAATTATCATTTAACCATGGCTAATTGCCATGGTTAAAAACAAAATAAATGTAGTATATAGTCATTCACCATGGCTACGCAACAGTTGTTGGCCATGGTTTTTATGAGTGTGGCTAAAACAATTATCAAGGCTCAAAGCCATGGCAAAAACATTTGCCATGACTTATAACCAAGGAAAAAATAGTTTTCATGGTGGATAATTTAGGCTTTTGCAACTGTTTTTATTTAATCATAGCTAATACTAAGTATTTTCCATGGTTTTAGTCCATAGCTAATACAATTGTAGTCAATAATAAAAAAAAGTTTAGTGTACTTTGATATATAAGTCGGTGAGCGATCATGAAAAATTAGAAGAAACATATAGAAGCTCGAGAGATAATAGTTCAAGATGATAGAAGAATACTCCATATGATCATGCTAAATAAAAGGAACAATTCTTTTTTTTTTTTTTATTATAGGAAAACATATGATAGTTTTTCTCTATGTTATTATCAAAGTGTCAACCATAAAATAAGAAAGTGCTTATAGGATGACTCATTTCCGCTTAGTTGGAATTGACAAGGATGAGCCACCTCTTGGCATTTTACCAGGAATATGGAGGCGGTTGCATAAGAGGGGAATCATGGTCCATCCTATTGAAGTGCATTTGGCTTGATGTATTTGAATTTAAGTGAAGGATTTGGAGAAATAATTTCAAAATGACTCCATTATGAAAGAATTTGAATCCATCAATATTCAACAAAATATAATTCAAAATTAGAGTCGAAGGATTTGATATTTTTTAAATTTAGAATTATCCAAATAAATTTAAAGGATTTGTTATTAAGGATTTCTACAAGGTATTATAAATATTTTCATTAGTTAGGTTAAAATAATGTCAGTGGGCCACGTAACTGATCCTGAGCCCAACCTTGCAATTCTATATTTGAGTATAAATAAAAAATGACCTTGTACATGAGCTTATTTATTCGGCAAAATATTATGTGTTGATGTTTGTGTGTGCGTGTGTGTTTTGTGAAAGAGTATGTAGTAATAATGCATCATTCTTAAATAAATAGACCGTGTATGTTCATTTTTGGGAATAAATGTTCATCTTGCATTCGTATTGTATTGGTTCTTGGACGATGTTATGTTTGATATAGATTAACATGAGTACTATTATTGTTGAAGGAAGCAAGGTACTTACCCAATATATGTTTATTGCTTTAAATATTGTATGGTTTAGTATATGCGGAACATTATTGTTTAACATACATAACATGCTAAGGTTAACGTAAAACATGCCAATATAATTATCGTATCTTTGAAGATTAATAAATTCTTTTCATACTTATGCCCATTCATATAACCCACTTTACAACATTTAAATGTATGATTTTGATGTTTAACTATTAATATACTGTGTTGTGTTGATAGTATTAACTTGGACAAGTGTAGAATTTGATAAAATCTTACAAATCAACAAAATAATCTTATTGTCTATTGTTCTATCACAAGGCATATATTATCATATCAAAGACTGTCCAGCTAATGCTATATTATGTGTAATTAAATAATGATAGCTAGCTTGTATAAGTAGCTAGAGCATGTATGTTTAAGTTAATTAATCAATAATCGAAAAAATAAATCTAAACTAGCACGAAATTGTTATTTGCCAATGAAATTATTAATATGAACTAGATCAAAAGTGCCTTACTTTGTAAACACAAAGTATATGATTTTTATGATATAAAATACTCCAATTTATTGGCTTGATGATGCAAGCCTAGGAATGGTTTGATGTGATTGTATATATCATTACTTTAATGTAATGATCCATTTGCCCCCCCCCCCTCCTAAAAAAAAAAGAAAAAAACAAACTCCAATTTATAAATGAAATATAATCCAAATGTTGCGTATAAATTACTTCAACAAAAAAAAAGAAAAAAAAAATAAAAGACTTGACTTTGCGAGAGATGGTGTATTGCCAAATGTTTGTTCATAAATTACTTTTTTCTTGAAAATATAACATTCAATAGTTTCGCATTTAAGTCAATTTTGACTTTTCAAGACATGTTGGTTCTACTATGAAGGGCGCATGATTATAATAACTACATGATGACGAAAGTAGCTTGGTCACTAAATGCCTTAAGCATCAGTTACAGGTTCTATCAAAGAAAAAGTCATAAAAGCAATGGAAAGAAATATAGTGCTACAATTCTTTGAAAATGATATTAACTAAAAGATTAAAACAATATATGTGTCACACGTAAAGTAGCACGTAATAAGCACCAAACCTCTTCTTTTTACTCAAACTTGAGTTTTCTTGTTCAACTTCCTTCAGTTACATTTGATGATGCAATTTGCCTCCTTTCTTTCTCTTCCTAGTTAACTCTCAGATTTGATATTTTGAATAGTGACATTCTCAAATATATTTCATTTTCCTTTCGAATAACTTCGAGTTCTTAGTTCTGAGAAAAGAAGAAGTTTAGGTTCATTAATTTAATCTAGATCAATGGCTTTCTACGATCCAATGATACATGAAACGCATGTGTTATTGGTTGACGCTAATACAAATATCCTTCTTAAGACGACTATACAACTACAGTCCAACTCATATAAATGCACAAAAGTTTTAACTACACTTTATAGGAAAAGTTATAGATTTATTCATTTATTTTTACTTTATTTTAATCTTGAAGGTGAAATCATGGATCCCCAACAACATGAGAATTGTTTTAATGAAATTTTTTACTTGACAACCGTTTCAACATTATTCAAGCATGATTACTTGTTTATTTTAGGGGTGGCAACGAGTCGAGTTCGAGCCGAGCTGGACCATTTTTCTCCAGCTCGATTTTTACTAGGATGGCTCAAGCTCGAGCTCGAGCTCGTAATACCTGCTTTAGATATCAATTCACATCTATATAACAATTTATTGTTAATCAACTAACGAAACAAACATATTTTACCAAATTCATAAAACCAAATAGAAACCACAAAACCACAATATATAAAGATTGAATTTGCCTAAATATCAATAAATCATTCAAATAAAAGTAAATTAGTTACATTGGTCAAAATTAAAAAGTCTCAACCACCCAAATGTTTGTTCAAAAGTATAACAAGAGTCACTAAAGTCACATAACAAAGCCGTTCTTGTTGGTATCGTCTCAAACCTACATAAAATAAATGAGAATAAACTAAATTAGAACCACATAACACGATTCAACCAATATGTATGTAAGAAGTATTTGCAATTGAATGAGAATAGCATAAGATTATTGATATAGTTTGCTAGAAAGTTAACAAACCCAACAAAAAAGAAAAGAAAGTTACCACGTAATTTGATATCAATACCAATTGAAGTATCTAAACTCAAACCTCCAACATCCAATCTCAAACCTCAAATCCACTACATTAAGTCATCTCTAACATGACACAACATGATGCAATTTAAAAATAACAACCGAGATAATTTTCAGTAGTTGAGTTACATGAAGGTACCTTTAGCACATCACCATCAAGACTCAAGAGGCAAATTTATATATATTGTTTTTTGTTGCTTTGTAGATCAATGAATAAAATTCAACACACTTATAATAAGGTAAAAACAATAGTGATATTTTCAAAACTTTTAAAATACAAAAGAACTTACCAAAGATTTTTTCTTCACTCCAAAACGTTTTCTCAGCCAATCTCCTCCGCACATGAACACTTGAACTGTGTCTGAAGTCAATGATGCGCGATATTTATCTATGACTCTACTTCCCACACTAAATGTAGCCTCAGAAGCAACAGTGGTGATAGGGATAACTAGAAGATCTCTTGCCATTATGGATAAAATCTTTTACTTCAAGGCATGAACTCTCCACCATTCTGAAACATCAAAGTCTTTGCCATCCTTCTTATCCTTCTCAAATATATAACAATTTTCCTCAAGTATAAATCAAGTTAGACTTTTGAGGCTGAATGGATTCCACTTACTTCAGATATTCAGCATACTCAGACCAGCCACATTAAGTTTCAACATTTGTAAGATCTGGATTCGATAGTTTATTTCTTTTCCCTTCACCAATTGACTCGCCTTCAATGTTGGAAATAGCCACATACTCAGAATACAACTCATATAATATCTTTCGAATAATAGAATCTACCTCTCAACATTCTCTGAAGAATATAGTCTTGGAAAGCAGAATTCAAGTGCTCTCAACTTACACCTTGGATCCAAAACAGCTGCTATAGACATGAGCAAATTGGTCTCTCCCCAATATTTGTCAAACTTGACCTTCATTCTTGCAACCATGTCCCGAATGAACATATCATTCTCCAATGTCTTCTTATATAACAATACTTTCACTCTGCTCACCTCATTAAGAAACAAATTCGAAGTGGGATCATCACTTCCAGAAATAATGTGTGTAGCAGTCCAGAATAGCTCTAACACCGAGCACACTTTCTCAGCTTTTCTCCAATCCTCTGCACTTGGACAAATATCATAATGTGGCTCCAGATCAGCAAACCTTGGGAAGACATCTTTGAATTTGATTGCAGCAGCCAACATTTCATATGTTGAGTTCCACCTTGTCCGACAGTCATCAACTAGCTTCTTGTCTAGTAAATTCAATTGCTTCACTATCTCAGATAATATTTTAAGACTGGCATCGAATCGTCGAACATACTCAACACTATCACGTATAACATCAACAGTATTCTTAATCTCAGAAAGTCTATCTTGAGCTATGAGATTAAGAATATGGGCACAACATCTTACGTGGAATAGTCTTCCCTCACAAAGCAGTCTCCTTTTGCTTTTTACATAAACCTTCAAATTGTCAATAGCTGAATCATTGGCAGAAGCATTATCCACAGATATGGAGTGGATCTTACTCTCGATGCCCCAATCCTCCAAGCAACGCCAAATAGCATTTGCAATTTCAAGACCTTGACGTGGAGGTGGAATGTGAACAAAGTTAAGCACGTGCTTCTGTTATTGCCAACTCTCGTCAATCCAATGCCCCGTTATGACCATGTACTCGATCTTTTGGTTCTTTGATTTCCAACAGTCCATTGTGAGGCTGATTTTGTTGACATTTTTAATAGACTCTTCAACTTTTTGTTTTCCGACTCATAAACGATGATGCAATAAGCTTTTGCTGTGTTTCTTGTCATTCCTCGCCACTCAGGCATTCCTCTTCTTTGCATCAAATTGAATCCTTCCTCTTCCACAATAGAAAAAGGGTGCTCATGCATCATGGTCCAATGAGCCACTGATTCTTTCATCTCCTCCATGTCAAACTTCCCAACATACAGACTTGGACAAGCACTTGGATCTACACTGCTGCTTACAAAGCCAAGTTGTGTTTGCAAAAGTCCATCTTTCGACTTGTCAGCTTTTGCTTTAAGATAGTTAGCACAACTTTGCAAATGTCGATGCAGTTGAGTTGTTGCAGCAGTCTTGCTTTTGGTATACATCCTCTTACTATGTATACAAGAGATCTTCATCATTCCATCTGCATCCTTCATTTATGTGAAATCTTGCCAAACTGTTGATTTTTTTTTTACATTTGGGCTTTGACCCCAAAGTATCATCATCTTTAGTGGCCTCAACATTCTCCTCTTGGCCAATAGTCCTCTCTTCATTAGTAGCATTGGTTGTTTGTTCAAGTGTTTCCTCCTCGCTTTGCATTACTAGACTTGTTGAATCGGCCATAGAAAAAGAAGTACTTGTTGAAACATTCATATCTAAACAAAACAACAAAACTACGCATTAATAAAAAATGTTTCTACACCATACATTTGAATATAAAAAATTCTGAATCATTTGAATACAATTCTTATTTCTATTGTATTTGAATGTATCATTTGAATCATTTAAATAAAATTCTGAATCATTTGAATACAATTCTTACAACAAAACAACAATTCTTATTTCTATTGTATTTGAATCTTATTTCTATTGCATTAATAAAGTTCTTGTTTCTACACCATACATTCTGAATACAAATATAAAAAAATAGTTCAAACAATTCTTATTTCTATGTTGTATCATTTGAATCACAATTTTTGCACCATAAATACAATTCTTAAGAAAAATATATCTGAATCCTGAACAGTTCTAGCCATTCCTTCTAAAAGTTCTCTTAGTACAACAAATCAAGCTCCCATGAATATTTCTGCACCATAAATACAAACATAAAAAAATAGTTCAAACAATTCTTATTTCTATGCCGTATCATTTGAATCACAATTTATGCACCATAAATACACTTCTTAAGAAGGCCAACACTTAAAACTAATATAATCTGTGGTAGCTCCAACCATGTTTCGTGGAATTATCATCATAGCAAGTCCTCCATTTCAATACCAGCCTATGTTTTTTTGAATGTTATAACTTTTCTGGGTGCTACAACGTCATTCGTTGCAAGACCCACGCCCAACCTGTTTTGTTCTCAACCCACCGCTGAAATTGAACACAAAGTCCCTCTTTTTTGTTCAGCATAGAACATAATCTAATCAAGCCATGAAAATATTTTCAACACCCAAGAGAACCCAAAATCAGGTTGAGAAATGTACCTGAAAGTTGAGGACCGATGTTGTCGGGGAAGGTGAGGTGAGGAGGGCGAGGGTTTTGGCGAGGGTTTCGGGGGTTTCGCCGGGGGTTTCGACGCAACGGCGAGGAGGGCGAGTTGGCGAGGCCGCGACGGCGAGGAGAGCGAGCAGCAAGGGTTTAGTCAATTGATGTATGAGATTCTGAGAAGAGAAACAAGGCATCCTATTTTGTTATAATTAGTAATATTAGTATATTTTTTAATTATTGAATATTGATATAATTTTTTAATTATTGATAATTTTTTTAATAAAATTATATTATTATAAATTATAATAGTATATAATATGTATATATATAAGTTAACTGTTAAGACTTGTCGATTTAAAAATTATAAGAAATTACACATAAATATTAAAATATAACATAAAATTTATGTGTCATATTAAAAAAATATTATAACTTACTAAATTATTGATTAATTTTGTCGATTTTCTTCTTCTTCTTCTTCTTCTTCTTCTTCTTCTTCTTATCATCATCATCATCATCATCATCATCATCATCATCATCATCTTTAGATGAATTCATGGGAATCACTAAGTTTTGACATAAATTTATAAGTAAAATTTACAGATTGTATATGTATACTATGTATTTTGATATAAATATAAAACACACACTTAGATATAAAAAAAATCATACGTTAATTATTAGGACTTGTCAATTTCTAATATTATAAGAGGTTATAAATAGATATTAAAATATAACATAGAATTTATTATTATTACTATTATTATTATTGTTTTTTATTATTATTATTATTATTATTATTATTATTATCCTCATCATCATCATCATCATCATCATCATCATCACTATTATTATTATTATTATTATTATTATTATTATTATTATTATTATTGTTATTACGATCTTTAGATTAATTCATGTGAATCACTAAGTTTTGATCAAATTTATAAGTAAAACTTATAGATTGTATAATGTATAATTATGTATTTTGTCAATTTAAAAAGTAAAAGAGGTTATAAATAGATATTAAAATATAACATAAAATTTATATATGTCATTTTAAATAATTATTTTAAAAAAAATATTATAATTTACTAAATTATTGATTAAGTTTATTTTTATATAAACTATAAAAGTTAAATGTATAAAAAAAGTAACATAGTTTATTATTATCTAAAATAAAATGTATGATATTGATTAATAATTACAATATATGGTCAATTTTGAGTATGAAATTGATAAAGTATTGAATATGAAATTAAACATATAAAAATTCTAAAAATAAAAAAATTTAAAAAAAAAAGGAAAAGCTCGTGAGCGACTTGCGAGCTTAACGAACAGTGTATATTGAGCTTGAGCTCGAGCTCGAGCTCGAGCTCAAAATCAAGTCGGCTCATGAAGCTCGCGAGTCGACTTGACTCACCTGCCAGCCCTAGTATATTTTCTTGTTTATTCAATCACAAATTTTATGTAAATACTTATATATTAGTTTAATCAGAATGAAAATTAGGTTGAGGATTATCCCTTCTACTATTATTTTATTCTTCTTCATTTCGAAAGTTTAATATTTCATATGTTTGTTCACTTGAAAATCGAAATTTAGAGAAGTCGAATAAATTGTCTGATAGGAAAATATATTCATCACGACCACCATGCATGCATTCAAATAGTTTAGGTATCCATTTTCGCGCCTTTATCAATTTAAATTTATTTCCATGTATTTTATATTTTCATTAATTTGCATGGGAGTTGTGAAATTTAATTTTACTTGATCCTAATATCATTTTCAATGATTTGTTTTTATTGTCGGAATATCTACTTTAACTTATCCAATAACTAAAGAAAATTTAAAATAACTACTTATTCACTATCCATGCTAAGAAATTGTTAGTTTAGTTTGGAATTCACTAGTTAAGTTCTATTAAGATTTTTTCTCGTAAATTTCAGTGGATTATATGGCAACCTATTATGTGTCAAGATAATTTATTTATTTTTCTTTTTTTATTCTTTTATTCTAAGTTCATAAGAATGTCTATGAAAACTTTATACAACAAAAATTAGTATAAAAATTATGTAGTTCTGCATGTTGACCACAATTATGTAGGAGATGAGACTAAAATAATTGACAGAGTTATAAACAAATGAACAAGTTCATTTTGGTAATAGATGAGTATAAATGTTTTTTAGAAATGCGCATGAGATATTAAGAATATAAAAAAAAGGGTTTATTTATCAATATGTATTTGCTTACTTTATAACAATAGGTTTAGTTAAGTTTTTTTTTTTTATTTAGAATGGGATATATCATAGATGAAAGGTTTAGTTAAGTTAATCCCCTTATTTTAACTTGTGAAGTGTGAAATGGGACAAAAATCATAACATTATTTTTTCATATCAAGTAGAATTGAATTACCTAACATGGAAATTGATTGTCCTAATTTATATATTTGGTTTAGTCAATCCCTAATGAAAAAATTCATTGCACAAGCAATTTATAGTTGTTAACAATTAATAATGTTGTCGGAGTCGTAGTCTCCGTACTGTATGTTTTCTTCATCAATTAATATTAACGCTGATGTTGATGGCAAGATGTTTGTGAGAAATTTATATACGAAACGACAAGATTCATCTTTTTCTATTTAACGAAAACGTTTAGTGAAATTAGTGGTAACTTTTTTTTTCGCTTTTGGTAGTAATTTGATAGTTCTTTTCACTTGAATTAACGCACAAATTATTGATTCAGTTACAGCAATTCAGGAAGCTTCCGTTGCTTCATCAATGTTGTATGAAGGTAACGTAAAGTTCGATGTTGTGATGGTTGATGTAAGCTCATATGATTTACAGGGGCTTAAACTTGTGCATGATGCTGTTAGCAAAGGCATCTCAATAATTTGTAAGAGTTAACACTAGATATTTATTGTACGATATTTAATTATTCACCTCCTAATAAATTTAATTTGAGATCTTTTGATGTGTATTTCCTTATGAAGTAATATCAGATAATGCTAATGCAACGTTGGTAAAAGTGTGCTATAGAAGATGGAGCATTTCTTTTCATGGAAAAGCCGATTGTTGTGGAAGAGTTGAAGTACCTATGGCAACATGTGCTGAGAGAAAAAGCACGAAGAAATCAAGAAAAGAGATTTGGAGAAGGATCAAGTGATCATAATCAATTCAGGCGACAAAACGTTGAAGATGAACACAACAAACGACGACATGGGCATGAATCGATATTCATCAAAACATAAGCTAACATGTCAAAAAAGAAGAGTCGAGCAATTGATTACGGCCCAGAGAATAATGTTCTTAATCAGTATGTAAAGCTAACATTTTATTCCTGAAAAATTGATAGTCTTGGGAATAAATAATGTAACTCATAATTGTATAGAGATGAAAAGCTAATAAATGACTGAGTTTAGTGATGGAGATAGGGGTGTTTAGAGTTCAATTAACTGATCAAACCAAACTAAAATCGAAATTTGGTACAAAGGTTTTCTAGCATTTCAGTATTCAGTTCGGTACCGGTATTTGATACTGGTATATCATACCAAACCAAATACCAACTTTTTAATATAGTATAATAGATATAATATATAAATACAGTAATATATAAATATATATAATAAAAATGTAAATTTTTCTAAAATTCAGGTTTTTCGATAATTTACCGAACCGAAATATTTTGATAATTTTCGGGTTGGTATTCGGTACACGATTTTAGTTTACCAAAATCTAGATTCAATTTGGTATGATTTTACCGAATGAACACCCCTAGATAAAAACATAATTTCCCCTATCTAACTATTCCAATACAGGTGATCCGAGGGTTTAAAATTTCATGAGAAGAAAAAAATAGTTCCTTATGTTCAAGATTTTTTTTTCAGACATCTCGAACAATATTTTCTTTTTTAAAAAATATATCCAAAAAATAATATAAAGATATAAAACTTAATTTCCCCACTCTTATTTGAAACTTCTTGGTGAGGCGAAAGGGACACATCTTTTTAGATGGAGAAGTTTAATAACCATCATTATCTTATAAGTTCTTTAGAAAATTAATTCCATGCAATTACATGCACTCATAAATTAAATTTACTCTCCTTTGGATTAAGTTTATTGTTAATTAAAATAGAAATAATATATTAGTATTTGTGTGCAGGTATATATATTTATATATATTCATCATTATCGGTATTATATATGTGATACAAAGTTTCAGTTTTAATTTTATTCAAGTAAAATATGTATGGATAATTAATGCATTAGAAAAACTTATCAGACAACTTTTGTATGTGATGTAAGACAATCCCAAACTTTAATATACATGAACAAATTATGAGCTGCAATAAAATAAAAATATTAAAAAATTATGCATGTAGGTACTGCATATCACATTATCTAGTTACCCAAGTGTCAACCATAAAATAAGAAAGTGCTTATGTGGTGACTCATTTCTACTTACTTGGAATTAACTCGGATAAGCCACCTATTGGCATGCTGCCAGGAATACGGAGGCGGTTGCATAAGTGGGGAATCACGATCCATCCTCTTAGGGCCAATTTATTTTAGAGGATTAGAGTTGTAGGCCGGCCCAATCCTGGGCCCAATAATTAAGCTGAAGGCACCAATATAAGTGATTGCAAAGGGGTGATTTGAAACCCAGTCCCATAGGTGGGTTTTGAATCCCCTCCAACAGCACCATTGTTATTTTTTGCTTGACCCTCTTGTTCCATCTATTGTTGTGGCAATTACGTTTTGTCTCCACTTGTGGCATAAATAACCCAAAAATCGATTAGTAAAATTATTGCAAGACTGCACATGCATTGACTTTATTGTACTACCATTATCTCATTGTTTAGCTTCTCTCAACCATTGCAGCCTTTCTCAAGTTTGGTAGGTGAGATAGAGCTTACACATTTCCATCCTCCGACTCTCACATTTGTGGCTTTTGTGTTTTTCATAGCCTATTTTGTGCTTGCATGGGAAGATCATTTTATATTTATACAGATAATTTATATATATATATATATATATATATATATTGGCACTTGTAGAGATAGTAAGGACTAAGAACGGACATCTATCATCTAAATTGGAGCTGCAAGACGAAGCTTGTGGTTCTAGTGATATCAAGGTAAATTTTGCCTTCTCATTTTTTTAACTGAAGCATAATTTATTTATTTTTTTAGATTAGTTATTTTTCTTAAAATATTTCGATAACTTTTTCGATTTAAAAACTAATGATTTTGAGTATATTAATAATGGAGGAACAACATTTGTCGAAAAAACATAGTATCATATTTTAGGGTAAATTACAATGATCTTCCCTGAGTTTTGTTATAATTATGGATACCCCTCGTTGTTTCAAAAATTACAAATACCTCATTAAAATTTGTAATTTTTAACCGAGGGTCTGAAATGATCCATTTTGCCCTTTTTTTTAATTGTTGAAAAATCAGTCGAGGCAAATTACATTATTGCTCCTCTGTATAAAAAACGTAAGAAACCTCTCTCTGCTCATGTTTGTCCAATTTTTTTTTAAAACTTTTAAAAAATAATTCAATTTGCATAAGGGCATTTTGCTCAGTTCACCAATAAAAATAGATAGAAATGGGTTATTTGTTAGACAGCTACAAGCCTCAAGGGGGTATTTATAATTTTTGAAACAACAAAGGAGTATTCGTAATTATATCAAACCTCATGGAGGTCCTTGTAAGTCACCCTAGATTTTGTGGAGCATTTATGTTGTTCAAACCATCGGCCCTAGAATTAATTTTACTTGTGTTATGTGTGTGATATTATCTTCAACAAGTGTGTTATGCATATGCTTGTACGCATTAATTTGTTTTACATTACATTTGAATGATTTCTATATTAGGATGAATTCAAGAAAAGAATCCAATATTTCTTGGTGGTGCAAGAGATCATGGTTCAGATTTTTGTCGCTTTATCCTTGTTTAGTGTTGTTTACCTACGCTTGAAACGTATAAATCGTATTAATGAATGTTAGAGATGTAGTCGTGTGTACACTCTGCTTTTGCGTATACCTGATCTAGTCAACCACTTGCATGCTATAATCACAATTAGTGACACCACTTGTCTAAACAACCTCGCATGAGTTGAGATGCTTTTCGTAGGTTTTGTTATTTGTTAGAGCAATTGAGTGGACTTAAAAACACAAAACATGTCACGGTTGGTGAACAAGTTGCTATCATTTTAAGTATCATGGTGTTTTCAAACATGATTTTGTAAGGTTCGGTCGACCCCAACTGGTAATTACATTGTACATGTGATTTGAAATCATAGCATGAATGCAAGGGAATATTTCTGGAAAAAGCATACTTGTTGCAGTCTTACCACCCAAACAACCAAATTTCAAAATCCTTGGAATATTTTAATATATAAACAACAATTAGTTTTGGGTGGGAACTTAGGTGACTAAATACCAAATTAAGCAACCTCAATTACAATGTGACTAAGAAAAAAAAGATCCAAGTCATAATTGATAGCTATACACATCAATTACTATGACAATTATTGCAAAACTAACATTTTAGTCGCACTTTATAACGTATGATTACCTTAACATATTAATGTGAGAAACTTGCTCGAAAGTATAAAGCAACAAAGGTGACCATGAAAAAATCAAGATATAATATAATCGTCGAATTCTCAATTTTGTCCTTTCAGTATTGCATCACATAGTTGATGATCTTTCACTAAATTTTCATATTACGCGATTCGATTCCACAAGCTCGAAATACCTTCTTTTGCCATAGTACACATGGGAGGGTCGACCCATTGAAATGTTTCACAATACTGCCTCTATGTCACGTTACAAGAACAAAACTATTCAAATTCATGTGTTAACATGCAACATGAAAAAGTGGGAACATTCCTACATTGAACAAGTTAAAGATTAGCAATTACTTGATAACTCGGGCATACACAAAAACGTCTACCTAGGTTCATAGTTTTCCAGGACGTTCGACTACTACATCGAGGCCGCATATACATTTATAGACCACACTGGAGTCTTGAGGTCTTCGACAAGGTTCAATATCTTATGTTTTTCCCGCTCGACCGAGGAGGTGAGTCATGGATCCTCCAATCGCGATTCATTTTACCTTGTAAGGTAGGTTGGACAATAGTTATGCAAATAAGTGTATTGCCCCCAACAACAACAAAATTCAAAAACTCCTATCAATGTATTATTAAGGTCTGCAAGGATAAAATTATATGACAACCCCAGTCAACATTATCATAAGAGGGATAAAATGTATAGACGTGTTTCGAGTTAAAAATACAAATGCATCCCATGTTTATTTAACCACAAAAAATTCATGTAAGCTATGACAAAAATAGGACATATCCATTTCCCGACAAGTTATTGTCACCAACCATACCCCAACAGTGAGTTAAAATACTTGTTAAAAGTTTTATCGAGTTACTATAAGTTACGCTCATTTAAAAATTATTAATTTTTTTAATCGACCAGTTAAAATTGAAGAATATTACGATGAGCCAGATTAGTGATACCACAGAATGCTTACTATATGATTATCAATCGTTAATGGATGGAAAATAATAATATTAAAAATATAAATAACAAACACAATCAAATTAATTTCATATTACCACCAGACCGTAAAAAAAAAAAGAAAGAAAACTATGCAAAAAAGACCATAATACCAACAAACAACCAATTGCTTACCTTTGTTCCTCTGAATTTTAGACAGTGTTGGCTTCAAAATTTTTCCAGCGAATTTCTTCAGTTTGAAAAAGAAGTGAAACTTTGAAGATGCGTGCTACAGTGAAACAACGCTAACCCGACCATAATATATATGTATATACATATATATATATGTATAGGCAATATGCAATATTTTATAAGAAATGAGATGACAACTTGACTGGGACTTTTTATTTTATTATAGGGCAAAATGGTAAATGACCAACACAATCCTAAAATATAACATAAAAAGGTAAATGTTCTACAAATTTATCAAACCTCAATCAAGCTTCATTATATATTGTAAACAAGATACTAATTTATCATTTCTCAAATTATCACAATAATAATCAAACAATAGTCTAAACCCCCTTAATCCAATATAAAAAAAGTAAATGGGGCTATTAAAGTCATAGTCTTCCAGGCCAGTTCCTTTTTATTCTAAGGATTCACATTTATTGGGCTTTCTAATGAATGTTTTCATTAATTACGCTACAATAATGTCAGTGGCTCGGATAACTCCTGAACCAATTTATTATGACATCATTACTTGTATCTCATTTAATTTATTTCAACCTTGCAAAATTGTATTTGCATATAAATAGAAAAGGACCTTGTAAATAAGCCTATTTATTTGGCAAAAGAATCGTATTGAGCTATTTTTTCTTTTCTTTCTTTTTTTTTTGGGTAAAAGAGTACATAGTAGTAATGCATCATTATTAAATAAACAAATCATGCATGTTGTGTATTTTTTGGAAAAAAAATTGTTCATCTTGTATTAGCATTGTATCGTTGCTTTGACAATATGTGTTTAATATAGATTAATATGACTACTATTTGTTGTCGAAGCAAGCAACATACACATGATATGTTTGTTACCCTGGACTTGTACTATATAGTACGGATATTGTTGTTTACATACATATTAATTTAAGTATTAGTTTCATTGTGCTACTAATGCAATAAATGGTATTATATAGTGACTTGTAATAAACACTTCTGTGGTAAAAATTGTTGCCATCAATTGAATTTTAGCTCAATTTATGCCCATAACATGCTAAGGTTATAGTAAAGCATACCAATATAATTATCATATTTTTAAAGATTAATAAATTCTTATCATACTTATGCTAATTCATATCCCCCACTTTACGACATTTAAATATATAGTTTTGATGTTCACAGTTGAATACATTGTATGTTGTGTTGATAGTATTAACATAGACAAGTATAAAATTTTATAAAATCTTACAAATCAACAAAAAAGTCGTATCGTATCCCTTATGAATTGTACCATCACGAGGCATACATTATCATCTCAAAAATTGTCCAACTAATGCTAAATTATGTGTATCTAAATAATGATAGCCAGCTTATATAAGTAGCTAGAGCGTTAATTAATCAATAACTAGAAAAATAATTTTAAACTAGCATGAAATTGTTATTTTGCCACGGGATTTATTAATATGATATAGATCAAAAGTGCCTTACTTTGTAAACACAAAGTATATGGTTTTTATGATATCAAATATTCCAATTCATAAATGACATATGATCCAAATGCTTGCGTATAAATTACTTCAACAAAAAAAAAATAGAAAAAACCAAAAAACTTGACTTTTCGAAGACATGGTTTATAGCCAAATTTTTGTATATAAACCACTTTTTCTTGAAAATATAACATTTTATAGTTCCTCATTTAAGTCAAGTTTGACTTTTCAAGACATGAGCGCACATGATTATAATAACTACATGAGGACGAAAGTAGCTTGGTCACTAAATGCCTTAAGCATCAGTTACAAGTTCTATCAAGGAAAAAGTCATAAAAGCAAGAGAAAAAAAATATAGTAATACAATTCTTTGAAATGATATTAACTAAAAGAGTAAAACAATATATGTGTCACACGTAAAGTAGCAGGTAATAAGCACCAAACCTCTTCTTTCTACTCAAACTTTAGTTTTCTTGTTCAACTTCCTTCTATTACATTTGATGATGCAATTTGCCTCGTTTCTTTCTTCCTATTTAACTCTCAAATTTGATATTTTGAACAGTGACATTCTCAAATATATTTCATTTTCCTTTCGAATAACTTCGAATTCTTAGTTTTGAGAAAAGAAGAAGCTTAGTTTCATCAATTTTCATCCGTATCAATGGCTTTCTACGATCCAATGATACTTGAAGTGCATGTGTTATTGGTTGACCCTAATACAGATATCCTTCTTAAGACGGCTATACTACTACAGTCCAACTCATATAAAGGTAGAAAGTTTTAACTACACTTCATAGGAATAGTTATAAATTTATTTATTTATTTTCACATTATTTTCATCTTGAAGGTGAAAATCATGGATCCCCAACAACATGAGAATTGTTTTAATGAAAAAGTTTAACACAAGAGTTCCAACATTATTCAAACATGATTACTTGTTAATTTTCTTGTTTATCCAGTCACAAATTTTATATAAATACTTATATATTATTTTAATCGAAATGAAAATTAGGTTGAGGATTATCCCTTCTACTATTATTTGATTCTTCCTCATTTCGAAAGTTTAATCTTTCATATGTTTGTTCACTTGAAAATCGAAATTTAGAGAAGTCGAATAAATTGTCTAATAGGAAAATATATTCATCACGACCACCATGCATGCATGCAAATAGTTTAAATATTCATTTTCGCGCCTTGATCAATTTAAATTTATTTCCATGTATTTTATATTTTCATTAATTTGCGCGGGAATTGTGAATTTTCATTCTACTTGATCTATGTTTCCTAATATCATTTTCAATTGTTTGCTTTTACTGCTGGAATCTTTACTTAACTTATCCAATAATTAAAGAAAATTTGAAATAATCACTTATTCACTATCCATGCTAAGAAATTATCAGTTTAGTTTGGAATTCACTGGTTAAGTTTTAGGGATAATTTCACTTTTGGTATTCTAAGTATGGCCTTATTTCACCTTTGGTATCCCCTGTTTCCATGTCATCCATGTTGATACCCAAAGTTTCCTATTTTTTTTCATCGAGCTGAGTACCTGCCGTTAGTTGACCGTCAGAGTTAACGGTCAAAGTCATTTTGGCAGAAAAATTGACCGTTTTTTGCCTATTTAAGCACATGTTTGGCTACCATTTACTACACAACAAAACTAGAGTTAAAAAAAAGTAGAATTGAGAATATTTTGGGAAAAACGAGAGGTATCAGGAGAAATCAATTTCAATCTTACTCAAATACGAGTGTGGGTTCGTCTAATGAGAACATTTATGTGGAAAAATGTATTGTGAGTGTGGAATTAAGCTACCATTGAAGACTTCTTGGACCAAAATAAATTTGGGAAGAAGGTTTTGCGCATGTCCTAATTACGGGGTAAATTTATATTTTATTCTTACTTATTTTGTGTTTTTGATTATATACCATTAATTCTTGTTTTTACGGGGAAAAAATATTCTTATTCATTTTTTTGTGTTTTTATTTGCTTCGATCTTGCACATTTCCGGATCAAACCATCTAAAACTCCACAATATTCTCTTTCTGTGACCGAAAAAATAAAAATAAGAATTAATGGTATATAATTAAAAACACAAAATAAATAAGAATAAAATATAAATTTACCCCGTAATTAGGACATGCCCAAAACCTTCTTCCCGAATTTATTTTGGTCCTAGAAGTCTTCAATGGTAGCTCAATTTCACACTCACAATACATTTTTTCCACATAAATGTTCTCATTAGACGAACCCACACTCGTATTTGAGTAAGATTGAAACTGATTTCTCCTCATACCTCTTGTTTTTTTCCCAAAATATTCTCAATTTTACTTTTTCAACTCTAGTTTTGTGGTGTAGTAAATGGTAGCCAAACATGTGCTTAAATAGGCAAAAAATTGCCAATTTTCCCGCCAAAATGACTTTGACTGTTAACTCTGACGGTCAACTAACAGCAGGTACTCAGCTCGAGAAACTTTGGGTATCAATATTGATGACATGGAAACAGGGGTACCAAAGGTGAAATAAGGCCATATCTGGGGTACCAAAAGTGAAATTATCCCTTAAGTTTTATTAAGATTTTTCTCGTAAATTTCAGTGGATTATATGGCATCTATTTTATGTCAAGCTAATTTTTTTTTATTTGTTTATTCTTTTATTCTAAGTTAATAAGAATGTTGATGAAAACTTTATACAACAAAAACTAGTACAAAATTATGTATTTCTGCATATTGACTACAATCATGTCGGATATGAGATTAAAATAATTTATATGTACTTGCTTACTTTATAACAATATGTTTAGTTAAGTTAATCCCCTTGTTTTAATTTGTAAAGTGCGAAACATGACCAAAATCATAACATTAGTTTTTCATATCAAGTAGAAATTGAATTTTCTAAAATGGAAATTGACTGTCCTAATTTACATACTTGGTTTAGTCAACCACTAATGAAGAAATTCAGTGCACAAGCAATTTATAGTTCTTAAACATTTAATAATGTTGTCGGAGCGTAGTTTTCGCAATGTATGTTTTCATCAATTAATGTTAATGACAATGTTGATGAGAAGATGTTTGTGAGAAATTTATATACGAAACGACAAGATTTTTTTTTTTCTTTTTAACGGAAACGTTTAGTGAAATTAGTGGTAACTTTTTTCCCTTTTATAGTAATTTGATATTTCTTTTCACTTGAATTAACGCACAAATTATTGATTCAGTTACAGCAATTCAGGAAGCTTCTGTTGCTTCATCAATATTGTACGAAGGTAACATAAAGTTCGATGTCGTGATAGTTGATGTAAGCTCATATGATTTACAAAGCTTTAAGCTTGTGCATGATGCTGTCAGCAAAGGCATCTCAGTAATTTGTAAGTGTTAACAGTTGATATTTATTGTACGATATTTAATTATTCACCTTCTAACAAATTTAATTTGAGTTCTTTTTCATGTGTATTTCCTAATGAAGTAATGTCGGATAAAGCTAATGCAACGTTAGTAAAGTGTGCTATAGAAGATGGAGCATTTCTTTTCATGGAAAAGCCGATTGTCGTGGACGAGTTAAAGTACCTATGGCAACATGTGCTGAGAGAAAAAGCACGAAGAAATCAAGAAAAGAGATTCGGAGAAGGATCAAGTGATCATAATCATAACGAGAACTATTATCAATTCGGGCGACAAAACATGGAAGATGAAAACACAAACGACGACATGGGCATGAATCGAAATTCATCAAAAAATAAGCTAACATATCAAAAAGGAAGAGTCGAGCGTATTGATTTCGGCTCATCAGACAATAATGTTCTTAATCAGTATGTGAAGCCGAAAACGTGCACTGAATGGACTCCAGAACTCCATGAAAAATTCATTGCTGCTGTCACAAAACTTGGTGATGGAAGTATGTTTCCTTACAACATACGCATGCCCGTAATCTTTTACGTTTATGAATCTATACACTTCAATAAAATGGTTAAATAGCTACGAGAAAATCTGACACTAAAATCAGTGTCAAGTAATTAATAAGAAAAACTATCGTTGCTAATCTACATTATTTAATATATATTTTAAATAATTCGCTGTTAAATTAATTAGCATGTAAATTACTTGTATTAAATAATATAGATTAGCAACGAAAACTTTACTTACTAATTAGCTCGACGCTATTTTTTTTCGTTGATATTAAACCATTTATTTGCAGTGATACATGTATGCATGTTTTTTATATGTGCATTTATGTTTTTTTTTTTTCTAAGAATGACTGTCTGATATGAGACTTAACATTGATTTATACGATGTTTGATAAGAATGTTTCC
Organism: Sesamum alatum; assembly: GCA_034509735.1. Classification (NCBI taxonomy): domain Eukaryota; kingdom Viridiplantae; phylum Streptophyta; class Magnoliopsida; order Lamiales; family Pedaliaceae; genus Sesamum; species Sesamum alatum. Next base: position 11,974,687 of record JACGWO010000011.1, read on the forward strand.
CGAAGGATATCCTTGAGCTAATGAATGTTCCAGGCCTGACAAGAATGCAAGTTGCCAGCCATCTTCAGGTTAGATCTACATGCCCTACTAGTTATTATTTTAAGGTTTGTTTAAAAAAATTATATATAATTAGTAATTTCGATGATATAATATATATATATATATACACATATGATAAATTCAACTTCTTTGGCTCATAAGGTATATAGAGCATACATAGGGGAAATAACATTTTTTGCCCATAAGTTAGATGACATTTGTTCTCATTCGTTACAGGATTGATAATTTTGGTCCTGTAACTTACAAAAATTAGCACTTTTGGTCATCATCCACTTTTTCATTTATTTTTTAACGGAGTTGGCCACATGCCCAGTACGTGGCAGTTAAGTAGTTTTGGTTGGAGAGAAAATTGGCGCATTTTTCAACTTGACAACACTTTGGCGAGGAGGGGAAATATAATTATTTTGAGGGGGGAATATCAAATTCTGAAGGAAATTAGGGTAAGGAAAAGGAATTTCTCTCTTCTTTAAGAAAAATTAAATTTTCTATCGAGCCTAAAATACTTAAAAAACAAATGAAAAAGTCATGAGGACCAAAAATATGAATTTTTATAAATTTCGGGATCAAAAGTACCAATCCCACAACGAGTGGGACCAAAATTAAAAAGGACCTAACTTATGAGACCGAAAATGCTATTTCAAGTATTTATATAATTAATTCCTCACGAGAATGATATTTTTTTTTTTTTTGCAATTCTGACCAATTCATCACAAAAAACTATACATTTTTTTTTCCATATTTTCTTTTACTAAACAATAAATTATCAACACCAAAGACAATTATCAAATTGTTTTTTAGTTTTAAAACCTTTTAGTAGAGAGAATTACAAAGATATATCAACATTTCGAATTGGTTTAATTTTGTGCGTAGTTTCTTTATATTATTGACTTATTGCAGAAATGTCGCCATGGTTGGCAACCTTCTCGTGATAGACGACCTCGTCCCAAAAAAGGTTCTGATTCTGCCAACTCTCATCCACACCGTTCAAAGACCAAAATGTATGGATCATTCCCACATCTAATCCAAGGCTCTAAAGCAACAATTGGCAACATGGAATATTCAACACATTCTCCTGGTACAAACAACATGGGACAACAACAACAACAACAACAAGGAACATCCGACAATAATGTCTCAAATTATAGTATCACAAATGAAATAATTTCGAGTGGCAATGTGGTTGCATCAGACCAAGGGCTTCAGACTGATGATTCATTTGACTTTGTTTCTTCTGTTGATGCTCTACTTTCAACTGATTTTGATTTGCAAGAGTTTGACAATGATCATGTGGTGGTCTCCAACCAGGTTAATCTTACTACTGCTGTCAACCCTGTATGTAACTTATATCTTTTCTTCTTCTCTTTTTTTGGCAAAATTATATTTTGGGTAAATTAAATTGACAACCCATGAGGTTAGGTTTAATTACACAAACACTTTTTGTCTTTTACGAAATTACAGCTCACCCTCTAAGGGTGTTAGTGTAATGTTTTTCAGGGGTATTAGTGTAAGTTTTGTCTTTGAATAAGGGGTGTAGCTGTAATACAATTACAACCTCAGGGGGTGGAGTTGTAATTTTAACAAAAATAGGGGGGTGTTTGTGTATTTTGATCTAACCTCAAGGGGTGTCACTGTAATTTACCCTTATATTTTAAATTCTGTAATTTTAGATTGTTTGTACTTTTGGTACTATAACTTATTATATTTACACATTTAATCTTTTTTCTTTTTTGACGAATTTAGTCCAACACATATCAGATTTGGTACTTTTTTTTTTTTAGCAAATTTGGTCCTATGTTAATAAATTTGGTCCTGACGATATACAGTTACAAGACAAAAAATGAGATATACTCCATTGTGAATGGGACCAACACAGGACTAAATTTGCTAAAAAAAAAATGACCAAATGTGAGATGTTCCCCACTAAGTTAGTAAAAAAAAGATTAAATATGTAAATAGAATAAGTTACAAAATCAAAAGGCTAACGATCTATAATTACATGACCAAAAATATAATTTGCCTTATTTTTTTTTTTTCTTTCCATTGTAGCTTTATTAACATATATATATATATATATTTGTGTGGCAGACGACTTGTGATGCAATTAATGAGGAACATGACTTTTGGAGTTCGTGGATAGCAGAGGTTTCAAGGGATTGTTGAAACCAGAGAGGAACATAAACTAAGAATGATTATACTTTTATTTTAATTATGGGATTAAGTATATATATATATGATGTAAGAATTAAAATAGCATCAACTTGATTTAAGTTAGGAGACTTACTTTTCTATTAAACCCTCTACAAATATGTTTCTTTCTTCTTTTTGTGTTTGTGTGTGTGTTTTTTATGATATACATTGTAAATTGTTTGCTATAGTATGTATTTGTTGATCGAATAATTATAGAAAATTAAAGCTTTGTCTTCAACATTTAGGCTAGAAATTGTAGATTTGAGGTTCTACTTTTATTTGAATCTAGGGTAAATTACATCTACCTCCTTTGAGATTTGACATAATTACAAATACCCTATCGTTATTTAAAAAACTACAAATACCCCCCTCAAATTGAAAATAGTTATATAGCCCTTAAACGGAGATATGAAAAGTACTACTTTACTTGCTGATTTATATATATATATATATAAAGAACATTTGAAAAAATATAAAAAAAATCCGTGGGTGGGTAAAATAAATAATTTATAGAGAATATTAGTCTGTAAAAATATTTTAAAAAATTCTAAAAAATGTATAAAATTATAACTTATAATTCAATGGGCAGTTTGGGCAGTTCGCTATAAAAATTGGATGAAAACCTAACGAAATTAATGAGCTCATTGTTAGACGGACATTAATACCAGAGATTATTTGTAATTTTTAAAAAATATTGAGAAAGTATTTATAATTATGTGAAATTTCATAAGAGATGGTTGTAATTTACATTTGAATCTAAAGTTACCAACTGAAGTTGAGACTTGTTAAGAAAAAGGAGAGAAAACATTGAAATAATTTAAAGCTATGGTTGAGTGCATGGATGTAATCTAGAGAAAATGGTGTCTTATATCTAATTTTTCGATCATTCACGTTATTAAATTATTCTTTCTATGATGAGTAAAAAATAGTGGAATTTTCAACAACAAGAAAAAGTATGAGTTGTTTAGGGAAAAATGTAATTTTCGTCATGTAACTTAGGTGGGTGGCAATTTTGATTATGTACGAAATGATTTATGCAATTTATTCCTGTAATTTTGAAAATTTGGCAGTTTGATCACATCTGGCCGGAAAGCCCCAAAAATGTAAAGGTTGACACATGCCCGGCGCATGCATTTTTCCGACCAGAAAGGACTAAAATTGTCAATCTTTTAAAGTTACAGAACTAAATTGTGAAAATCAATTCATACATGACCAAATTGTTGCCCCCAAGTGACAAGACGAAAATTAAATTTTTCCCAAAACTACAAATGCACCTCTAAGGTAGTGACTTTATAATTACAAGTACACCCTCCTGTTTAGGTGCAAACTTTTACTAGTACACCCCTGAGGTAAATTACAAAGCAAAACCCCCTCAGGGATGTACAATAATTTTGTAAAGGAAGAGGAAGATTTATGTAACTAGACCTGACCTTGAGAGTGATTACGTAATTCACCCTAAAAAATATACGTCAAGGGTAAATTACAGCTACCTCCCTTGAGGTTTGCATAATTATAAATACTCCCTTGTTGTTTGAAAAATATAATTCTTACCTTTGCTGCATTTTTTATTTTTTTTTTTTTAAAGTACGTATTTGAGAATATTAGTCCATAAAATTATTTTAGAAAATTTTGAAAAGTATATAAAAGTATAAGTTATATAATTCAAGAGGGCATTTTTAGCAGTTTACCGCAAAAATTGGATCGAAACCTAATAGAATGAGTTAGTTGTCAGACGAACGTTAAAGTTAAGAGGGTATTTGTAATCTCCCAAACAATAAAAAGATATTTTTAATTATGTCAAACCTCAAAGAAGGTGACTGTAATTTACCCCGCCTCTACGTCAATAATCAACTCTAATAATCTCATCATACTAAGAAGAGTGATCAGGAACAACCTTCATTGGTAAATAAAACTAAGAATAATTAAATTGATCTTCATAGTCCATTACTTTTCAGACTTTATTACATTATAGTATCTACAAAAAACATGATAATCAAAGAATAGTAGCTTTCATCAGGCATATATATATAATCAGCCGAATCAATGTCACTCTACTTTCATACTATGAATTAAAACCGGGAAAAATGCTTTTTTTGCCCGTAAGATTAGGGCATTATTTGTTTTGGTACCACAACTTAGGTAGGTGGCTGTTTTAGTCCCATAAAACACGTTTTTCAGTTTTTTTGTCCCAAAATGTCATGTGCCTTGCATATGGACATAATATTTTGGGACAAAAAAAACTGAAAAACGTGACATTTGGGATAAAAAAAAACTGATAAACGTGTTTTATGAGACTAAAACAGCCACCCACCGAAATTGTGGTACCAAAACAAATAATGTCCTAATCTTACGGGACTAAAAAAAGCATTTTGCCCAACGAAAACCCTTGTCTAAAATAAGTTAATTATAGCACCAAATCTTCCCCATTAAGCATTGAATCAAACTGAACCATAGGTTGCATGAAAGAGCTGAGCTCCCCAAAGATATCGTCCCCTTGATCGACATTGTACGCACAAAAATCGTTAGACTCAAAGTACGTTTTTATATCTTCAGGAATGCTGCTTTGTGGTGGATCAGACTCCTGCGGCGTGGAAGGGCACTCTGCAGCCAATGTCATCTCCATCATTTCCTTGAACTTTGATGATTGCAGCAGAAGGCCTAGAGCCGAGGTGGCAGTAGCCGGTCGTGGCTGAGATAAGGCAGCGTTGCTGGTCTCTGACGGTGGTTGGAGGCGGTGAATTGAGGCCGAGCTGCCTGAGTCGGTGGTCGTGCTTGGAGCTGAATTCGTCTCCACGTCGATATTAGTCTTGTTAGGGTTGCTGTTGTTAGGTCTTAGCCACTTAATGTAACGGCTGAGATCAAAATTCGTGACAGCGTTGAGCCCGCGATATTCTATAGCCGCCATGTCGTATGCAATGGCGGCCTCTTCCTGCGTCGCTGCAAGATTTCGATTTGACTATTTAGTACAAGGAACACTACAAGAAAATTCACTATTGACTACAGATTAAAACCATGGTAAATAATTATTATTAACCATAATTAAATAAAATCGTTGCAAAAACCTAAATTATCCACCATGAAAACTCATTTTGCCATAGTTATGAGCTATAGCAAATATTTTTGCCACACTCGTAGATACCACCGCCCATAACCGTTGTATGACCATGGTGAATAATTATTCCTATAGCTATTTATTTTTTACCATGGTTAAATTTTAAATTTTTTCTAGTGAAAAACACAAAGGAATTAAAAATGCAAAGTTGTTGAACTTGGTTGCCTAACTAGCTAGGTGGTAAGATCAAACTAAGCTATCTGCAAATAGGTTTACCAACATGGGAGTTAGTCAAAATGTTGGATTGTACATGGACATGTGTGATGATTGTCTTTAATTTCCCTGGCCACTGTACATCAATCACACGACAAATATATTACACTTATCATATAATTGGTTCAGATACGATCATACTCGATTCGGGTTAGAATTTTCCGTTTTTCAAGTATAGTAGAAGAAGAGGGTTTGCTTTTATACTTACCGTAAGTTCCAAGATAGAGGTACTTATTTCCAAAAACTCTTCCAATCCGGGCTTCCCATCTTCCATTGTGGTGATGTCTGAAAGTTGACAAAAAATTCAAAATTTTATATATAGAAAAAATCAAATATTCTAAGCATTATTTCATACACTATCTACACCAAATTCATTGACTTTGTAATGGTGCTTCAATTCTCAAGCCATTAGGTAGTTAGAGGTTTAACCATAACAAGACTACCTTGTCTCATTTATTGGCATAATCACTGGATTTTAGCTTACTACATTTAAATATAACAACGGTTTAAATGCATTTTTTATTTCATAATTTAAGTTATTTAGCATTTTTTTCTTTAACTTTTTAAAATAGTATTTTGGTTCTGTATTTATTTTTAATTTTCACAATTTTAGTCATTTCTTTCGCTAGAGTTCACCCTTCTCGTTGGTAGAGATAAATTCAAAAGATGCAGGACCAAAATGTCACCTTAAAAAGTTAAAGGATGAAAACGCTAAATGACGGGCAAAATATTTTTTCGATCCCGTAAAATTAGGTTATTATTTGTTTTGGTACCACAATTTTTCAGTTTTTTTGGTCCCAAAATGTCACGTGCCATGCACATGGGACATAACAGTTTGGGACAAAACGAACTGAAATGGACCAAAAAAGCTGAAAAACGTGTTTTATAGGACTAAAACAGCCACCTACCCAAATTATGATACCAAAATAAATAATGTCATAATTTTATAGAACCAAAAAAGCATTTTGCCCTCTAAATGACTTAAGATAAGGGCCCATAAATGCATTTATTCATGTAACATGTATTAAAAAAAAAAAAAAAAAGAGTAATTAAAAAGAAAGTGTATTTACCTCGCAACTCCTCTATATTTCGACACTCCCCGCGAAAAACCACTGCTTTTCCTGTAATTTCAACAGAAAGACTTGCCTCGATCAATATTTTTAGGAAAAAAAACAAACAAAAATTTACATTTCTTCCGACAAGATTAAAACTAAATTCCCATTGATCAAATCGCTTGCCTTCTTAATGATCCAATGTATTCTTCTCTAGATTGTCCCTCCATTTCTATCAGCTCCTTCTCATATGTTGATAACTACAATTGTGAAACATAGGAATCATCAGCCCCCAATTGACCATGTTTCATTAACTTTCCTACGTTAATGCACAGATTATATGATTATTAAACTTAAGGGTGAATTATATTGACGGCCCTGAGGTTAGGCTAAATTGCGAACATCCCTTGTCTTTAAAAAATTACAATTACACCCCATGAAGGGTGTTAGTGTAATGTTTTTCAAATGATGTTTGCGTAAGCTTTACTTTTGAATAACTATAACCTTCGAGGTGTAGCTGTAATTTTGGCTTAACCTCAGGAACCGTCAACTTAAACAATGTTGTGACGACGATGTAATGAAGTCAAGTACCGGGAAGTTGAGAATAGTGTCTTGACCCCAATACTTAAGTGCTGCCAAGTCATAGGCGTGCGCGGCTGCTTCTTCATCATCATAAGCACCTGATCAGGACCAAACAACATGAAAATCCGATCATCAACAATGAGTTTCTTTGCGGAAAACAATGTTTCTGTGTATCAACAGAAGAATTTAACGATTATTATGTAACATACCAAGATAGACTGCACAATTTCCATCGAATCATGCATGATCCCACCAAGAAAAACAGCAAGAACGAATAAAATTAGTACTGGCTTATTACAATAGTACTAAAACATAACATGTACATTGAAGTAGTACACATGAATACTTACCTTGTCTGCCTTTCTTGTTTTGTGCCTCATTCCAGCAATTCTTGTCCCACAAATGCGCCTCGTACCTCCCCGTCCATCGATGCCTAAACCAACATCCGGACAACCCTTTTAATAAAAAATGACATACATACAACGTAAACCAAATACTAACATTATCAACATATCCAAACTAGACCTTGTAACCCCGCGATAAATTGAACTACGTTGAGGTGGGGAGTCTCGAGGGATGGTTTTCCTAGTACGTTTTGCTTTCATCCTAGGATTATTCACTGGGTTGGCACCAACACTAACGTTGGAGCTGTTCTTGGAGGTCTCCGGTGACGACTTGGGCGCCATGAGATTAGAAACCTCGATCAATCGATCAACGGTTAATAATTGGTGGAAAAATATGACTAAGTCTACAAATAAAGGGGATTATAAAGGAGAAAGAGGTGAAAAAATGAGGGTTGGCAGTGGCAGGGTGTTGTGTGCTGGCAAATGGCAGCCGGCTGATTGATGTGGCCGTCTCAGACCGGCCTCTGCAGTTCCCTTCTGTCTTGTCCTAACCTGGTTTTTGTGTTATTTGATGTTTCATTAAGACATGATGATATTTGTAGATAAAAAGTGCAGTGATTTAATTAATTACTTAATTTCTAGTCCTGGTTGGAATATTGTGTAATTAATCCACAACGAACCCTATCTGCCCAACTTCCTCAACTAACTCTTTGAGTTTATAATTATAGTGATTAATATATATGTATATAATTAATATTTTTTTTTTGAGTGTAGAATTTGGTCTTTGGAGGTTAGTTGATGAACAACTTGAAATGATTGAGATGTTGTTGTTGGGTGGCTTTAAGGAACTGAAATTTTGGGCTCGTTAATGAGTAATGATTATACCATGCACTCTATTTAGATTGGCTAGACTTAGGCCAATGAGCCCTGCTTCCCGATTTTTTTTATTTTTTTTTTTTTTAGTGAAAATGATGAATTATTATTTATTTAAGTAAATTAATTTATAATTATTATATTATATATTTATATTTAATAACTATCGACAACTATAACAATTATATATTAATCATCAATATAAATTAATTATATTTAATCAACAGTTACTATTAAAGTAGAATAATGCCTCACACGTTGTTGGGGCTCGAACCCATGATTATAGAGTCATAGGGTCTCAACTTCGTGAAGTTGAAGGTTCGAATTTTATGAACGTGTATATATATATATATATATGTTTACTTGTATAATAATTTATCTTTTTTTTGTTTTTTAATGCATTATTTGAATTGGATTATTAATTTATTTAATTCATGTTTGAATTAGAATTTATGAATGATGTAATGAAACGTATTCAATTATATATATATATATATAAAGACGTCAATGGCGAAGATTAGCTAGACTCAGTCACTGCTCTAATGCCATTTGTTGTTTACACGTATATAGAAATAATTTAGGTCCCTTATATTTTCAATTCCATTAGTTAAGAAATTCTAGTAAATAATCCCATAATTTGAAGAAAATCTCATTTTCGATCCTTTAGCCAATTTTATTAAAAAAAATGATGGAAAAAATCACGTGCAAATCACCTCGTCATTATCTTTTCAAAATTTGAGAAAAACGATTACATGACTTGAACGTGATTTTTTTTCCGTCAATTTCCCAACAGAATTTGGTCTAAGGATTGAAAGTGGGAACTTTTTGATTTTATGGGATTATTTTCAAAAATTATGTAAGCAGTGGAACTAAAAATGTATAGAACCTAAATATTCTTTAGGTTAATTACATCCATGCTCTCCAAATTTTTGTTGTAGGTAGAAAAAAATTCTCATTAGATAAAAAGTTACATTTACATCCCTTAAAATTTTTCCGTTTTACATTAACTCCTATAAGAAATTTCAATTTTAATTATGTCCCGGAAACTTTTGTTGACGTATGTAAAAAGTATGAAGTATATACTATTTATAAATAAAAATATATAGGATATAGAATTATTCAGTTATATAAATAAAATATAGATAATATACAAAAGAATTAAATATTAACTTTTTATTAATAACAAAATAAAATTTGACCAATTAAGAATATGATAAAAACGCCTTTTATCTTTTTCAATCATTACAAATACCCATGAAAATATATAAACTTATACTTAGATCCAAAAGATATTTTCATCATTCCGAACAATATTATTTTATTTTATTTTATTTTATTTTTTTACCAGAACTCCATGATTGCATTTATGGCCTTTCACGGTTTTCCGATTTACATATGCAAAATATTACAAACATAAGAGGGTATAAACACAATTCGTTTATAATTACAACAAACTTCAAGAAACGTAAATATAATTTAACCCATATATACATGAATATATATATATATATATTTGAGATAAATGAAAGCACTATGATATCAATATATCAATCATAATTAATTAATCCAATATATTCATCAATAACCGAAAAATTAAAATAAGTACTACATAATAAAATATTCAATTAATGCACTTGAGTTCGCCCGTAGCACAAAAACCCATCATAAGTCATCCTAATGCTCTATTCTTCTTCCTCCACAACTCGTTCTTTTTAAGTTTATAATAAACGAGTATTTATAATTCTTTACTTTAATCGAAAACAATAATAAGCAATAGGGTAAATTGCGTACAGCTACTTCTTCTAAAGTTTGGCTTAATTATAAATACCCTCTCTTGTTTGAAAAATTACAAATATATACCCCCTGAGGTCCGTCTAACAAATAACACATTTTCGTCCATTTTTAGGTGAACTGACTAAAATGCCCTTATGCACTGAATTATTTTTTATTTAATTCTTAAATTTCTTTTGGACTACAATGCGCAGGGAGAGATTTCTTAAATTTTTTACATAGAAGAGCAATAATTCAATTTGTCTCGGTTGATTTTTCTACAATTTAATAAAAAGTTCAAGGGCAAAATGGTTAATTCCAGGCCTTTAGTTAAAAATTACAAACCTCAAGGGAATATTTATAATTTTTCAAATAATAAGAAAGTATTGATAATTATGTCAAATTTCGGGAGAAGTGTAATTACTGATGGCATCAATAAAATACAATATATAAATATGATGATATTTGAATTTAGACCTCTTCCACCCCTAAAATATAGGGATATATCAAAGAAAAGTGAGTATTTGAAAGCATTGGTAATATCAATGGTGTTGGTCTTATTAGCTGCTTTTTCTCAGATTTGTTTTGTTTTTAGAATATGAGACTGCACAACTCCTTTATTTTAGGTATATATCAAGACAGATACAGTTGTTGTCTTTTTTTTTTTTTTTTTGCTTTCTTTTTCCCCCCTTTTGAAGATAATTAAGAAACAATTAATAATTATAAATCAAACTATACAATTCAAGAAAGAAACTGCTATAAAAATAAACCATCACTAAAAAAAAATATTTGTCTGCACACATTAACATTCAAGAATGAATTTGATGTAACGTTGATTCACGCATGATTAGAACTTGGACGAGATGGGATAGGATAATAAATTATTGTGAAATATGCTTAGTTGTGTAGCGTAGGGCAAAAATTAAGTGTGGCAAAAAGATCCGCATCCACCCTTAACGAGGCGGGTAATGGGTCCTAACACTTAAGACCCACTCGGGTCCAAGGCGCGTCCCGAGTCCGCAAGGACCCACCCCAGATGTTATATATATGTTTTTTATTTTTTTTTATACTCGATATACAAATCAGATTTTTTTAAGTTTCATCCTCCAAATTAGAGTGGTGCCCTAAAAGTAAAAACTCACTTAAGTATTTGATGAACAATTTTATTTGTAATTGATATGTTGAATTTTTCTTAATATATATATATATATATATACATATTTGTAGAACAAACAAAAAAAAAATCGTAGCTGGGTTTATCGGGTTAGACCCGTCCCGACGGGTTTTCTACCAGGGTGGGCCGGGTCTCGGGTCCTCTCCAGAGTTGACGGGCGAGTCCCGGGTCCCATCCAAATCTGCCTCGTTGCCACCCCTAGCAAAACTTTATGATAATTGAATGGTAAAGTCTTACATAAGATTTGGCGGGCCTGACATTTTTTGTGGACCCAACATTTTCATTGGATAAAATCTTACGTAAGATTTTGTGTGCCCCATATCATATGAAAAGAATTCAAACAATGAGATCAAAATAAACATTATTCATTTATTTTTAAGGTTAAGATCGTGTGCAACCACTTATCCAACCATACAGCGGATTGTGTGCAACAAAATCGAACGAAGCAAAATGCAAGAAAAGAGACAATTACACCGCCGTTTGGTGTGATTACACGTAGATCTCATGTGGTTTGAGAAATTACATCTAGTACCCTAACATGTATTTTCGTCTAATAAATAGATCTAGGATTAGTCAAAATTTACCGAGTTTGCTGATATTTTCATATTTATAGTCGGTTAAAACAAATCTTTTTCTAACCAAATTACCCTTATACATGTTCACACGCTAATACATGTGAGTAGGTATATCTTTACCCCTATATGGGTAGTTTAGTCAGAATAAAGATCTGTTTGACTTGCAATAAACCAGTAATTGGGGTAAATATGAACTTCATTCAATTATTTTGCTAATAAATCTGTAAATTCGATAAATTTTAACAAACGGAATAATCTACTTGTTGAACAAAAACAAATATCTGGGGTACTTACTATAATTTCTCAAATCAAATGAGGTCTAAATGTAATTATGTCTCGAGTTTTCCTCAAGATATTAGTTTTTTGTTGTCTATGCACATACATCTGCTCTATTCACACAACTCTGAAGCTCTGGTTCCTTACATCTTTACCATTCTCAAAGCTTTAACATTATACATATAAAAAAGGATAAATTACAATCACCTCCCCTAAAGTTTAGCATAATTACAAATACCCTCTCGTTGTTTGAAAAATTACAAATACCACCCTAAGATTTGTAATTTTTAACCAAAAGTCTGAAATTGACTATTTTACTCTTGAATTTTTTATTAAACTTGTAGAGAAATCAGCCCCGATGCAAATTGCATTATTGCTCCTCTGTATAAGAAACTTAAAAAACCCCTCTCTGCGCATTGTAGTCAAAAAAAAAAATTAAAAATTAAATAAAAAATAATTCAGTGCATAAGGGCATGTTGACCAGTTCACCCATAAAAATGAACGGATCAATTCAGAGAGTAAGAAATTTAGACAGAACAAAGATAATATCTCATTTTCCAGTAGTAAGTTTGAGATACAAAAATTGCCCAGAAAGACCACCTAAACCACTTGTCCAAAACAGAAACTCTATCTTATGCTGCCAACAACCCGACCGTCAACTTCCACGCTGGGGATGCAGTGAAAATGATAACCCAGATTTGATGTACTAAAACAGACAAACACAGAATTTTTCATTGTCAAAAATATCGACTGAGTTGTAAGAAATACTTATTTTATATTCGATTTAAGACGTATTTTCCTCAATTAATTATGATCTTGAGTATCTAATGCAGTTGTTTGATCATAACGAGAGCAATTATTTGCCGAATTTTTATGATTTCATGATTTTATAATTGAAACATCGTATCGTACATATATATATATATATACCTGGTGTAAATATGTATGCAAATTGCCGATTTATGAATGTTCATCAAAACAAAAACCGACTAAAACTGGAAAAATCTCAAGATGCATAGTAGAATAAAAACTCGCGATATTCATTACCACAAGACTAAGCCAACTATTGCACAGACAACTACAGTAGATGGACTGATGATCATTCGGATCCATTGATGGTAAAAACATAACGACCCTGCAAAGTTATTGTAGAAACTAGATCTAAAAGTTGAGCAGATGGTGTATTTCCCAAACTTTCCTAGTGACCGTAAGTTACTACATTCATTTGATATGTTGTCGAATTTCAAGATTGCAAGAAGATAGACAACATTACTTGAAGGAAAAGTGTTTAAGGATGCTATAGTTTCATGATGTTGGACATAGAACAGTGATTCAACCAGCTGCGCTTTGTCATGTAACCAAAGACATGTAATAAAACAAAGGCCGTATATTTACTGTTACAAAGGTAAAAATTATGCAGAAAGGTCAACTGAGAAAGTTACCGATGGATGTCAGCATATGCAGAGTATAGGAATACTGTTGGCATCTCCAAAGGCACGGCTGAGGGACAAGCTTCGAATGATCATTATCTGCAAGGCAAGTAATTGAAAAACAGATCAATATATTTAGCCAGGAAAATTAAGTTATATGTTCAATAAACACGAGATGAACATCATTATCAAGTTAACGAATGAAAATGCATTTAGATAGTGCCAACGAGTACTAGAAGACAAGTTAAGCAAAATTACAATCAATAATAAGCAGAGCCAACGAAGATGAGACATACCATGACAACACCAAAGCAAACAAATGTTTACTGTAACTCCGAAAATCATCTTGAGACTATTAAAAGCTGCGGCAAGAAAAGGATGGCATCCACAACAGTCTTAGACACCAGCGCTTGAGCAAAATAAAACAGAACATAATCGAACTCAATATGATCACGAGTTCAAAGTTCCATGTATACTTTTAAGCGCGAAAGGGTAACAGATGATCTGCTGTTTGAAAAGAATTTAAAGATGGGAATCATCTTGTACTAGTCAGTCACATTTCAAGACAGTTCCTGCAACGTAGCAACTGGATTGTAACGGGGAAAACAGAAATATTGCAAAATGCACTTCATCAAGCAACAACATAATTTGCAGCGCAACGCTGTTGCTCAAATTTTCAAACGAATAGCGATCACATACTAGTCTTCTTACAATCTATTTGACAGTCAGTCTGTGAATAGAAGCTGTAATTAAAGATTCCTATTCACTAACTGTGTTCAATTGCCAGCAAAAGAAGCTTACGGCATCAAATTAGTATAAAGAAGTTTTCTAGCACATGCTGATTTTGATGCCAATGCCTCAAAGTTAGAATAAACTTCGGAAATCTTCTCTCACATAATGTCTGCTAGGATGTTTCCAGCAGTTAAGAATAATCTACATTCCAATTTAGTTTATTTGTGAATTTACAATCAACCAAACACATAGAACACCAAACTGCAAGTCCCGGGAAGCCCTGGTTCTGATGAATATGCCTTTTGTGAGGGAGAAGTCTGAAGATCTGGTTCGCTTCAAATATTCTTTTATTTGAGTCTCCAAACAAAAACTTGAGAACCCTGCTTTATCATAGACTGCTTCTGGAAATAGCAGTGACCACACTAGAAGTTGTTTAGGCCTGTTACCTCGAGTCGAATGGCCAAATGCAGTTGCAAAATCCTATGTCATATCTGGAGGGGAAAAAAACATATTATTAGATCCAAATATCAATCTCACAGGTATTAGAGATTATTCAGTACCCTGCATAATTCATGCATTTTAGGTGTACCGAAATCGGGATGGTTGTCCTGATGCCCAACTTGTCCTACCCAACCAACAAAAGATCCAACCCGTTGCTCACCCAGAGAAACCAAAAGAAACAAGGAAACGATCAGCTAATATTATTTTGAGCACTTAGCATACATAACTGCAGCACTAACTCATTAATTACTGCAAACCATAAAATCGCAGTAGGGTTAGTTAATAGATCGACACCCAGACAGCCGTAGGCAAGAAAATTAGCTAGTTAATTAGTCACCATGTACAATGTACCAGTTTTCCCTAACTAAAACCAAATACTTCTTGACATTTGGAAATTACTTTGAATTACTCGTGGATTACAAATTCCCGCATATTATAATTTCTGCATGTAGCAAATATGAAACCACCTAGGCCATTTAGAACTTAAAGCTTTTGTCATGAATCGCCAACTATGAAGACCCTCTCATAAAGAAAAAACTTGTCTCTAAGAATTGCAAGATCTTCATGGGTTTAAAGAAAAATATTTCTTCATAAAACTCCTCTCCTATTGCATGGCATTGAGATTTCTCAAACCATTGATCAAGTGCAACACTAGCTATATAATAGCCTCCCCTGTAAAATATTGGAAACGTTTCAAATTTCAGGTGTCCAAGAAAAAAGAGACATGATGAAACATAATCCAATGACGATTTAACAATCGTGTTGGCTACGTAAGTCAAAAAAAAAAAAAAAAGAAAGAAAAAAGAGAAAGAATACATATAAAATATTCATTAATGTATCTTCAATGTTTGGGGACTTAAGTTCTTGTGCAAACCCTAGTCAACGAACCGCAAAATATCTCTTACATATCTGATTAAATCCAGGGGTTGGGATGACCACTGGTGAAATGAACTAGAAGTCAATTAATTTGTTGTAAAAGTTGCAAGAAGCCTAAAAAATGAAATAGAGATTACAAGAGTAAACATCCACCAATGAGAACTTCCATTTTCTTTCTTTTGAATTGGTAAACTAGCATAAAGGAAGACATTAGACCGCATAAGAGACCTGTTATACTGGATGATGTATCTAAACTTCAATTGACATACTAAAAATTTTCAGGTCACAATTTGCTTCACTAAATCGTACGAAAACAGTTTTAGGATTTCTATGAACATCATTTAATGTGAATAAAACCAAGAACAATTTAACCTTGTTCATCACAATTAGAAGAAGTTGACCTCCAGAAGAATAGGCCAAGAAGCGATGTTTTATGGATAGCATTTTAATCCATATTAATTTGGAAAGAGCCAGTAAACCTTACTACATACTATAAAGACATATTTCCGGAAAAGTTAAATACATGAATACCAGTATAACGTCTGACTAACCAGTCAAAGATATTTCACGAAAAGTTCAAAAATTAATAGAATGAACTTTCATTGTGTAAAAGAATGAGTCTAAGAGAAATCAAATAAGTTAGGAGAAAACAGCAAGCTTGTAGCAAGAATAAAGACAGTCTAATATGATTTCAACAGAGAATATAAGCATATTTTGATAAGGTTCAATTAAATAAGACACATTATCCGCCATGCTTTCAGAAATTACAAGAAGACTATAGAGTCACCATGCAGCTATTGGTCATAATAATTCAACAATGCATGAGTTATACAGATGCAATAAATAATCCGGAAAACAATCATAAAGTGTAGTATAATTACCAGTCATGCTCTAAGTTCATGCATCTCCAAGCATCCAAAAAACAGTTCACATTTTCCGATCATGTGTTCAATCAGAATTTACTGCAGATGTTTGGCGGCTGGCAACCCTAGTGGACAAAATGACAGCTAATTCTTCGAAAGGTTAAGAGAAACATAGATTTTAGCTTTATCCACATTACTACTGCAAGCAGTTCTTTGAAGCCAGTTTATGCAGATGTCTGAGATTCCGGACTTGAAGAAAATGATGGAATAACACCACGTGGGATGTTGGTAGTCTGAAACTCCTTGCGATGCTGGAACTGCCAGTCTGATAGCAACTTTCCTAGCCTTTCCTTGAAAATTGGAGAAAGCATATTACAACTAGTTAAAACATCTAGTGATTGAACCACGCCTTTACTAACAAGTGTATGCAAAGCTGTTGATATTCCCTGACTCACAATCTCCTTCCTCTCCAGATCATAGTTATCCAACAAAATAAACAGAAATTCAAGAAGAGAATGTGTAATATCAATATATCTAGGGATCGAATGCACCATCAGAAGAATGGCAGGCTCAATATTCATAACATTATCCACCTTTTCATCAAAAAAGAGCCAATCATAAAACAAAGCAAGTTTCAAGTTTGCTTCAACATAGTGCTTCAAATCGTACTTTAGTAACCAACCTATCACAGCCCATCTGGGTACAATATCCGAATGGATAATTTCATTTGATGGATGGTGGGCACAGCATATAAATCTTACAATGTCAATCACCACAGCTTTCCTCTCAGGTACAGCAAGAAACTTCCTTGCAAACCAAACCTGGTAACGCTTTTGGCTGCCAAACTGCACACGAGTCAGCAAAAACCTCAACTGAGATTCCATTTCCGGAGTGACCCTAAGTAAAAAGTACCATCTTGAAGTCCGTGTACCATATATCTTAGAAACATCCACAAATCCATCAACTTTAAAGGCGCTTGGATTATACAACAAGTCTTTCCATATGGAACGGAACTCCGGTACATGAACCAAATCTTGCAAAAGCCTAACAAGATCCCTCCCAATTCTCAAACACAAAGAAAACTTCTCTCTCAACATTCTAACACAAAAACCAATCTCCATTTTCCTCAAAGACTCAATCTTCGGAATATTCATCACCCTGCAGTGATCAGCCAATAACCTCAGAAATACATACAAAGCCCCAGATAAAACCAAGGGCGCCTCTTCTAGCAAACAAACCCATTTGCTTGAGAAAAGGTTGACCATCTCAAAACACAACCACAAGTTCTCCTCACCAAAATCCCCACCAACAATCTGCCTCAAAAGGGCCACTAGCAAACCATCATACCCGACTGCAGACACATCAACCATCTCATGTGTCACCCAAATCAACTGCCTTTTCACAGAATCAACAAGTTTTCCATACAATTCAATTACAATCTTGACAAGGATGCTCGTGAAATACTCGTACCCATCAGTGATAACGCCATGCAAATGCTTAATGTGAACTTTAGCCAGGTGGGGTTCACATAAAATGCCATAAAGAATTGCCCTGTTTAAATTTAAGTACTCTTCCTGAGTTGGGATAGTTAGAGGAAAAGGGGGTCGAAGTTTAGGTTCAAGAACACAGAAAGCCTCTCTCAGAGTGATCTCAATAGGGTTTTCCGCCTCATGGATTGATCTTTTTATCAGTTTCTCCACCATTTCTATAAACAGAAAACTAAATCAGTAGCTCAGACATACATACCTCAACAATTCTATGCAGCATTCCCACCCTTCAACTGATTAACGAAGACGTAATTAAGCATAATTATTTGAAGAGTTCTTCCTCAATCACAGATGATACAAGATTTTCAACAAGCAGCATGACTGTTCTTCAGTCAGACTTGCACCTCGCCCGCGGGTAAACAGACTTTTCAATTGGGGAAGACTGAAGAGGGAATGGCTGGTGGAGGTGGAACTGATGAACTAAAAGTTTGGGCCTTTAGCCCACTAAAACAATAGCCCAATTTCCTCAATAATAAAAGCTTTAAGTCTTGCACCATGTTTGGTTTTTGTTTAGGGTAAATTACAACCACTTCCCTTGATGTTTGACATAATTATAAAAATTTTGTTCTTAAATTTTTTATTAAAATTATAAAAAAAAATTAGCCGAAGCAAATGCATTATTGTTCATCTGTGTAAAAAATTTAAAAAATCTCTCTTTGCGCATTGTAGTCCAAAAAAAATTAAAAATTAAATAAAAATAATTCAGTACATAAGGGTATTTTGGTCAGTTCACCCATAAAAATGGATAAAAATGGGTTATTTGTTAGACGATTACAAACCTCTAGGGGGTATTTGTAAATTTTCAAACAACAAGGAGTATTTGTAATTATATCTGTTGACATCAAAATATTTTGGAATAAATTATCAATTGAAGCCCAAATAAATCAGCTAAAATTGGTTCCAAAATAAAAGGCCATAATAAATTTGGTCTTGTCGTAAAAAATTAAATTCATAAGCCCATATTAAATTTGGATTTTATGTGTTTTTATGGGTCGATCCAAAATAAATATAAAGTTATTATTTTCGGTTGACTAAATCGGGCCACATCATGTTCAAAATGCAGTCCATCAGAAGATTGGTCCATGCCAAAGTCCACGGTGATCAAGCCCAATAGACATGAGCCCAAGCTACTGTAGCCCTACTCATGCCTATAAATAAGGCCTTCCACCATTCAAGTTGGGGGATTCTATAGAACGTTGGAGATAACACAAGACCAGAAGTCGCTCCATACATACAACAAATCAAAGGACTCAAGTCCAAAAGTCCTTTGCCACGACGAAGTTCTGCAACCGCGAAGGTTCTACGTCTTCCTCGGCATCAAATCCTTCAAGGCCTTGATACCAAATTTCAAGGTGCCACGTAGTTTGCTCCACAAATTCGGAGGAGATTACACATCAACATCTAAGAACAAACGTCACCCCTTGGACCAAAATTCAGAGAGAAGAATTAGGGATTACATTCACTATAGAGATTGTATCCATTTTTTATTTTAAATCAATATAATCATTTGTCCATATTTTTCTTGTCTCGTAATTATTTTTACAGACTCAAAATTTGTGTAAACAAATTTCTAGCACGCCCAGTGGGACAATCTCTACCCTGCATCTCTGCCTCCTACGTCAAAGTTCAAGTCATCACATCCAAACACTCAATGGCTCCCAAGAAGGATCAAGTCACCGTTGACGCCACTACCGCCGATCAATCCTCCACCGAGGGCAAAATTGTTGACACGACCCCTTCAAACGGTTCAAACTCGGCAAGTCCTACCGAGATCAACTCCAAGTCCACGCATTTCACTATCGCCCTCACCAAAATGGCCGACGCGACTGCAATGGAGGGACAACTAGCACAAATGGACGAAGCGATCGCTAATCTCCAGAAGATCATCGAGGAAAAAGACCTCCAAATCGTCCAATTGATGAGCAACCAAGAGCATATGAACGTTGAAGAAACCAAACACAACAACAAGCATGCCTCTTTCTCAAACCATGTTGAAAGTGAGAAGCAAGTGGATAAAGTACCACCAACGCATGACTTCGTGCAAAAGTCTATAATTCTGAAACATCTATTGCTACATGGTATGTTCAACAATTGCAAGAGATGATCGCCAACACCATCAAAGCCCAATACGGCGGAGCGGCCCAAAGCTCAGCCGCGTATTCAAAACCTTATACCAAGCGCATCGATGCCTTGAGAATGCCAATGGGATACCTACCGTCGGAACTGTGACAATTCTATGGAAAAGGTAACCCAAAACAACACATCATCCACTTCATCGAGACATGCAACGACGCCAGCACTGACGTTGACCTCTTGGTGAAGCAGTTCGTCTGATCGCTTAAAGGGAACGCTTTCGGTCGGTATGTCAATCTACAGCCTGAGTTAATTGATAGTTGGGACGAGATAGAGAGACGATTCCTAAACTGCTTCTACAACACCCGCCGGACGGTGAGCATGTATGAACTTACCAATGCAAGACAGTGGAAGGACGAGCCAGCCATCGACTACATCAATCGTTGGCGCGCTTTAAGTTTTAGTTGCAAAGATAAACTTTCAGAGGCCTCGACGATAAAAATATTCATCCAATGTATGCATTAGGGTCTTGTTTGTATCTTGCAAGGGATCAAGCCAAGAAGCTTTGAGGAGTTGGCTACTCGCTCACATAACATGGAGATAAGCATCACTAATCACAAACTCAAATTCCCAATTGTCTACCAAAAGAAGGAGTCAAAAGAGGATGAAGACTTCGTCACACCTGACGTCAAGGAGTCAATGGCCATCAAGCAGCTTCTGTCAAATTTCCGCCAAGCGAGAGGAGTGAAGGGCCTCAAAACCAACAAACGCCACGTTACAAAGATAGGCTTACTTTGGATGATGAAGACACGGCGGGAACGAACGTCGTCAGCGTCACTCCAACAAATGACTTGCATGTTTCGGAAAGCGAGGAGAAATCTCTACCATCTCTATCGGCAGCATCACCGAAACTTTGATTGAATAGTCTTGAACCCATACAAAGGCAGACCTCTGATGCTGACATGAAGCCTTTCACCAAGGTGGAATACTTTGTTGATGCCAAGCCCCACCTCGACACGAACAAGATGCAAGAAGCAACACCTCCAAAGGTCCCAGTTTGTCAATCAATCAAGGAAGCACACTCCAAACCCACTCCTTCAGAAAGCGATGACAAAAAGCTCGGCAAATTGACCATTAGTGAAGTGTTGGCTAGCAGAAGTCATAAGTCGAAGAGGCCACCTTACTCACCAGTATTCCCCTATGTGGTACAGTCCGACGAAAAATACAAACAAAACTCGTCACAATATCATGTTCCTCCTATCCAAAGGAATCAAACAACGAAGTAAGGTGAAATACAACGACCCTCAAGGTGCCCAGGTTGAACTAATCTAGCCCGTCACTGGTCTACACACATTGGTCTCAAGTAAACTACTCCTGTTGAAAAATCAACTCGAAGAAATATCGGGGGCATTGATCCCAAAAGCTTACCACCTTTTGGCGAAAGTAGGGTACGAGTTTTTTTGCTCCATCTCAACTCAGCAAGTTAAATATCGAGTTGACTGGTGAAAAGATCCATGGGTTGACTGAAGCGCAACACGAGTTGAGAAGACAACGCTTCCGTGTCGACCAACCACGTACTGGCTTAGGCTTCACTCTAGATGAACCTGTAAGGATGCACGTGAAAAAGAAAGACACTTGTGTAGCCACTCAGTACATCGCAGTGGAGATAGACGAAAATGATGAAATTCAAAGACCAAACAAGCCGAATGAAAATGACGAAAATCAAGCACTTCATATATCTCGGCCCTGGGAAAGTAAGACGCCATTCCTACTCATCCCTCAAACAAGTCAATCAAAGTGAAGCGACGCCTCGTCAGACGATTGCATGATCCAAAAAGCACTTCAAATAAGGAGGACGAAGAAAGCATGAAGCTACATCCATCCAACCACACCAGTGTTAACGAAGACTCTGACTTAGACATCTTCAAAAATGAGATCCAAGAAGCTCCCATGAAAAACTTGAAAATGGAGAACATGAAACCTCCGTCATCTCAAATCGAAGATACGGCCTCGACCTTGCAAATGATAAATTCATGAAGAAGATGCTCCATGATGCACGAGCCTAAATTGTATGTTACTCCTGACCCGCATGAGTATAAATTGTGTACGGCATCCCTCCTGTTAAAAAAAAAAAGAGAAAAGAAAATTCAAGTTTCTTTTAACTACGTTTTGACTTAATCCCTTCGCGGGGTACGTAGGCAGCTTGGGTATATTCGCTCAAGTTCAGTCATATTTTCAAAAAATTCTTTGTTGTTATCTACGCTACATCCTCTCGTCATGTTAAAAAAAGTCGAGAAGGAAGAGGGCAATGCTAAGGTTGGTTGGTCTCGTCTCCAAATTAAACAAGTCTTGAAATTTCGATTTATCGCAAATGCGCGTTACAATTGTTCGTATCACGGTTAACATCAACAAAAAAAATGCTCAAATGAAACACAGTGAAAGTTTCACGAAAGAAATACTTTTATTGCATCAAAGATCCATTTACATTTTTTAAAAAAAAAAAAAAGCAAAACAAAACAAAACAAAGAGGAAGTAACGCTAAATACTAAACACTCAGGCGGACAAGTTGAAAGTTGTCAAATCTCATATTGAGTCTTCAAGAAGCACATCCATCTTCTTCAACTCCCTTGGTTGGATTTTTTGAACAAATATAAAGTGTCTTCAAGCAATGGGGTCTTCTCTCTCTTGGCGACCATGTCCCTCGAGGTCGGACAAGCTCTCTTCGGCTTCTTGGCTAGGGTTTTCTCACTGAAGTAGAAAAGGCTTCTCATCAAGTGCTTCACAGCTTGGGGGCAATGGCCAAGGTCGTTCGAGTCGAAAAGCAGCTTTCGCTCAGGAAATGCATGAACAAGACATCGCTTGAACAGAGATTGACCGAATCGGAGGTAAGCATGCCGTCTAAATCAGTGGGAAGTCGGTGGCGCGCCAAAAGTAAAGATCACGACTTCATGGCATGGGGGGATCACAAGCGTCATCACGCAACAACTCCTTGGAAGAAAAGACGATCTCATCGTTGAAATCCCGAAGCACAAACGGCCATGAAGATTCAACTTTTTCTAACGACTTCTCTGATGGTGGAAGGCAAGACGTCACAGAAGGCATCCTAGCTCGAGGAAAGCTTGAAGAATGTCTTTATAGCGATGAAGGTGAAAAAGGGACGCGCGAACGACGACGTGGATTTCGACTTCGTGAAGGACGCTTTCACGATGACCTCACTCTTCTTCTATGGTGAAGATCTTGTTGCAGGTGCACATGAAGAGAAATGTGCGAACGGCAACATGGATCTCGACTTCGTGAACGATGCTTGGACGATGGCCTCGCTCTTCTTCTATGGTGAGGATCTTGTTGCGGATGCACATGGAAGAGAAATGCGTGAACGGCAGCATGATTTCTCAACTTCGTGAAAAATGCTTGCATGTTGGCCTAGCACGTCTTGCGAGAAAAGGGGATGTCTTGCATAACTTGGACGGTAGAATTCTCCATGAGCCCCGTCGATGATGATGTGATGACTTGAAAGTGCAAACTCGATGTCGGCTTCAACGTCATGAAGGGAATGATTGTCCACCAAGACCTTAGATTGAGAAGAAGTGTGGGAACGGGAGTCAAACTTTCTCTCGTCATCTCTTTGGAACACCGATGGATGTGCACGACTTGTGCAAATTATGGAACCTCGGATGGTTGAACAATGTCGGCCCTCCATGGATGTACAAGGGAGTGCTTTTGATCTCGAGGTTGTCCTTGCTGCTTCAAATGACGGTGCCTGAGAATGGCTCATTGAGATCCTCAAAGTCCATTCTTACCAAACAAGAAAATTTACATGAGAAAAATACAAGTCAAAATCGTGAAGAGAAATACATGTGCATTTGTATGCTTGAAAGTATTCATAAAAGTTCAAAAAAAAAAAAAAAAACTCCTCTCATTGATGAAACTCCCATAAACGTGGTGTGTCGAGATCTCTTGAATTTGGTTGGAGTTGGCACAATTGAAGTTGGAGTAAGGCCGGAAGACATGCCCTAAGAGCCGCCTTTGTTGTCAAATTTGTGAATGCACGGTAGATAGAAGTGTTCTTTCGTCACTTTGATTTGAGAAAAAATTGTGATATAACAATTGTCCTTTTATAAGGATAATTCAAGACATAAAATATGGTAACTTTCTACCCCTGATGGAAAGCTGAAGAAAAGGAGCAGCAAGGGAACTCACAATGCAAATATTGGAAATAAAGAAAATTGCATGTGCTCTTGACAATGATTTGGATGCCTCATTTTGTTCATTGAGGGCTCGTGTCTAAAACAGGTTGGAAAAGGAAATAGTGAAATTGTTTCCTTGATCTTGCTGAGAAGAAAGTAAGAAATATATATATATATATATATATATATTCAAAGTAAAGGCAATTCCCTTTTCATTCGGAGGAATAGATTTTTGCACCTCTTTGAATGAATGAATATTTTGTAGCCAAAAAAAAAAAAATCCATCCTTCAAGTCACGCCTTCGACAACAACTGACATATTTTTCGCCAAGCCTTAAAGTGGGGCATATGTTGACATCGAAGTATTTTGGAATAAATTATCAATTAAAGCCTAAATAAATCGGCTAAAATTGGGTTCCAAAATAAAAGTTCATAATAAATTTGGGCTTGTCGTAAAAAAAATTAAGTTCATAAGCCCATATTAAATTTGGATTTTATGTGTTTCTATGGATCGATCCAAAATAATTATAAGTTATTATTTTGGGTTGGTTAAATCAGGCCACATCATGTTCAAAATGCAGTCCATCAGAAGACTGGTCCATGTCAAAACTCACGGTGATCAAGCCCAATAGACATGAGCCCAAGCTATTGTAGCCCTACCCATGCCTATAAATAAGGCCTTCCACCATTCAAGTTGGGGGATTCCATAGAACATTGATAAGACAAGAAGTCACTTCATACATACAACAAATCAAAGAACTCAAGTCCAAAAGCCCTTTGCCACGACGAAGTTGTGCAACCGCGAAGGTTTTACGTCTTCCTTGGCATCAAATCCTTCAAGGCCTTATACCAAATTTCAAGGTGCCACGTAGTTTGCTCCACAAATTCGAAGGAGATTACACATCAACGTCCAAGAACAAGCACCAACCCTTGGATCAAAATTCAGAGAGAAGAATTAGGGGATTACATTCACTATAGAGATTATATCTATTTTTCATTTTAAATCAATATAATCATTTGTCCATATTCTTTTTGTCTCGTAATTATTTTTGCAGACTCGAAATTTGTGTGAACAATATCAAATTTCAGGGGAAGTAACTATAATTTACCCTTTTTTTATTATTATTATTTTCTTACACCATGTTTGGTTGTGTTTTCAATTTTTAGTGGGAAGTGGTGTAATTTGAATAGATTTATGTGTGAAAATAATAATATGGTTTGACTAGTTGATGTGATAGTTTTTTATTTTGTCTTTGGCATCAAATTTATATTTTTTTATTTGATATAAATGATAGTTTTATTTTTTATTATTAATGGTGTCAAATCAAGTATATTTTTTATGTATTTAAAATTAATAGTGATGTAACAGTAGAGAATTATAAGAAAATATATTATTACTTTACTAGCCGTCATGACACGTCATTCCTGCATGCATATTATAAATAATTTTTTACGCTTTAAAATATATTATAAATAAGAGTAAAATATATAAACTAACATGTCACATTAAAAAAAGAAAAAAAGAAAGAAAGAAAAAACTAATTTATCAATTAATATAAAATTTGAAAAGTTGAATAAAGTAGTTTTCATATCACTTGAGGGTTATTTTTTGTATTACAAAAAAGTGGTGCGGCGGTGTCATTAACCGCCACTTGTGAGTAAAAAAGAAGTTTTTTTTTTTATGTATGTAAATATGTAATAAGGGATAATTACACCTTCTTTCCTTAACGTTTGATGTAACTACACGTAAACCTCTACGATTTGAGAAATTACAATATCTAGTACTCTTGATATTTATTCTTGTTGAATAAATAGATCCATCAATTAATCAACATTTATGAAATTTGCTAATATTGGAGAAAAAATTGAGTCAAAATTTATATTTACCTTGATTGGTCCAAAAAGATTTATTTGACTGCAATAAGTCAGTAATTAGTCAATCGAGATAAATACATATTTTCATTCAATTTTTTTTTACTGATGTCAGCAAATTCTGTGAATTTTACTAAAGATGAATCTATTTGTAGGACTAAATGCAAACGTTCAAGGTCTTAAGTGTAATTTTCAAAACTAGTAAAATTTTTACGTGTAATTACATCAAATATCATGCAAGTTAGTGCAATTATCCCTCTAACAAAAGTAATGATTTAGATTTTATTGGTAATAAAATATTTTCAAAGAGAATACATAGAAGTAAACATTTGTATCAATTTTCATCCTTGGTTCAAAAACTGAAAAGGAAACAACCAAATAAAGAATTAAAATGTAGGGGAAAGCATTTTATTTTGTCTAAAATACATTAAGGCAATTTTTTATTTTTCTTTTTTTACCTTTAAGATCTTTAACGAAATTAAACACGCATACCGTACTTAAATTTATGTTCTAGTAGTGTCAAACACGAGTAATTACATATTTATTAAAAAAATATTATGGTAAATTCCAGCCACATCCCCGAGGTTTGAAATAATTATAAATATTCTCTCGTTGTTTGAGAAAATTACAAATACTACCTTTGGGGTTTGTTATTTTTAACCAAAGGCCTGAAATTGATTATTTTGCCCTTGAGCTTTTTCTTAAATTGTAGAAAAATTAGTCGAGATAAATTGCATTATTACTCGTCTGTGTAAAAAACTTAAGAAACCTCTCCCTGTGCATTGTAGTCTAAAAAAATTCAAAAAAAAAAAGAATTAAATAAGAAACATCAATTTGCATAAGGGTATTTTTGTCAGTTCACCCATAAAATTGGATGAAAATGAGTTATTTGTTTAGACGGTTACGAACCTCAAGGGGGGTATTGGTAATTTTTCAAACAATGAGAGAATATTTGTAATTATGCCAAACCTTTGAGGAAGTAGCTGTAATTTACCCAAAATATTAATAAAACTCAAACCTATAATTTTAAAATATGAGATCGCGAGGCTTTTTTCACCCTATTTTATTTATTAAATTTGATTACGGGTAATTAGATTGAATGATAAATATGCAAAAATAACGAAAAGAGTGTTCTTCATGCACAAATTAGGAAAAGTTTAGTTAAATGTAAATTAACACAAGTTTTTTTGCAATAACGGGTTCACACACTACAAAAAAAAATTAATTATTCCCTACATTAAAAAATCAGTACGGCTTAAAAATCATCAGTACATGAATACTGAAAAAATATTAATGAAGACATTATAAATTATACGACTAGATATAGTCATTAAATTAACAAAGAAAACATCAATTATATAATGTTCGACTAGTATGGATGTACATATATATTATTTTTATTCAAAAGTTTACGTGATAATTCATCACTTTTTTTATTTTTCTATAAACGATTATAACCTATTAAGTTTTTATTGTGGATTTAAACTAATGTGTACTATTTATGAAAGTATTCTAAAATATGTCAAGAAATAACAATTTATTTTGTTCTAACTGTATCATATTTTTTTTTGGTAATTTTATCAGTAAAAAGACCTTACTATGCCAAAAACCCTAATATCTATACCAATCTATACTAATATCTATATTGATATAAAAAGAAAACCTCATTTTTACTTACAAAGAGTTGTTACTTACACTACGACACTAATTTTTTGTTATGCCAATAATACACCTGAGTTGGTTTCTTTTCTTTCTTTCTTTCTTTCTTTTTTTTTTTTTTGAAAAATGTGATGTGTTGGTTATATATATTTTTTATTATTTATAATGTATTTTATAATATGAAATATTATTTATTATATGCACAGAAGGACGGCGTACCACGTCAACTAGTATAAAAATAAAAAATTCTTGTTTACCCACAAAGAGCGGTTACTTACACCACAACACCAATTTTTCGTTATGATAATATTACCCCTAAGTTGGTTTCTTTTCATTACTTCTTTCTTTCTTCTTCTTCTTCTTTTTTTTTTTTTTGAAATTTTTGTGTTAGTTTATATATATATATATATATATATATATATATATCTTTCTTATTTATAATAATATATTTAAAACATGAAATAGTATTTATTATATGCACGCGAGGACGGCGTATCACATCGATTAGTCTTAAAAGCATTAACATCTTAACTTATTCAAATATTTTAAAATTTTATTTTTAAAATAAAAATCAACATCTTACAAGTTTCTAAAACATTTTATAACACGTAAGAGTTTATAAAATATTTAAAAGAAATTTAGTCAAGCACCCTCTCATTCGAATTCGATTCTATTATCGAACAAAAGCCAAACTCAATTCGTGTACACTCGTGCACAAAAATATTACGAAAAGTTAGGTCAGCTATATCAAGATGATATTCCTGACCAACTTCTTGCTCCCAACTCTTTCTTATGGAGTAGAGTTAGGTAAACTATGCAGGAAAAATGCAAGCAATCCATTTGTAATATTATAAACTAGCGTAAAACCCGTATTATGCACGATTGTATATATATTCTTAAAAAAAATAAATATTTCTTTATAATATAGTAGGTTATAAAGGAATTTTTAAATAAAATAAAATTTTTATTTTAATAGGCAAAACATAATAGTATTATATTTTTAATCTATTTTGTTATTATTAAAAATAATATTTTCCTACCGATACGATATATTTCTACTTATCAAAAAATTATATTCATATAAGAATTACCTTTCAGACAATAGTGACATTCGATTAAATATACAGATCACCTTTAAATATATTCAATCTTACATAAAGTATAAAAAATAAAAAATTAGTTAAATATATTGTTTGGATTATATAATTCTCTTCCATAAAAAATTACATTAAAGTACATAAACACCATCACGGGCAAAGGAAAGAATTTTTAACTTTTATCGGGCGCAAAGAAATCTTACAAGATGAAAGTGTAATGGTAAATAAAAGAATAAATTGACGAAAAAAAATTCAACAATTAAAACAACAAATAGTTATCATGCATTTCTCTAATAAATTTTTACTGCATTAATTAAAAAAAAAGTTAGCAACAGAAAAGAAAACACATGAAAAAAATTATAATGATGAAAAAGATAAAATATGCAAAAGTTTAAAATACATAATAGATTGAAATGTACATAAGTAAGTCATAACTGTAATATTTTTAATTGGAGTAAAGTACAGACAACCCCCAACTTATGGGCGTCTTGCACTTTGTCCCTGATTTTTTTTTTTACACTATCACAACTCAACCTTTATGATTTGTAACGTAATGTCTTTTTTTGTTTTTTTCCACTTTTTCGGTGAATAAAAATAGAATATTCCATCTGCATGAACAAACACACTTGTAATTGGATTTAGGATGGGATAAAATTGTAATTTCACACTCCATCCTTCTTCTTTAATTTCCAAAAAAAAGAATACAAACAAAATAATTAAAAAAACCAAAAGAATCAATAAGGGTCTTCTTCGTCATCTGCCATTGCAAGTGGATGAAGAAGAAGATCCTTCAACAATTTTGCTTTCGTTTTTGCAAGAGTTGTTGAAATCCTTGCAGAGCTTGCTTTTGCTTTCATTTTTTAACAAAGAATTGAGTATTGACAAAAGTAGAGGAGGAGGTGGTGGGAATAGTGGAGTTGTGGACGGACTGTTAGATTTGTTTTCTTTGCCCTCGCTTTAATCGATCGTATAAATGTGGGGGGAGTGGGGGAGGTGATGGTGGGGTTAGTGGTTGTTCTAGTATGCAAGATGGAGAAGAATTGTGAGTTGCAACAGTTGTGGTTGGGTCTTAATTACTATTTTCAAACGATGGATTTCTTTTTCTTGGGTCTGCTTGATTTGGGTTCGGGCGGCTTTTGGTCTTCTTCATCCATTAGAAATGGTGGTGGATCTGGGTGTTCTTCATCAACTGGCAATGGCAGATGAAGAAGAAGACTATTATTGGGTCTTGGTGAGCGAAAGGGGTGGACGACAACGGTCTTGGGCGCGAAGGTGGTGGTGCAGCGACTGAAGGTGGTTGTTGGCTGGCAATGGCAGATGAAGAAAAAGACATTCTTGAATTTTTGATTTATTTATTTATTATTTTTCTTAGACTGGGGTATCGAAATATAATTTTATCTAGCCTTAAGTTCACCGTAAAGCGTCTGTGTTCAACGATCGAAATATTCTCTTTTTATTCTCCTAAAAGTGAAGGAAAAGGCAAAATACTACAAAATGCAAAGGTGAGTGTTTGAGTGTAAAAAAAAAAAAAAGGTTGGAGGGCAAAGTGCAAAGACTCTAAAATGTTGGGGGTTCTGCATTTAACCCTATTAATTAAAAAGAAAAAAACGGGCAATATTGATATGCTATAGGTTTATAGCAACTTGCAAATCATACTGCTATTTATTCAATTTTTATGAAACTTTTGGGAGCAATATAAATTATAAAGTATAAATGGGATCATAATATGACTTATAGAGACTTTTAAAAGATAAAATATGAAACTTTATTTACATGTGTTAAAAGTTGGTCCATGACCCTCACAGGCCTCTATCACCTGGAAGGCCCAAAACTTACAGCGGTAGGCCCAGTCCAGTCTTTCACCCGACCCGGCCCTATTATTTTGTATAAGGTTCCTATATATATGTTGTCTAAGCCCTAAATCTATTTTCAGCCTTAGATTTTCTACTCCTCTGATATTCTCCTCTTGCCAAAATTTGCCTACCCTTGCCGTGTGTCCGTGATTCCTCCTTTCCCTAAATCAGCTTTCCATCACTTATAAAATGGCTCTCTTTTCTACCTCAAAGATACACACTGATCTGGCTTTCTACTTTTCTTTTGGTAACAAAAGTCCTTTTCTTCGTGAAAAAGCCTTGGTGGCATTTCTGGCCGTTGACAGTGGTTGTGTGACTGGGTTGGTCACTGTGATTTGTTCACACCGTTTAAGTCTTGGTGCAACCGGTGTAGAGTGCTGACTTCTGTGGTTGTGACTGCTCACTCGGATCTTGGCTCCCTGAGCCTAATAATTCCGAATCGGCTCCATTAATATTGTTTATATTACCTCTGTTAATATTCTTGTTTCATTTCCCCTTTTTGGTCTGTATAAAAGGATTTGAAGCACCCATCCCCTTTGTAATTTGATATATATATATATATATATTCAAGATCTTTGTGATCCACTTGGTGGTGTGTCCTCCTAACAATATGAAAACTCAAGTTAATTAATTTATAGCTCATGTTTTGAAGTGATAAAAAGTTTAAATGTAATAACTTACTAACATGTAGATTCTATTCTTTCTTTCTAAAAAAAAAAAAAAAGTGAATCACTAAATAAGATTTTTTCATTTTATCAAAGGAATGAGCTAAATAACCATGATCTTTTTTCATTAACAAATGCTTTTATTTGTTACAATTTAATTAAAAAGTAGTTTTCTTTTCACTGCACTTATACATATGATGCAAAATCTTTACAAAATTTATTGAACTTTGAGGTTTTTATTTTTTTATTTTTTTTTTTGTTTAGTTCGACCATTTACAAAAATAAAAGTTTTTATAATATTACAATTTGTTTTAAAAAAATTCAACGATTTTTCTCCAAAAAATTGTGCGAGTTAATTAAATTTGATTTGAAAATTTTATCAACAATGATCTCTCATATATAAAATCAAAATTTTAAAAATAATATTTGTTTAATATTTCAAAAAAATATTGTATTATTAGTGATTATTTTATTTGTTTAGTAAAATGAACTAAACACAAAGATTAAATATCTCAAAGTTCATAATTTAAATTTTATAAAAGTTTTACTACAGATAAACAAATATAGTAAAAAAATTTAATTTTTGAAATTAAAATTAAGAAATAAAAGAAATGAAATAAATTAACCAACGTAATTGTGTCCCAAATAAAACTATCTAGTAGGGTTTTTTGAAATGATGATAGATGATGGAATGAATTTCTTGAACTTAAAACTATTTTGGTGGTTTGTTTTGGATATGAAAGTTGAGTTTTTGGTTGTTATAATAATTCTTCCTTAAAGATTTAAATAAGATATATACTTCTTTTCTTGAAATCTTTATCTCCTCCAACTCATTTCCATAAATTAAGGAATATATGTGTAAATTATTGGATGAATTAAGGGAGTAAAATAAATTATTCTAACATTTAAAAATCTTAAGTGTAGCCAATAAAAACTTTCATTATAATTAAATAATTCAAAATTCTAGAAATTAGTATATGGTCAAAATGAAATAGATAATTGGTTTTCGAATAAACCAAAGGGGATAAAAGAAGAAAAATTAGTGATGAGAAAACTCAGAATATTAATTATCACAATATTATGTTAATTCTGAATGATAAACATATATGTATACACATTTTAATTGAACAAAAATGTTTGATTATCATGTCTTTAAACACAATAAATAAATAAATAAATACAAAAGCCAAAAGCAAAAGAAAATATTGTACATCTTTTAAACTTGAAGTAAAATCACCAAATAAAAAATTAAAAATAATACTTAAGATATATAAGGGATTGAATTAACCTCTGTATTTATTATTAATTTAACGCATATACAAAATTTTTGATTAAATTAAAATATATAAAAGAAGAAGAAAAATTCAAACAACCAAGTGTAGATTTTTATCAGAAAAAAGAGCCTGAATTACGCACACATGAAAATAATTTTCATGTAAATGTAAAGATTTACAAAGAATATGATTATAGATTTAATACAATCATATTAGATAGTTCGAGAAATCAATTACATAATAATTAAAATCAGGTGATTCTTTTCATCTTGTAAAACGTCATTAACAGGCAAATTAAAAAAAATAAAATCTGAAAAAGAAGAAAAAATTTAATGGATGAAATTATAATATATAAAAAAAGAATTGGTGTATAAAAAGATACGAAAAGATAAATATTAATATAAATAAAACCTACATGTCAGATTAAGTAGAATCATACAGATATATGTTAAACAAAGTATGTAGCTATTAACAGTAAATAAGTTTGTTCCTTATAAAAAAAACAAAAAAATAATAATAAAACATGAAAAAGAATAACAAAGTAAAATATAAAATAAAAATTCAATGGATGACACTACAATATATATATATATAAGAGTTGGTGTATAAAAAGTTAAAAAGAATTAAATATTTAAACAGAAATAAAAATTAAATGCACATTAAGTAGAATAATACAAAAGAAAAATTAAGAAGGACATCATACAAATCGAAACAATACAAATAAAAATGCAATGAGTGAACACATCAAATCACATAAATAATTGAAGAAAATATAAATTTCAAAAAATTAATGAAAAATAAAGAAATTACTCAAAACTAATATATGAAAGTAAATTTAGAGCACATGATAATAAACAATTGAAGTACTAAAAATTTTTTATTTCCAAAAAGAAATTTTGCAAATGAATAATTTGTGTGACTGTAAATTGTAATGAGATAAACCATCAATCCAAAGGGAAAAAAAAAAAAAATTAGTACACTAACTTGGCTCTCGTTCAATTTTCGTACACTAACTTTGGTAATTATCACATTTTATACATTATGTTGCAATTTTACTTCAATTAAGTCCAATTGACCGGAATTTGCTGACGTAGCCAATTTTTGCTTATGTGTCCGGCGAAATTAACCACGTCAGCACATGACGTAGCCTGCGACTGATGTGGCGGGATGACTTGGATGTATTTTCTTCCATAAGGATGAATTTTAGTACACTAACTTTAGCATGGTTTAATTTTAGTCCAATAACTTTGAATGAGGTGAAATTTAAGTCCCCTGTCATTGTGTCTAGGGGTTGTCACTGCTCATTTATATTTATATTATAAAAAAATTAAATATAAGTGTACCGCTGAAAACGGTACACTTATATATTTATGACTGGTCGCTAGTTGTGAGCTGTACTCACGACCAACCCTCAATTTTTTTTAAATTTGTTAATTCTTTATAATTATTAGTTAAAGTTAAAATAATAATTATTAATACTTAATTTGATATAATTAATTAATAATAATTTGATAATTGTTAATATAGCTATTAAATTAATTAATTAGAGAATAATAAATTTAATAATATAGTTGTTAATATTAATAATTTGATATATATATATATATATATTAATTATTGAAAATTTGATAATATAGTTGTTAATCATAACTTAAAAAATAGATAATTATATATTTTATAATTATTAATAATTTGATAATATATTTGTTAGTTATTTATAATTATTAATATAGTTGATATTATTATAGCCGAGATCTTTTCCTTTTCACACTTATCAGTTCAGTTGGATCATCTATTTTTTAAACTATGATTAACAACTATATTATCGAATTTCTAACAATTAATCTATATCAAATTAATTTATATTAACAACTATATTATCAAATTAATTAAAATTATCTTAATAATATTACATTCCGTACGAAAAAAATAAAAATATTATATCATTATTATAATTATTATTCTGTACTTAAATTTAATCTCATTCAAAGTTATTGGACTAAAATTAAACCATGCTAAAGTTAGTGTACTAAAATTCATCCTTATGAAAGAAAATACATCCAAGTCATCCCGCCACGTCAGCCGCCTGCCATGTCATGTGCTGACGTGGTTAATTTCGCCGGACACGTCAGCAAAAATTGGCCACGTCAGCAAATTCCGGTCAATTGACCGGAAAATTGGAACAAAAACCCTCAATTGGACTTAATTGAAGCAAAATTGCAACATAATGTATAAAATGTGATAATTACCAAAGTTAGTGTACTAAAATTGAACGAAAGCCAAGTTAGTGTACTAAAAAAAGTTTTTTCCCTCAATCCAAATAATAAATTTATGGGATAAACCATCACATCAAAAGAGCAAAAAAATAACATATAAAAAGAAATTTCTAATAAAAAAAAAGATGAAGCCCGAATAATAGAAAAAGAAAAAGACAAAACGTGATGATCATATGCAAAATAAATTTGTTACTATATTGCAAGAAAAATAATATAAATTACGTAGGTGACCAATATGCATCTCGAAAGAATACCTCCATTCAAGCATTCAAAGGCGTAGAGTTTGAGCACAACAAAAAAATGATTAGTATTGCATAATGGATTCACATTTTTTGTTATTCCAAAAGTTTAACTGATATTTATATTTATATTCGACATGAATTTTAAGTGTTTGAATTGGATGCAACTCTAAGAGAAAGTACTATTCGGATATCTACATGAGGATTTTTCTAATTTCATGCAAAAATGTTGGGATTTAGTTTGTTAGGTTTTGTTCCTTTTTTTTAAAGAAAAAAGATACTAAAACTAAAACAACCAATAAGAATTTTTCTTAGTAATTAAATAATCCAAAATTCTAATAATTCAGAATTTGGTCAAAATTTGCTCAATTGTAGTCATCCATCGTTTTGCTATATATATATAGATGAGTAAATTATCTCCTTATAAAAAAATAAATAGTAATTTATCTCATATAGTTTTTAAAATGAAGCAATTTTTCCCGTGTGTTTTGCAAAATGAAGCAATTTATCTCAACTTCAAAGTATTAAACGCAATAAATATTGTGCCTGGTAATTGTAGATTGTGTATTTGTGGAAATGATCGAATGGTATAATCCAACGTGGACTGTAGATCCAGATATGACCAGACAGGTTTGGAGGTCAAGTACACCACCAGCTTGTGTTCGGGTCGAATCTATTTGCGTAAAAAAGCGCAAATCCTTCTATTATTTTGTCATATGAGAATAGGAAAAAATGCAAATAATTCATATGTGATATTGTGAATGAGCAAATTATCCCGTATGATAAATAAAATAGTAATTTATCTCCCTGTATTTTTTAAAATGAATCAATTTACCTCCTTGTGTTTCTTAAAATGAAGCAATTTACCTCATTGTCTAGGGAGGTAAATTCCACTATTTTAAAGAATACAGGGAGGCCAAATGCTATTATTTTTTTCATAGAGTGTAATTTGCTCATTTGCAATATTACAAAGAGGTAAATTACATTAAACCCTATAAGAATTTCCTATTAAGATCGGACAAGAAATTTTATGCTCATATCCATTTAAATATTAATATTGGAATTATAGATGCAATACCAACAAATTGTTGATTGATCTAATGGTAAACAAGTCATATCATAAAGCAAATTCTTGTCAATGAGTAGAATTCGGGTTAGAGTCACACTTGTCGGGAGGACTTATTTTGTTCCCGCCCTAAATAGGGTTAGTTTAATCTTCAGTGTGGCCTAAAGACACATACGAATATGGGATGCACCAATGATTTAAAGGGATAATTACACCATCTTCCCCTAAAATTTAGTGTAATTACACGTAGACCTCCTATAGTTTGAAAAATTACACTAAGCACCCCCGACATTTGTTTCATAAAACAAATAGATTCATTATTAGTAAAATTTACAAAAATTGCTGACATCAACAAAAAAGTTGAATGAAAATGCATCTTCATTCTGGATTGACTAACAAATTTATTGTAGGTGAAACAAATCTTTTTCTGACCAAACTCCCTTATAAAAGTGATGATGTACCTCCTCACATGCATTAGCGTGTAAAAATATATAGGAGTAGTTTGGTCAGAAAATACTGTTTAACCTGCAATAAGTCAGTAATAAATCAAACGGGGTAAATATGAATTTTTTTTTATATTAGCAAATTTCGAGATTTTTTATTAGTGAATGAATTTATTTGTTCAATCAAAAATAAATATCAGAAATATTAAATCTAATTTTTTCAATCACATAGAATTTACGTGTAATTACTCCAAATCCCAAAAGAAAAAGGTTTATTATCCCTTATTTAAAACTCTGAGACATAACACAAGTTACACAACTACACTACAATTATCATTGAATATAAATACTTTTATATGTTCGATAATTATTTATGTAAATATACACAAACCGTACACACACACATATATATATATATATGTATATATTTGATAAGAGTCTTATAGAGAGAGGGGTGTAATTATATAAAAAATAAGTTTTTATTAAAAAAAAACGTAAAAGAGAGAAAAAGGGATAAATTGAAATGATACTTACTATTCTCTTAAGTATGTAGATATATCTTTATTTAATTTTTGTTATTTTATTTATATATCTTAAAGTATAATAAAAAAGAACGATTAGATACAAAAACACCTCTCATGGCATTGACATGTCCCGACATACTATTGAGACATGTTGGACACGTTATCACGAGTTGTACCATGCATAGTGTCGTCGACGTGTCGTATTTGATATGATAAACATAACATTTTGAAATATTGATGCATTCTAAATTTATAAAATATAAATTATTAAATTAAAAAATAATCGTGGGTTAACTTAGATATAGTTTAAAAAGAAATTGACAAAGATATAATAACGCAACCAAATCCTTAACATACTTGGAAAAAAATAAGTACATATATTTTCGTTTAATATTCGTAGTAATATTTATCCAAAAATCAGGCATTTCATCTATTTTTATCTTAAAAAATTAATTTACTTATGTTAATAATTCGATATATAGATATATTAATATAATTAATGAGTAAACATATATCAATATAATTATGATAGGGGTGCAACACAAATAGTCATGAAAAAACAACCAAAATCACCAAAAAGTTTTAGGATCCGCACATTGCCCCGCTGGGTCGGGTTGGATCGGGTCGACTCGGCTTGACGACCCGAACCATACCCGAAACTGAGTATCCAAGATGTAGACCCTTGAATAGGGGACAACTCAAGCCTTGAGATGAATCTATGTGGATCAGACAAGTACATACATTTGGTCTTATAAATACACCTACTCCACAACATTTATGGTAAGTTACTCAGGTTATATTCGACCCATTTACTGCATTAGATCGTCATATTGCCATCTCGACCTACACTGACTTAAACATCGGAGGGTCTTTGTTGGGGGCACTCTCGGCTAGCCTGACGTGCTTTCTTCGTCTTAGGGATACACAAGTCTGGGAAGCATACAAGATCGTTTAGTGAGGTGTTTAGTGAGATGCTCGCTAGAAATCGCAGGTAACGACCCGGGTCAAATTATTTGAGTAATTATTACTCTAATATAAAAGGTTCAAATTATTCATCAATTAAAAACAAAACCAATCGAAATAAAGCCACAATTCAAATTTTAATATATTGTGGCGGGAGTTGGGATAATCCCAAAATTATAATTTTAAATTCGTGGCCCCTCCAAATCATAGAAAATCCATCAAACAGTCCCCTAATTAAAGTACACTCATACTGCACCTTTGTCACTTTTGTAATTAATTATTTTTTTAATAGGAGTACATCATTATATCATATTTTAAAAAATAGATCAGTACATTAATATAAATCTTAATAATAAGGGTTAATTACAGTCATCTCCTCTGAAATTTGGCATAATTATAAATACCCTCTCATTATTTGAAAATTACAAATACCTCCATGAGATTTGTAATTTTTAACCAAATGTCTGAAATTGACCATTTTACCCTTGAATTTTTAGTTAAAATTATAAAAAGATCAACCGAGGAAATTGCATTATTGTTCATCTGTGTAAAAAACTTAAGAAACCTCTTCCTGCGTATTGTAGTCCAAAAAAATTCAAAAATTTTTAAGAATAATTTAGTTTGAATAAGGACATTTTGATCAATTCACCCATAAAAATATATGTAAATGAATTATTTGTTAGATGGTTACAAATCTTAGGGGAGTATTTGTAATTATATCAAACTTTAAGAAAAGTAGTTATAATTTACCGTAATAATAATAATAATCAAAATAAACCCATATGAAATGAAACAAGCATCCAGATATTTGGTTAATTCGAACACATGACCTCATGATACTTATTCATGGAATTTCAGTTTTAACCATCGGGGAGGTTTTCGCAAGGGTATAAAATAAGCATTTCTCATCTTATTACTAAAAATAAGCTAGCAAAAGTGTTTTTGTTTTAGCTGAAATTAAGTTGAATATAAGTAATTTTTCACTAATTTCTGCAGTTTATTAGTATAATTGTAAATATTGAGTTATTTTTTCAACCACTTCAATTTTAATTTTTTTTTCTTCACTTTTAATTTTTCTTTTCAAATAAATCCCCAACTATTATTATTACTTAAGTTACAACTTTCTTTATAATTTAATCCTAAAATAAATAAAAGCTATTACAAACAACCGTTGCGTTTAAACATTTATAATTAAATAAATGCAATTAATCAAACAATTGTAAGAAAAAAAATTTGACCACTCACATCACATTTCTTTTTTTTAAAGAAATACATCGATAGTTTTAAATCAACCAACATATAATTATTACAACATGCAAAACAAAATGCAATTGATCAAACAATTATAAGAAAAAAAATTGACCACTCCCATCACATTTATGTTTTTTAAAAAAGTATATAGATGGCTTTGAATCAATCAACATATTATTATTACAACACGCAAAATACAATACATCAATTTTTTACATCAACCAACAAAATTTAAAATAAACAACAATGGTAACAACATATTAATAATAAAAAATTAGTAAGTGCGGCACATCCTATGTATGTGCATACTTTTTAAAATAAAATTAAAATAAAATATTTATAAAAAAGTACCTAAAAATATACATTGAAATGATGAGTTAATATAAATATTTTGATTTATAAAAAAAATATTGACAAACAAAGATAATAATAATGTTGGAGAAATTAAAAAATGCATGAGAAAAAAAAAACTACCAAAAGGTAGTTATGAAAAATCATGATAAATGGAAGAGTTAAAAATAATTAATTAATTTAAAATTTTAAAAATTTACAGACCAAATTAAGTGTGACACCAAAAGGGTGCTCTCACTTAATAATAAAGTATAGATAGACGAAATCTATATTCATAGAATTCAAACCATGCATTATGTTTGGTTTTATTTTTAGAGTGTTTTATTTTATTTTGTGGATATAGAGAGAGAAAAATATAGATAAGCAAATGTGTGTTAAAGATAAGTGTATATTTAAATTTTTTTTAGAGTAAATTTTAAATAGTGTAGAAAATATATTGTATGTATTGTGTTGTATATTAGGAGATAAAAAATATTATTCATTGTCAAATCATGTCACTTTTATAAATGTATATAATAATATTTATTTTTATTGTATGTATTATGTTGCATATTGGGAGATAAAAAATACTGTTTATGTCAAATCGCATCTCTTTTATAAATAACTGGCCATCGTGGCACGTTGTCCTTACGTGCATATAAAATAATATTATACGCTTTAAAATTATTGTAAATATAAAATAATATATATATAAACCAATACATTATATTTTAAAAAAAAGAAAGAAAAGAAAAAAAAATACCTTAGGGGTATTATCGGCATAATCAAAATTTGGTGTCGCGGTGTCATTAATCGCTATTTGTGAGTGAAAAAGGCCTTTTCTTTATATATAGTATAGATTAAATTACATAATATATTATTGTATAGAAAAATAAAAAAATTATTCAAAAACACCCAGTAAAAATATTTTGGTTTGAAGAACTTGTACTCATGCAAAACATGATCCATTGGTCCATCACATTTCTCACCTTCCGCCAAATTTCAATTTTCAGACCGGTCGTACCAACTTTTGGAGGCAGAAAATCACCTGCTTTCGACCTAAATCATAGTCACACCTGTCCGATTTTAATTGGTTTGTGATCGTATTGACTTGACTTTCAAGAATTATCCCTAGTCTTCAGCGCACCTGATTATATCTCCCAACAAATCAAAATATACGGGTGACACGGTATTCTTTGCGAGTATAAAACTGTCAGAGCTCCATTCTTGGGAATTACATA
Source organism: Sesamum alatum (assembly GCA_034509735.1). NCBI lineage: Eukaryota > Viridiplantae > Streptophyta > Magnoliopsida > Lamiales > Pedaliaceae > Sesamum > Sesamum alatum. Next base: position 12,015,866 of record JACGWO010000011.1, read on the forward strand.
CACAAATATATCTGCATTATTTGTGTACATACATACAGCTGTGGCGATCGGAGCCGGCGAAGGAGGAAACCTCATTATTCTGGTGGTGATTTCGCCTGAAAAGGGAGGGTTCCGGTTTGCTCTTCCGGCGGAGGGTGTATTGAGATAGATAAATTATGAAGAAACGAAGAGCGAGAAGCGGCTTCAGCTATTCGAGGCAAGCGGCGGCGGTGGGCGACGGCGGCGGTAGTAAGGAGAAGGAGAAGGCGAGGGTGCTGCTGAAGTACGAGGCGTTGCCGGAGTATTTGAAGGATAATGAGTTCATTAGAGACTATTACAGATGTGAATGGCCCTTGAAAGATGTTCTTCTCAGCGTTTTCTCCTTGCACAATGAAACTTTCAACATTTGGACGTCAGTTCATCTCTCTCTTCTCTCTCTCTCTCTCTCTCTCTCTCACACACACACACACACGCAAACTCTCTCTCCGATTGATTCAGCATTTTATCTGATATTTTGGTTCCTATTTTCATAACATTATTGCAAAACCCAGATTTCATTCGACAGATAGGAGTTAAAAAACTTGAAATTTTAAACAAGAAAATGAATTTGAAAATACTCGAAAATATTTACAACTTCATAATTTGAGAATTGATGTTGATACTAATTTACAGGCATTTTGTGGGATTTATGATATTCACGGGGATGATGATGATGAGCTTAACGGAAAAAATGAGCATGGAGAACGTGATGGCGACTTTTTTCGGGGAGAGAGGCGACGGATGGCTGACTTCCAAAACGATCAACAGATCCAACGCCTCCGATTCTTTCTTTACGGTTGGTGTTTTCTCATCTTAATTTTCTCTCTACATCAAAATGTGTTCATATTTGATTAATTATGTAATAAGTATTATTAATTATTCTTGAAAATCATCACTAATCACATGCTAAAGAACAGTTCAATCCATATATTAAATTGAAATTGATAAGTCTGTGGTTAGAATTTCCCAACGAATTTGAGCATAATGGTACAGCACCAAGTACATAAAAGAAAAGAACAAAATATGGGTCCCAAGTTCACATGTTGATTCCATGAACAAAGTTGCTCCTACAAGTCTGCTCTTGGTCCCATACCATGTGATCTTTGGAATAAATATCAGACAAATTTTAATTCAAATTAAATTTGATTCAACATGAATTAATTATGTGTCAATGTAATATATGGAGTATAATTTAAGTAGAATGATCAATCACATGACAAATAAAATTACATTTGTCACGTGATTAGTTCAATCCAATTATACTTGATTTGGATAAAAAAAAGTTCTTTTCTTTCCGTATATCATTACTCTATTTCCGTTTTCGTATTTTCAATTTGGCGTTACAGTTTTAATTAAAAAGTAATTCTTTTCCATATATATATATATATATATACATATGTTATTCCTTCTAAAGTAGTGATTCTTCTTACTAAAATGAGACATAAATGCACTTTTTGTCTAGTAACTTAGGTGGTTTGGCCTTTTTATCCTTTAATTTTTTAAGGTGGTATTTTGGTCTTGTATCTTTTTTAATTTCGTGATTTCAGTTCCTTTTTCGCCGGAATTTGTCCTCTTCGTCGGGAAAAATGCATGTGCATATCATTTTTGTCCTATTGGCTTATTTTTTCCAACCATTTTGTTTATTAACTTTCTAGGGTAGCAGTTTTGTCCTGCATCTTTTTAATTTTCGCGATTTTAGTCCTTTTTTTCACGGCAGTACACCCTTCTCGTCGATGGAGGTAAACTCCAGCAAAAAAAAGAACTGAAATTGCGAAAATTAAAAAAAATACAGGACAAAAATGCTAACACTAGACAATTAAAGGACGAAAACTCCAAATAATCTAAGGCCTGAGCTAAAAAATGCATTTAATCCTTAACATCACACCATTTATTAGAACAAGAGAATCTTTCTAATGGAAGAGATCATTATTAAATTCATTTGAGTAAGTTAATCATAATATGTTTGCATCAGAAGTGAAATCAAAGATTAAGCAATGGTCTATGAAATTACTCAGGAGAATTCTTGGTCAAATCAAGTACATAATAGAAGCACATTAACTAGCTGGTTTGCATGCAAGGATCATGCTTGTTAAGACAATAATCTGTTTTCAATAAGAAAAACAGAGTTTAATTATCATCAAATAAGAAAGGGATAATTACATTTACACCCCTGACCTATACTTTATTTACACAAACCACCCCTAGCTTTTGCATAATTATAGAAACCACCCTTGATAGCCAAAATATAGGGGTAGTTTGTGTATTAATGTCGATACTTTTGAGGGGTGTAAGGGTAATTTTCTAAAAAAAATATGGATGGTTTGTGTAAATGATGCTTACATTCTAGTGGGTGTATATGTAATTATTTAAAAGATAGATATGGTTTATGTAAACAAACCATAGATTAAGGGGTGTAAATGTAATTATCCCAATAAGAAAAGTAAGCTGCATGCAATGAGTATGCAATATGAATAATCTCATTAGTCCTTAATTTAAGTTGTGAGCTTTTTCTCAAACACTACTCAATCAGGCACATGGCGCAGCCGACCATTACCACTATTGTATAGTTTATGCTTATTGTAATAACTTGTTGTAAGCTTAAATTATGCTCCTTCTGTCCTTAGAGATTGTTGAATATGCTTAAGCTAATTTATATCCAACCCTTAGAGAATCCCACCACTCTATGCAAGTTGTAGATACTTTAATAGAAAGATTCAAGCTGGTATTTTGTATGGACATGTGATAGGAGATATGAAAGAGGTTGTGAAATTGCATGTAGGCGAACTTACACTTCTAGTCCCATCGGATGGGATTCAACATTTTTAGTTCCCTGCTTTACGAGATTTTCAAAATGGTTCTAAAGAGAAAACTCGAAACATTTAGTTCTATGTCATACGGGATTTTCAAAATGGTTCCAAAATTGAGAAAACTCGACACATTTAGTCCCATAAATCCCGTAAAAGAGAGGATTAAATGTATAGAACCCCCTATCTTATGGGATTAAAAATATAATTTTGCCTTACATACTGAAGAAGACACTAGACCTGTATGCTCATGGTAGTGCTGATATATACACATAAAAACTTATCAACTGTAAAATTTATTTTCTTTACTCAGTGCACCTATTGCTTGTCTATATATCATGAAATATCCTAAATATTTCTCTATCCCTTGATGAGTTTGTTGAAGTGTGGAGTCTGTCCCAACATTGCATCCAAACTTAATGACTGCGGATTCAACTACACTTAGGGGTAAAATTGTAATTTTACCGTGCTCTATAGGTGTCGTAGTGTATATAGCTAACGTATGACTTTTTATTGTAACTTACACTAAACTATCCTTGTAAGAAACCGATCTCTAGCAACCATAACATAAGAGTGTTTCCCGAACTACCTAAATTTTGTGACTTGCAATTACTTTCTTTTTGTATTTTCCGCACACCTTCACAATCTGTCAAAAACGATTCTAATAAAGATACGATTACATTCCATTGTAATATGCAGGATTCTTATGTAGGACGTATTGCTAGATCACCAGTCTTGCATGCAAGTAAAGATTCTGATTCAGTTCCCTTATGGCCTTGGCTTGTTTTCTTGGTGGGAGCAATGAGCTGTTTGATATTCAGCACAGTGTCCCACCTCTTCGCCTGTCACTCCCGACGCTTCTACTACTTCTTCTGGCGACTGGACTACGCCGGCATCGCCCTCATGATCATCTGCTCCTTCTTCGCCCCAATATACTACGCCTTCTCAGATCACCCCTACTGGCGCTTCTGTTATCTCTCCTCAATCACTTTAGTCGGCTTCCTAGTCGTTCTCACCCTGCTTGCACCAGCTCTGTCAAGTAGCCGTTTCAGGTCCTTGAGGGCCGGCCTCTTCCTCTTCATGGGGTTCTTAGGAGTAATTCCGGCTACTCATGCAGTGATTCTCCACTGGGATCATCACCAGATACGCGTATCGCTTGTGTATGAGATCGTCATGGGGCTTTTGTATGGAATTGGGGCGTTTTTTTACGTCACTAGGATCCCCGAGAGATGGAAACCTGGTGCATTCGACATTGTGGGTCACAGTCATCAGATTTTCCACGTTTTCGTTGTTGCTGCTGCACTTGCTCATTGTGCAGCCACCCTAATTATCATGGAATGGCGACGAGGTTTGCCTGCTTGAGAATTTCCCAGTGAATTCTTTCTAGGAGATTGATTTTTCTTTCTTGTTTTGGTTAATTTAATTCATTCGATTATCATTTTATTTCTTTCTATAGGCAGCTGAAACTTTTCTGTTTGTTGTAAGGGAGCAGGTAGAATGTGTTTAAGGTTACTGTCTCTCTTGAATGTACGTACACTTCTCTCCAGGTTCAGAATGTAATTTCTTGTTGTTCTTCTGACTGATCACAATGAGTTTCTTCATCAACTCCAGGCAGTTCGTGGATTTTTTTCCAGTGTTGATGATTGTTGAGTTTCTAAATGATCCCTTTATATCGATGAATGGATATTTGTTTCACGTTATATGGGTCTTTGCTCCACTTTATGCGAGTTATTGTAATTTGATTATTGTTCTTAAGTCATGTTGATGTATTGGTTGAATTGTGATGTAATCATGTATGTTATTACCACTTAAAATAAAGAAATGATCCCTTTGTACCTATTTCTAGTTGGTGGGGATTTTCTAAAACATCATTGTTCAAGTTTGTTCGAATTATTATTGAGTTTCAAAAATTGTGTTTGAATTTGGTTTGATTATTAATCTAACCCAGTTCAAACGATTTTTAATTGGATCAAACATGAGTCGAGTTCGAGTAATTTGATATTTTTAAGTATATTTTATTATTTTTGCATTGATATAATCGAGCTCGCAAGTTTATCAAACGAAATTTTTTTGTTGTGATTTAATCCCTTCAGTGATGTGCCCAAAACGAGAAAACCTAAAATTACTATTACAGACAGAAATGAGGGTTTTACAGATTGGCCCCCTTTATGAAATTACAAACTTGGATTAGGGGAAGGGGAATTTTCAAAAAGCCAAGAAAACAGAGCAGCTGGTTAGTGCAGAAATAGCAAATATAATAAAAGCAGTAAAGAAACAGAGTGAAGAATCACGAGGCTCAGATTGCCCTAATTCGAGAGGTGAGGTGCCCTAGCGCCTCAAACACTGGCAGCCCACCGGTTGCACAAAGCCCAAAAACCACACAAGTCTCCACCGTCCACTCAGGACCCAAAAGTGCGACTACAAAGCACAAAAGGGACACACCCTCCAGCCACACAGGCTTCACAGTCCACTTAGGACGAGGCACAAAGCAGATTCTGTTCACAGAGAACAAAGGAAGGAGGAGGGAAAGCTTAGAGTGTATATTGTTGGGTTATCTCGATGGAAAATCGATGGTATAAATAGTGAGAGGGAGAGAGAAGCATCTCAGTCAGAGACAGGGGAGAGATGGAGGTACTTGGGAAAACCATGGAGACGTGAGCCCGAGGCGACGGAGGGAGAAGAAAGGAGGCTGCGAATTTTAGGCTTTAAGTGCGAGAGAGAGGGAAATCTGGGAGAACTAGGGAAACCAAAAATATATGTTCAAACCCTAAACAACTTGTGGGCTGGGTCGGATAAGAGTGAGACGCGGGCCAAGAGGGCTGTTGGGCTGGGCCTTCCAGGATGGGCCAAATAAGGGGCTTGGGCTTTGGGCCTAAGGGGACATAGGCCACCTCATATCAATTTTGTTCAGGTTTGGTTTGTTAAGTTTAATAAATCAACTTCGAAAGAACCTTTATCGGTCGATTTCAATCGAGTATCAAGTAATTTGATATATTTTCCAGCTCCACCGTGTTGTTCCAAGACCTGGGCAGATATGATCCCTAACTAGAGTGTAGCGACTTGGTATTGAGTCAAAACGAGTCAATATTCAAATTTATTAGAAAGTTTATTAAAAAAAATTATATATTATATATATATGTTCAATGTACACAATCTAATTGGAATAAGTATTTAATTTAATCCAATACAAATTCAACTTGAATAGCATGATTACTTACACATATTTTAGTATCATCTTTTACACATGTTTGAATATATTAACAAATATAAGCAAGAGTTTGAATTTCATCAAAGAAAGTCAACCAAGAAGCCCAAAAGAGAAAAGTTGGGGGAGAGAGGGAATTGACAACAACTTTTATTTTTTTTTTTTTATAATTTTAATAGTGATAATTATTATGTAAAAATTAATCACTATAAGTAATTAACAATAAAATGTGTCACTAATAATTTCTCTAAATTATATTATAAAAAAGTCGAAATTATTATGACATAATAGGTTAAATTGCAATTTTGTGCCAACACATTAGAGGGTATGGCTTTATAAGGAAATCAATTTTAAAGGTGGCAATTTAGAATATTATGTTTTAATTTTTGTACAATTGGAGAATTTCGGCCACAGAATCCCCAAAAGTGACAGAAAAATGATTATGTGATATTTTTTTAACAGTTTTAAAATTGGGGTTTTTGCTGATTAAGCCCCAAAAAACTAAATCTTTTGCCAAATAGTATATCAACGTAATTGAGGGTTTTATCAATGTAAACATCTTATATGGTAAGAATTTAATTTTTGGGCTTAGTAAAAATCTCAATCCTAAAAAACGTCTCATCATCATTTTCCAGTCATTTTTGGAGTCTCTGGTGGTCAAAATCGTCAAATTACACAAAAATTAAAACTTAATGTCCTAAGTTGCTACCTCCAAAATTGAGTGCCCTTATAATGTACCCCTAATGTTTTGGACTAAAATACAATTTAGTCTAACTTAATATATTTTTTCAATAATAACTTCAAAATATCATTTAATCTCCCAATCTAATTTTCATACTTTTGCATCCATAATTATGATTTCCACTTCCTCATATTTTAATCCACTATTTAGCATAATTATGATAAATAAAAAAAAAACTTTGACAAAAATGAAAAACATAAAAAGAAGAGTCAATTACATTGACATCCCCTGAGGTTATGCCCAATTATATAAACACTCCATATTTTTTTGCGAAATTACAGCTACACCTCTTGAATGATGTTAGTGTAATATTTTTCATGGATATTAGTATAAGCTTTGCCTTTGAATAGGGGTGTAGTTGTAATGTAATTACAATATCAGGGAAATCTAACTGTAATTTTAACAAAATAAGAGAGTATTTTTATATTTTGGTCTAATCTCAAGGGTGTTACTGTAATTTAAAAAAAAAAATAAAAAAGACAAGAAGAAGTTCTTGATCTTGAACATATGTAATAATCTCAAAACTCATCTTTCTTAGACAAGGAAAAAATGAGGAACAGGCAAAAAGGGACTACTACAAAAGTTGCAGCTTTGATCAAATCCTCTGCCCCTCTTGAAATCACACCAATTCTTGACCAATCTCCACTGTACCTGATGATTAAACATTCATGTCCTAATATCAAATGAATCAATAATAATAATAAAAAAAAGGGTAAATTATAACTACCTTCCATAAGATTTGACATAATTACGATCTACGAGTACTTTCTCATTATTTGAGAAATTACAAATACCCTTTTGATTTTAACGGTCGTCTAACAATTAGCTCAATCCGTTGGTCTCCATTATAGGCCTCCTTCTATTTTTTATAGTGAACTGACCAAAATACCCTTGTGCACTCAGGGGAGGTGGTTGTAATTTACCCTTTTTTTAATAACTTTTTCATTTACCTCGTCTTTTTTTATTTGTTTCAAAAAGAAAAAGAAAAAAAAATACAACAAAAACAAAATTAACAATTCTAGGCCTCCGTCCAAATATTACATAATTTCATCAAATATCATGGGCCATTCATAATTTTGAAAATATAGATGTAATATTCGTAATTATGTTGAACCAGCTACCCGAAAGAAACAAGAAAACATGTGTATATATAGTTTACCCGGCATCGATGAAACCTAGTGCAAACAGTCCAACAGCAGACTGAATTAGAAGTTTAGTGCTGGGAAATCTGAATGCTTTGTTTGGAGTTTGATAGGAATCCTTTTTCTTGGCGAGTACTGTAGGAGGGATGACATATGGTTTTCTGGTGTAGTTTCTGTTCGAATTCAGACAAGAGAGTGTGTTGGAGCTGAGGAATCTGATGTCTGTGATCAACATCTTTTCTACATCTGAGACTAAGTATGAGGAACTGATCATCTTGTCTATCAAGTTCGATCATGTGTGGCTGTCATATGTTTGCAGCAATAACAGGATAAGAGTATGTAGTCATTTTGCAGGAATGGTAAATTTGTAATTATAGCCGCATTTGAAGGGTATTTTGGTGATGGGAATTGATCGTGTCGGAAATATTTGTTTGTTTGTGTTTTCATTTTCAGTTTTCAGGTTTTGAAATAATAATAAAAGCAAGGGGAAATTACAACCATCTTACTTGAGGTTTGGCATAATTACAAATACTCCATATACTCCATCGTTGTTTGAAAAATTATAAATACCCTCCTGAGGTTTGTAATTTTTAACCAAATGCCTGAAATTGATCATTTTGCTCTTGAATTTTTTAAAATTATAGAAAAATCAACTGAGGCAAACTGCATTATTGCTCCCCTATGTAAAAAAACATAAGAAACCTCTCCCAGCACAATGTAATTCAAAAAAATTCAAAAAAAATTTAAGAATAATTCAGTTTGTATATGGACATTTTGATCAGTTTACCCATGAAAATGGATTATTTGTTAGACGGTTACGTATCTTAGGAGTATTTATAATTTTTCAAATAACAAGGAGATATTTGTAATTATGACAAATTTCAAGGGTAGCTGTACTTTACCCTAAAAGTAAACATATATTTGTTTATATACGTACTCACATTGACTAATTCAAATATATTCTCGTTTTAGATAAAAATTTATACAACATTGAAAACGCGTACTTTCCACTAAAAATGAAAACATAAAAAAAGGGCTGTTAATTTTTCAATTTGGTATATGATTTGAGTGTGGAATAGAGCTTTTGTAGTATTCCAATTTTAGGCTGGTTATCCTCTTCTTGATCTTGGGTCAATAAGGGTTGATTGGTATCTAGGAATAATTTTGGGGGATAGAATAAATTTTAGAATTGAATAAAAGTAGGAAATGAATGATTTTGGTATATCATTCCTATGTTTGGTATAATAAAGGAATGAAAAAGTTAATTGAATCAAAACTTTCAAAATTATTTATTTATATGTTTTGTAGATAATGAAACATAAAAAGTAAAATAAAAAAACACAACTAAGCAACGTCTCATTACATAATAAATATTATTTTGAAATGTTAAATTAATTATAAATTTATAGTAATATTATTGGATGTTTTCATATGTTTAATTTTTTTGAATAAATACTTATTGTATTTACATACTTTAGCATATATATCGAAAATATAGAATACAATAATATATGGTATATATGTATTATATAATGTTTTATACTTATAGTAATATTTGGTAAAACTCATATAAAGATGTTACTAACTTTATATAATTATTTCGCAAAAAATTTAAAAATTTAAAATTTTATATTATATATTTTATATTTGGTTATCACATATTTAAATATTTTATATTGATATTCATTTTATTTTATGTATTCAAAATAAAATATAATTTTGTGACTAAAATCTTGCAATTTGTAATTTTATTAAAAGTTATTTTAGCAATATAAAAGAAAATAATTTATTCCCAATCTATTGGAGGAATAGTTAAAACCATGGGTAAGTGGGAGAATGCCTAATCTCATACTTATGGGAATGGGCATTCTCAAAGAAATGGGTATTATTATTCATAAGTTATAGCAAGCATGTGTTTTAAATAAGTTTATGAATGTTCATTTCATTACTAACATATTCTTTCATACATACCTTTAGAGCCACAGACTAGAAATACACTGGTCGGCCCCAATTATAGCTTTTTTATGTATAAGTCAGTCCGATTCTATCAAAAAATATAATTAGTGCATTAAATGCATTAGCAGTATAACTTACCTATCATCCAGAGGCTACTTAAGGTATTTATAGATGTGGTCCACTTGAACCAATCACATCAATATGACGTGAACGATTGAAGGTCATCGATTTGGGATGCGTCAAATGGCTTAGATCTAAGATGATGCTATTAAGTCGGATTAGCCTACTCGAACCCTAAATTTAAAAAAAGAAAAAAAAAAGCATGAATCATTAGAGTGTAATATCCTTTCTTAATTTTATGTGGGCCATTTTTATAATTTTCGAGTTAATGGGAGTGTTAAATGTGTTAATCTCCTATTTTCCTTCCATCAATCTCTTATTGGCCAAATTTAAAACTTCAATCATATAGAAATCAAATTTTAATATTATTATATAGATAATACCAATTTTATAATTTTTTTTGTCATCTTTTAATGTATTTTATATACAAAATTATTGATAAAACTTGTTCAGCATTTAATTTTCTATCGTGCTTAATATTATAATTGATCGATTCTATTAAAAAAAAATATTTACTTTCTAAATGTGTGTTATAAAAAAAATTATAAAATACATTATTTCGTCGGATAAATTTAATTATGCGTGCGTTCTTGAATTTTCTTCATTTAAATTTTAATTTGAATATACTACTTATTAAAATTGAACTAATATGAATCTCTTGTTATTCAAGAAATAAAGAAAATAATTTATTGAGCAAGTACTTTAATATTCGATTTATTACATTTTTTCATCATAATTATGTTCGTTTTTACGTTTTTTCATCTGTGTTTTTTTTTTTTTGGATCAACTTATTATTTTAACTTTGTGAAATTTATAAGTTATCAAATATGACTGTTTTGGCATCAAATTTTTTGTGGAAAAAGCATCACATATAGTGCACATGTGATATTTAAGGGCGATGCGATGTTTAAATGAAATGCAGTACACTGCTGGGATGTTCTTCTGGCAGAAATTTTGATAAAAAATTGACTTATATGATAATTTACAAATTTTGTAAAGTTGATATGATAAATTGATAAAATAAAATGACAAATATAAAAATGAGTATAATTCGAATTGCAAAATTATATACCCTTAATTTTAGGGATAATTACATTCCCCTCCCTTGAGATCTGGTGTAATTACACACAGAGCCCTTGTGGTTTGGGAAATTATACCTAATACCCTTATTTTTACTTCCATCCAACAAATAGATCTTTCAATTAATAAAATTGACAAAATTTGCTGACATTATCAGAAAAATTGAATGAAATCCATTTCTGCCTTAGTTGACTTATTACAAATCAAATAAATATATTTTTGATCAAACTACTCTTATAAATTTCACACATTTATGCATGTGAGTTTGTTCTTATAATTAAATTAAATCATAAGAGTTAATAATGTAATATATTTAAAGTGTTATTCTACTAAATAATTTTTAATTGATACATAAATTAGATTGGTCAAAATAAATTTAGCTCTTAACATATATATACACTATTTTTTTTGTTTTATTTCGAATATAATTATACACTATAAAACTATATATACACACACACACTATATTATATAATTTAACTAAATATTTAGAAGACATATATTATGATAATTCAATTGTAAAAATATATTACTATAATAATATAAATATAATATTTACATCCCTTGTGATACTTTTATAATAACAAAAAATATTCCCTATAATTTTGTTTTCTTAGTCTAAAATATATGTTCAATTCTACACATATAGGGTGCAAATTTTATTTTTTTAATCTTTTAAATTTTCATGTTCTTTATTTAAATTTTTTTAGCCACATACTATGAGTAGAAAAATAAATTAATTCTTTTTATTAAAAATTTTTGATATCTTTTATAATTAAGAATATTAAATATAATTTTTCAAATCACACAATATTTACGTAAAATGTTGGGGAAGGGATGGTAATTACCCTTAATTTTAATTCTACTTGTTATTCCCTCCATGGCAGCGTAACATTCCACTCCCCAAACCATTTCACTCACTCACATCAAAACCCCAGCCCCCAAAAACCTTGACTCCCATCAATGGCGTTCTCCCCCTACCCTCACCCCCACCCCATACAAATCCACAAACTCCCCCAGTTCACATACATCGACGCCCTCCGCTGGCTGCCCCATCTCTCCACCTTCACCCGCCACATTCTCCTCGCCACCTACGACTCCGATACCTCCACCCCTTCCCTCCAAACCCTCACTTTCTCGCCGTCCCGAGCTGCCCCTTGTCTCACCCCACAAGCTTCTGTCTCCACTCCTTCAAGAATCACCTCTTTGAAAATCTGCCCCTCGCCGTTAACTCCCTCCAAGCCCATCGTTGCCGCGGCTGGTTTTTCCGGTTCGGTTCTCTTCTATTCAGCTGATTTGGTGAATGGGTCTTTGAATCTCGAGTTCTCGTTGCCTGAAAAGGGGTTTCATTTGGGGCCCGTTTCGGGGATTGATTTGAATGAGAATGGGTCGGAGTGTGTGAGTGTTGGGGAGGATGGGAGGGTCAATTTGGTCAGTGTTTCGGCCGAGAGGGGTTTTAGGAGGGTTTTTGATAGTAACGGATTGGTCTCGTATAGTTCTGTTAGGTGGGCTTCGCCTGTGGAGTTTGTGACCGGTGCATTCGGGTTTGGCCTTCACTGGTGGGATCAACGGAAGGCCGGCGGACCAGTGGCTTTGTTTAAGGACAATTGGTAAAAATTGCACTAAGAAGTTCTTTTTTACAAAAATAATGCTTGTGTTTTCTTAGTAGAATTTGCTTAATTTACATTTTTCTTTTAGACTATTGATCTTGTTTGTTGCATTTGAAATTTGAATGTCGATCATGAAGTTTAGTTGTCTTACCAACCACAGTATTAAACCGGAAAAAAAGTGTGTATTATACAGTATGTTTCTTCAGAGGATAGTGATAAACGCTAGAAAAGCCTTTCTCTAGCTGAGGCTTTACAAGTATTTTTGTATAACGTCGGGCTTCATGATATATCATATTTAAAGAATGATCACAAGGTTGCTTAGAAGGAATTCATTCTGAGTAGTCTAAGTGGTTTGAACAGTAAAATGAAAACTAATTCTGAATCAGTTGTGTAAGGCAGCCAGATGAAATTGTAGCACTGGCATTGCTACTAGACTCTTATTAGTGAAGATGTGAAATTAGTAGAGATTTTCAGTAACTGTTGGTTGTGCCTTTAGTAGTGGGATTGTGTAATGGGTTGTAAGTGTATTATGGTATAGAGTGATGTAACCATTTGGAGCTGCATAATGTGTTGCCAGGAAATAGTTTATGTCAACCGTTCCACTGATTTTTTTGAAAATTTTAAATTTAGACGAATGTTAAAAAAATAAAAGATGCTGTGGTAACAAGAAACATTGCTTCAAAAAAAAAAAAAGTGTTATTTGCTCTCCTGAGTTGGGTTCCTCTGAAGTGAGGTCTCTCGACCTAATCTTATTAGGAGTCATGATACGGAAATAACTGTATCTCATGTTGTCTCCAATCTTGAGTATGAATGAATTTTCAGCATCTATAGGCATTACGGATGCAAAGAATTCTCTGAAATGTGTAAATAGCTGAGCAACCATTATTGTTCAACTTGTGTTGCTTTATTCTTTATTATGTCTTGAGTTGAAGTTATGACTCTTTTATCTCTTAAAAAGGATACAGAAACATCTTTCAGGAAAAAAAAAAAAAAAAAAAAAAGATACTGAAACAACCAATAGATACATTTGCTACATGAACCAGTAGAAGGGATAGGAAAGATCCTACAGAAATTCCTACAACAGTGGTTTGTTGAAGTTTTCTATTTTGTGTTTTGTTACACTTCCAAGGATTAATGTACTGTTAATTTGCTGAGATATGTTTTCCATGATGATATTAACAGGACCGGAGGAACTGCTTCTGGTATTGTTCATGCCATTGATATACATCCATCACGAAAACACACTTGCCTTGTAAGATGCTTGTTTTCTTGTTAGTTTGTTTGTGTTGAAAATGCAAACTTCCTTAGGGGACGGTGGTAATATTTTATCTCGAAGGTTATTGTTATCATCTTGCCTGTTTTCATATTGGGTCTTCCCTTATTCCTGAGTTCCACATTCTGCCTTAAAAGTGGTTGGTGACATAATGTGGCTGAACGAGTTCGGCCTTTAGGATGTGGCCCGTGTGGTCCTATACTGCTGGGGGAAAGAAAGTGCCTATAAGTATGGGAAAGGCAATATATAGTGATTTTCTAGTCTTTCACGCTTTGGTTCTGAAGTCCTGGCCTTTAGTTTTGCTAATATTATTGTGTTTGAAGGCAGGAGGCTCTTCTGGTACACTGTTTGCATGGGATATTCGTTGGCCAAAACAGCCTGTTATACTGTCCGGCGTCGGTGTCGGTGACGCACCAGCAAATTCACTCATAGAAAGTGACATATGGGAGGTCCAGTACGACAACTATACACATTCTTCCAAGATCATTAACTCGTCATCATCTAGGATTCTACCCGCTATGATTTGTTCAGAAGACGGAATCCTTGGTGTGATTGAGCAAGGTATTTTCATATACTTATTAGCCAATGATTAAGAAACTTTCAGTTTGAACCTGCTTGTTATCTGACGATAATGCGTGTCAAAAAATGTCTTTGATGGTTGAGGACTGTCTGATCCGTTTCTACTCAATTAGGTGAAGAACCAATAGAGCTTTTGGCTGAACCATGTGCAATAAATAGCTTCGACATCGACAGACAAAATCCATCGGTGCGTAAAATCTTACCATCTCACAAACCTGACTCCTACTCTTACCCATTACCACGTGCTCGATTTTTTATTCCAATTTCTATTTTTTTCCCTTTTTCTTTCATTCTACACCTTGCAGGACGTGATCTGCAGTTTGGAGTGGGAATCAATAGCCATCTTAACAAGGCCATAAGCTTAACCGATGGAGGTACTCATCGAGATGGAGGAAGGAACAGCATCCATGCATTCTTGCTCAAATTTCCAGACTTAAAAGTAACTGTACTACGTTGCTACATAGAATGCTTCGCACGCCATCGTAAGTATGAACCGGATGATACGTAAGTCGAAACGAGGGAGTAGCACCATATTCTGATCTCTATGATTATCTTTAGGTTCCTTAAACACTTCATCCTTCACATCCTCCCTGTGGCAGTGACAAATTAGTTCAAGTTTTGGCTGTACAACTAATGTAGTTCTCTTTTATTGAGTTCATCTGTCTATTATCATCTTTTCTGGACATTTCTTTATGGGCAGTATCTAATCTTAACCTTGAAAACATTTTCACTTTTTATTTGTACCTTGAATTGGAACAATATTAAAATAAATAATTTTGTTTGTAAAGTGTGACGGAATGCAACTTTACATGTAATTAAATATAGGGTACATATTTTCTTCTTTTTGCTAACTAAATATAAGGTACACTAATTAGACAAATTGTATGACCTGAGTCTTGTTATTGGGGCTCTCGAAATTTTGGTTCAAACACATTTATTTTTTGGTTAATAATTTCTCGTGGAACGAGAATATGTTTAGATTAATTAGTGATATTATATTTTTTATTAAATTGAGATATTAAATTATGTATTTTTAATGAGTATATGTATAAAAAAGCATGTTTTTACTTTAATTATTGTTTCCTTTTTAATAATGAACGATGAACTATTAATTTGAAAATACAACGTATTTAGATCTACCAATACTAACACTAGCGCAATCAAAGGAATAATACAAACATGATCTTATAAATTAAATAATTTTCTACATTCGTGGTACTCGAACCAACAACCTCTTGGTTGTGGGATTTCAACATCACAAACAAACGGGCCCAAATGATCTCCTTGATAACCAAATTATTTTTCTCTTTTCAATAATTTTTTTATTCTTTTCAATAAATACTTTAGAAAAGAGTTTAAACTATAGTTGAGACAATTGATAGATTTAACGTAGAAATCTACTATTAACAATTTGTTGGGTTCTGACGGAAGATGAGGAGGGAGGCTTGATCTTATCGGAGGAGCAGTGGGCGGCTAATCTTGAGGTTGGGCAGTATTTGCTGGTTGGGCGGTTACTTTCGGCTCGGCCTTTTCGTTTGGATGTTTTACGAATGACTTTGGGTAATATTATTCGACCGATTAAAGGGATGCAGGTGCAACTCTTGGGTGATCACCGATTCTTATTGCAACTTCGATTAATGACGCGGGCGGTGGCGGAGGCACTAGGAAATTGTCTGGGCCGTTTTCTTGATTCTGATCATGCACAAGCTCAGTTTGTGTGGGGTTCCAGACTTCGTATCAGGGTGGCTTTGGATGTGAGGGTTCCTTTAAAACGGGGTCTGAAAATGAGGTCACCAGGTGGCGAGGAGATTTTAGTGACGTTCACATACGATCGTCTACCGAATTTTTGTTATACATGTGGAGTCTTGGGTCATATTATGAGGGACTGTGAGCGGCGTGTGGAGGGGGTTGGGGGAGGGATGCCGGACGGAGAGGCTGGCTATGGGCCATGGTTGCGAGAATCACGCACAGTGGGTTTCATGCAGACCATTGGCGCATGGGCCGGGGGTGGGGAGGGTGGCAGTTCGAAGGAGGTGGACGAGTGAGTACAGTGAGGCAAGGTAGTCGTAGGGGGATGGGTGTTTTTGACTTTGGGCGTGAGTCTGCGGGTGGGTTGGGTGGAGGGGACGTAGGGGTGTCGGGTGCAGGGTAAAGTCATCGGACATGGGTCGCCGTCCGGGTAAAGAACCGGTGGAAGGGGACAATGACTCCTGGGGGCCGGAAACGCAGGGGTGGTTGGAGGAATGTGGGTGCATGCAAAAGGGGAGTGGTCTGTCATTGGGCCGTGAGAGGGAATCAGACCCTTTATCAATAGTGCCGACAACAATTGAAGGTCAGGTGGCCCAGCAAGGAATCCAATTACTTGAAGTCCAGGTGGATAAGGAGCAAATGGGGGAGGCCCAGGTAAACGTGGCTCATCGGGCCAATGTACATCCTTTTGGTCCAAGCCCAGTCATACCTGATGAGGCCCAAAAGGTTTTAAATCCAGGGAAGGCCCTGAGGCTTAAATATGGGCGGGATCGGATCAGGCTCACCTGTAAGGTCATTGGGCCAGTTTGTTTCTGAGTCTCCTATGGACCGATTGTTGAACTCAAGAGGGACTTGGTATGAAGTCCACCATTGTGGGTCTCAGTCTCAACTCCGGCGTACCGACAAGACGGATGGGGATTCTAGTTCTACTACTCAGAATCTCGCCGGTGGGCGAGGGGGGGGGGGGTGATGAGCTTGATTCGGGGTCCGATTTTGCAGGTACGTTAGACCTCCCTTCAATCCAACATTTCTTTGCTATTGCGAAGGAGGCGGCTGGGGTGGTTTGTGGGGATGGGGGAAATGGGGATTGTACTGAAGGGGGTGTGGGGAATTTAGTGTCTGTCCCAGTGGTGTTCATGGCAGGCTGTGGCCGCGGACGGAGAGGGATTCGAGGGAGTAAGGGGCGTGGTTTAGCGGGGAGTTTGAGGGGGTCTAGGGGTAAGAGGAGGGGGGGATTGGTGACGAGTGGGAGGCCATTGAAGAGGTTTCTGATTGATGAGGAAGCTCACTTTTCATTACCGGCGGATGCTGAATCTCAGCCCCGCCGGTCGCCATGAATGCGTTGGTATGGAACTGTCGGGGTTTAGGGGGTGCCTCGACGGTTCGAAAACTCTGTGAGTGGGTTCGTGAATATCGCCCCCTTCTGGTTTTTCTTATGGAAACAAAATGTGGTCAGAGAAGAGTGGAACGGATACGAGGCAGTCTTGGTATGTTCGGAATTGCAATTCCTTCAGTGGGTCTCTCAGGTGGTTTGGCTTTGTTGTGGAGTAAGGACTGTGTTGTTCAATTGAGATCTTTCTCCCGATATCATGTTGATGTTGATGTGCTCTCGGGTTCTAACTCTGTTAATTGGAGATTTACGGGATTCTACGGGGTGCCTGAAGCGGGTAGACGTCGGGATGGATGGGATAGGCTGATTCAGTTGAGCTCTCAGTCTGATGTCCTATGGCTTTGTGCTGGGGATTTTAATGAAATATTACTAACTCATGAGAAAAAAGGGTCTGCTCGACCACGTAGGCTTGTGGAGGGTTTTCGTCATGCGTTGACTGCGGCAGATTTGGGGGAGTTAGGTTTTGTGGGTTCCAAATTTACGTGGTGTAATCGGCTTCCGCATCCAAATACGGTTTGGGCTAGATTGGATAGAGCTTGTGGTAATGCTAGGTGGTGTGACAGGTTCCCAAACGGTAAGACATTATTCGACGCATTTTTTAGACCGTAAGATGCTGAGGATTATTTGGGATCTAGGGGAGAGGTTCAAGGGGTGAAGCGTAAGGTTCAGTTTCGTTTCGAGGCTAAATGGGTCCAGTCAGAGGAGTATGGTCAGGTGGTGGCTCAGGCTTGGCAACAGCATATGGGGAACTATCCGGGGACACGGCTGTTTAGGAAGATTCAACAGTGCAGGCTCAGTTTATTGCAGTGGAACCGGGAGCAATTTATGCGGCTTAAACAGGAGATGAAGGTGTTGGAGGATAGGTATCGGATTCTTGAAAGTAGGCAGTTGAGCCGAGAGGAACTGAATGAGATGGCATCCATCAGACAACAGATAGAGGACTTGAATTCTCAAGAACTGTTGAAGTGGCAGTAACGCAGTAAAAATCACTAGCTTGGTGAAGGGGATGGCAATACAAAATACTTCCATTCTTTTGCCTCGGTTCGTCGCAGACAAAACCGAATCTCACAGTTGAAAGATGAAGACGGTATATGGAGAGATAAGGAGGAAGACATACGTGGGATTTTGATTCGGTATTTTCATACTATTTTTGCTTCCTCATTCCCATCAGATGCGACTCTAAATGAAGTACTTTCTGCTGTGCAACCGCGTGTGTCTTCCGAGATGAACCAATCTCTTACTGAGCTATTATCTGCCGATGAGGTCAAGTGTGCAATTTTCGGTATGTATCCTCTTAAATCCCCCGGTCCCGATGGTATGCCCCCTTTGTTCTTTCAGAAATTCTGGCATATCATTGGTTCCGATGTTAGTTCTGTTGTACTTCGTGTTTTAAATGATCGTATCCTCCTTCATAAGTTTAATTATACTCATATCGTCCTTCTTCCTAAATGTGATGCTCCTGAAATTGTTAGCCAGTTATGTCCCGTAAGTTTATGTAATGTTATCATGAGAATTGCTTCTAAATGTGTGGCGAATAGGCTTAGTCCCTTACTCGATTCTATAGTGTCTCCCTCTCAATCTGCTTTCGTTCCGGGGCGTCTGATTACTGATAATGCTCTGTTAGCTTTTGAGATTAATCATTTTCTAAGAATTTCATCGCGTCTAAGTAATCCATGTGTAGCATTGAAATTGGATTTGAGCAAAGCTTATGACAGGGTAGAATGGTATTTTGTCCGGGGTATTTTGATTAGGATTGGGTTTCATCTCAAGTTGTTGAGCTTATTATGATGCTAGTTGAAACAGTATCTTATTCATTAACTTTGAATGGTGAACCTTTTGGTTTTTTCGTTCGGAGAAGGGCATTCGACAGGGCAAAACCCTATCCCCTTTCTTTTTTTTTTTTTTTTTTTTGGTGAAATGTAAGTATAATTCATTCAAGAATATTTACAATATACTCCGGGCATACCCGGGGAGATACAAATGATCCATCGAGTGGATCAAAGTGCAAAAGTTCCTTGTGGAAAGAATGACAAAAGGATCCTCAACACTGTGATTTTGATGGAAATTACAAGACCTTCGGTGCTAGGAGCTTTGGCTTCAAAGATAACTTCATTGCGATGCCTCCAAAGACTGTAGACCGTGCGTGCTAAAGCAAGTAGACGTGCTTTATTCTGCACGGAGGAGCCGGTTTTTTCTTTCTTTAGCCATTTGATTGCACTAAGGATGGTTGACATATGGCGGTTGATGCCAAGCCATTTCCGGATATCGGACCAAACACGTTCACTGAATGGTCAGTAAAAAAAAGGTGTTTGGTCGACTCACTTCTGTTGATGTACAATGAGCATGAAGTTTCCTCATGAAGGAAGGCAAGACGGTCACGTGTAGACAATCTTTCTCGAATTCCAAGCCACAAAATGAAAGTGAACTTCGGTGGGATGTAGGCCTGCCAGATCATTGCTTGCCAAGGCTGCCTCGCTTGCTTCGGCCTGAAGTACTGATAGGCTTTTGATGTGTCCAGCCCCTTACGGCTCGCCCATGTCTCAATAAGCTGCTTGGCTGCTTGAGGTGAACCCACAGCGGCAACAATTCTGTCACGAATTTGAGAAAGCCGTTGGAGGAGTGGAGAGTCTCCCCTCTTCGGTTTCCATTCCCAAATTTAGCTGTCTTTGAGGTAGACTCCATTGACCTACTTCACCCACAAGGTGTCCGCCTTGCTGTGAATGTTCCATAAGATACGGGCCATGAGGGCAACATTCCATGATTGGATATGTCGGATACCAAGTCCGCCTTCTTCCTTTGGATGGCACAGATCCTCCCAAGCGACTGGTGCTATTCTAGAGTTCCAAAGGAAGTTTTTGCACAGTCGGTGAATTTTGTCGATAACGGCTGCTGGAAGGGGGAAAAATTGGAGCCAAAAGCACTCTACTCCTTGTATAACCGAGCAAATAAGCTCCAAACGCCCTGCAAAGGAAAGGGACTTGGCTGCCCATTTGGTGATATTGTTGGCAATCTTTTCGACAAGCGGTGAGTAGTCGCCAACTGAAAGCCGCTACACTGCAAGGGGAATGCTAAGGTACCGAACGGGCATAACTCTAGCAGCGAACTCAGTTCTTGCCCGAATCTCATGGAGCTCATTGTTCTGAATTCCGGCTGTGAAAATGCTTGACTTTGTGTTGTTAACTGCAAGGCCGAGATGTCTCTAAATTCCTGAAGGCACTCCATCAAAATGCGGATGGATGGAAGGTCGCCCCTTGAGAAAAGCATAAGGTCGTCGGCAAAGAGGAAGTGGGTGATCTTCAACTTCTCGCACTTCGGATGGAAGTTGAAGTCTGAATTAGTCGTTTTCTTCTTGACCAATCGTGAGAAATACTCCATGCAAAGAAGAAAAAGTGCCGGCGACATAGGATCTCCCTGTCTAAGCCCTCTTTTCCCCGGAAAGAACTCGTGAAGGGAACCGTTCAAGGCCACTGAGAATGAGGATGTGGAGACGCATTCCATGATTCACGAAACAAAGATAGGGGGAAAGTCGTACCCATGCAGGACCCGTGAAAGAAAGGTCCTGGAAACCGAATCGAATGCCTTTCGAAGATCAACATTAATGGTACAACGAGGTGAAATCCGTTTCCTCGTGTACTGTCGGACCATTTCCTGTGCAAGGAAGATGTTGTCTGTAATGCTCCGTTCTCCAACAAAGGCTGTTTGACAGCGGTCGATAAGATGCTCAAGGGAAGGGGCAAGACAATCTGCAATAATTTTCGTTATGGCTTTGTAGATCATATTGCAGCAAGAGATGAGGAGGAAGTCCGCGACCGTGGGGGAGTGTTCTGATTTTGGCACAAGGGCAATGATACAATGGTTGAGTTGCCTAAGCAATCTTCCACTCCGAAAGGAGTCCAGGACAACTTTGCAAACCTGGTCCCCCACAACATTCCATGCTCTTTTGAAGAAGCATGCCGAATAAGCTAATCTGAAAAATAGCTTGCTTGACTTCGGATGGTATGACTTCCTTGCAGAGTACCTGGGCTTGCTCTGAGGAAAGCTTCAGCCCCCATTCGAAAACATCATTGTCCACCGAGCTGGTCTGAGCCTCCGTGCCCAACAGGGATGTGAAAAAGGCAACAAATTCGTGGCCAACTTCCTCAGTCGATGTGATAGTTGTCCCGTCATTCTTAGTGATTGCCATGATGGACCCTCTTAGCCGCATTTCTCTTCACCAAATCATGAAAGAATTTGGTATTTCGATCCCCCATTTTGAGAAAGTGAATTTTAGCCTCTGGAAGTAGAATTGCCTCTCAACTTCCGCGAGGAAAACGGCCTTCTTCCGGAGTTCCCCACCGAGTCCCGAAGATTAGCATTCTCAGGGTCAGATTCCAATTGGACCTGGGCATCTTGAAGGGCAAGGTCTGCCTCCTTTACTCTAACTGAAATGTGGCTGAAGTACAAGTTGTTGAAAGTTTTGAGGGGGCCTTTGAGAGCTTTCAATTTCCTGCAAAGATTGAATTATGCTATGCCGCCAACATTTGAGTTCCATCCATGTTCCACGGTAGCCATGAAATCCGGGTGATCAGCCTACATGTTGAAAAATCAGAATGGTTTGGGCTTAGGAACCGGGGGATCAAGAATAGAAACAATATCAGGCGAGTGGTCGGAGAGGCATCCCGGTGGAGGGAAGTGAGTATTACAGTGCAGGCCCGCCTCAAGCCACTCATTGTTCCTAAGCACCCTGTCAAGCTTGCACCACACTGGATTGCTTTCACTGTTGGAGTACCAAGTGTAGAAACAACCCGTAGAGAATCTTTGAGCTCGTACCAAGTGGGTGTAACCCCAAGTTTTTCTTCCGGCGATCTCACACAATTAAAATCGCCAAGAATGAGCCATGGCCTGTTCAAATTTTGCCCCAATTCTGAAAGTTTCTCCCACATGCTCCTTCTATTCACAACATAATAAAGACCATACGTAAATGAGATAGAAAAGGAGAGTTGAGAGGACTTATTCGTGACACGGCAGTGGATGACTTACTGTGAGATATCCTCCGATTGAAGATCAATGATGGCAGGATTCCAAATAACAAGGATATGTCCACCAGTGATCAAATCGAAATTATTGACTTGACACCATCCAAGGAATGATCGGTGTAGAATACGTGGGATGGCTGAAGCTGCAAGCTTTGTCTCCAAAATGCCCAAGAGACATAGGTTGTTACTCTTAATGAGGTGGCAACCCCATTGTGTTTGAGGGGCCGGTTGAAGCCCCTCACATTCCAAAAGCCAATCTTCATGGGGATTGGGAATGGCAGACCCCCTCCTGCACTTGTTTCTGTTTCAGAATAGTTTTGGTAAGCTCACGCCCTGGCATATGGTGTTGGGTTACCGTGGAGGACTTATCTTCAGAATCAGACAGATCAGCCGGAGAGGGAGGAACATTCTCAGGCTGATGAGATGGAATGCGTTGCGGGGCGACAGTCCAAGCTTGCTTTGGCTTAGCAGGCCCCTGTTGCTCCTGAATCTTATTTTTCACTTCTTGGGGAGCTTAGCTCTCCCCCGCTGCATCACCCTTAGTCTTGGTTGGCAAAGATTCGGTAGCCTGATGCTGGTTCTTATTGGCTTTTTTGTGGCGCTTTTTCACTGTAGTCCACTCAGAAGGGTGGGCCTTGCTTTGTTCCTCTGGGGCAGTCTAATTGCACGGGGCTGAAGGTGTTGCAGTCTGTGTTTAGGGTCCTTGGCAGGAGTCCTTGAGGTGTCCAAACTTGCAACAATCTGAACAGAATTTAGGTGTGAATTTGTAAACCACCGTTTGCTTTCTTGTCACACCATTAGGGAGCATGAATTCGACCCTGTCAACCAATGACTTTGAAGCGTCAACTTCAACAAGAATGCGGGCATAGGTGACCCGCTCCATCTTAGATGTCAAAGAGTCCATTGCAATGGGGTTGCCCACTCCTGATCCAATCTTTCCAAGTGCTTTTGGGTTTCAACATTCAAGTGGTAGGGCTGGAAGGATGGCCCAGACTGGAGTGAGACTAATGTCATCCTCCTTAAACTCGAAGCAATTTGGCATATTTTTAAGAAGCAGCGGCCTATCAAAAATAAAATATGGACCTCCAGCAAGAGTCTGTTGCCTGTCTTCATCACGAGCAAAGTGAAAGATAAGCTACCCACTCGCATGTTGTTGGAAGGAGGCGCCCCAGGAATGGGCCATTGCGCGGATGGCTTTGAACCCCGGAAACTTGCCGGCAATGTATCCAACAAGGTAGAATCCAAGTTTGGCTTTGACATTGATAAGGTCGTTCATCTCCAGCTTAAGCGTTCCTTCACCAAGGACAAACTTTTGGAGCTTGTTGTCGTCTGTAAGTTTTCGGTTGTTGCTGAAAAGGCCAGCAAAAGAAGTCGGCTTGGCACCTTCAACGTCTGCATTGTTTCCCTTGTCCGGGGTTGGTTCAACAGGTTGTTTCCCAACAACAATGGGGGCGGGAGAGGCCTCCAAATCCGAAATGAAGGCATGGAATGCTTGGGAGCTAGCCTTGGCAAGTTCAATCTGTTTGGATGAACAGACATTGTGGCTGGCTGGATGGAGCAACAGCCTCGGTTGCAGCCTTAGTTTTCTTTCCTCTTGCCATGTGGACAGCCAGGAAGGGTCAGATAGGGCGGTTCTGAAAAAAGCAGCACTGACAGGGTGGCCCTAATAGGGTGGCTTAAAAAGGCGGCTTGTGTCAGTGGGCAGAAAGCACAACAGGCTTGGGGGCAGTGCAGCAGATGAAGAGTCTCTTGGGCACTGTACCGAGTAAATGAGCTTGCTGGTGAACAACAACCCAACCACCGGCTGGCCGGAAAACTCAGAAACACGAAAAGAACAATAGAATCCGCTCGCAAAGCAGCAACAGGTTTCGTCCACAACCTGTGCAACAAAACCAGCGGGCAGTTGCAAGAACTTGAATAGAAAACTGGGAGAAAGAAAAACAACAACATAATTCCGGCAAGGGAGGTTAAAACTCTGGCGAAACAAGCTCCAAATCCGAAAATAAAATCGGCAGAAGTGAAGAGGATCAGTTAGAGAAGTGTTTCATAGGAACAATCTTGCAGAAATCTTGAAGGAAACCCATGGAAGAGCAAATCTATTGTGAGGCACTCTACAGAGAAGTGAGAGCATTTCTTCTAGAGAGAGAAAACTCTTGACCACATTACTACTGAGAGCTCTTTCTTGATACCCTGTCCCCTTTCTTGTTTATATTATGTGCAGAGGCTTTATCCAGTTTATTTAGAGTGTTGGAATGGGAGGGTAGGTTGGTAGGTGTGTCTGCAGCACCGTTAGCT
Source organism: Sesamum alatum (assembly GCA_034509735.1). Lineage (NCBI taxonomy): Eukaryota > Viridiplantae > Streptophyta > Magnoliopsida > Lamiales > Pedaliaceae > Sesamum > Sesamum alatum. The sequence continues at coordinate 12,040,844 of JACGWO010000011.1, forward strand.
CCGTCTGTATCTCATCTTCTCTTTGCAGATGATACGTTGGTGTTTTGTCGGGTAAAGGTGGAGGAGTTGAGGGAGATACTGAGGGTGTTGAGAGTTTATGCGAGTGCTTCGGGTCAGGAGATTAACTATCAGAAGTCAAGTATGGTGGTGAGTGTGGGGGTAGGGAGTGGGGTGTGAGCGGAGTTGGTAGCAGTTTTGGGGGTTAAATTGGAGGCGTCTCATGATAGGTATTTGGGTCTTCTGGCGGTTGGGGGTAGGCCGAGAGGTGCGGTGTTTCGGTATGTTAGGGATAGGAAATGGGAGAGAACGAATGGGTGGAATACGAAGTTCCTGTCTCGGGCGGGTAAAGGGGTGTTGATAAAGTCAGTCCTTCAGTCGATTCCTACATATGCTATGTCGTGTTTCTTGCTTCCTAATCATATTTTGCATCAATTAGAGTCGGCTTTCTCCGATTTTCGGTGGCACAATCGTGGTGATAGACGTGTTCATTGGGTTGCTTGGCATAAATTGTGTCGTCCGATACTGAAAGGTGGCTTGGGTTTCCGTTCTTTACGTGAATTCAATGTGGCTCTCCTTGCTAAGCAAGGATGGCGGATTTTAAACAGGCCGGAGTCACTCCTTAGTAGGGTTCTTAAAGCTAAGTATTTTCAGCGTTCTACTTTTTGGGAGGCGACTTTGGGCTCTAGACCGTCGTGGACTTGGCGTAGTATTGTTGCTTCGAGAGAGATATTGGGTGAGGGGTGTGTGAGAGAGGAGCTAGACGAAGAGGGAAGGGAGGGAAGGTGGAAGTGGCGGTTTATGAGAGGGGGGTATTTTACAGTAAAGAGCGCATATGCTCATGCCATGACTATGCGGGATCGTGACATGCTGTCAGGTTCAGGTAGGGAGTATCAGTTGGGACAGGGAAGGGGTCACTGTGGTCGGCTAAATGGGACAATGGTATTCCACATGTGGTTAGGGTATTCATGTGAAGGCTATGCACTGAATCTTTATCCAATTCTTGAGAAGTTGGCTCATTGGGTTCGAGGGATTGAGACGGACTGTGGGTCTTGCGGCGCGGGACTAGAATCTCTTAGGCATGTGTTTTTGGACTGTCCAGTAGCTAGACAAATGTGGGCTCTTTCTTCTATCCCATGGTCTTTTGTTTCTCAGTGGAGGAGTGGAGTTATTGACTAGGTGTTCCATGTAGTGAAGCAGGTGTCCCTAGACTGTCGACAACGATTTTTTATGATGTGCTGGGCCGTTTGGAATCGCCGGTGTAAGCGTGTTATGAAAGGATGTCACCAAGATTTGCTGGAATCATGTTTGAAGACGCTTTCCTTTCTGCATAACTATCAGGCCGCGAAGCAGAAATTGAAGACTGGTTGATGGTAGTTTTTTGATTTTGTTTTCTGGTGTTAGACTCTGTATGCAACTTTATTTTGGTCTTGTTTCAGTTGGTAGATTTTAGGTTCTGCTTTGGTTTTCATTAGGTTGTTTTGCTTTGATTGTGACTGTTCCAGACTTTGACACATTTGGTTTTATTTTCTATAATATCATCGCTAATTTATCAAAAAAAATAATTTGTTCGGCTCTAATTTTATTGAATCACAATTATAAACCAATGACCTTTTTCTTTCTTTTCCTTAAATACAAGATATATCACTATAGATAAATATATATTTTGACACTAGTAAGTTATATTTATTAATATCAACTTTGATTTCATAAGAGTTATAATTCATTCCTTATATCGTTCATTATATACCTTATATTAGCTTACAAATTTATTTATTTTGCAATTGGTAACGAATCGTGGAACGAATTTAAATCTAAATATATTTTGAACATTTGCAATATTTTTTACTCAATTTGAGTCATGAATTCAAATTTCACTAAATCGGCAGATTTTTGTTTAATTTTATGTATTATAATTTATTATGTTTTATTAAAAAATACATTAATATAATGATGAATATTTTATATAATAATGTAATTACAATTTTATAATAAATAAAAAGTTATTTTTTCCCCTTTACTTATAAGCAATGGTTAAAAAAGCCCAACCCAAATCCACAAGTCAGCCCAATATATTTCTATTTGATGTCCAAGCCCATAAGTAAGCCCACACCCTACATTTCCTATAAATATAAATGTCCCCAGAAACCCTAGCGCTCTGTTTCTCTCGTTCTTCAAGCCTGGATCAGCGACGATCGAGACAGAGACTTCGCCATGGGAAGAAGTAAGTTTCTTCCGACATCATTCCGCTTTTCTTTTCGTGTACGCGTGTTTCTGATTATTGTCTGTATGCTCTGTCGCATCCACACTGTTTTCCCCCTCTTCGGAGCCCCCTAGAAGTTGGGTTGAACCGAATTTCCTTATTAAGTTGCTGAGGAGAAATGGAGAGCAAGTATTGATTCGCCGATGGGATAGTCAAGGGGACGGGGGCGGTGGCAAGGTCTCCGCCGCCGCCGCTGGTCGGGGAGAAGGTGGGGGTGGGGAGGGGGAGGAAGAAATGGGTTTCTGAGGTAGAAAATGAAATAGAACTATTTATATAAATATATTTATTAGGATTTTGTTTTTATTATTGTTAATATTATGTATGTATCCAGATGAGCGTTAAGAAAGTAATATACTGGTCTATCCAGAGGATTGAAATCGAATTAGCAGCTAAGCTTGTGTATGTCTCAAGTCGTTTAGTTATGCTGGCATGGGATTCTAGTTTTGATGATTACTTCAGGGATATGGTACAATTGCATAGAATTTTCTGTCAGTTGGCTTGAGTTTGTTTATTTTATATGGTAAATATGGGCATCTGTTTATGTGCATGTCGATGTCATTGGATTTGGTAGTCAAGGAACATGTACTAACTTTGTATCTACTCGTGGGAGTACTCTTCAATTTCATGTATATTATGTTAACAGAGATGTAAAACAAAATAAGTTAGTTGGGTGTATTTGTAATTGAACGTTTGTTTTGAGCATGTTTACATGAAATGTAGCAGTGGTGACCTTGATGGGCTATATCTTGTGTGTAGGACCTGCTAGGTGTTACCGTCAAATCAAGAATAAGCCATACCCAAAATCAAGGTATTGCCGTGGTGTTCCGGATCCCAAGATTAGGATCTATGATGTGGGGATGAAAAGGAAGGGCGTGGATGAATTCCCCTTCTGTGTGCACTTGGTCAGTTGGGAGAAGGAGAATGTGTCCAGTGAGGCACTTGAAGCTGCTCGTATTGCATGCAACAAGTACATGACCAAGTTTGCTGGAAAAGATGCTTTCCATTTGAGGGTCAGAGTCCATCCTTTCCATGTGCTGCGTATCAACAAGATGTTGTCATGTGCTGGAGCTGATAGGCTCCAAACTGGTATGAGGGGTGCTTTTGGCAAGCCTCAGGGTACTTGTGCTCGTGTGGCTATTGGCCAGGTCCTTCTTTCCGTTCGTTGCAAAGATGGCAACAGCCACCATGCTCAGGAGGCATTGCGCCGTGCAAAGTTCAAGTTCCCTGGTCGTCAAAAGATCATTGTCAGCAGGAAGTGGTATGCTAATCTCCTGATGCTCTCTTTCGATAACTACTTGTGGATAACTTGTAATATTTGGTCAATTAAATGTGATTCGTACTGAAGACACCACTTCTGACTTGTAACTTGTTGATCAACTCTTAATTTCAGGGGTTTCACAAAATTCAGCCGCAGTGATTACGTCAAGTGGAAATCAGAAAACAGGATTCTCCCTGATGGTGTCAATGCCAAGGTTTGTTACCTTAAAAACATGAGGCAATGGAATTTTATAATTTTCTGCTTTTTTGTCACATTTTGATTTTTTATAGCAACTTCGTTGTGCTGGTTGATAACCTGCACTCGACACAAGGAACTCAACTTCTATTTTGCAGCTTCTTGGATGTCACGGGCCATTGGCGAATCGTCAACCAGGAAGGGCATTCTTATCTGAGGGTCCAAGTGCTTAGGAGTTGACACAGCTTTGGAGTTAGTCTGGTTCCGTTCGTTTTTTGGATGCTCTTTTATGATATCCGATCATGTTTTGTCTTATTAAAAGTGGTATTAAAACTGTTGACAAAGGATTTTGTTTCAATGTTGTGAATTTTGTTAAAATTTTCAACCTCTTTGATTTTGGGTATCAATATAATGTAGCTTTCGACTTTTTCATTGTGCTTTTTGTTGCTTATTCTTTTAAAGTGCCTTACTTGAGGTAATCCGTGATCAAACCGAGCCTAGATAGAACTTACGTTTGCCGATGATATTGGTTTGGCTGTGAAATCCTTTGTTTTTGTCCCTAATTATTGAATGCAATGTACACAAGCAGTGCCCTCTGCACGTTTGGCGTGTTTTTCAATTGATGTGCATGTTTGTTCCTTGGCAAAATTGTCAAAATTAGTTTTACAATTTAAGGTCGTTTCAAACTTGATCCCACATTTTGTGGAATTTTAAATCTAATCTCATGTTTTGTTAAAAGTTGTAAAAATCTTAGATGTTGCAAAAAAAGCGTCTAACACTGATAGATGTTAGAAACTAATGGTTGAACATTTTCTTGACCACTATGCTGGGGAGTTTCATGTGGGTTCTTTGTCTTTGGTTTTAATCGATGATACTTGTTATTACTCGAGGTGGATATGTGTTCGAAAGTATAAAATAGAAAAGAAAGAAAAGGATACGATGTCACGGACATTGATATGTTTTGGAGTGTTGGACACGTTTGGACATTGATATGTTTTGGATGAGTGTTCGACATATTTGGTATATATTTTGGTTTTTTTTTTCAATAATTTAAAAAAAAATTGGATTGTTTTTCCTAAAAAAAAAGAGCTTGGGCTAAATGAAAAAGAAAGAACTTTTAATTTACTACTTTTAAACTATATTTTTTTATAAATTATCAAAAAGTTGAGAGATGGTCGTGGCAATTTAACTAATTTGAATGATTAGAGATTTTTTTATTACGTACTTTTTAAAATAAATTGATTATATATATTTTTGAAGTCATGTGTTTTGGTTAAAGATTTAGATATAAGACATGTTTATTTTGTATTTTATCTTGATATTTTTTATATTGCATAAATTTTATGGAGAAAGTTAGAACATATATAAAAATATATGTTATATATAATCATGTCAATGCCGCGTTGTGTCCTAATTTTTTAAAATTTTTCGAGTCTCCGTGTCTGTTTTCATGCATCATAGGTTTTAATGGTTAGTTTTGGGCCTTTTTTTCTGCTATGTTTTGGTCTCTTTTTGTAATTTTTAACAAAATATGGAGCTAAATTAAAACTCCGTCAAATATAAGGTAAAGTCTGAAATGACTTTAGAGACTGTGGGATTAATTTTGCAACCTTGCTACCAAGTAGATCAGGGATGTAAATATCCAGGATGAACATGTCACCAGTCGAGATTACATAACAAATCCGCATAAACATAATGGTGGAACAAAAGGACGACATTTCTGAGAAAAAATATAAATAAAAATCAGTTAATGCTAATAAGTTGAATTTAGTTGTACATAATCCATTATATATGCCCGTATTAATTAATTAGTTTTTGTAATGAATTCTTATAACCTTTACTCTTCTCATTTTGATATTACGATCACTTATTTTTCTTATTATCTTATTGTATATTCTTAACTCAGTAATTTGAGATATCCAACTCTTTGAAAATATTTAAAAATTCAGAGTTTTTAATAGAATTTAGAAATGTATTTCAGTGTGATATGCTTCAAAAAAGTTGTCCCATACTCACGTCCCAAAATAATAGAAGGATCCACCAAAGGAGTTTGGACCCAAGAGAAGGACCCACCAAACTTCAAAGACCGGCCTGGAAGAAGTCAGGACTATCCCACTCAAGGAAGCAAGCCAAGTCCTCCTCAAAGGAATAAGCAAGGTCCGTGTAAAGGAAGGAGGCCCATCCGAGCCCAGGAGGAAAAATCTGTGAAGGAAGGATTCGTGAACTCAATCAAGGAAGTTTGGATAAATATTATCCGAACATTCCCCTTATCTAGGGTGGATATTGTAACCGCCTCCCCCTTTTTAGGAGGCCACCCCTGAGGGGACTCTAGGGAGGCGACAGTCAAGCCCCCAAGGAGTCGTAACCCCCTATAACTCTTTTAACCTAATGAGCTCCTTCTATAAATACTAGCCCTCTCCTGGCTGGGCAAGTAATGTCTCTCTACCCTCTTAATTTTCGAATTTCTCTTTGAATTACACTTGGCACACTTGATGCTCATTATTATCGTTAATTTCTTCTTGCATTCAAACTTATTTTTTCAAAAATTGTTTATTGACTTGAGCGTTGGAGTGCTAACGTTTTTTTTTTTTTGCAGGTTCCCTTTCCAAATTTGCAAAGCTGTAGGCCTTCTTCGTTCAAGTCCAAAAAGACAAGTTTGATTGAGTTCTTTTTGCTCACATCAATTGGCGCCGTCTATGGGAACATCGAGTCAAGATGTGAGAACAATGAAATCTCCCAACGCCGAGCTAGATAAGCAGAAGGGGACGGACGCTGCCACCGAATCCCAAGCTTTGCAGGTGGTAACAGGAACACCCCTGGCGTCCGCTGTGCGTACTGAAGCTGAACCCTTAGGTCCCTCTGATATCCCTTCGGATCCCTCTCGTGATAGCACCTCCTCGGACACCTCTTTGGATAGGGTGTCCCGGGGCCTACTGGCAACCCTTTAACAGATGATCACGACCGCCATCAGGGAGCACATGGCGACCACTAACCCTACCCCTTTGGCAGGAGCGACCACTAAACCTCAGGGAGCCCTCCCTCCCCCCCCCCCCTCGGTGGTGGATGGGCCAACGGAACGCGAGGGGATCCTCCCTGTGCGGAGGCTCCCCATAATCCCGGAAGACGAAGCTATTCCTCCTCCCCCAGCGCGGGTGGAAGCTCCCCTTCATTGGGAGGCCCAGTTAAAATCCTTACAGAAGAGCTTGCAAGATGTTCAATACCGAGTGATGGGAGTCCCCCTGGAGACACAAGGCGGTATTCCATTGAGCGAGGAAGTTATAGTCGATGACCTCCATCCCAATTGCAGGACTCCAGGCATTGCGGAATATGACGGCACTATCGGTCCTCAAGATCACTTGTCCCGATTCGAGAATGCAACTCTCCTCCATCGGTATACCGATGGGATCAAATCCCGGGTGTTCGTTACTGTGTTCGCCCGGGCGACCCAGCAGTGATTCAACCAATTGCCTGATGGGTCGGTGAGGAGCTTTCAAGAGTTTTGTTCACTGTTCCTGCATCAATTTGCCAGCATCAAGAAGCATTGCAAGGCTCCTTTGAGCTTCTTCACTGTTCGATAAAAGGATTCCGAGTCCCTGAGGGACTACCTGCACAGGTTTAACACTACTGCTTTGGAGGTCTCTGCGGCTACACAGGAAGTCAAGGCTAGTGCTTTCTCTCAACAGCTCTTGGATGGGCATTTTTTTTAAGTCCTTGGCCAAGAAGCCGGCCCTAGATTTTGACAGTCTTTTGGCTAGAGTGGCCAAATACATCAACATGGAGGAGGCCTAGCCCTCCAAGAAGGAAAGACGAGGTGAGAAGAGGAAGGATACTCGCGAAGAGGGAGTTAGCAAGAAGACCTGCACTGACTAGAAACCCTCTTTTCAGAGGCGACCTTATTTCCATACTCCTCTCAACACTGCCATTACTCAAGCCCTCATGGCGGTGGAAGGAAATGGACAATTGATGCGGCCTCGCGGTGCTAAGGAAGGGCCCACGCGGCCCAAGTCTGATAAATTCTGTTGCTTCCATAACGATTATGGCCACAACATGGAGGAATGTCGGCATCTGAAGTACGAAATCGAACAGCTAGTCCAGAATGAATACTTGAAGGAGTTCGTGCGTCGTGAGAAATCTCAAGGCACAGGCCCTTATCAGAAGAATGATCAGACCTAGTGGAAAGCCCCTGTGGAGTCCAGCCCTAACCCCCCTAGAACAGAAGGGCGTAATTCTGCCTCCTCCGGGCAGGCGGGGACCCGAACCTCCCCGAGATGGGTGTTATCCGAATGATATCAGGAGGACCTATGGGGGGAGACTCCCATAGGTCTCGGAGAATGTTGGCCAGGAAGGCCGAAAGCCTTCCCCCCAAGGAAGTATTGGACGTAGATACTGTGGAGGGGACACCCATTATACAATTTGGGCCCAGCGAGAATAGGGGGATTATGCTCCCCCATAACGGCGCACTGGTGATCACGGCCACGATAGCCAACTACAACGTAAACAGAGTCTTTATAGATTCTGGGAGCTCAACAGACATTCTTTTTGGGGAAGCCTACAATCAAATGCAGTTGAGGGAAGCCCCCCTGGAGAGAGTAGATACTTCCCTGTACGGGTTCGTGGGAGAAGTGGTTCACCTTAGAGGATTGATCACCCTCCCCCCCTCCTTGGGGCAAGAATTGTTAAGAAGGACTTGTTTGATCAAATTTCTAATAGTTCATACTCCCGCGGCATACAGCATTATCCGTGGGAGGCCTACGTCAAATGCCTTCCAGGCCATCATATCCACTTTCCATATGAAGATAAAATGCCCGTGCCTGGAGGGATAGACGAAGTTAACGGAGACCAGCAACAATCTCGGTAATGTTATATAGAAGCCGTATGCAAGGGTAAAAAATGAGGAGCCACATAGTTTCCCCCAGAAGAGATGCGTAAGAGACATGGCAAGGACCCCTCCAAGTGGAAAGAAGTAGGGAAGCCTGGAGCTCCCCCGGGGGAAGCTTCCCTTGGCAAGGAAGACCATGCTAAGGTTCAACCTGCAGAGGAGTTGCTGACCATCGAGCTCTACCTAGGAGATCATGGCAAGACCGCTCGAATAGGGTCCCAGTTACAAGGGCCCCTTAAGGAAGACCTGATACAATGCCTTCAACGTAATTTGGATGTGTTCGCTTGGTCCTCCCCACGACTTGGAGGGAGCAAGTCCAGAAGTCGTCATGCAGCACCTTAACATCGATCCTTCCATGAAGCCCATAAAAAAAAAAAAGAAGAGACACTACGGTCCAGAAAAAGACAAGATCATTCGGGCTGAAATAGAAAAATTGATAGAGGCCGGCCATATTTAGGAAATCCGATTCCCGGAATGGCTATCGAATGTAGTCCTCATCCCTAAACCAAGTAGAAAATTGAGGATGTGCGTAGGTTTTCGAGATCTCAACAAAGCTTGCTCGAAGGACTGTTATCCGCTCCCACACATTGATCAGTTGGTTGACTCTACCTCGGGGTGCGAGCTCCTAAGCATGATGGATGCCTCGCAAGGGTACCACCAGATCATGTTGACTCCATAAGATCGTAAGAGAGTCAGCTTCATCACTTCAGCGGGAACCTTCTTCTACGTGGCTATGCCCTTTAGGCTAAAAAATGCGGGTGCCATGAAGGGACCGGCGGATCCGCCTTAGAGCGCGAGCTGAAGCGTGAGAATCGAAATGGGGCATAAAATAAAACAATAATCACCAAATCCCAAGGGGTGTACCCTTAGTGCTCAACCGGATTTTCGATGTAGGATGTGATAATTTAAAACGTATATGTCACATAGAGCATAGATGTAGAAAATAACTACAATAACGTAAAACCAAAGATTACCTTTGTAGTTGATTTTCCTCGCACGGCTACAAGCGTTGCTCCTCTCCGGATAGGATTAAATATAATTTTCGTCTTGTATCTTTTGTATTTTGGCATTTTAGTCCTTTATCTTTATAGGGTAGCAAGTAGGTCCTGTAATTTTTCAATTTTTCGCGATTTTGGTCCTCCAGTCGCCGAAGTTTACAAATATTGCCGAATCTTTTTTTTTTTTTTATTTAGTTTGGGACTTTTGTTCCCATTGGTCAATTTAGTGGACCAAAATCGCGAAAATTTATAAGTTACAGGACCTATTTGCTAAACTCATAAGATAAAGGACTAAAATACCAAAATATAAAAGTTATAGGACGAAAATTTGGTTCCATGCTGGCAGTAATTTGACTAATGGGAACAAAAGCCCCAAATTAGAAAAATTTTCCGATAACATTTGCGAACTCCGGTAATTGAAGGACCAAAATCGCGAAAAAATTAAAAAGTTACAGGACCTATTTGCTAACCTAAAAAGATAACGGACTAAAACTCCAAAATACGAAAGATACAGGACGAAAAATGCATTTAGGCCTCTCCGGATATGTCCACTAAGTTCAAAAGTATGAACTCTCTATAAAAGTCCATACCACACCGGATGAGATCACGTTTCTCTTGCTAGAGAAAAACGGATCTAAGAGGACACGGTTCAAGAAACTAGAACACTATTGTATTAGTGTCTCTTCTTGAACTACCTTTATTCTTCAAGATGATCCAAGATCAAATGAAGAACACAAAGGGATGGTATGTATGTACAGAGGGCCGAAAATTAGAGAGAAAAAAGAGGTGTGTCTTTCTTCTTTTTCCTAGAAAAAGATGAAATGTAATTCTCTTTTTTTGTATGATAGTATATACTCATATATATACTAAATTAATGTGATTATTGGAATATGTCTAGGTTCATCCTAGGATGTCTAGATACATACCCAATCAATCTCACTAATTCATCAATCAAACCTACCATCTCATAAGGTATGATTTAATCATCCAAATGAGAGAGGTTTGATTGGAATTGATTTGTCCCTTACCAAAAGGGACAAGTCAACTTAATCAAGGCCTTGTATAACCGATTTTTACACCTCCAAAATATGTAATTTTCGGCCATACTAGTTTGGGAAGAAGTCCAACTTCTTTTCATTCCAAAAGTAGAATTAATACACAATTGGGCCAAACTTTAACGGATCGGGTTTCATTGTAATCCAATTACAACGAGCCTAAAATTAAATCCCATTTAATTCAAGGTCCACTTAATAATTGCCATTAATCTTTTAATCCTATTAAAAGATCCAACTTTTGAATCTCTACATTAATCGATAAATTCCATTTACCAATTAAAACAAGGGCCCGATACAATATCGACCGTCCATCCAATAGACAATCCCTTAAGTAATCCAATTACTCATTATCCTCTGAAATTGACTCCAAGTCAATTATCCACCTCCTTGGTAATTTGTGTGTGACTTATTAGGTTCACCCTCAACTAGACTTGGGCCCGTATCTAACAGGAGCCCGTTACCATGGCTGGACATCTAGCAACGATCCATGGCACTAGGGACTAGGTGAATGTTGGTGTGAATAATTAGACGCCGATTCCGTATGGGTATGGTCCTTCCGTCTACCGACCTTAGTCTAAGGTATGGGATTGGGCGTTGGTTCCCATCCTTGACTAGGCATCTATGCTTAATACTCGAGATTACGCATGCCTCATTGCATCGATACAGGAAATCATCCCCTGTTCGATTAACCACTATGGCCACAGGTTTAAGCAACATGAACGTGTTTTCGAGTGAAAAGGAGATACCTCTGTCACGTACTGGCTGGAGGACGCCCCCTTCGCTCTCTTTGAAGAACCCCCCTGCGGAGGAGGGATAGTCCGCTTCCCTTTCATATCGCCGGGGGTCCCTTTAGGAGTTCGAGTAGCAGAGGGGGTCCCCGTTGGGCTTCCCTGGGCATTGTCCCTTAAATGCTTCCTAAAGATGACGACCTTTGTCACAAAAGGAGAATCAAAAACAAAAAAAGTACATCATTTCAACACAAATAAGCAGTAAGGAATCAAGGAGTACCCAAGGATTCCTCCAGAGGGACCTCCTTGGGACTCAGCCCAAACCAGGAGAGGAGCCTATCATCAATCATATCCCTGATAGTGTAGGGCTGGCGATTCAAATCTGCCAGGGCGGAAGAAGGTGGTCGAACGTTCCTTTATCGAAAAAGAGGGACAGAAGGACGAACCATGATCCATTGACTGGGAGAGGGCCAAGGGTTAGGGCGGCGAACAAAGACGAAGGTCCCCTTCCAACGCTTGGGAGCACTTGGGACCGACAGAAAACTAACACCTTGATGGGGGAAGAAATGAAAGACTCCTGGTTCTGACCTCTTAGACGGAAGCAAAAAAAGAAGTGGTCGCCTATAATTAGCACCTCATTATAGCTCAAGATCATGGAAAAACTAGCAAGACAACTGAAGGAGTTGGGACTTAGCTGGTTCAAAGGGACTTGGTACAAGTTAGACACATCCTGATAAAAGAGGGCAAACCTAAGACCTGCAGAAAAAACTCAAACATCCTTTAGGATGACGCTCGGGCACATCAACAGGTGAGGCGATATAAATATCAAAATCTCGGGGGATGCCAAATTCCTCCCTTAAGGCAGCGACATTGGGGAAGGAAGCGGATCTACCTGCCTCAGCCAGGCTCAACTCTCTCCCTTCCTCATCCGGCTTAGACGTCGCCCTCGTCTCTCCTGGGGAGGAATCGTCCGCCTGGTCTCCTACCTGACTTTCCCCCTCAGAGCCCTCAATCTCCTCTTCCTCATCTCCTTCCTCCTCGTCCTCCTCTTTCGGTTCATTTATCAAGCATCTAGAAGGTCGAGAAAGTTGCCTAATGCTCTACCTACGGCTACCGGGAGCGGCCGCTGGACCATGGCCCGCACCTCCAGAAGTGGCCCCGGAGGGATCATCGCCTACATACCTCGCCCCCACATAACGTACGGACTCATCAGAAGGGGTAGAAGAAGAAGACATGCTCATTCCAAAAACAAGAAAAAAATGACGAAAGACAACAAGAAGAAGATAAACTTACATGTTACGAAGGCATCAATTCTCTCTTTCAAAAGGCGTAGGGAAGAGGGGAATGAGACAAGAGGAGGTCCTTATGGGGGCGGTTACAAGGGCAAACGGGGAGAAGATGCAATTACTGGAGGTACAAGCAGATAATCGCCCCCCATTGGGCGGTTACGTGACAAACGTGGGCGGTTATAAAAAAACCGCCCTCCCACGTCAAGCGCTTGAAGCCATGTGCCCACGCTCCAAGGCATTTAGGTGCCATAAACATCAAATTAGCCTTAGCCATGATTGTTGGGCTACGGCTAGGGCCTCGAGGCCTGCGAAAGTTACAGGCCATTCCTCAATGACGAAGGAGGCCTCGCATCCCAAAAAAGAATTGCTGACTTTTCTTGGTAACAAGGAAGGCCTCACACTCGAAAGGTAAGAAGACGGAAGAGCCAGGACAACCTCGCTCTAAGAGAAGGGGTCCTATCTATGGGCCTCAAGGAGGACTCCTACTCTAAGAAGGAGTGAGGGACCTCCCTCCCCCTTAGAGTGGGGGGAACTGATTGATATGACCCAAAAAGGTTGGCCCATACTCACGGCCTAAAATAGTATAAGGATCCACCAAAGGGGTTTGGGCCCAAGAAAAGGACCCAAAAAACTTCAAAGACCGGCCTAGAAGAAGTTAGGACCAGCCCACTCAAGGAAGCAAGCCATGTTGAAGTTAGTTCAGCAAGTGAGAATCCAGTCGCAGACATGGAGGAGGCACCAGGCATCGCAGCACCAGCCTGGAATAGCATTCAGTTTGGGACCTTGGATTGTGGATAAATAAGTCGCATTCCTGAGTTTGACAACTACTCTAGTATACACGTTTTTACTTACTCATTTATTTGTATACTCATTGGGCCACGTCAGCAGATTGGTTGTTAGAGTTAGTTACACTTTCAACTTGTACTTAAAAGGAGGTTCTCCCTCCATAACTGAATATACTGAATACATTCAGAAACCCTACAATTCTTCTACAATCGACAATGGAGTTTTCTTCTAGTTCACGTGTCTTTGCTATTTCTTTTCTAGATTTTAACATGGTATCAGAGTCTTCATATTGAAGGTCTTTGTATACTCTAAGATTTCCTGCATTCTTTGTTTTTTTTCTTGGTGCCAGATACTGTATAATCGCAGTAATGGAAAAAACCCTCACCACGAACACTGGAGAGGACGAATGTCAATACGAGAAGGATGCGCTCTATCTGCATCCGTCAGAACACACTGGACTCTCTTTGGCGAGCTCGCCGCTTGATGGCTCCAATTTCTTCTTATGGAGCAGAGCGATATATGTTTCCCTCGGTACAAAGATGAAGCTAGGCTTCATTGATGGATCTTTTCCGAAGCCACCAGCTGGATCTAGAACTTCTGACCAGTGGCGGCGAGTGGACCTAATGGTTACGTCTTGGCTGTGGAATTCTATCTCCAAGGACATCGTTGAGGCTTTCATGTACGTCTCCTCTTCTCGAGAGTTATGGCTGCAGTTGAAAGGAAGATATGGAAGGAGTAACGGTCCTATGATCTATCAGATCCAACGAGAAATTTCGACGGTATCTCAGGCAGATTTATCAATCACAGCTTACTTCACTAAGCTGCAGAAATTATGGAACGAACTCGCATGTCTAGATCCCACCCTTAATTGCACTTGTGGTAAGTGCCTCTGTGATATTGGGAAAGCAGTTTCAGCAAAGGATGAGTCAAGACACCTTATGCAGTTCCTTATGGGACTTCATGAAGTCTACGATCGTGAAAGAGGTCAAGTATTGATGATGGATCCACTACCGGATGTAGAGAAAGCGTACGCTATGCTTCTGAGTGTAGAGAAACAACAATCTGTAAACTTGAACTTATCAGATCATCAAAACGCAGCTTACCTTGCTGCTCCGACAGAACACAAGAAAGGTCCTCAGGATAAGAATATGCAGAGGAGGAAACAGTATGTGGATAAGCGTTCTCTGATCTGTGCGCATTGCCTTAAGCCTGGCCATTCCAAGGAATCCTGCTTCAAGATACACGGCGTGCTGGAATGGTACAAAACTCTGTCTGAGCAAAAAAGGAAGGGATCTGGAGGGAAGAATTTTGCAGGAAATGCACAGAACAAGTCTGAAACTGGAAGCTCCACTCAGTCAGACCACACAAACAACTCTCAGAACTCTATGGCTAACATGGTGTGCGAACTACTGAAGATGGTACAAGGACAGAATACACCAACTGATCCTTTGACTCCAAATTATGCAAACTATGCGTACTGTGATGGTGAGTTTGCAGGTAATGTGGCTAACACCTCTCTATTTGATTTAGGCTATTGGATTATTGATACGGGAGCCACTAACCACATATGTGCGGACATTACTCTCTTTAAATCCTATACACAACCTGCTACTCCTCAATACATCCATCTTCCAGATGGTGGAAAAAAATTTGTCTCATATATTGGAGATGTCCAGTTATCACCAAATCTGTTGCTTAAACATGTACTTTATATCCCAGAGTTCTCAGTAAATCTTCTTTCAGTCAGTCAGTTATGTTCCTCATCATCATACAGCTTTTCTTTCTCTCAAAATGATTGGTTTGTGCAGGACCAGAGTACTAAGAAGTTTCTGGCCAAAGGGTCTGTGTGTAAGAGACTATATATACTGAGACAATATGTTTGTAATGACGACATTTTACCTTCCTTAGCATCTACTCTTGTATTCAGTTCAGCTGAAAAGCGTTGTAATAAAGTTACTTGGCATAGGAGATTAGGACACTCCTCTGTACAAACTTTACGGCATATTCCAGCTTGTACTTCTGTTGATGAAACTGATGACATCGTTTGTGACATCTGTCCGTTGGCTAAGCAAACCAGGTCTCCTTTTCCTCTTAGTACTTCACATGCATCCAAACCTTTTGAATTACTTCACTTAGACCTATGGGCCCTTATAAAGAACAAACTATTTCTGGATGTCACTATGTACTCACCATAGTTTATGATTACTCAAGATCACTATGGACGTTTCTCCTTAAACAGAAATCCCAGGTTCCCTCTACTCTCTCCACCTTCTGTAAAATGATTCAAAACCAGTTTGAACTCCCTATAAAATCCTTTCGATCAGATAACGGGTCAGAGTTTCTGAACAAGGATTCTCAATCCCTATTCCATGCCTTAGGAATTCTTCACCAAACAACATGCACTGACACTCCTCAACAAAATGGGCAGGTTGAACGAAAGCATAGGCATCTCCTCAATGTAGCTCGAGCCCTTCTCTTTCAAGCCTCTCTTCCAATCCGTTTTTTGGGGGACTCTATACTTACAGCTACCTACTTAATAAACCGAACTCCTACACAAAAGCTTGGGTGGAAAACTCCGCATGACCTCCTATATGGTACTCCTCCTTCCCATGAGCATTTGCGGACATTCGGCTGCTTATGCTACGTCTCTAACCTTGATCCTCACAAAACTAAATTCCACCAAAGAACCTCCTCTTAAATACAAGTTGAAAGTGTAACTAACTCTAACAACCAATTTGTTGACGTAGCCCAATGAGTATACAAAAAAATGAGTAAGTAAAAACGTGTATACTAGAGTAGTTGTCAAACTCAGGAATGCTACTTATTTATCCACAATCCAAGGTCCCAAACTGAATGTTATTCCAGGCTGGTGCTGCGATGGCTGGTGCCTCCTCCATGTCTGCGACTGGATTCTCACTTGCTGAACTAACTTCAACACGTGTTCACTAAGGTCCTCCCTTTGAAGTTGTTTTGCTCTTTGCTGTCCAAGTTAGGACTGGTTTCCCTCGGCCCCAGTCCTACGTGCAGGGGGGCTGTTGAAGTTAGTTCAGCAAGTGAGAATCCAGTCGCAGACATGGAGGAGGCACCAGCCATCGCAGCACCAGCCTGGAATAGCATTCAGTTTGGGACCTTGGATTGTGGATAAATAAGTCGCATTCCTGAGTTTGACAACTACTCTAGTATACACGTTTTTACTTACTCATTTATTTGTATACTCATTGAGCCACGTCAGCAGATTGGTTGTTAGAGTTAGTTACACTTTCAACTTGTATTTAAGAGGAGGTTCTCCCTCCATAACTGAATATACTGAATACATTCAGAAACCCTACAATTCTTCTACAATCGACAATGGAGTTTTCTTCTAGTTCACGTGTCTTTGCTATTTCTTTTCTAGATTTTAACACAGGCCCTCCTCAAAGGAGGAAGCAAGGCCCATGTAAAGGAAGGAGGCCCATCCAGGCCCAGGAGGAAAGACCTGTGAAGGAAGGATTCGAACTTAGTCAAGAAAGTTCGGATAAACATTATCCAAACACTCCCCCTTATCTAGGGCGAATCTTGTAACCGCCTCCCCCTTTTTAGGAGGCCAACCCTGAGGTGACTCTGGGGAGGCAACAGTCAAGCCCCCAAGGAGCCATAACTCCCCAGAACTCTCATAACCAAAGGAGCTCCTTCTATAAATAATAGCCCTGCTGGCTGGGCAAGTAACGTCTCTCTGCCCTCTTAATCTCTGAATTTCTCTTTGAATTACACTTGGCACACTTGATGCTCGTTATTATCATTATTTTTTTTCTTTCATTCAAGCTCATTTATTCCAAAATTATTTACTATTTTGAGCTTCGGAGTGCTCGCTTTTTTCGCAGCTTCCCTTTCCAAATTCGCAAAGGTGCAGGCCCACTTCGTTCAAGTCCAAAAAGACAACTTTAATTGATCTCTTTTTTACTCACATCACAGTGTATTATACACACGCACTCTACATGCGTACGGAAATATACATCACTATTTGAGAATTTGAATTTATAAATAACAATATTGGTATTTTCATTATTAGTAAATATTTCTTAATATCACAGGACTAGCATCTAATTAAGTTCCTAAATAAGTGGAATTCCCATTCTTGGACCATTGTTGTTATACACAAAGGTGAATATCTTTGGCTCAAATCTAGTAAGTAACAAAATCATCATTCAATGGTGAATAATGACTGATGGCACACAAAAATATCATCTGGACTGCATTTTAGGAGCTCTAAGTAAACAGTTCTCAAACTTCACGTGAATCATGGACTAAAAAAATATCATCAACTTCTACTGTTCGTATTGCTGCTATTGCATGCAACCAAGTTTGCTGGAAATGGAATCCAGCCTGTTTGTTTATGTTTGCATTTTCGGTTTTCAGTTTTTAAAACAAAAACACGTTTGTATATACGTATTCTTCATATTTATTTGACATCATGTATCAATATAAAATACAATCTTATAAGTTGATCCAAATATTTTTGAATTGTGTAACGTTGTTGACGTTTTTAGGAGGTGTATGTATAATCTATACTAATATATAAAGAAAACACCGTTTTCACTCATAAAAGGCGGTTACTTACACCGCGATACCAATTTTTTATTATGCCAATAATACCCCAAGTTAGTTTCTTTTCTTTCTTTATTTCTTTGTCTCTTCTTCTTCTTCTTCTCTTTCTTTTTTTTTTTAAAGTGTGTTATAATATATTTTAAAGCATGAAATATTATTTATTATATGCATGCAGGGACGGCATGCCTCGTCGACTAGTATATATAGACACAAACATATCAAATTTCAAAAATAAAATAAAGAAAGAAAGAAATAAAAGAAACTAACTTAAGATATTATTGGCATAGAAAAAAATTAGTGTCGCGGTGTAAATAACCGTTCTTTATGAGCAAAAAGAAAATTCTTCTTTTATTTATATTATTATATAAAGCAAACCCTGTTTTTACTAATAAATGATGGTTACTTACACCGCAACACTAAATTTTAAAATTATCAAAAATATCCTTATATATATATCTCTATGCTAATATAAAAAGAAAAGGCCTTACTAACTTACAAATGAAGGTTAATGACACCGCGCCACTAATGTTTTTGTTATGCCGATAATACCCTTAAAATAGTTTTCTTTCTTTTCTTTTTTTTTTAAATGCATCGTGTTGGTTTATTTATATAATTTTTTTTATAATAAATTTAAATCGTGTAATATTATTTTATATGCACGCAGGGACAGCGTGCCACAACGACTAGTTTTTCAAAAAGTAAGGACCGTTAGTGTAAATGATGTTAACATTTTCATGTGCATATTCGTGTAACTTTTTAGTATGGATGGTTTATATAAATAAATTATAGGCCAGGAGATATAAATGTAATTATTCATATATATTCTCCTTCTCCATACTATTATCTCTGGTTAAAACAAAAAATAGAAAATAAAAATAAAAAACAAAAAGCTGACAAATTGACCGGTCGTAACCATGTGTAACTAAAGAAACATTTTTTTTGTCATAGTTTTTTCAATTACAATTTGATAAGTGGAGAACTCATAATATTAAAAAAAAGATATATAGACTGGACGACGCACTAAAAAAAATCAATATTAGCTATATTTTTAATGATCGTGGTTAAAAATCATAGTAAATAACTATTATTAACTACGGTTAAAAAAAAAATCGATACAAAACTAGCTTTTCCACGACTTTTAGGGAGTATTTGCGTGCGCTTCAGAAAAGTGCTTTTCACATTCTGGATGTTGAAAAGCACTTTTGAGGTGTTTGAGATGTCAACTTCTGTTTCTGGAACTGCTACGGAAAATACTTTTAAGCCAAAAGCTGGAAGCACCTTGGGGGGTGCTTCTAGCTGCTTTGGCTTTTTTGTAAATAAATTCAATTTCTTTTTAGACTACTTTACCCTCATTATAATAATTTCTATTCGATTTTATCCTTTTCTAATGTATTCTCAAAATTGCTCATCTAAAGTTGATGTTAGAAATTTTAAATAATTTGAA
This sequence comes from Sesamum alatum, assembly GCA_034509735.1. Taxonomy (NCBI): domain Eukaryota; kingdom Viridiplantae; phylum Streptophyta; class Magnoliopsida; order Lamiales; family Pedaliaceae; genus Sesamum; species Sesamum alatum. The sequence continues at coordinate 12,060,320 of JACGWO010000011.1, forward strand.
TAATTTATCACTAACAAAATTTATAATTTCACATATTTAATATTTTAAAGTTTTACTATTTTATTTTCTATATTATATTATATTATTCCTAAATCATAGCAAAATATAAATTAAATTGCTATGATTAATTAAAAAACAATTATTATTTTGTCAATATTGTAAGTTTATTTATTGTGCATGAATGAACAATTATATTACATAATGGGAATATTATTGAACTAAACATCCAGTTTTTCTATTATTATATCTTTTAATAATATAAATTATAATCATTTTGTAAAAAATTAAATATGAGTTATACTAATTGAAATAAACATTATTATTTTTGAGAAAAAATAATTATTATAATCAAGAGATGTGCAAATAGTAATGCAAAATAGCATATGTTTAATACATGAGGACAAAACGATCATTAATCAATTAAACGTGTTTTATAAGTGCTTTTCTCCCAAACACTACCAATTTAGCTTTTATTAGTTTTTCACTTTTTTTTACAAACACTACCCACTTTTGATTCTGCTACAACTTTCAACTTTTTCTACGAAAATCACTTCTTTAAAAGCAGAAGCTCTCGCAAACACTCCCTTAGCCGTGGTAAAAACATTCGCCATTGCTTTTAGCCATGGCAAATGTTTTAGCCACCCTCACAAAAACCACGGCCAACAACCGTTGCGTGGCCGTGGTCAATGATTATTCGCTATGATTATTTAGTATTAACTATGGGAATTACTCATGGTTAAAGGTCATATTTTTTTGTAGTGACAGAGTGGGGAAATAATTATTTAAATAATAATTTATTTGTTTTAATGCGAAATAAAGAGGAAAAAGTTAACTAATAAAACTATAAAATTAATTTTCATTTCCATTTTATTTTCATTGTATCAAACAAGGAGAGATGATTTGATCCCTTTCTACTATACCAAGTAATTTAATTTGGAGGAAGAATATTATACTTCCCGATCGTATATAAAATAAGTTTCATTGTCTTTCCCTTTTTTATTTTCTCTTTATTTAATCAAACCAAATAGACTCTAAATCAATGTTTTTAAAATCATATCGGGAATCAAGTCGGTCAAGCGATTGGATCATTGGTCCGATCGATCGAACCGAATTTAAAAAATTAGTTGATTCGGTATATATTCCGGACCTTATTATATAAATATGTATGTAGTATATCAATACATTATATGTCAATAGGTTAAGTAAATACAACTTATAACAATTTTTTTATAAAATGGTGCAATTTATAAATGAATACAATCGATAATAGGGTAACTTATAGCTACCTCCCCGGAGGTTTGACATAATTATAAATACCCCCTCGTTGTTTGAAAAATTATAAATACCCCCCCGGAGGTTTGTAACATTCTAACAAATAGTCCATTCCATACATTTTTATGGATGAATTGACCAAAAATGCCCTTACGTACTGAATTATTTTTTATATTAATTCTTAAAATTTTTTTGGACTACAATGCGCACGGAGAGATTTATTTAGTTTTTTACATAGAGGAGCAATAATGCAATTTGCTTCAGCCGATTTTTCTACAATTTTAATAAAAAGTTCAAGGGCAAAATAGTCAATTTCAGACCTTTGATTAAATTACAAACAACAAGGGGGTATTTGTAATTATGCCAAACCTCAGGGCAGGTAGCTGTAATTTACCCATAATTTAACATAAAAAATCAACAAATCTCTTGGAGGAAGTAAATGAAATTATAATTAAAACTAACAAGAAATTTAAAATTTAAACCCCCCAAATACATTATATATGAATTGATTAAATAAGTATAATTTATAACAATATTTTAGCAACCGTTGCTCTCATATAATTTTTTTAAAAAAATTCAAAAAAGTTTGAAGAAGCATAGAGAAAAGGAGAAAGAAATAGATTATGAACGAAAGAAAAACTCTATTGAAGAAGTGCTCATTGTCCCACATTGAAAAAGTATCAGACAAATATAATTTAAATACTTTCTCATTGTTCCACATTGAAAAATATAAATCAAGATTTAACACTTTCTCATTTATTTACACTATAAATATGGTGATAGTTTATTTGAATAATTATCCATGAACCATTTTTTTTTTTTTTTTACATTTGTTTTCTTTTATCTTTGTAGTGGAATATATATTTCATTATATATATATATATGTTAAAAAAATTATCAAAATTGGTTCAATTGGGTTTGATCGGTCCACACTGATTCGATTGACACCAATTTTGTACCATTGACCTAGATCGAACACTTGGCCGGTTTTCAATCGAACCGACCACTCCGATCCGGGTTTAATAACGTTGCTCTCAATAGCTTGCTTGTAAAAATCTTTCTCTTCGCATCTCATTCGAGTAGCTCAAGGATTTGTTTGTCTATGAGAAAATAATTCTGGTTTCAAGTAAAAAAAAAATATCTCAAACACAATTTTACTACTTTCAAGAAAAACATATTACATCAACTATAAGCGTTATGTTTTATTTCTTGACTAATACTTTTTACAAGATCACATCAACTATCACAACTTATCAAAATTGTAAATTTAGTCCTCATATGATGCAAGAAAGATCTCACATGTTGCAAAAAAGGGTTTTCCCTATAATTTTTAACGAAATATGAAATTAAATTAAAATTTTATAAAATGTGGGGCTAAGGCAGAAGGTATGGATAGAACCAATATGAAGCTTAGGTGCCTAAAGCATCTGAATAAATTCTGTAATTAATTATATCTAATTTCCTTGTAATTTATCATTAATTTATAAATAGAAGCTTTTTTCCTCCACCTTAATCTGTCCACCAAAAACAAAGAACCTCTCTTTTAGGAATATATAGGATAACCATATATATATATATATAGGAATCATGTGTAAATAAATAATATTTGTCGTCGTGACACGCCGTTTCTACGTACATATAATAAATAATTTTTTACGTTTTAAAATATATTAATAAGAATAAAATATATAAATTAACGCATGACATTAAAAAAAGAAGGAAAGAAAGAAAAAATTAATTTATCAATTAATATAAAATTTGAAAAGTTGAATAAAGTAGTTACCATATCAGTTGCGTGGCCGTGGTCAATGACTATTCGCTTTAGTATTAACCATGACAATTAGCCATGGTTAAAGGTCATATTGTAGTGTGAGCATTATTTTTGGCATTACAAAAAGATGGTTTGGCGATGTCATTAACCGTCATTTGTTAGTAAAAATGGAATTTCTTTTATATAATAGTATAGATAATAAATTAGAATCACGCGTTATTTTTTCTTTTTTTCGTAAGACAATCTTAAAAATATATAAATAGTTAATTAGAAGAAAATTAGTAAAAAAGAAAAAGACGATTCAATTTTGTACCACCCGTTATTTCTCTTGAACTTAGGACCTTATATTTATTAAATAAATTAATATTTGCTAGGTTTCTTTTATAACACTGCATGAAATAAAATTACTAGCAACGACGTATATTTTTTTTAAAAATAGTGAAATTCGTTGCTAATTTATATTATTAACGAATTTAGTAATAATTTTACTTGCTAATTAGTTCGATGCTGATTGTAGCATCATTTTGTTTTTTTTGTAGCTATTGAATCATTTTCTTGTAATGTAAGAAGAACAATCTTTTTATCATATTATTATTATTATTATTATTATTATTATTATTATGATTATTATTATTGTGCATAATACTGCAATAAGAGGTATTTTTGTTTTTGAATTATTTAAATTAAATTGATTTAAATCAAAAACTATATATATAAAAAAAAGACTCCGCACCAATTCTACGGTAAAATTGTATATATTAATACTTTTTTAAAAAACTAGCTTCAACTTTTTTTCCCTTTCAATTTTGTTTTCAAACACTCTCAAATTTAATATTGCTTAACTCACAATTATTTTTGGGTTAATTAAAGTTAGACCCCCTCTAAAACTATGAAATTACACTTTTTCTCAAAAAAAGTTTCAAAATTACACTTACACCACCTTCGAAAATTCAATGTTTATACCTGACCCCCTTTCATTAGGATTTGAATGGAAAATACTGACATTAGTAAAGAAATTATATAAACTTTTAATTTTACCCATCATTCACCATTCGACTTTAATATTTTTATACTTATAAGGGAGTAAATGTAATATATAAAAAGTAAAAAAGATGCATTGTAGTAAAATATTGCTCCCAAATTATAATTGTTGAATAAAAAAATTACAGGAAAATATTAAATGAGGCATAAAATTAAAAATTTATGTTTTTTTTTGGTTGATATCAATATTTTTCATCTAAACTCTAACAAAAGGGGGTCAGATGTTAAAAAAAAAAAAAAGAGAATTTTTAGTGGGAGTATAGGTATAATTTTATAAATTTTTTATATATAAATATAATTTTATATTTTTAAAAAAATCTAAAAATAATTAAAACTTGTTTTTTTTATAAGTCACCCTTCAATTTTTGTGTTTTATAGCACTTAACTATCTTTTTATATTTTCGGCGAATCTTGCTACAATATTCCCTTGTGTGTGGCATGCGCGTGCATTTGGGTGCTTTTTTAAAGGATATTTAAGTAATTTTCACTTCTTTCCCCCTCTAAGTAATTGATAAATAGAAAATCCCCCAAATTTCGTACCCTAATTTCTTCAAACACAACGACTGTGAAGGAGGAGTGAAGAGAAATGAAGAAAATTGCTATTGTGGACGTCGATCTGTGAAGAAAACATCATGGATGGACTTGAATCCAGGCCGAAGCTACTTGTGATAGATTCCGGGTAAGTGCAATTTAAGCGATGAAAAAAACTGATTGAAGACTCAATTCTCGCCCACATTGCACGATGAAGGAGGGGGGAAAAAAAAAAAAGAGGGTAGAAATCACTTACCATAGTCAGGGGCCCACTTTTCCTATTGTTATTTCGTCTTTCCCCTTCACGTAATCTCTAACCCATGATAGAGAGTATTCTTTTTCTTCAATATAAAAGTATGTAAAAGCGGTGAAGAAAGCGAATTAGGGGTGAAATTAGGTATTTTTACCCAACCCCCAAAATTTGACCGAGCTCGTGAGGTCTCATGTGGAGTGAGGTGGGAAAGGGGCAACTTGTTTGCCCATCCAATAACTTGCCCGAACGCGCGTGCATGACGCACGAGGGAATATTTCAATAAGATTCGTCGAAAATGTAAAAAAAAAGATTAAGTGCTATTAAATACAAATGTTGGAGGGTAACTTGTAAAAAAAAAAAAAATGCGAGTAAAGTGCAAAACGACCTAAAGGTTGGAGAGTGTCTGCATTTAACTCATAAATATATACATTTGATGTAAATCATGTCATTTTATATAGAGATTCAATTAAAAAAAATTAAATAAAATAATTTAGATTTAAATTAAAAATTGATATAAATAATAACAAAATATATATATGGGGTCATATTACCCATTTCATAAATATTGCTTTGATACCCCCTCTACTTTTTGGTAATTGCAGAACATCCATGAGGGCATTTTTGTCCTTGAAAAATTACATTAAAGCTCGACTGGGTCAACAAGCGCATTTTTTGATTTTAAAAGTTACCAAGAATGATTTTTTTATTTTTCAAAAAGCTTGGGTGATTTGTATAAAATGACAATAGATGAGGGGTTTAAATGTAATTATCCCAAAAAAATTTATACGAAAGAAACATCTAAAGGGAGTTGATGTAACTTAATTTTTTAATTATAATTAAATTACTTATAAAATAACAATGTTATAGAGAAGAGAAAAAAGTAGACAATTTTCGAAAATAGAATTGAATAATATATGCAAAATTGGATTTTAGTATAAGGGAGCAAATTTTCTATTTAATTTTTATAAACTTTTCTTTATTTTTTTTTTAAAGTACACACATAGTAATAGTACTATTATATTTTAAATGACATTTTGTTCACCAATTACTGCAACCTAGTAATTCGCGATCGAAATGTTGTGCCATCGAGTTCTAATTATTTGTCCATATATTTTGTGGGATTAAATATACATTCAGAATTACATGTGTTGATTTCCACATAATTTATAATGCACGGACACTCTGAAAAATTAATCAATATGACAAATATTGAATATAAATATAATTCGAACACGTCTCGGATACATATCGGACACGGCATAGGCCTGTCCAAAGATATAAAATAAAAGGACATAGTATTAGACACGTTTTGAAGGAGTGTCCAACACGTTTTGAACACCTTTTAAATTATTTTTTTTATATAATTCTGAAAGTTTGGATTGTCTTTAATAAAAAAAAAAAAAAAGAGTTTTGGGCTAATATGAAAAGGAAAAAAACTTAATTCACTTCTCTCAAACTAAAAATTTTGGGATGAAATTACTAAAAAATCGAGAGATGATCATGATAATTTCACTAATATAGATGATTAGAAATGTTTTCATTTCGTACTTTTTAAAATAAACTGATTATGTATATTTTTAAAGTCATGTATTTTGGTTAAAAATTTAGTATCAGACATGCTTATTTTATATTTTATCTTGATATTTTTCATATTGTATATATAATATTATATATAGTCGTGTCAGTGTCGTATTGTGTCATAATTTTTTAAAATATTCCATAACATCATATCCTTGTCGCCATGTCTGTGTACATGCATCATAACACGTAATTAGGTTTTAGTTCTTGATGGATGTCGGCCAGTTATAGGAGTAACATCTCATAGTTGCTGGCAAACGACATATGTGTGTTGATTCTCGTATAATTGTGTGTTCATTAACTTACGTGCTTAAGTTTTAATTCTTAATAAGTACCATAATTAACCTTAGTTCTTGACGAATGTCAATCAACTACAATAGGTTATCGCTCGTACTTTCTTATTCATATAATAATAAAAGGGATAATTACACCTCATATCTTGAGGTTTGGTGTAATTATACGTAAATCCCTTATGGTTTGCACAATTACATTTAGTATTCTTAAGTTTTATTTCTGCCTAACAAATTTGTCCATTCGTTAGTCAAAATTCACTGAATTTGTTGGTATTAACAGAAAAATTGAATGAAAATCAATATTTATGATCGGTTGACTTATTACTAACTCACCAAACTACTTTCATATATCTTCACACGTTAATGTATGTGATGAGGTATATCTTCACCGTTATAAGGATAGTTTGGCCATAAAAGATTTTTTTGGCTTGCAATAAGTCAATCGAGGGTAAATATTGATTTTCATTTAGGTTTTTATATTTAATAATATCAACAAATTCGGTGAATTTTGACTAACGGATGACCTATTTGAGAAAGCCTCAGGGGTACTAAATGTAATTTTTCAAATTACAGGGAATTTACGTGTAATTACACAAAACCTCAAGAGAATGGGGTGTAATTATCCCACAATAAAGAGAGTAAATTAAAAAAAGACTCCCCCTGATATTTGACATAATTACAACTATCCTCTTATTGTTTGCAAAATTATTAATACCCCACCGATTTTAGTGGCCGTCTAACAACTACCTCAATATGTTATTTTTTGCTTCCATCCATTTTTATGGTGACCCGATCGAAATGCCCTTGTGAACTATAAATTATAATTTTATTTATTCTAAAATATATAAAAAAAAATATAGACTAAGCGAATTATTTTTTTTTTTTTACAATTTTCAAAATTTTCCATCCACCTTGCCTGATTTTTTATATTTTTCATTTTGGAAAGAAAAAAATACAGTAAGAGCAAAGTTGAGAATTTCAAAATTTCATTCAAGAATTACATAATTTAATCCAAATTCAGTATTGCTACTTTCTCAGGTATTCATAATTATGTTAAATTTTAGGGAGTTTGTCGTAATTCATCCTAATAATAAAAATAAAACAATTGTGTTTTGAAATCTTCAAACGTTATTATATCCTATGTATATTTATATCCTAGTTATAATCTCAATTTATTTTCGATGATCCCAAAAAATAATATTCCCTCAAATTAAGTAAAAAAATAGAAATGTTGGAGAGAGAGAGAGAGAGAGAGAGAGAGAGAGAGAGAGAGAGAATTTGGGTACAGTAGAGGCTCAACGGCGTTTCCAAGCTAGTACGACAAATCTGTGTTGTCTGATTAGAGCAGGAGAAGCACGTGTCTCAATTTTGTCACTTCGGTCCATGTGGACGTGTCGCCCTCAACAACTCTTTCCCTTTTTCTTTTTTTATTTATTTTATTTTTCTATTTTCGGTGGGAAAGAATCTGGCCCCACATATTTATCCATGAGGCGCGTATGTGAATTTTTGTCACGTTCATGCACCAAGAGTGAAATTACAAATTACCCCTGCAGGCTTTGTTGTTAGAGTGAAGTGATCCATGTTTTATAGGGTTTTTAATTTTAATTGATTATTAGGATAAATTACAGCTACCTCGCGTGGGGTCTGATATAATTACAAATACTCCCTTGATAAATTACCTTCCTCAGATGAAAAATAATTATGTAGTATCTAGATGGAGATGTGAAAAGTACTTACTTTACCCTTGCTGATTTTTTTTTTATTTTCAAAAAATATTTGAAAAATATATTAAAAAAATGAGAGTGGGTAAAATAAATGATCCATAGAGAATATTAGTCCATAAAAATATTTTAAAAAATTTTAAAAAATATATAAAATTATAACTTATAATCCAGAAGGGCTTTTAGGCAGTTCACCATAAAAATTGGATGGAAACCTAACAGAATGAATTCGTTGTTAGACGGATATTAAAATCAATGTGTATTTATAATTTTTTAAATAACAAAGAAGTATTTGTAATTATGTCAAACCTTATGTGATTGTAATTTATCCTAGTTATTAATATAAAACTAGGAAGTGTAAGTACTGTATGTAACAAAAAAAGTAATGTAATTATTATTAAATTTAAACAACACATCTGGTTTGTGATTTTCGTGTAATATGCGACGAATTTTAATAATTTTGACTGAAAAAATTGAGTGAAAAAACATTATATTTCGGGAGCTCAGGTATTATGTCAATCAACTAATATGGAAAAATAAACTATGTAATAGAATTATAACGCAATAAATTAATTCACTTGTGAATATTCTTAAGCTGCAAAAATGTGTTAGGTTCGAATAGGAAAAAAGTAATTATTATTTCAGTACATGAGTTTAATGCTTTTTCAACATTATTGGTCCATAAAATTAAGTATTTAACTCAATTACTGAAAAATATTTGAGTGACATATGGTAAATACGATGGGCGTGGTAAAAAAAAAAGGACTTAAAGGAATTTACCCATCAAATTTTCTGAAATTGATTTAAAAAGATAAAAAAAAATCAAGATTGATAGAATATACTATAATGTAGCAATGTTTACTGTAGGAACAAGTTGTCTATCATGTAGGGGTGGCAACGAGTCGAGCTCGAGCTCGACGAGCTCCTACAGTTCGAGCTCGAGCTCAAGCTCGAATCTTGCCTAATGATCATATTAAAAAAAATTTTAAAACTTACTAAATTGTTGATTAAGTTTGTTGATTTTATTATTATTATTATTATTATTATTATTATTATTATTGTTATTATTATTCTTATCATCATCATGATCATCATCATCTTTAGATTAATTCATGGGAATCACTAAATTTTGACATAAGTTTATAAGTAAAATTTATAGATTGTATAATGTATACTATGTATTTTGATCATATAAATATAAAAAAGTATAAGAGGTTATAAATAGATATTAAAATATAACATAAAATTTATATGTGTCATATTAAATAATTATTTTAAAAAATATATTAAATTTACTAAATTGTTAATTAAATTTATTTTTATATAAATTATAAAGGTTAAATGTATAAATAAAAGTACCAATACCATAGTTTATTATTATCTAAAATAAAATGTATGATATTGATTAATAATTACAATATATGGTCAACTTTTTAGTATGAAATTGATAAAGTATTGAATATGAAATTAAACATATAAAAATTCTAAAAGAAAATTAAAAAAAAAAAAAAAGAGAAAAGCTCGTGAGCTTAACGAACAGAGAGAATTGAGCTCGAGCTTGAATCGAACTCAAAATCAAGCCGGCTCGACTCGTCTGCCACCCCTACTATCATGGTCACGGAAGTGCAGCCTTATTGGGTATGGATGTTAGGAGTGTAAGTACTTCAGCAGGTCCGTCAATACCTGGAAACAAGACATAAATCCCGAATAAAATCAAGAAAAGATCAAAGAGAACAAAAGCAAAAGGAGTGATTTAGAGGGTTGAACACTATTTTTTTGTCGATTTTTTTTTATTTTTTTGTAAATTAGGGGAAATGATTTCGTAATCTTGAACGTGGGATTTTGTAAATCAGGCCATTTACTGTGATTCGAGGCCTCAAAACTGAATATAGTTTTCCATATGTGGAAATGAAATTCAATTTTATGTTTTCTGCCAATTTTCTTGCAGTGTAGTCGTTCGTCGGGGAAATTGCTTTTTTATCTCATATCTTAGAACTTTTTTTTATTTGGTCCCATTTATTGCATATATATCTTATATTTAGTCCTATTTGTTCAATTTTTTCTCAAATTTAGTTGCAAATAGCATTTTTCGTCAAGTATGTTATTGGGGCAAGACTTTGTCACCGTTGACGTCTCCGTTAATGCTGTTTGTGACCAAATTTGAGAAAAAATTAAACAAATGGGACTAAATATAAGACAAATAAGATCAAATCAAAAAAGATCCTAAAATATATGACCAAAAATAAAATTTTCCCTTGGTCCATACAATTTTCTGACAATTCATGCACTTCCAAAATGCCAAAAACTTAAAAGCTTCAAATGAATATATAAGATATTTGAGAGAATAAAATTCAAAATTTACTTCATTCAATATTTGAATATCAGGGTTTTACAAGGGGGGAGAGTTTCAACTTATTTAGTTGAGTAAATAGTCAAAATGCGATACAAGCCGCATAAATGGCACACTTTGGCTCCTCAAGGGTTTAATCTGTGAAATAGATAAAACGTCCAAGCCGCATAAATGGCACGTAAGTGCTGGTTGAACATTTAAATTTCTATAGTCAGTCAACAAAATATATAATATACAATAGAAAACATGAAACTCAATACATGGAAACTTGCTAGCACGTTGGGCGAACAACTGACTGTGTCATTCCAATACGAGAGGTTGCCAAATTTTTGCTACCTGTGTGGACGATTGGGCCACATTGATCGTTATTGTGAGATTAGGTTCTCTGAAAGCTTTACAGAGCTAAGGAGGAATACACCATTTGGGCCATGGTTTGCAATGGGATGCTTCAGTTTGCCAACAGGCTGTTGAAGAATATTGAGAGGGATATGGCTAGATTCTCTGGTGGTATTCCAAGGAACGGATGCACTGAATGGCTTGGCCAAACGTGTGCCCAGCAAGGCGGATGGGGATTGGGATTGGGATTTCGGCAATTACGTGAATTCAATATGGCCATGCTTGGAAAACAGGTGTGGAGACTGCTGAGCTGGCCTCAAACGCTGATCACTCGTCTAATATAAGCTTGATATTGGAGGCACAACTGGGAGGGATACAGGCCTTCTGCAACCTCAAGGAACATTCAGAGTAGGGTTTTCTTTATTGAAAGGGGGGACGGATATTCAGATTGGGATGGATCCATGGATTCCGAGGGAGCACTCGTTCCTACCGATAACACCGTTGCCCATAGAATGGCGTTTGGCCAAGGTGCACTCGTAGAAGGAACATGTGGTGTGAGAGGTGTTTTGAACTATGCCTCATTACATGCTAGGCTCTCTGGTGGCAACGAAACCAGTTTGTCTTTGGATACAAGTGCTTAGATCCGATGGAAACATCTCTCTTTGCCTCTAGGATAGCTAGTGGATTCACTCTGAAAATTACCCTGGATGGATAGCTCTCAGATATTGGATGTACTATGTCTAGTTGTTTTATACTCTGATTATATATTATAAATCATTGCCCAGATAAAATAGGGATTGATTGCTTCTTTTTAAAAATATTAAGGTGTTTTTAAACTTTTTTTTTTCTTTATTAGGCCAAATAACATAAACCCCCATGTGTTTTAAAAACTCAGCTAAAATCCTCCCATGTGTTTTAAAAATCTCACCCCCCCCCCTCTATTTTCTTAAATGTAGCTCAATCACTCATCTCGGTTAAATGTAAATAACGGTATTGACTTTTTGACAACGACCATTATACCCTTGCCTATTTTATATTATTCCTTATTTTAATGATTATTGGATCTTTCTTGGTTGTATGAGAGCCGTAAGATCTAATCAATTAATCTTAACTGTTAGATCTTAAATTTATATAAAAAGAAATCAAGAGTTTAGATTTAACTAATTTTAAATATATGTTCTAAAAAATAAAATAAATAAAATTACCCCCACCCCCGGCCACCAGATCCTCGCCCCCTACCCCTACCGCTTCTCCCCTTAGTCGTCGTCGCCCCCCAATCTGGACGATCGCCTAAATTGGGGGCAATGGCGACATAGCTCAGTGCATATCTGGGCGACGTCGCAGTTGCCCCCAATCTAGGCGACTGTTGTTGCCCAATGATTTTTTTAATTTTTTTTTTAGTTTTTAAATTTTAAGTTTAAAAATATTCAAATATTAAATTAATTAAAATTTCAAATAATTCATTTAAATATATTCAGATTTTAAAGATAATTAAAGGAAAATATTAATATTTATTTTAAATACGTATAACAGTAATGTAATTTGAATATTATTTATAGTAAATAAATATAACTTATTTAAATATTTTTTTAACTAAATAATTATTTAAATTAATTATTAATATATAATTAATTAATATTTATATTTGTTAGGATATTTAAATTTAGAAAATGAATTTAGTATATTAATCTTTGTACTATGATTTTAATTTTATTTTCCAATTTTAATTATTAAATTTTATATATTTTTTTGGTATTTTTAAAAATATATATGTATATATATATATATACATTTAAAAACACTTATTTAATTTTTAGATAGATGAAAATGCAAAAAAAAAAAAAAAAAAAAACTCTAAACAACCTTAAAACAAGGCAATTTGATAAAGTCTAAGAATATATATAAACAATCAGTGGCATTTCTTTAAAAAATGCTCAAAGAAAAAGGTCCAAATACGCAAAAGAACATGCGCAAACCCTTATCTGACGTATGCACACCATCTTCCGTTAGTTTCTAATGAAATAGGGGGCATCACGCTGAGTTTATTAATACATAGGGGATATTTAGTCTATTTTTAAAATATAAGGAAATTTTAACTATTTCGCGAAAATATAAAAAATAAAATAGAGTTTAGCTTTTTTCTTTTTTAAGAAGGATTTTGTACCTATTCTAATTCTCAAATAGGGTAACTTAGATAAGATTTAACCCAGCAAAAAAATGATTGAGTATTTTTAAGATGAGTAATTGAGATAAGAACTTAATAAAATATCAATAATTCTTTACTTATCTGATTTGCTTATTTTGACCTAAGTACATAAATATTAGATGCTGAAAATAATCAAATAAGTTAATTCAATAAATCTCATTTGATTGAAGGGGATAATACCATTATTATTTGACAAAAATTAATAAGTAAGTCATTCTTGAAAGGAAAACAAAAATAAAGTAACAATATGATAATAGTAGTTATTTGTTGACTGTTGTCAGAAGAAATGGAAGTCGTACTTATCAAAATTCTTACCTTAATTTATACACAGGTAAAATAATCAATTTAACTATGAAATGGTATTGTATTTTATATTTTACTTTTATTTATATATTCAACGTTTGAATAAAATATTTAACATTTATGTATCAAGAAAATATTAAATAAAAAAATGTGATATTATTTTTTAGGGTAAATTACATCTACCTTCCCTGAGGTTTGACATAATTACAAATACCTCCGAAAAATTATAAATACACCCTCGAGGTTTGTAATTTTTAACTAAAGGCCTGAAATTGATCATTTTTCCCTTTAATTTTTTTTTATTAAAATTGTCGAAAAATCGGTCAAGACAAATTGCATTATTGCTCCTCTGTGTAAAAAACTTAAGAAACCTCTCCCTGCACATTGTAGTCCAAAAATATTATAAAAATAATTCAGTGCATAAGGGCATTTTGGTCAGTTCATCCAAAAAAATTTATGGAAATGGATTATTTGTTAGATGGTTACAAACCTCAGGGGGTATTTATAATTTTTCAAACAACGAGGGAGTATTTGTAATTATACCAAACCTCAGGGGAGGTAAATGTAATTTACCCAATTTTTTTATAATATAAGATTCAAATAATAAAAAAAGTAATACTCTAAAGAAAATATTTTTATTATAATTGCATAAAGCAAATGTGGAAGCAGGTGGGCAGTACTTTCCGCAAAAAGGGTAAAATGGTAAATTCGGGGAATACCTGAATCATTGAAATGTATTATATAAATCTTGGACTGAATCCATTTCTAACTTCCGTAAATCATTCTGCTTTCTCCTCTCTCTCTCTCTCTCTTCTTGATTCTCTGAAGAACAACCCACCAAAAAAGAGGGAAAAAGAAGGAAAAGAGGAAGAGGAGGGAGTCTCACTTGGGGTGCTTGAGGAGAAAGGAATTGGAATTTTTTCTATGCCGAAATTGAAATTCCGGATTTCCAATTGAGATTTGGAGTTTCAATTTTGTAAATTTTGGGGAAGGGTTTGATGGTTCAGCTGATGGGATCGTTGCAGCATTCGGAGAATGTTGAGGATTTTGCTGAAGAAGAGTATGGGTCGCTTGCGAAACGGTCCCGTTTGGCCGCCGTTCCGCTGAATCAGGTTATCATTTTTGACCCCTTTATTAAGGGGGGAGAATTGGTTTTAGTAGTTTGAATTATCAGGGGTTTTAATTCGTCGTCATTGTTGAATCTGGGTTTTGGGTTTGAGTTCATGGATTGTTTTGTGATCTGTTTGGTAATGTATTGAGTTTAGGTTCCATTGCAGATGGAATTTTTGATGATTTTTCTTTTTGTTTTTAGTTTTTTTGTTTTTTTCTAAGAATGACTGAAAAATGAGCAGTAAACGTAAGAATCAATAGGCTCAAAACTATTATTAAAAGTTTAAAACATAATCTACACCGGAAGAATGAAGGAATGGGAAAAAAGTCACCTCCAGCCATTGATTTCTTTCTGTTGAAGTGAGGCACTTCCGAGGACAAGGGCTATTAGTGTAAGGTTTAGAGCTTCTAAACTCTTACCCCACTCCTCCAAATGATGGTGTGGTTGAGAAAAATAGGATGGTATGACTCTAGAGACCCAAATAAGACTTTGTTATAAACTTTGTCCGGCTCAAAGTTTGTAACAATTGAGTGATTTAGCGACCCAAGCATCATTTCTTGTAGTATCTTGTACATCACAAAGTTTCCAGCAAAATCTTGTTTGCAGGGTTTTGAACTAATTTCAACACTTTTAAAATATTAAGATACTTAATGGAATTTGAAATGGAGATATTGGGGCCACTACATTGTTTCCAAATTTCATTCTCTTTGCGATTCATGTAAATTCTCCTGAAATCATGTTTACGTGAATTACAAAGAAAATTAGTTGCAAATATATCGAAGAAGAATGAAGGTCCCGCATTTGATGGTTTTCAATCAACAATTAGTTTCATATTAGAGCTTATGAACAGTGATGAAAGTAATTTATTTGATATCTTTGAAGAATTGTTGTTAGAAACATATAAGATTTCTTTCCCTCTTGGTTTTTTTTATGTTCCACTAGTTCTTAACTGATTTTTTGGAGATTTAAGAAGCATAGCTGATTTTCTCAGATCTGTAGCTTTCTTTCTTTCTTTTTCAGCAGTTGAGCTCTAGCAACCATGTATTTGCAGTTCCACCTACGCAGTACAATCCACTTGATGAGCCAAGTCCTTTGGGCTTGAGGCTAAGAAAAAGTCCATCATTGTTGGATTTGATCCAGATGAGGCTCTCCCAGGGAAGTAGCCCTTCTGTTTCTGTGACGTCCAGTGAAGTTGCTGATTCTGGAAACAAGAAAGATGTGAAGGGGAGTACTGCTTCAAGTGCTAATGACAAATTGAAGGCTTCGAATTTTCCAGCTTCATTATTGAGAATTGGCAGCTGGGAGGTAGCGCTTATGAACTTTGACTTACATATTCTTATTGAATCAGTATGTGCACTTGAAGGTTTTCCTTAATTAGATAAATAGATTTAGTCAGAGTGAATAATCTGAAGTCACTTTTTGTAGCAGTTGAGCAGAATGAGGCGTTACAATAGTTTTTCTTTCGAATTGTCACTTAATTAAGATCCCGAGGTTCATATAGATTGAGAAGTGTGTTGGAAATTGTGAACAGAAGTTTGTATAAAAGATATGCTAGAAAGGAAAGCCACTTCGAGTTTATTTTGAACATATTTTGTAATTTAAAGCTTTGAATCAATGGCACTGCTGATTTTTCTTATACTAATCCTTTGAGATTGTAGTTATTAGATAGGACTTGGAAATCACGTGTTTATTTATTATCCGGGAAAATGGACTTTCATATAAATTAACAAAATCACTTAATGAAGCGTATAATTTCTTGAGATATCAAGAGCACAACTTTTTGAAGAGTCTTCAGTAGTTTGCACTATTTTGTTGCAGTATTAAAATGAGATAAGCTTTTAAAGAACTTAACTTGGATTCCCCTGCTATTGCTGACATTGGATGTTCTGGCAGTATGTGTCAAAGTATGAAGGTGATCTTGTGGCGAAGTGTTATTTTGCGAAGCATAAACTTGTCTGGGAAGTTCTCGA
This sequence comes from Sesamum alatum, assembly GCA_034509735.1. Classification (NCBI taxonomy): domain Eukaryota; kingdom Viridiplantae; phylum Streptophyta; class Magnoliopsida; order Lamiales; family Pedaliaceae; genus Sesamum; species Sesamum alatum. The sequence continues at coordinate 12,077,056 of JACGWO010000011.1, forward strand.
AGGTGGTCTGAAGAGTAAAATAGAGATCCAGTGGTCTGATATTACAGCTCTAAAAGCTGATTATTCTGACAATGCTCCTGGCACTTTAACCCTAGTGGTAAGCAATTTTCTTTATATGTATACAAACATGTTTCTTAACTATCCGAAATAAATGATTTTTGATAGTTTGTTATTGAGAAAAATCACTTTCTTAATCTTGCATGGTCCAGCTAGCTCGACAACCTGTCTTTTTCCGGGAGACCAATCCACAACCCAGAAAACATACTTTGTGGCAGGCAACCACTGACTTTACTGATGGGCAGGCTAGCATAAATAAGTAAGCCCTCAAAGATTTATCATCCTTTTCCTTCTCATTGCAAGAACCAAAACTTGTGGAGAAATCTTTGCCATCTAAACTTTGTTCTTTCTGCATTTCAATGATTGTTTTGTTGTGTTTTCCATATAGCCAAACTAATGAATGATTTGGGAGTTTTCACAAAATTCTAGCGTCTAAAATAAGGACATGGTTCAACTTCTTTAAATTTTGCATCCATTTGAATGGTTCTTGCAGTTCATAAATGCTTTGCTTTTAATATGACTGCAACCGTATGATATCTGCCTTTGTAGAGGCTGTTCCCGATTCCTTTATCATGCATGCTTGCTCTCCTTTTCTTCTTGTGATTTGATTTCTATTGTGTAAGCCTGATTACCATTCTTGACTATACTGGTAATGCTTTTGCATCAAACCAATCACAGGGAAAACCATTTCTCCCTGAAACATACAATAAACTAAATTGTAATCCTTCCAGGAGTTGTGATTTTCTGTGAATTCATTTTCTTGTTTGCATGAAGAATATTAAAGGTTGAAACTGCTACGTGTTGCGCTTGGCCTGGAATGTAAGGTGAACTTAAGATGAGATTGTTTAATTTACGTATTCATGGCTGTTTTTAAATGATGATTTTCTTGATAGACGCAAAGTGAAATGGTTTTAGTGATGTTCTATTAAAGTGGAAATTATGTGTTGGCTATTGACCTAATTGGATGGATATCTGATGCTATTTGAATAGGCAACATTTTATACAATGCCCTCCAGGCGTGTTAAACAAGCATTATGAAAAGCTTATCCAGTGTGACATGCGCCTTAGTATTTTGAGCCGACAGCCTGAAATAGTTATGGACTCGCCATACTTCGAATCACAAGCTTCTGTTTCCGAAAATTCAGAAGAATCTAAAGTTGATGGATGCAGTCAGCCGCCAGCTGGTGCTATAGGATCCCCTATCTCCGTCTTCCGGGATGCGGCATCACCAGCTGCTTCACAGTTATCTTCATCCAAATTTGGACAGAATCCTTTGCCAGCTCAACATGTATCTAAAGAAGCGCCATCACCTAGCTCAGGTATACAATAGCTTCTTACACTTTTGAATATTCGTTTTAGTGGATCTGAAACTCGGTTTTTAATCATCAAGCATAGCCTTAAAGATATAATGAATTAAGCATAATTGGGATATGAGGAGGTTGTTCTAGATGCTAACTATTATCAGCTCTGGACTACTATCAGTTCTATATGTATGCTCTCACCATGGTTCTTCGAATGATCAATTTTGTTAGCTTTTCTTTAGAATAAATCCTTGATCATAAAAGTCATCCGCCTTTGGTGGGAAATGTTTGGCTAGAATATCAAACACTTTATCTGGGTGCTTTTGCTTCAGCCTACTGTTGACAACTATTATGAGAACTCTAAAGCTAAATCATGCTCTTCTTTTTAGTTCTAGCATGCCCAATAAATTCTGACTTTTGGGTTCGTGCTGGATTGTATGGTAAATTATGGCCTTGACATCTTTCCTGTTAGCTTTTGCGAAACTGTTTCCATACTTTTGAATTCATCCTCTGGATGATCATGTTCTTTAATACTAATAGTGATAGACGCACAAGCAATTGAAGGGAACAGAATGAGTGATGAGCAGGATTCTGGAGGACGAAAAAGTTGGGAATCATTGAAGGTGCCAGGGCTACGCCCCTCTATGTCAATGAGTGATCTTGTGAACCACATTGGAAATTGTATTTCAGAGCAAATGACTTCTGGAAGTTTACCCTTAGAGAAGGCATCAGAATGCCAAGACATGCTGGAAAACATTGCCCAAGTTATGCTAAGCGACACTCATTGTGCAACGGGTTTGGACGAAAAGTCACTAATGAAAAAGGTGAACTCTCTCTGCTGCCTACTGCAGGATCCCGCCATAGCTTCCAGTTCTCAAGTTGATGGAGAAAACCGTCATGAAGTTGCTGATCGTGGGAAAAACGTGTACTTTGACCTTATGAACGATTCCACACATGAGAAGGCTAATAACATCATACAGGCCCCTGAAGGGAATCTTAAGGATAGCCCTGGTTGTAAGCAGGCACCTTCCATGTCAAGAAAAGATTCATTTGGGGACTTGCTTCTCCATCTTCCCCGTATAGCTTCTCTTCCAAAGTTTCCAAAGTTCTTATTCGGTATAGCAGAAGACGATGAATACCAAGCTACATAAATGGTTTCCTTAGCTGTATAAGTTGATAGCAACTAGGCTATAGCTGGTTTTGGTTTCTCATATTGGAATCTGTGGTTTATTTAGTCTCTGGCATTTTAAGGGATTCTGAGATTAATGTTCATGAAGAATCCTGATGGTATTAGCACAAGGATAGGATAACTCCCCTGTTGTTCTCCAGGTCAGTCGAAGATTATCCGCTTGGTTCTGTAAATAAATCAGTATTTATCCCCTACTTCATATTTCTGCCGAAGTCTCCTCTGCTGTTGAAAGGAAACAATCAGTGATCGGCTAAGTATTCATATACGGTTGCCGTAATTTTCTTCACCAGGCTTTGTTTCTAACCTTTTCCTTTCTCTTTTCTTCTCTTCTCCTTTTTGATGAGTGATTTTGTGCTTGTAATTCTATCAAGTAAGAATGGTTGGTGAACTGTCTCAAAGTGTAATTCTTGAGGTTGCTAAGAAAGTTGTATCAATCCAACTGTTTCTGTACATTTCTTTCTTTGTATGCTATCTGGAATCAGATTTTGCAGGAAATTCTGTCCCAGTTCAGTATTTTACTCATATATTCCACACTAAAAATGCACCTCAGTAATTTTAATCTAGTATTCCATCATGTACTCCCATTCATAGATGTTCTTGTATAGTAAATTGACACAAGTAAGAAGTATAGTTCGTGTTTTAATGCAGGAAATACCAAGGTATGGTACAGGGCTAATATGGACAATAAAGTAAAGGGTAAATTACAATTACCTGACATAATTACGAATTCTTTTTATTGTTTTAAAAATTATAAATATCAGTCTCAAATAAAAAATAATTATGTAGTCGTTATATAGTAAGGTGGAAATTATTATTTTACTCTTATTGAATTTATTTTTTAAAAAAAAGTGTTTGAAAAAGTATTAAATATATATATATATATATATCTATGTGTGTGTACATATATATGTATATATATATGGACGGATAAAGTAAATAATTTATAGGACATATTAGTTTATAAAAATATCTTAGAAAATCTTTAAATATAAAATTATATTCATAATTTAAAAGGATATTTTGGTTAGTTTACTATAAAAAAAGTTGAATAAAAATCTAATGGGGTACTAATGAAAATGACTTATTATTAGACAAACGTTAAAATGGGAATTAAATTCTCAAATAATGAAAAAATATTTATAATTATGTTAAACCTCAAAAGCGATGGATGTAATTTATCCCGAGAGCCAAAAATTGTTATAATGGACTTGAGATGAGATTTTGCATTTTACAAATAGATCAAGGAAAGTAGTACTTCATATGTCATTTCAGCCACCAAATCAAGACTTTGTGTTTTTGGGTTTCATGCACAATGCAATCCACTTACAACACATAGAATCCCAAGATTTTGGGTTAAAATTTAGTGCAAAATAACATCGCCAGCGATTATGATAAGATCTAATTATACAAAAAATCTACTATTATTTGTAAATTTACAAATGCACCTCAAAATTATAATTGTAATTATAAATATATCCCTTATATAGTAACAAAAAAATTTTACAATATTCCCTGTGATAAATTACACCGACACCTCCTCATGAGATCTATTTGTAATTCAACAAAGGACGAGAACATTTGTATAATTTTACCTAACCTCAAATGACTTTGGTGTCATTTCTCTAAAATTTATGTATGAGGTTGGCAAGTAGGCCCGGATCAAATCTAGAAAATAGGGTACTCAGTTCGATTTGATTTATTTTGAGAACAAAATTTAATTCGACCCATTAAATGTGGGTTGTCAAGAAATAAGAACGACTTATGAGAAACAAACTTATAGTCCCTTTGTGAGAAAGATTTGTGAGAATTGAATTTGGAGTCTTAGAAAACTATACATACAAAAAAAAAAAAAAAAAAGGCCATACTTTCTAAATAGGGTAAATTACCGCCACCTTCCCTAATGTTTGACATAATTATAAATATTTTTTCATTGTTTGATAAATTATAAATACCCCTGGAGGTTTGTAATTTTTAACTAAATATCTAAAATTGACCATTTTATCCTTAAATTTGTAGTTAAATTGTAGAAAATCAACCGAGGCAAATTGTATTATTGCTTCTCTGTGTAAAACACTTAAGAAATCTCTACATGCGCATTTTGATCCAAAAAAATTTGAGAATAATTTAGTTTGCATGAGGGCATTTTAGTCAGTTCACCCATCAAAATGAATGAAAATGAGTTATTTGTTAGACGATTACAAATCTCAGGAGGGTATTTATAATTTTTGAAACAACGATTGAGTATTTGTAATTATGTCAAACCTCATGAGAGATAGTTGTAATTTACCCATATAAATATTACACAAAAATGTATATTTATAAAAATATGTAGGTGTGTCATGATCAAGTCTTGGATAATACGCCAATGAGGCCTGACTCAGTTGGCGAAGTTGAGGCCGGGTTTGAATCCCCTGCGTGGGATGATTTGTTTTTACTGCATATATAGTAAGTTTATTTGTGATATTGTTTTTACTGTATAGTAGGTTTATTTGTTGCTGTAATAGTAAGATGTTAGTTTGTGATATTATCAATATGATTGTTGTATTTATCTCTATCCAATATTGATACTGACAGGACTGATTATAATTGAGTTATTTCAATTAATAAAAAATCATCGCTTTCAATTAAAAAAAAGAAAGTCTTGGATAATACGGATTGTAATTGTTGAACCCACCATCCAATGCAACAATAGCAGATTAATTTAATATTTAAAAACTATAATTATTTATAAAAATTAATATTGATGTATTACAAATAATTTTATACGGTTTAAGGGAAATGGGCCACAGATAAAGCCCAACTAAAAAGTCAATATGGGCCTAAACCTGGACTCGTCATAGGACCAAACCCAATAGCAAAAGTGGATTGGGCTGGCAATCTGCTGAGCTCAACAAAAGGGCAAAAAAAAAAAAATTAAATTGCTCCATAGATAAAAGATCTTTGAATTTGATTTGTTAGAATAATAAATTAAATTGAACAAAGAAAAAAAGAAAAAATGTTCGATAAAAGTTTTAGGTTGGCTCGAACCCAATTCAATCAGTGCAAAAATAATAAAATTTATTTAATCAAAAACTCAAGCTCAAATCATGTTTGATCCAATTAAAGTTCGTTTGAACTCGATTAAATTAATAATTAAATCAAATTCAAACACAAATTTTCAAATTAGATAATAATTTAAACAAATTTGAATGATGATGTATTTAGCTCAACTCGAATAATTTACAATACTACTCACCCGGCAAGTCCTACTATAACTTGAATCTCAACCAACAACTATTTTGTTTAAAGGGTTATTTTGTATCATGATAATTTTAAGGGTTAGTTACACCGACCTCCCCTATTACTATGGGAGTATACAAATTCCTCCCACTTATTATGAAAATTATATAAACTTTCCTTTCGAATATATTCATTTTACAAATTGCCACTTTCATTAGTCAACTTGATGGATTTTGCTGATGTCATAATAAAAAAAATTGGTCTAAACTTCCTATAAAACCCTCAACTTGAATAACTATATTTTCATTTAAAAAACAAAAAAAAGAACTCTATTTTCTTGACTTAAATACCCCTATGGGGTAATTAGTTTTTTTAAAGTTAAAAAGGGTGTATACATGTAATTTTTAGTATATTATTTTATAATATTTTTTTAACCACATATTGTGTATGTGTAGGTTGTGACATTAATTTCTATTTCTAACAATTATCAAAGTTTGCAAAATTTGTCGAAATTATATTATTTTATAGAAAGTAATAAAATAAAGCTTATATTATTCAAATGTTGAAAATATTGAGGCAACAGTTTAGCCAATTTTACTATGTCAACTAAAACTTTAAAACAAGTCTGGAATGATGATATTGGAACGGGGAAGAATTAGAGAAACAATGACAAGAAAAGAAAAAAGAAGGATGAGGAACACCATGAAAAGAATTGATTTGGAAAATAAAATACTTGAGCATATTTTGGTCCACTTCTATTTTTAATTTTATAAATGAGGACGAAATGATCATTTAAGCACCTATCGTTAAAATTTGACTAACAACTGTTAGTCAAGGGAGCAATTTATAATTTTTATAATAGGATGGGAACAATTTATATATTCCCATAATAATAAGAGAGGACATGCCAACAGACGTGTTTGTTGTTTGCACAATATTACTCCAACATCTTGGGATCTCCCATCAAATTTCTATGTTCCATCCAAGAATTCCCTGAATTTTTTCTAATCTTATTACTAAACTCAGCTTACTATCATCCACATTACCAAGTCATCAACATGAAAATCATGTAAAGTTCTTATGAAAAAGGAATGAACATTGGGAAACTTACACAAAACCCCAGAATTATATACAAGAGATGGATTGAATTAATTTGCAGCTATACAAGAAAAGATGAAGTAAACTCTCATTAAAGAGTATTCATCTTAAGTAACATCCACATTATATATTTACACTTAGTTTCTTCCATCACATCTATATCTGCCATTCGCAACAAGATCAGGAAGCAGGCGGATTAATAGCGGTATCAGGTAACATGGCTACAGTCACTATGAAGTATTCACACCCGACGGGGAGCCCGTAAGGGTTAGACGTCGGTCCTGATTTCAAGGCCAACCGGCTGGGTCCTGTTTCGGAGGTCAGTATATCTACACGGTCTCTAGTACTCTCGGCTTGTTCTGATGATGTCGATGGTGGTGACTTCACTGTCTGTCGTTCAATGTGCACGACCTGCCCTACGATGTAGCTTGGACGGGTTGGGAGATGGTCGGTAAATAAGGCAACGGATTCAGCAGAAAGGTAATAGTAAGGGCAGTTACGGTTGATGGCCTCATAATAACCGGCGGTGTTGAGGACGAATGCAGCGATTTCATGGACTTCCAGACGACCAAAAGAGAGCTTTTCTTTGTTTGCCTGTAACGAAATGATTCGTTCCTTCAGTTATGGTTCCAGAACATGAAACCAGAAGAGATTCGACTACGTTTGGTAAGATACTACCAAGACATGGTAGTTTTACCTGCTTTTCCAGTTGATGCTTCATGTAAAGTGTGTTGACCAGCTCTTTCTTCTCTGCTAATTCCTTGGTAAGCTGCTCGTTTGCAGATTCGGCTTTTGAGTATCTATCGAGCAATTCTGCACGTTGCCTTGACAAAACGCTAACTTTATCTGCAAGTATCCGAACACATTCACGGAACTCGGCAGTACTATCATCCTCATTCTCGTTGGTGGAACTGGAAAATTTAAAAGCAATTCATCAAACATCAAACTTTTATTCACATTATCACACAATTCAGACCATCCTCCAACCCCCAGAAAAGATGAATGCAAAATGCCGAGGAAGGCGAGAAAAGAAGAGAACTTAGACAGCATAATATGTATTCTCAAATGATAATTTTGTCCAACCAGAAGTTCAAAGAAACACTGATGCTTCTATAATAGGACAGATTAACCCTAAATTAATTGCATTTGTACAGAGATTTATCAGAGAGATTATCAACAATAATGAGGAGCATGCCAATCCTGTTTTGCATCAGCAAGGTGCACGGACATGGAAGTACAGAAATAATTTCTCTAAGAAAGGTTATTATTCTGTTCTTGAAGAGGGGCATAAAAGGTGAATATAGCAAGTGTTGGAAGCATTAAAAGGTTGATAAAATTATCTTTTCCTTTTAAAATTTCCATTACCATGTGCACGTACCCGAAAAAATTCACCAGTCCATGAAATTAATCATGATCAGGTAGAATTTGGCTCGAGTTTAAGACAAACATCCCACCAAAACTCAAACGTACATGACAGTCAAGTGTACATATATCTCCAGAGTACATGATAAAAGTAATCCATCAAAATATCGTCAGATGCTAAGGAGGAAAGCAGTAGCACATACCTGCCTAAAGACTGAGCCAAAGCACGCAAAGAGTCAGCAAAAGCCGCCACACCAGCTGACAGAACACAGCTTCTAAGTCTTTCAAAAAGACCATGCATTTTGACAGCAGAAACACGGAGTGCGCTATACTCTGAAGCTCGTCGATCAGCTGCACAAAGATGGGTTTGGGCTTCCTTTCTTGCCTCATGCAGACAATTCTCCAGATGAGCACAATTCAGCTGCAATAACGATAAATAAACAGTTCTGATCCATCAACACATTTTAAATACTTTATCGATAGAACTTGAATAACAGAATAAGCAATGTAAAATTTCAGTAGACACAACAGACATGCTCTAGCAGCCATGAATAAGAAAAGCAGAGAAAATAGGTGCATGCCCGCCTTTTGTTAAGCATTTTGACACTGAGAACATATTAGAAAATTATGTTAAGAAGCCCGAAAGTAAAAGGGAGGAATGCTACATTATCACTGAAGCCCCCACCCGTTTTCACCTGGTGCCCAAAAATAAAGGCAGATCAAAAGTTCACATTCCAGTTACTAATACCTGAGATTCATCAAGTAGCTTCTGATTGATCTCCAACTCCATTCCGAGCTTGGAAACCTCATCCGTTAATTCTTGGATCTTCGTTTCTGCATTGTCTAATTGACTCGATTTCTCTGCTAGGGCATTTTGCAATTCCATCACAAGACCATCACTCGCTTTAGCATCGCCACCTGGTTCAACAGCTGTTTCATATGATAGAACATCTGCTGGTTGTGACATGCTAACAGCCATGTTACTTGCAGCGAGTGTGATGCCTTCATCAGACAACGGTGTTTCCTTCTTATCCTTGTCAGAAAGATGTCCTTTGTCACGGTGTAGATCTAGCATTGATGAATCCAAGTGAGGATTTAGCATAGTAGAGGAATCTGCCATATTATCATCCAAGCCTTCTTGTGCCTTATCATGATCTGGAAGGCCAGATTTAATTGAGCTAGATCCACAAGAGACCTCTTCCATTGCATGGGGTATGTGCATTTCTCCAACTCCTGATACTTCTGATTTGTTCTCATCATCAGTCTTTGCAATTGAAACCGCAGAACCAGCCCTATCATCATCAGCTGAATGCTTATGGCCTCTCAGATATTGATCAGACAACCTTTGCTCTAATTCCTGAATCCTTTTCTCGTAAGACTCACATTGCAACTGCTTTACCTTTATAATCGATTGGAGGTGTTTTTCATACTCATCTTTAAGATGCAAAGCTTCAGAAGTCTTCTCTGCAGCATTTTTCAATATATTCTCCAATTTACCATCATCAAGAGATTCATAATTGAGCTCGGCACTCATAGAACATAATAAGGCAATTTTAGAAGCAAGTTCAGCTTTCAGTTTTGCATTCTCGACTTCTATCTTGCTAGTTCCCGCAATCTCCACCAACTCTGATCCCTCAAGTCTGTCATGGAAATCATACTTCTCATGCATGTCCACCATGCTTCCTTCAACTTCAGCCGACTGAGAACCATCATTAGATGTCGACAATGAAGTCCTCGAAGCCACATGCTTCTCACTCTTTGGGGAGGGTCCTAACAGTGACTCAGGAGCATAACGGTCTAAATCTGAAAAATCTATATCAAGTAAATTAGTGTCGAAAGGGGTTACGTTGACATCACATGGGTTAGGGGAGTCATACAATCCCATAGACGCTAAAATGTCCCTGGGAATATAAGCACTGTGCACTTTGAGAAATTCCTCACGTCTCCTAACTTCAGCATCCCTCTCTGTTGCAAGTTTTTCAGCTAATTGTCCTGCCTTGCCCATATAGATCTTCATTGATGCTTTCCTTCTCACTACTTCAGCAAGGCATGCCCTATATGCAGGACCAATCCCACGCACCACTTTTAAGTGCTCAAATTGATCATTCTGACGCTTCAAAGCCTCCTGGAACAGAGAGAACTTACAGCGCACGTCTTTAATGGTGTACTGAATGTATGCAATCTTTTGCATATAATTATGCACAAAGATATTCATCTCATTCTTTTTGTCCCTGCAGAAATCAAGCAAACTGGCAATTGCACGGTCACATGCCTGCATCTTTGGAAGGTAACTTTTCTCATGGCTATCATACATAGGACCCAATGCCGAAACAGCATCATGAGGACGAAGTGAAGATGACAACTCGCTGGAAAGACAGTCATCAACAAGCTTCTTTACGGTATTTACATCTTTACTGCACCACGTGACAATACTTTTCCTCAATAATCACTAATAGAGCAAATTGTAGAAGAAAAGGAATGCCAGACATGTACATTATACAACATAAAAAAGAGCAATCTGAGAGTGGAATCGATGCCTTTGCAGTTTTCAGAAATGCAATTTCTTTTGTTTAAACACTGGGTCCACATGTCAATAGACTACTTTCACTTCCAAGACCAGCAGCATGAACAATCAGGCATTTACAGAAAGCTAGTTCCCGCGTCTTACAGCACTCATACTACAAGAATCTAAAACAATCTCTGCCATGTATCTGGAAACCTGTTCTCACTTCTTACATCTATAATAGAGTTTCTTCACCAAAAACACACGCATGCCTCAAATTATCAATTATAACAATAGAACAATAACATTGTAATGATATCTTTATGTATTATCTTCATTTTGTCTTTACTATTATTAACATAAGATCGTTATGCTGATTATTATCCTTCTTTCCTTCTTAATACAAGAAAGAGAAGTTAACCTCTGTTCCTCTAATATGCTGGAGTATGTTAATTTCTTTAAGTTTCAGCTTGGATCTACAAGAGGATTTCCAAGCATGCTTTTAATACACATACGCAGCCAAACTCTTTTCATATATTCACATGTTCAGGTAAGTTTCCTTTTTTTTTTTTCAGGTTACAGATCAATACCCAAATTAAAGCACCAAAAACAGCTACGCATACCAGAAAACATGAAGGATTTCCCAGAAACAGTTTGTTTTTTACTCTTCCAAAAAGCAAAAAAATCTGTGATCTAAAGCCAGAAACCCCAATACTACCAATTCCATTCCTTTGGAAAGTGGTTGAACCCAAATGCAGTGATGAAAATCAGAAGCACCTGTTGTCAACAAAACTTAGGAGAGCCAAGCAAAGAGCTGCACCGAACCTCTCAACACCAAATTCTAACCACAACACACTGCGAGAGAAAAGTCTTTCCTTTCATCTCTAACACATCAAAATTTCAAGTTACCCTGTTAGTCATGATGTTCTGTGTTGCAGCATAACATAGGAAAGTTTATTTGTAGTTCTCTTCAACTCCTACAAAAAATTATACAGTTTGATGTAGAAGAATACTTCGACAGATGCCAACCCCATGTCGCTTCTTTGGCATTTCTGATTTTCTTTATCGCCAAACACAAACTTCATAGCCTTAAATACCAAAGTCTTTTCTGTATTATCTCTCTCGTGTTCTTTCCCTCAATAGGTGGATATAATAATTAACATGAAACCATCAATATGCCATCATGCTCAACCTGAACATGCTCTACTCAACATTTATATAAAGTTTCCATGAAAATAGAGAGCAAGAAGGTCAAACTAGACTGGATAACGCTTGAATACAAGGTCATTGCCCAGGGGCGGCGCCGTTTTCTACTTTTTCTTGCCTTTTAAGTGCACAAGACAAAGAATAAATAAATTATAGCAATAATTACCTTATATACAAATACAAATGAGGATAGTTCGAAATATCCAAACATATAAGTTTGGTAGGATTGTCGAAGTGGTAATGACGGGAACAATGGGACATCTTATACGTCATAAGTCATCTTCAGGTGAATGCTGTCGAGTAAACCCAATCAAAACACTGATTCCTAGCACCGCAAAAAGTCAAGGAATGTATATCCTAGAAGTAGGTTACAACAAACAAACAGAAAGCATAAAGCAAGTGAACTGTTTCAATGTTTGTCGCTAAGCAGACATGTTAGTGACGGCACCACAGTAATGCTTTAGTGACGGCACTACAGTAATGCTTTAGTGACGGCATACAAGAAATGCTGTAAGTACAATACACAGGAAATACAATAACCAGATTGCTGACATACACCTCGCATAAGATTACATACACTGCTATTGCATGAAGCTTGCATTACTAACCAAATAGGCAGCAGAAAGTTGGAACACAAAATGCATTGCATATATACGTGTCCGTGTCCGTGTGTGTGTGTGTGTGTGTGTGTGTGTGTGTGAGAGAGAGAGAGAGAGAGAGACCTTAAAGCTTGCATTATGCTCTTTTGCTCATTGATAAACCGCTGGTGGTCTTTGATAGCCAAATCCAAATCTTTCACAAGAAATGAAGCTTTTCCAGAAAACAAAGTTTCTGTATTGCACTTTAGATCGCCAAACTCCTGCTTAAATTCTGAAACTTTGTTCTCAAATTGCCTGTGAGAACTGCTACAATCCTCCACTGTCTTCCGTAAGTTTTCTTCTTTCACAAAATCTAGTAAGCATTTCCGGTTAGTGGTTTGCAAGGGAGGAAGAAGCCTTACAGATCTCAATTTTTCCATATCCCTCCCGAAGTTCACTAGAAGGTTGGTATGAGTACGGTGCTGCTGTGAGTAACATTTTATGAAATCAGTGTAGTTTTGGAGTACAATCTTATAGAAGTGATCTAAATTACCCCTTGCAATTTCCAAAGCCCTTTCTTGAACCTTCTGCTCTTGCAACAGCCTCTCACATGTCTCAACTTTTGCTAATGTACGACTGTAAATAGCATGTCCACACTGAAAGTGATATCTAAATTGTCTCTCATAAGAAGGCAAGGCCTTTAATGCCGGGTCTGAAACATCATCTAGAGGATGAGGGTTGTGAGATGAGGATGGCAATGGAGGATCAGGGATATCAATTATCTCGACTTGCTCTGGCACAGGCGGAGGTGAATTACTCCGCATTCTCGCTTTATTGAACAAAAATACATCCTGGTCATCAGATGGAAGTTTGTAAGTCGAGAGGGGCCGCTGAGATTCCAATTTCATGTCCAAGCACAAAAGAAGCTGATCATTATACGGGATTCCAGAAACCGATTCGAGGAACCTCTGCACGGCCTCAACAAGAGTATATTCATCACATTCAAGCTGATATGAATGCCCATTCTCAGCAATATGAACCACAAGTTTTCCCATTTGAATTACACCTACTGAAGCATTAGAACTCATTTTCTTGAACCCCCCAAGAATCAATAGCTCTCCACCACAATAACCTAAGAATCAAACTTTTCTGCAGGTAACAGGAGAAGCAAAACTTCAACCACTCCACTCCAGAAATGCTTGATACAAAGATTAAACCAATATGATGCTCAAGACCACCACAGTCAATCGCACAAAACCGCAGAACCCACCAAGATTCTATCCAAAAACTCCCAGAATCACCAACAAAACTTGCAACAAGAACCGCAATTGCCTTCAGCCCACCACTGATTTCACCAATTAAACTATAATTTCGCCACCGATTCCTTCACATAGGCCCCAGAAATTTCAAACCCACCTCAGAGATCTGCAAAATTACCCTGACTTTCGCCGTACCCACATGAAATATTTAACCCAGGAAAATTCCAATTGCCACCGACTAACCGCAGAATCCTTCCTCAAAAGAAAAGAAAAACAAAAAGCACAATGTTCAGAACACCCACCGATATTAATACCAACAAAACCCCCAACTTTATTCACAATTGTAATGCATCCCCAGCAATCAAGCAACCGAAACAACCACACCTAAGGTAAGAAACACCACATAAAAACAAAAAACATCAAATAACAAAGCGCCTCAGCAAAATCCACTCAGCTACCTAATAAACACAACTCAATAACTAAAAGACAGAAAAACAAATGGATAGAGATTGCAGAGAAGAAAAATCCCAACCCACAGCTACAAGAAATCAAATCCTACACGAAACCCATGTGCTTTCTATGTTTTTCTTGTGCGCTGATATACGCATTTACCTTCCTGTATGTATAGCTGTTTCCTCCTAACAATGGCGTGGAGTGTCGTCGGACGATGAATGATTGACTATAATAAACAATATAAAATCGCCGAAACTCTCTTCTTTTCTTTCTCCTACACTCCAAATACAGTATTTTTATATAGTATTTTCGCTTTTCGCATAACCTTCAAACGTAATCAACCAACACAACAGCAGCTGCAGACGATTGTTCTTCTTCGTCACTGTGTGTGGTTTCTCATGATCTTGCTGCAGAATCAAGGAAGAGTCTTTGGGGAAGAAGAGGGAATTGCAGTAGCTGTCTCTGTCTTCTTTCATTTATATAAACCTCATCATTTTTTTATTTATTTATTTTCCTTTTAAATTCTTTTTTTTCTTTTTTTTTATTTATTTGTTTATATAATATAATAATTTGACAATTATTGTAGATGAAATAATAATACCAAAATGTATGTATGTATGTATGTAGACGTGTATGTGACTCAATTTGTATGTATGTAGGCACGTACATAGCATGTATGAGTGATTCTCATGTCTTTATTTTTCTATTTTTTCTTTTTTTATAATATCAGATTTCTCGTATCGTTCAATATATTCAATTTCAAATAAGAATTCTGTATATAGATAATTAATAATTTTCTTTTTTTGGTTAAGAATTGTGGGGTTTGCATGGAATTAAATCTATTTATTGACTTTTTAATAAAATTTGAGTTATTCGAATCAAATCAGTCATATGGTAAATATAATTATATGTATTTTGTAATTTATTATTGAATAAAAATCTAACAAGTTTGTGTAAATTAATCATCTTCTATATATGTATTTTTTAATTTGACCATAGTTAGTTTTACCATAATTTCTCGAATTTTTCTTGTTTGTTTGTAAGGGCTAAATTTCTTTCTTTAAAATTTTGGGAAAATAATTAGCTCAGTTCTGATCGAAGATTGTATAATCGAGCGTTAGGTAATTGATTATAATTAAAAGCTACATATTGTAGGTTTTTTTCCAAATATAGTTCACACCAAATTTAATCCAAAGGATGATTATTGAAAAAAAAATCCATTGGATCCAATTGTCAAATTCAATGTCGAAAAATTATGTCGGGCTCAAGTTTTCTTATTTTTTTAAAAATAATTGGAAGTGATGAATTTTGTTAATCGAAATTAAAATGATTAGGTTCAGTCATGTCGGCTATCGATATCGAAAAAAGACTATTACAAATAATAAAATCAATAATATCACATAAACTAACACCTAGCTATTACAGCAGCAAATTATACCTACTATACAGTAAAAATAACATCAACCTACGTAGGGTTCAAACCCATAACCTCTAGGATCATAGGACCTCAGTTTCGCCAACTAAGCTAGGCCTTGTCAGCTCAAGTTTTCTTATTTTGTCCTTGATTTTAAATTGAAATAAAAAAACATCTTCTATTTTTTTATATGTTTTAATATTATTTCTTGTTCTGATTTTTTTTTTCTTTATAAATTGGAAAAAAGGGGTTGGGTTTCCAAAAAAAAAAAAAAAACACTCATTTGATCAAGTGTAGACCCAAGAATTTGTGATGCAGTAAAATTGGACCGTGGACATTCTTTTCTTTGGACTATTAGACATTATTTACCTTTGTCAAGATTGTCGGTAATAATAACTTTCTTACCAATAATATTTTAGGTGGATAACTGCGACGATAAATATATTTATTTTCGTATTTAAGAGGATAAATGCGATTATAGATATATTTCAAAAAATGTAAAGTATATTTAACCTTAAATTTTTCAGAAAGACGGGTTCAATATGTGATTTATGAAATTCATTCTATTTATTTTGGAATATTGATGTAATTTTTACTTAGGTAATTGGAATGTCTATTAAATTTTCAATTTAATTTACGTTCTGATAAAATGAATTGAACTTGAGTTATATTAAAATAAAAGTTCAATTTACTTGAATTATGTATA
This sequence comes from Sesamum alatum, assembly GCA_034509735.1. Lineage (NCBI taxonomy): Eukaryota > Viridiplantae > Streptophyta > Magnoliopsida > Lamiales > Pedaliaceae > Sesamum > Sesamum alatum. Next base: position 12,093,401 of record JACGWO010000011.1, read on the forward strand.
TATAATAATAATAATAATAATAATAATAATAACAATAATTATAATAATAATAATAATAATAATAATAAAACATCATTAATAAAGATGGAATTACCCAATTAGAGACATTGGTAAAAATGGGCATGTTGTGGCATACCACATATGTCATGAAAAATAAAATATTTCATTCTCCACACTCTTAATATTACACGCAGAAAATAGATTTTATGAATAAATATATATATATATATATATATTATTGAAGGGTTTTGAGCTATGATTAGATTTTTTTTATTCTTTATTTCTTTTTTGTTTGAGGGGGGGGGGGGGGAGGGTTAGGTGAATTATTAGTTGAAGATTTAAATATATATGACGACACTATTGATCTTTTTTAATAATATAATATAGGGATAATTATACCATCTTCGCATGAGCTGTAATGACATGTAGATCTCATGTGGTTTGAAAAATTACATATAGTACTTTTAACGTTTGTTTTTGTCTAACAAATAGATCCCTTAGTTAAATTAACAGAATTTGCTTATATTAGAAAAAAGTTGAATGAAAATCCATATTTATCCCCAATTGATTTATTGTAGGTCAAACAAATATTTTATGACCAAACTACCCTTATACATATTCATATATTAATACATGTGAGGAGGTATTACAATAATAGTTTGGACGAAAAAAAAAAAATCTTGACCTGTAATAAGTTATTAATAAGTCAATTGGGGGTAAATATGGATTTTCATTCAATTTTTTTTACTAATATGAACAAATTCGATGAATTTTGACTAATTGAAGGATCTATTTGTTAAACAAGAACAGACGTCAAGGGTACTAGATGTAATTTTTCAAACCACAGAGAACTTACATATAATTACACCAAATATCAAATAATGCGGAACTATAATATATGTTTCATTGTGTGAAGCAAGCAAATAAAAAATAAAAAGGGATAATTACACTCCCCTCCCCTGAGGTTTGGTGTAATTACACGTAGACCCCCTGAAGTTTGAGAAATTACATCTACCACCCCTAAAGTTTGCTTTTGTCTAACAAATAGGTCCATTCGTTAGTTAAAATTCACCGAATTTGTTGATATTAACAAAAAACTGAATGAAAATCGATGTTTACCCTCGATTGACTTATTAATGACTCAATGCAGACCAAATAAATCTTTTATGACTAAATGACCCCTATAACGATGAAGATATACTTCCTCTCATGCATCAATGTGTGACGATATATAAGGGTAGTTTGGTCATAAAGAGATTCGTTTGACCTACAATAAGTCAGTGATAAGTCAATCGATGATAAATCTCACCTTTAATTTAATTTCTTTTGCTAATATCAACAAATTCGGTGAATTTGACTAACGGAAGGACCTATTTGTTAGACAAAAGCAAACCTCAGGGGTAATAGATGTAATTTTTCAAACCTCAGGAAGTCTATGTGTAATTACACCAAACCTCAGGGGAGGGGAGTGTAATTATCCCAAATAAAAATTATATTGCAAGAAAGTGGAGATTCATCCAACCTAACCTGCAGACTGAAGTTTATTTTTTTTAAAAATGTGATGATGAATGAGCTTATGGAAGTTGCATAGCCCACGTAACATGTGATCAAGATAATTGAAATGGTCATTAATTAAGTGCTAATTATCCCCTAACCACCCTAAACTTATAATTAATATTATACTAGTCTCTTTCGTTGATCTTTAATTTACATAATCCCTTGTTAATTAAGCATTTATTCACCATGGGTGAAATGCTAATTAATTAGTAACCTTGTTTAGATAGGCATGTAAGATATTTATTATCTAGATAGGATAAAATAAAGAGATGTTTGTTGCTTGAAAGGGAGGTGGATAAAGAGTTTTAGGAGGATTTTGTCATATATGTACTAATTAAAAATAAGGGTTAAATATAGAAAAAAAAAATTACAACGAGCTCTTTTGAGGTTTGATATAATTACAAATACCTCGCTTTGTTCTAAAAATTATAAATACTTTCATGATATTTGATAAAATTATGTAATTTTTGGACGGATGTTTGGGATTATCAACTTTACCCTTGTTGTACTTTTTTCTATTTAAAAAAAAGTTGAAAAGTTAAAAGAAATAGACAAAGGTAGATGGAAAAAGTTGAAAAGTTATAAAATAATTATCCACTTGGTCCGAAAAAATTAAATTAAATTAAATTATAATTTATAGTCCATAAGGGCATTTTGACTACCTCATCATAAAAAATGGATGAAAACCTAACGGAGATTAACGGATTATGCTAGTTGTTAGACGACCGTTGAAATTAGGGGGTATTGATAATTTTTTAAACAACGAGGAAGTATTATAATTATGACAAAACTCAGCGGAACTCGTTGTAATTACCCTTAAATATATATAACATCTTTTTGTGAAAATATTAACCGCCACAATAAAAAATTAGATTATTCCCTATAATATAAATTGATATGATTTAAAATTTTTGGTAAATCAATACTATTAACCACGATCAAATATAATCAATTCAAAAATTAAATTTGGACCATGGATAATTAATTTTTGTCATAGTTTAGCTATGGTCAAAACATTTATCATGGTTTTAAACTACGACTAATGTTATTATTTTGCCTGCAAAAATATCAGTTGAAAACTACTGGCCAACTGTGGTTATTTATCATTTGAACGATTCTTCACTTTCGACTATGATAATTAGCCACAAAAAGTATTTTTTTTTCTAGTGAGGTAAAAGATTCTCTAAGAAAATAAAAGGAGAACGCAATCCTTGAACTTTTAGAAAAAGAGCACCGTGGCGTCTTGATGCTAGAGATCATGAACTTCTTTTTTAAAAGTTCAGAGATCGTGTTACCCGATTTTGGGGTTCAGAATGGAATAAAAAACTTTAATTAATATTGGAGGTAAAAAAATATAATTTTACCCAAAATAACGAGGTAATTCATTATATCTTTTGAGAGGGATGCACAAATTTTAAAGTACGTAATACATTATACCTATTGGGTCTTACCCATGGTATACCCATAAAAATTGGATTCAATCTGGGTCTTACCTATTGGATCTTAACTATGATAAAATGAATGAAGCATTATACATGTTTTTTGTAACGATATCACCACAACATATTACCAAATTAATTTAATAAAAATATTTCATAAACTTCCGATCGATAAAATAAATTAAAAGTTGTTCAAATTTTTAACATGTACAAATTAAACATCGTTGAAATATAAACAATGGTGACTTTTTTCAAATATTAGACCGTCAGTAATTAATTACACAATCTACATGCATTCGAAATATGAGGAGATTGAAGAACGGTAGGAAAAAAAATAAGTATGAAAACCATATTTTAACTTTGAAATATTTTTTTTATCGATTTGGAAATGCATTCAACTTTAATTTAATGAATTTTTTACAATTCAAATTCAAACAAATCTTATCTGTTTCATATGTTAGTCGAGCTTAACTAATTTTAGATGATAAATAAATCGAGCCAATTGATGTATAAAAAATTTACAAATTCGATGAATTTTTAGATGTTACCCGTTCAATACCCATACCCACGGGTATTTTAGGGTCTAAACCCTACCCATACCCAAAGTACTTATTTCAATGGGTATGGGTCCGGGCATGGGTCTAATAAAATCATTGGGTCCGGGTCTGGGTACTAATTATTGTCGTGGATTTGGGTCTGGGTATTGCCTGCCTATTGACCGGCCTATAACATCTACTTTCTTTTTTTATGGTTAATTTATAAGGTTAATTATACTTAAACCCCTCCATAGAAGCAAAATTAAACTTTTTTCCAATTACACTTGCATCCCCTTCGAGAATTCTTCATTGACAACTATATTCTTTTTATTAGAGTTTAGAAGAAAAATACAACAAAACAAAAAATAAAAAATACATGAATTTCTAATTTTAACGCATCATTCAACATTCCGTATAAATGATTGACAATATGATTAGCTTTTTCATTCATCAACATATAATTTCTATCAAATGACAAAAAATTGCAAATAATATTTTATTACAATTACACTATTTTGACTTTTTGTATATTACATTTACTCCCTCACAAGTACAAAAATATTACTAGGGTATTTTTATCAAATAAATTATATGAAATGACAAATGAGGAGTAAATTTGAAAGCTAATGTGCATCTTTTTTTAGCGTAAGCATTTTCCATCTAAATTCTAACGAAATCGATAGAATTGTAATAGTGATTTTTCAGCCATTCCCACAATTTTCACATTTGAAATATCACACAATTTTTTCTATAGCCGAAGCATGTCTTGCAAAATTAAGGAAATATAAATATGTATGTATTATAGGATAAATTATAGCTACCTCCCCTGAGATTTGACATAATTACAAATACCTCATTGTTGTTTGAAAATTTACAAATACCCCCTTGAGGTTTGTAACCGTAAAACAAATAACCCATTTCTATCCATTTTTATGGGTGAACCGACCAAAATGCTCTTATGCAAATTGAATTATTCTTAAAAAATTTTGAATTTTTTTGGACTACAATGCACAGGGAGAGGATTCTTAAGCTTTTTACACAGAGGAGCAATAATGCAATTTGTTTCGGTTGATTTTTTACTATTTTAACTAAATATTCAATGGCAAAATGGTCAATTTCAGGTATTTGGTTAAAAATTACAAACCTCAAAAGAATATTTATAATTTTTCAAACAACGAGGAGATATTTATAATTATATTAAACATCATGGGGGTGGTTATAATTTACCCATTATTATAATATAAAATATGTATATGGATCTGGATCCAAATTTAGAATAAGTCCATGATGTTCTCTAAATCTAGAATCAAGTCCAAAGTCTCTAACGTGACCTCCAAGTACCGAAAAATTAAAAGAAAGAAAATAAAAGTTACCCAAAGGGCCCCTCTCCCTTAATAAAAGGGGTAACTTTCAACCAACTTTATAAGGTTTGATTTTAAATATCGCATCGTTGTTTAAAAAATTATAAATAATTATTTTATTTAATGTTCGACTAACGACAAGCTCATTTCGTTAGCCACCGTTAGGATTTCATTTAAATTTTGGGATGAACTGAGAAAAATACCCTTTTAGATTATGAATTTTAATTTTATATACTTTTTAGAATTTTTTTAAATATTCTTATAGACTAATATCCTCTATAGATTATCAGTTTTAACTCTCAATTTTTTTACATTTTCTCAAATATTTTTTTTTATAAAAAAATTCATAACCTTGAAACAGAGATTAATTACTATTGCTATAAAACAAGCTCATATCTCATCTTTATTACCTTTTCTCAATAATGAGAAACAATTTGAAAGAACCAAGTCGACAGCCAGAATTACCGATTTTAGAACAAAAAATAAATAGGCTTATTCTTCGTTCACTTGAATCAAAATTCCCATTGAAACTGAAAGGCGGATTGGTGTATTGTTCGACAAGGGTAAAGTGGTAATTTTCACCTCACCGTCTACAAACTACATAATTATTTTCCATTTGAGGGGCATTTTTAATTTTCCAAACAACAATAATACATTCATAATTATGCCGGATCTCATGAGAGGTAACTGTAACTTACCTTTATAAATAAAAGAGTATAGATAATTGCAAAATGCAAGTTAAGAAAACAACAAGGGTGAATCACAATGACCTCCCCTTGTGTTTGGTATAATTACGGATACCTCCTCATTGTTTCAAAAATTATAAATACCCCCTGAGGTTTGTAACCGTCTAACAAATAACCCATTTTCATCCATTTTTATGAGTGAATTGACCAAAATGTCACTATATAAATTGAATTATTTTTTAAAATTTTCTAAATTTTTTTGAACAAAAATGCACAGGGGGAGATTACTTACGTTTTTTACACAGAGGAGCAATAATATAATTTGCCTCGGTTAATTTTTGTACATTTTTTTTTTTAAAAAAAAATCAACAGCAAAATGAACCATTTCAAGTCCTTGATTAAAAATTACAAACCCCAGGAGAATCTTTATAATTTTTGAAATAACGAGAAAATATTCGTAGTTATACCAACCGTCGGGAAAGATAATTGTAATTCACCCAAATAACAAAGGAGTAGTAGTCAATGAAATATCTCCAAAACAATACTTTTTTTTTTTTTTTTGATAATGAGCGATGAACTATTAATTTGAAAGTACAGCATGTTTCTAAAGCAACCCATTGCTATTAATATTCAGTGTACAGTGTAACAATATCTATTCAGTTCACAGTATAATAATATATGCACATCTACCAACACCAATCAAAGGAATAATACAAAACATCATATAAATTAAACAACTCCTACATTCGTAGTACTCGAACCCACGACCTTTTTGGATTGTGGGACCTCAACCTCACCAATCGGGCAAGGGATCATCGGTTCTCCAAAAACAATACTTTGAAGAACATGTTAAAAACTGTGTGTGTGTGTGTGTGTGTTAGGACCACAGGCTTGAAAGCATCCAAAGACAGACTCCCATGTGACTGCAACTTGCATCTGTTTGTTCTTCAAAATTGTCCTAACCTCCTTTCCTCCCAATCAACAATCTCACTGCCTCACAAAAACAGGACATCAAAATTCCTCTGAATAATTCACATTATCCACAAATAATCCCATTTGGGGAATACATGAGTGCTGCACCTCTATCAACAATCTTGTCCAACCCACATCAATTACATATTACTTTTAACTGATAATAGCAGTTGTTGCACGCAGTCCTTCTGAGTGTAAAACTTTTCAAATGTAAATTGAGACATGTGTCAAAATTTTTCTACGTTTCTGATTTAAATCACACATTTTCATGTCATAGATTGAAGCTATTTAGTTTGGAGGGGGACAGTTCAGTGATTGAGGTGTTGGGTTCGAAATTCATTGAACATATTTGTAGTTCGTGTTGTCTGAGTAAAAAAATAAATGATAATAAAAACAACTTAGGTGAGTAATTCAAAATGAAAAACGTGCCGTTCACATATTTTAGGGTAAAGTACAGTTACTTCCCATGAGGTTTGACATAATTACAAATATTCCATGAGATTTATAATTTTTAATCAAAGGCCTGAAATTGACCATTTTGCTCTTGAATTTTTTATTAAAATTGTAGAAAAATCAATCGAGGCAAATTGCATTATTGCTCCTCTGTGTAAAAAACTTAAAAACCTCTCCCTGCGCATTGTAGTTCAATTTTTTTTAAGAATTAAATAAAAAATAATTCAGTGCATAAGGGCATTTTGGTCATTTCACTTGTAAAATGGATGAAAATAGGTTATTTGTTAGACGGTTACAAACCTCATGGTATTTATAAATTTTCAAATAATAAGAAAAATATTTGTAATTATATCAATCTCAGGAAAGGTAGCTGTAATTTATCCTATATTTTATACTTGAGTTTTATCGATTTCGCTATACAATGTTAGAATGTCATTCTTTTTTTTGAAGAAAAAATGAAAATAATTTTTTTTACTACCAATCAAGTGAAAGCATGAATTTGAATATTTTAGAGAAAAGAAATTAAAAAAATGGTTATGTCCTAAGAAAATTGTACTGTAATAAAATGAGTAGAACAAGTGACCAAATAAAGCCTCCATAGAAAACGAAAGAAAGAAAAAAATAAACAACAGCATAAAGAGCCCAATTGGAGAATCGGCTCATTTGTCGATGAACATTATCGTATAATCCTAAACTGCTAGGTGAAAATCGGGCCTAAATTACAAGCATTCATTATGTGACATAATAAATTTGGTAGATGATTTAATGAGCTTATGGTTGGCATTTGGATTGATGAATCTGGATTTGAGAGAAAAAATTGAAAAAAAAAAAAGAATTTCAAATGATTTTAGTTACAAAATTAAAATTAACCAATATTCAACAAAACATATTTCAAAATTAAAATTGAAAGATTTGAAATCCTTTAAATTTAAAATTATCCAAACAAATTAGAACTATCAGGGATTTAGACACCTTGGATAGTTCGTATGCTAATCAAGGACGTTAATCGGTAATGGATCTACCGGGCATAAAAGCCGTTTTGAGAAGGCGAATAAGTGAGTTCTACCAAATGGTTTGAGGCGAGTTGGCAATGGACTTGGAGGCAAGTTTGTAAGATACACATTTGGCAGAGACTAATGGGGCGCGGGAAGTTGCAACTTAGTCCGTCGGGTTGGGGATTCTTAGGGATAAGCGACTAATGTTTAGTAAGGTTCAGTTGGGGTTCGAAGGGTTAGCGCCATTAAGGAAATCGACGACCACCAAGCCGTACACATTAGTGCCTATAATGTGCCAATAAGATTGATAGAGAGATAGGAGACATACCGTCCGGCTGGGGAATTTGTAGGGGTGCATTATTTTAGACGATTTGCGTTACCTCCTCCCAGTGTATAGCCCCGGCCCCCGGAGCAGATCTAATCGTTAATCAATAGCGCCGCACGTCAAACATGCGAGGATGCCAAGACTGACAGATATGTCCGTTATGCAACGAGCCGCAAGCTAAACATTCAAAGATGCGAAGTCTTGAAACTACTGACATCGAAGTATCTTAGAATCTACCCTCCTAACACCTCGCGATGCCCTCTCCACAACCTGCCCGTTCTTCGTCTTTTAGGCACCTATCTTTCTTCCTCTTTTGTCGACTGTTCGTTGGCACGGGTAGCATGAAAGGGGATATGGGCTGAGTTGCGATAATCTCCCTTTATTTCGAGCCAGAGAGCCTTCACACCGGTATCTCCATAGAATTTCCTCTTCATGCCATAAAGGAAGTCTCCAATTGCTCCTTAAGCCCGTCAGCAATCTACGCTGTGAAACTGCATGAAGAATCTCAGTGTCCCTTCATTAGGAGCTAGATATATTTCCTTGTCTAGTACTTTCATTTGGTGCCATTAATGTTTCCAGGGCATGATTTGTCTCAGCCAACAAAGAAACCCACATGCTCTGGCTAGCTATTAACGAATTCTTGCGGATCCAACCCGTATAGTTTGAGCACCCAAATGCTCCGGATCACCTCAGCAACACTCCTAGCGTCTTTGGTCCACCACAACTTCGGAATCGGAATAACGTATTTCTAATTATGTTTGCCTCGTCTGAATTCATGCTCGGCGCCATGGTCAACCCACACCATCGTGTGATCCGACGCCGTGTGTTGGCGACCACGAAGGTTGACGTGGGCACGTCCAGAGAACGATCTCGATCCACCTAATCGTTCAACAACACGTTTTGTCTTTCAGGCCATGCCTTGACTTGTGGTGCGGTTCCCGTCTCTTCTCTTAACGACCATGTGAACGAGGGTATGTTGAAACCGGCATGTCCTACATGGCGCAATCATTCCAGGCATTACCTGGGGCAAAACGGAACCTCTTCCGATTTGCCTTTGCAGCCCGCGGTAGCATGCCTTCTCTCATCCCCTGTGCGTGTAGTATCTTGTTATATAATCTCAAATGGTAGAGTAATGCTCGTGTGGACTTGATTCTTGAAGTTGGTGCAACAAACACCATGTTTTCCCTTACGCTTGGCCGTCTCGGGGTGGCCATAGAACTGGTAAATCTCCATGCAATTTTGGCTCCCTTCAAGTGAAATTGTTTGCAGTTCCATCGATATGGAGAGCAGGCAGTACGATTATCGGCATACATCGAACGTCCTTGGGCCAAAGAAGAAAGGCACGCCAACGCCGGGCAACCTCCTGTTGTTCGTAAGTGAGCTCGACGCCCCGAACCGTTGGTAGTTTGTAGTAGTTCCGTTTCTTTAATACGAAGTCCACTTCTCCTTGATTTGCACTTAGTTTTTGGAGAGAAAAACCAAAGCCGGGACTCTTAGAGCCTAAACGTGCACTCGGATAGTGTACCGAACTGTCCGAATGGGGGTGACTGTCAACCTCTGACAGTTCAGCGCTATGTCCATATTTTTCCATGGCGTCTGGCGGAGAGCTGGGCCTGTCACGTCTTCCTGCGCGATATCAGTTCCATTCACATGTCGTCGTCCGATACTCCTGTAGGCCGTCGTGAAATGCGACAAAACTGCAGTTACAAACCCCCTGTGTTTCGTAACATCTGTTGGTCCTGTCCAATTATCGAAATACTCATGGCTCCCTTCTTTTGATTCAGAGCGGCCTTCGCGATTGCATGCCGATCGCCGATCTCACCTCTCCTAATCTCCACCAGACGTCCTCCCTCTGGCTCGTGTCGCCCATAAAGTGGAGTTTAAGAACAGTGACTAATGTTGATGTTGACTTCAAGAAAAGTGATGCAACGAGGGTGGAGTCAGCCCCCCCAAGGTCTCGTTAATAAGGATTTCTTGCTTGCCGCTCCAGTCACGTCTAGAATGGCACGTTGGTTCCTCCGTCGGGTCAGACTACCAAGCTCCATGTTGCTTTAGAACTCACCAATGGTCTTCACATGAAAATCTTCTAGAATGCAGTCCCGCCCCCCGAGTACTGCTAACATAGGTTTGCGCTTTGCTTGCTTAGATGCTTTCGGTTGAGTCCTCCTCATCAAACGCATGCACTAGAACCCCTTTGTGCCGCGCCCGCGTGGGTTTTGTTTCCACTTGGCAGCTGCTGTGGGTCGTACTGGATTCCCGCAAAATCGGCCCGCCTCTTGGCACCCGGGGCTTGTGTGTAGTCAGAAGCAGGCACGAGTACCTCTCTCAGCTTTTGTTTGCGACTGTGCCTGATTGCAACACCCCTCGTAGGGGGGCGAGGTGCCCATAAGCCAAGGGCCATTTAGCGTATTTGCTCCCGGTTCTGAAAACGCCTCGTCAAATCTGGTCTCGTAGTACTCGGCGTCGTGCAATTGGGTCCTAACGTTCCACAGAGATAAAACAAAAGTTCGGGGACCCTTTTGTATGTATAGATAGTAAAGTGGAGGACAATGTGTTTGTCGCTGATAGGTTAGGCCCCCCACTACGTCTTAGTAGATGCCCGAAAGTTTCTCAAAATATGATGTTTGGTTTGGCCGTGTTTCTGAAGTTTGTCGTCTGCTTCAGAATATTTGTTGAGATAGTAAAGTCATTGTAATCTTTGCGAGACAAATATCGCTATCTGTTAGGCATCCAAGAGCCGGACAATAATTGTCTTAAAGATACAAGAATCTAACTCGACTTCATACTACATCACAATATCCTGCCACTATTCCTCATTTCTCCCACACTTACTTCGCACATTTCTTTTTCTTCTCTAATCTTTTGCAATAATGTTTTCCATAACTTTTCATATAGTTTTGTTATTATTTTATTTATTAATTAATATATATTTTTAAACTCTGTAGACTTATTATGCACACGTATTAGTTAGGGTAAATTACATCTACCTCCCTGAGGTTTGACATAATCTACAATACCCACTCGTTCTTTGAAAAATTACAAATACGCCCCTGAGGTTTGTAACCGTCTAACAATAATACCCATTTTCCATTTCCATTTTTATGGGTGAACTGACCAAAATGCCCTTTAAATGCATTTTATTTAATTTTAAAAAATTAAATTTTTTTGGAACTACGCCACCCGGGGGAAGTAGGCTCTTTGAAGTTATTTTTACACAGAGCGGAGTTTTACTAATGCAATTTTGCGATTGCATTTTTCTGCAATTTAAATTAAAAAACTCACGGGCAAATGATCAATTCAGACTCTTTGGTGAATTACAAACCTCAGGGTCTGGTATTGTGATTTTTCAAAAACAACGATCGGGGTATTGTGGAATGTTATGCCAAACCTCAAGGTGAGGTAGATGTATTTTTAGATACCCTATTAGTTATATATATAATATATAATATTATATATATATTAAATGGGATTAAATGTGAGCACACTTCTTTGGTGTCTCTCTCCTTTTTTTGACCTGTTTTCTCTCTTTTCATTTTAATTTTGTGTGTTATCCTTTCTCATTTAACTTCCATTCCCCGCATTATCTTTTAATAATTATGTGTCTTTTTTTTTCCTTAGTTTTCATCATCTTTTTTGCTTTGTCACACATTTTACTTTTTATCCATTTCAAATTTAACTTATTATTTTGGAGGGAGTAATATATTTTTATTGAAATAAATAAAATTTATGTTAATAATATTTATTTTAAAAAGTGTTGATGAATTGTAGAACACACATAAGGTGTAACCACAATACTTACTATGTATCTAATTCAGCTGGCGAAACCTTTAAATTATTAACAATTGACAACGCAAAAAGATAATTTTATGTTCATGATATATTAATATTAATTTATTGTTGGTTTCCAATGTTTAACTAAATAAAAGATGATTGTGGGTGGTTTATCTTGAGTTTTATTTAATTAGAAAATAAAACACAATAAAATTGAATAAATTTCACACTACATTAGACATATATACCACAACGCACTCAATAATGGTGGTTCAATTCGGCCTGTACATTATATGTAAAATCTAAATTGTATGAAGGTTATGTTTGTGATCTTCAAAATTAAAAAACTTACTATTGATTATTTGATAAGTAGGAATTTACCGCATATTTTTGAAGGAAATAAAGCCATTCATTTTTCCATCTCTTTTGAGCATGATTGATTATCAATTTACTGCGGCTTTTCTATGACCAAAACCACCTCTTATTGTTTTGGGATACTGCTTTTGGTTGTTCGTCGCCTTTTAAGGCAATAATTCAGGAGAAAATGGAATAAAACAGAGAGAATTCGCTCATGTTTGACAGAACACGGCCGTGTTGTGTCCGTTAACACATGGCCAACGTGTTGTTGTCCGTGACACACGCTGGTGTCTCGCAGGAACAATCACGCACTGCCCAATAACCCGAAGAGACATTGGCTCTGGCCTGTGGTACACATATCGATTACAGCTCGTTGTCGGGGGGTTTGCCGCCAGAAGTCATCACGTAGAACGCGAAGGACCTGACCCTTTTGTTTTTGTTTTTGTTTGGCACTACACTTTGGATTACTACACGGTTGCGGTGTTTCTCCCCTAATTGTCCAAGTAACATGTAATCTCGTTATATTTTTAGATTGTTTGCAACTTTTCCTCTGCCTATTGCTCCACTACGTCTATTAAGGATGGAACTCAAGGGAGGTGAAAAAAAGCGAGGTTGGAACGCATATACAAGCCCCGCTTTCAAAGAGACACGCAAGAAGTCGGGGAAGTTTTCAAGAGACGGCTAGGTATGATCGGAATTACAGTTCATCTCTAAGGTACTTTCGTCCTTTTTAACAACTTTTGCTTGATGTAGTCCTGGAATAGATTATGTTAGCTTCTCCATTTAACTTTATGGCTGAGTGCATTCTTGTTCTATCGGATCGATGTTTGAAAACTTTTATAGATTTAAATGATATTTATTCTAGTTTTCTTTTCTATCTCGTGTGATATTGATCCGATTTAATTTTTGACCACTTTATTTATCTTGTAATTGTTGTGTCCCACTAGTGGTTGCATGTCTTAAACACATCGAGCGAGAGTTACTGAAGGTTGTAAATTCCATGTTTAGGAAAGTCAAGAGATAAACACCTAGGAATTAACTGCGAAAAGCATGTTTTGTTCTATGGGATCTCATAAAATTGTCATGAATCTCAATGCGTTCGATTTAATTATATTTCATGAAAATAGGTGATTAATTAATTTGAAATTACGTACTTTCCACATACTTGAAAGAGTGGCTGAGTAAATGACTATTAAGACCAATTCCCATTCTTCGGATTACATGCACATTGAGTAGAAAAAGGTTCTTGTATAAGGTTCGTTAATCAATCATTGTGGGTTTACTTGATCTCTAGACTATCTCAACTTATCTATTTTACCCTCTCGCTTCTTTAATTTATCTAATTTTTCTATTCCCAATCGATCGTGTTCTCACTCGTGTTACTCTCCCGGTCCGCTGACTAAATCCAAACTGAGTACCATTTCCGGTAATCACGAATAGCCCCATCGTGGATCGACATGCTTGAGTACATACGCGATCCTCTTTACGGCCACTCGTCGTGGGCACTTGCGGTTTTGGCCTACAGTCGAAGTCTTTTTGGCGCCTTTTGTGTGCCCGTACGGGAGTAATTGTGATATTAGAAATTTATAAAACAGTGTAATCTAGATGTGGGGCGGGGGTCGACTACTTTGCCCTTTATTTCTCATCGCTCTGTCTAGCCTACTTGATTACCGTTTTCTACCTCGTTCTTTTCAAGGGCTTATTTAAATCGCGTATGTATACGCGTAGCGTGGCACATTGTTGCATTGTTGCCTTACTCCTCCATCCTCAGATTGACCACGAAGCCTCTCCATCAAAGAAGACGGCGGCGAGCGACGCATGCAGAGTCTGTTGTGTCTAATGAATGACGGTCCAAGACAACGTGAGCGAGGGCTCTCTAAGCGAACCCATACTACTCCTTAATGTGTCTACATCCCCAGCTATTTGCGTGCCCCATTAATCAGAGGCCCAACAAATGCGACTGCCAATAGCCGGCTCTAGATTGAAATCGTTGTTATCACACATGAACCAGTTGGGGGCTCTTACCCGGAACGATCCTAATTGCCTCTCTTACACTATCTGTTTTCGAGTATTTCGTGGATACCATTATAATGCCACGATACACTCCAAAAATTACCCGACTGCACGTGTTCTTGGACACGGCCACGGCTTGCGACACATGTGTGTCCGGACACGGCCTAATCGGCAAGCGTGGATCCAGAAGCGTGCCATTAAAAAAAAAGGACACAAACATTAACATTTTTGTTCTTCTTGTTAACTTTTAGGGCTCATTTAGAGCAGTTTTGTCCTGCTAACTGTTACGCCGGTTTAAACAGAATATCGTACCTTTTTTTTGACACCTTTGTAGTCCTATCACTAACACTCCTCATTGGTCCCTCTTTATGCACACACACTTTGTACCTGCCTTACACGTCTATTTGGTAACCCCACGGTTAATTCTTCTGGAACCAAATTCGATTCCGGCCGGCCAATGCCCACCAAAATAGCACGATCACTGCCCCAACGTGAAAGTTTGTAGAATAGGCAAAATTATTATATTTTTGGTCCTGGTAATTTTAGGCCATTTCGCAACTTTTGTCCTGTTCTTCGCGCGGTTTTCAACAATTTATGTCTTTTTTTTAACACACATTTGTCCCTTGATCTCAATTTTTGGTCGCTTTTCTAAAGATTATTCAGAACATATTTTGCCTCTTATATTTACTTTAGATCCACCCGTGTCTACAAGGAAAAAAAAATACATATAACATGAAAAATGGAGATACAATGGACATAGAACTTGAAAGGTGCCATAAGTCGTTATTTGAACACACAAGTATACATGATTTATTGATTCACACCAAAAGAAAGTTCAAAAAGGAGCACAACTTGCTTATCTATACTAGTATAAAAAAAGGTATTTTTTCACTCACAAATGGTAGTTAATGACACGCGACACCATTTTTTTTATTCCGATAATACCCCTAAGGTAGTTTTCTTTTATTTCTTTATTTTTTCTTTAAATGCAATGTGTTTGATTTATATATTAATAATTTTTCTTTTACAATAATTTTAAAGCGTGCAATATTATTTCATACGCACGCAGGGACGCGTGCCACGACGGCTAGTTCACTATTAAAAAAAGGGCAATAGGGAAGCATCTCTTCCCCTTATTATCAGGGGAGCAACTTATGGTAATGAGCTTTATGCTTTTTTCACTTTATTTATCTTCTTTTCTTCGTCATCGTTGTCTTCCTCCTCCTCTTTAAACTTGTCTCTTTGGACCTGAAGGGGGGGGGGGGGGTTGTTCAAAAAATTCATGTACCATAATGGTGCACTAAAAAAAATTACTTTGCTACATTTTTAATGACCATGGCTAAAAACCGTGCGAAATAGCTTTATTACTATGGATTTAATAAAAACCGATACCAAACTAGGTTTTTCACCAATGGAAAAACTTATTTGCCACGGCTAAGAGCCGTAGTAAAAACATTCATCATGACATTTGAGATTAACGCCTTCACGACAAAAGAAAAAAAAAAGCAAAATTACATTTTTGGTCCTTGTACTTTAGGCCATTAGCACTTTTCGTCCTCTTTTTGCACATTTAGTCCTGTACATCTCATTTTGATCCTTTTTACAAATTTAGTCCTGCCTTTACATTTTTGGTCCACCGGTAAATTTTTCGGCAAATTCCACATCATCTGCCACGTGTTATTGACGTGGCTTCCGGCCAAACGAATGGCTGGAAAATTTACCGCGTGGACCAAAAATGTAAAGGAGGACTAATTTATTAAAAAATGACCAAAAATGAGAGGTGCAGGACCAAATATGTCAAAAAAAGGACGAAATATGTTAAACTGCGAAAGATAACAGGACTAAAAAGTGCTAATGACCTAAAGTTACAGGACAAAAAATGTAATTTTGCCTTAGAAAAAATTTTAAAAAAAATCGGACATGGTGTCGGACACGTTTTGGGACACGTTAGGGGTCCTTTTTTAATTTAAAAAAAAATGGGGTAAATTTGAATAAACAAAATATAATTAACTTACATTGACCCTAATTCTTTCTCTCTCTCTCTCTCTCTCTCTCTCTCTCTCTCTCTGCGTATCTCAATAAGACCAGATTCTTCTTCTTTCTCGCTATTTTCGTCCTCTCTTCTCTTCTCTATTTTCTGATTTTTCTTCTCGTCGTTCTCGAAAATTGCTGGCTAAAGGAGAGGCGTTGCACAACAGGTTTACCATCCCACTCGAGGGCTATCTCAGTGGAGGTGGGTTTCTTGTTTTCTTTTTGTATTTCCTAAATCTTAAATTGTTGTTTTCTTGATGCTTATGTAGTTGAGATTGGATTTATGGGGTTTTTTGTTTCTATTTGTGTTTTTGAATTTTTGTTGCTAACTGCTGTTCGTTTTGCTATGAAAATAGAATATTTGGATTCTTCAAGCTAAGAGCCGTAAGTTCTTGTTTAGCCTATGGTGAAGTTTTGATTTTTTTGATTCAGCACATGATGAATTTCTTTTTTAGTTGTTTGTCAATGACTTCTGTTCTGATTGTATTCTATCTTAAATGTGTGCTTCTGGAGCAGAGACTTGATGAAGAGTTCAACTAATTTTATGTTACTTCATTCTCAAACTTGTGCTTACAATATTATTTTAATTTTGATAGATGTTCAACAAAAGAATGGCAAAATCAACATCCGAACCTCACTCCACCACAAAGTGATGTGGAAATTTCTAGGATGAGGAAAATATGTTTGAAACGTGTTTTTCCTAATGACGATAGACGAAGAGAAGTGAACGTGGAGCTTGGAAGATTTTTTAGATGCCTTGATGACTTTGCTGATGAAGATTCTCTCCGGGATAGATGGGAATGGATCCAATAAAGTGGTGGTTAGTACATGGGCTCTGCAGCCCTCACCTTCAAAGTATTTCTCTGAAGTTACTTGCCACGTTTCTTCTTCTTCTTGTTGTGAGAGAAATTGGAGTACTTATGCATTCATCCATTCAACAAGGAGGAATCAAATTACTCCACGACGTGCTCAAGATCTAGTTTTTGTGCACAACAATCTTCGACTTTTGTCAAGAAGGACTCCACAATACATGCAAGGCGACACTAAAATGTGGGATGTGGCAGGAGATGCTTTTGAGACCATAGAAGATGTTGGCATTCTAGAGATTGCAAATATCTCGCTTGATGAACCAGAATTGGAGTCTGTTTTATTTGTGGATGAAATTACTGAAGATCCGAGAGATGATCATGATGATTTAACTCATTTGGATGACTAGAAATTTGGATTATTTAACTGATTATGTATATTTTTGAAGCTATGTATTTTGATTAAGAACTTAGATGTAAGACATCCTTATATTATGTTTTATCTTGATACTTTTTATATTGTTGCATATATTAATTTTACGAGAAATTAAGTATATATATATATATATTTTAAAATATACTATATTATAACCGTGTCCGTGCCGTGTCATGTCCTACTTTTTTTAAAATTTTCCGTGTCGCCGTGTCGTGTCGTTGTCCGTATGCATGCATCATAGTGTGATACACTTAGGTTTAACGGGGTCACACCCGATGCAATTAGACTTAGGTTATTTCCATTCTCTTTACGTGATAGGGCTAGAGCATGGTTTCATTCCTTCCCCCAAACTCCATCCTAACTTGGGATGAGATGTCTCAAGCCTTTTTGGCTAAATACTTTCCCCCGAGCAAAACTGTTGAATTACGCATGAAAATTCAATCTTTTACGCAAAAAGAAGGGGAATCTTATATTGAGACATGAGAAAGATTTAAGGACTTGCTTAGGGCATGTCCTCATCAGGGTTAGAAAAGTGGTTAATTGTGCATACTTTTTTGCAACGGTCTAACCTATAGCACTAGATCCTCAGTTGATGGCAGCTACAGGAGGATTTATGATGAACAAGAGTGTTCGGGAATGATACAATCTACTGGAGGAGATAGCTCTACACCATCACCAATGGTCCCACGAGCGAGCAGTCAACAAAGACGACAGGTAAGTATGAGATAAACGCTTTCACAATGCTTAATGCTAGAATGGATGCACTCGTTTCTAAATTTGACTCCATGAATGTGAATAATGTGCATGTCGTGAATTCTCATACCAATGTTACCTGTGAAAATTGTGGGGTAATTAGACATGTGGCTAATGAGTACTGTAGACTTGAGAACTTTAGTCTTAGCCAAGAGGAGCAAGCTAATTTTGTGAACAACAAACACAGGGGAAACAATCCTTAATTCTAAAACCTATAATCTCGGTTGGAAGAACAATCCCAATTTTTCTTACAAAAAACAACCAACCCAGTAGAATCTTCGCCCCCCATCGCCTGGTTTTCAAAGACCATTTGATCCAAACACCCTTCTCCACCAAAGTCTAACTTAAAGGTTGTGCTTGAAACCTTTATAGTTGCTCAAACTAAGATGAATGAGGAATTTAGGCAACAAGGCATATCTATGGGTGAGGCTTTTAAGACTACTAACGTCCAAGGTAGACTCTCTAGTTACCCACAATAAGATGTTAGAAAATCACATAGCCCAGCAAGCCAGCACCTCTATAGGCAACCCAGTATGTTACCAGGCCAACCCGAGACGAACCCGAAAGAACAATGCAAGGCCATCGCCTTAAGGAGTGGAAGGTGTTAGGCAAAGAGAGTGAGGATCCACACGTCGAGGTTACTAAAGAACAAAACTTGAGTGGGGAAACTGACGAGGTGAAGGAAGAAGACAAGGAACCTAAGTATGAGCCGCCTAAGCTATACCAAACCTTCTGTCCCATTTCCACAGCGGTTGGCTAAGGCCAAGTTAGACAAACAATTCGGTAAGTTCCTTGATGTGATAAAAAAAAGTTTTATATCAATATTCCCTTTATAGAAGCTCTTTCACAAATGCCCTCATCTACCAAATTCTTGAAAGACTTACTGTCAAACAAACGAAAATTGGAAGACTATGAAACCGTGGCTTTAACTCAGGAATGTAGTGCTTTGTTGCAAAATAAGCTACCCCCTAAGCTGAAAGATCCCGGTAGTTTTTCTATTCCTTGTTTAATTGGCAATATGAATTTTGATCGTGCATTGTGTGATTTGGGAGCTAGTGTCAGTTTAATGCCATTATCTATTTGTCGATGATTGGATTTGGGTGAGTTAAAACCCACCACTATATCTTTGCAATTGGATGATAGAACTATGAAATATCCTGTTGGTATTCTTGACGACGTACCAGTTCGAGTGGGTAAGTTTTTCATTCTTGCTGACTTTGTTGTTCTTGAGATGGAGGAAGATACCCGAATTTTCATAATTCTGAAAAGATCTTTCCTAGCTACTGCCGGTGCTTTCATCAACGTTAGGAACGAAAAAATCTCCTTGAATGTTGGGGATGAAAGGGTTGAGTTTAATCTGTCAAATGCTACTAAATATCCTCTCTGTGGTGATTCGATTTGCAGGATTGATGATGTAGACGTCACAGTCAAGAAGGTGTTTCTGAGTTTCGGACTAGATGACGACTTGCAACGTTGTTTGGTCCAAGATGATCCATCCGACCATGAAAATGATCGAATTATTGTGCTAAAAAGACTCTTGGACTCGACAGATGGAGCAGAGGACAACAGGCAGACGAAGCGAAGAAACCGTGTAGAACACGGCCAGGCTGTGTTCAGCAACACGACCGTGTTGTCGTGTTTTCCTAACGAAGATCGAATCGTGTTTCAGACCACAACCGTGTTGTCGAGTGCTTCTGACGAGGATCAAGCCGTGTTCTCCAACACAACCATATACTTGGAAAATTTGGAAAAACATAAGGAGACACCTAAGCTCGCAACCTAAGTTGAACTTAAATCCCTTCCTTTTGAACCCAACTCAACGTATCCTGTGATAGTCAATGCCAAGTTGAATGAACCTGAAACATTGCAATTGCTTGAGGGATTACGTTTGTATAGGAGTTTTATAGGCTACACAATTGATGACATCAAAGGCATAAATCCATCTGTTTGCATGCATCATATTCACTTAGAAAATGACTATACTCCTTCGGTTGAGCCTCAAAGACGATTGGATCCAAATATGAACGAGGTTGTGAAAAATGAAGTCCTTAAGTTGTTAGATGCCAGCATAATTTTTTTCTATCTCTGATAGTCGTTGGGTTAGTCCCACACAGGTAGTTCCTAAGAAAGGAGGTGTCACAGTCGTGAAAGATGAAAACAATGAATTGATACCTACTAGGACAGTTACGGGATCGCGCATGTGTATAGATTATAGAAAGTTGAATAAGGTCACTCGTAAGGATCACTTTCGAATTTCCTTCATTGATCAGATGCTAGAACAATTAGCCAAGCATTCTTATCTTTGTTGTCTTGATGGATATTCCGGATTCTTGCAAATACCCATTCATCCTAGCAATCAAGAAATGACCACTTTCACGTGTCCCTATGGCACGTTTGCATATAGGAGGATGCCTTTTGGTTTATGTAATGCTCCGGCTACTTTCCATTGACGTATGATGGATATTTTTATTGAGCATATTGAGAGTATAATGGAGGTGTTTATGGATGATTTTTCCTTGTATGGCACTGATTTTGATGAATGTTTGCTCAATCTAATGAAAGTGTTGCAGCGATGCAATGAAGTCAATCTCGTTCTCAATTGGGAGAAATGTCACTTCATGGTAAGAGAAGGTATTATTTTGGGGCACTTGGTGTCCGAATGAGGTATCGAGGTCGATCGAGCAAAGATTGAAACAATTGAGAAACTACCTCCCCCTACCTCGGTAAAGGGTGCTCGAAGCTTCTTCGATCACACCGAATTTTACTGGCATTTCATTAAGGACTTTTCAAAAATTGCTAAGCCATTGACTAATTTGCTCATTAAGGATGTCCCTTTTGATTTAAACAATGAATGTCTTGATGCATTTAATCAGTTAAAGCAAGCCCTCATCTCAGCACCTATTATGCAACCCCCTGATTATTCTCTTCCATTTGAAATCATGTGTGACGCAAGTAACTTCGCAGTGGGTGTTGTTCTTAGCCAACGGAAAGAGAACAAGCTACACGTAATTTATTACACAAGCCGTACTCTTGATGATGCCTAGATGAACTACGCCACCACTGAGAAGGAATTACTTGTCGTCATGTTTGCCTTTGACAAATTCCATTCCTATATCATTGGTTCTAAAGTGATTGTTTTTACTGATCATGCAGCTATTAGGTACCTCTTGAGCAAGAAGGATGTGAAGCCACGTTTGATCCGATGGACACTTCTACTCCAAGATTTTGACCTAGAGATACAAGACAAGAAGGGGACGAAAAACGCCGTGGCAGACTACCTATCCCGTCTACGGTTTGAGAACAAATGGGTAACAAAATTTCAATCGATGACTCTTTTCCTAATGATCAATTGTTTGCTTTATTGTCTGCTGAAGCATCTTGGTATGCTGATTTTGTGAATTATTTAGCATGTGACATCTTTACCCCTGATATGACTTTCCATCAGAAAAAGAAATTTCTCTCGAATATTCGCTAGTTTGTTTGGGACGAACTTACCTCTACAAGCATTGTGCTGATGGAGTGTTACGGCGATGCCTACCAATAGATGAAATCAGAGACGTCATATATCATTGTCATTCATCTTCATTTGGGGGTCCACGCTAGTAGCTCTAAAACCACTGCTAAAATTTTGCAATCTGGATTTTATTGGCCATCAATGTTTAGAGATGTTCATCAATTTGTGCTTGCATGTGATAACTGTCAACAAGTTGGGAACATCTCGAAATGTCATGAAATGCCTTTAAATTACATACTTGAGGTCGAGATTTTTGATGTTTGGGGAATTGATTTCATCTATTCCTTTTCGCCGTTGTTTGGAATAAGTTCATCTTGGTTTGTCGTTGATTATGTCTCCAAATGGGTAGAAGCCATAGCATCCCCAACTAGTGACGTTATAACTGTGATTAAACTTTTCAAAAAAATCATTTTTCAACATTTTGGTGTCCTTAGGACTGTGATTAGTGACGGAGGTTTCTACTTTATTGAAAAACAATTTGAAACCCTCTTCAAGAAATACGGGGCCGTCCATAAAATTTCCACCCCATACCATCCCCAAAACTAATGAGCAAGTCGAAGTGTCGAACCGAGAAATAAAGTCAATTTTGGAAAAAAACTGTGTCATCTTCTCGAAAAGATTGGCCTATCGAATTGGTTATAAAACTCCTATCGGCACTACCCCATTTCGTTTACTTTATGGAAAACCTTGCCACTTACCTGTTGAACTTGAGCATAGGGCTTTTTGGGACATAAAAAAAATTGAATTTTGACCTCAAAGTGGCGGGTGAGAGACGAAGTTTCTAATTGAGTGAACTTGATGAGCTAAGGCTTGATGCTTACGATAGTGCCAAAACTCCACAAGGAACGCACCAAAAAGTGGCACGACCAACGCATTCTTCGAAGGGAATTCAGAGATGGTGATATTTTTTTGCTATTTAACTCTCACCTCTGTCTTTTTCCAGGAAAATTACGCTCACGTTGGTCGAGACCCTTCCATGTTCATAAAATTTTTCCTTATGGCGCAGTCGAGGTTTGGAGCGAAGCGACGGGCGCATTTAAAGTCAATGGTCAACGGTTGAAGCACTATGTTGTCGGGACTCCAATCGAAAAGGGGGGCAATTTGCAGCTCCACGACCCGTCAGCTTGAACGCCCGCAACACAGTCGAGCTACTAACGACTCAAAACAAAGTGATGTTTGGGAGGCAACCCGAATCCTTTCTATCTCTAATTTTTCTATTTTTATTTGTTTCTTTATTTTATTTTAGTTTTCTCTTTTATAAATCTACTAATTCCATGTCGTTGCTCTATATCTCTACAAATTTGCCCAAATGATACGCATTTCAGAAAAACGAGCAGGCCGTGTTACACAACTCGGCCGTGTCATTTCCTCGTCGATATTTCTAAAAACATGCCCTAGCCATGTTCCAGAACACGGGCGTGTTGTCAAGCTTCGTCAAAAGTAGAATGACCCGAGAATAACACGGCCGTGTTGCGCAACTTTTCAGATTTTAAAACCTCAAAACGGTCGTGTTTTCTTTTTCACCTCTCAAACTTTCGAATTCCCTCCCCTATTTCTCGCTCAATTCCGTCGAGCCACCCCAAATTTCTGCCAAGTCTCTCCGATTAAACGATTACCCGTCACTTGGCTTCTAAAAAAATACCAATTTCTTTGATTTTCACCGGTTATATCTCCCCAAATGGCACCAAAAGAAGCAAGGACGAGTGGAGCCTCTTTTTCCTGAGCACAGCACGGCACTCAACACGGGGCTCGCCAACCACAACCGGATTTTCCGTACATGGACATCGCCAATCGTAACAGGTATGAAGGTCTTTGCTCTCGCACTATTGCTAATACCCGTTACAATGATAATGAAGTACTTGATGTACTTGGAATATATGATGATGTTGAGTATCTATTTACTAGACTAGGATGGCATGATTTCATGTTTACTAGACGGCCCACGTATCCTAGGCTTGTTCGTGAGTTTTTGAGTTCATTACGAGTTGAAGGGATCCTGTCCGATCCCCATGTCGATACTGGTCTGATTACTTGTCGATTTAGGCACATAGAATTCCGCGTGACCCTGGCTCAGTTTAATGCTATCTTTGGTTTGCCAGTCGCCGGGGGGGAGGGGGGAACGGTGGGAACCTCCTGCTTTTCTACCCAACGAATTTTGGTATAATCTGACTAGGCAAGCATCGTATGATGCGACCCACTCTAAATCATCCGCCATTATCAAAACCTATTTTCGCTATTTGCATCGTGTCCTTGCACACACTTTATTTGGTCGGGGGGATAGTGAGGGCGTCGTACGTTGTTCTGAATTGTTTGTATTATGGGCCATGGTTAATGACTTTCAAATTGATACCGGCTCATTTTTTATTCGTCAATTCTCTAAAATTGCTAACTCTGAGTCAGATGTCATAGTACTTGGGGGATTCATTACCCTTATCGCCTTGCGAGCCGATCTTTCTTTGCAGGGATATGAAGAGGCCCAGGGCAGAAATAAGGTTGACCTCGCCACTTTCCAGGCCATGAAGATGATCACGAGAATGGGCGACCAGTATCACTTGCTAATGCCGGACCCCCTGCCATCCATCCCGTTGCCCGACCCCGCATGTCTAACCATCCAGATTCGGGAAAATTGGTGGCTGCAAGCACCGTCCAATGATGCCGAGCCTGACGATCGTCCAACTCCACCGCCACCTGCCCCTTCTCATGCGGCCAGGTCGTCCCGTGGACCTCGGCTCGATGCCTCAACTGCTAACACCTTGCAAAGGATCCTCGATTAACTGCAACAACTCTTCGACGGGCAAACATAGCTCCGTAATCGGCAAACATAGCTCCAAGACACCGTCGACAATATGGCCCACGTCCTCCAACGCATGCATGATTGGTTCGTAACTCAAGGCAACTTCCTCCTTCCTCAATGATTTGGTACGTCCTTTCCCCTACTCTTTTTTTTTTTTTTTTTTTGCATTAAGGACAATGTTATGTCTAAGTTTGGGGGAGTTACTGAAATTTTCATATGAGAAGTGTGAGAAAAGATGTTGTGTTGAAACGGCGGAATGACTACATTAGAGACCTATAGGTTTAATGGAGACTCGATCACTCTGTTCTCTATAGGGCGAAATGAAGTGTTGTGGTGTGATCAAGCCCCTACTCTCGTTAAATGAGTTAACTTTCACATAATATGTCGGTGTGCTTGTGTTTTGTGACTATGTGCTTCTAAGTCGTGTTTGTTATTACGAATCGTTGCCACAATGTTGAGAAGGCGAGTTCTACACTCATTCGAGGTCATTACGTATTTTGGGGGAGTTTGATAAGTAGGGATTTTACGTATTTGTGAAGGGGAAACACATGCATTTTTCCGTCATTTGAGCAGGATTCCATATAATTTACTGCTTTTCTATGCCAAGCTTTTTGTTGGATACTGCTTTTGGTTGTTTCTCCCTTTTCAGGCATAATTCAGGAGCAAAATGGACTAAACAAGAAAATTCGCCCATGTTTGACAGAACACGACCGTGTTGTGTCCTTACACACGCCTGTGTCTCACAGGAGCAATCACCATCCCAATACTCGAAGAGAACATAGCCTGGCCGTGTCGAGGTTTGCCACATAATCACACGAGAACACAGCCTGACCGTGTTTGAGCTACATGGGCGTGTTCTCCACTTGAAAACAAAATCGTTCGGAATTTTCTGCCTTTTGCTCCACTACAACTATAAAAGGAGGAACTAGGGATGTGAAAAAGGAGGTTGGAACGCATATACAAGGCTTAAAGAGACACAAAGAAGTCGGGAAGCTTCAAGACGGCTAGGATGATCGGATTACAGTTCTTCCTAATCCTTTCTTCTTTTTAGCAGTTTGCTTGATGTATTCTCCAGAATATTTATTTAGCTTCTTTGTTAACTTTATGGCTGAATAGAATTCTTGTTCTAGGATCATGTTGAACCTTTTGATTGATTAATGAATTTATTGTAGTTTTCTTTTTCTACGTCGCGTGAATTGATTCGATTTAATTTTCTAGCACTTATTTGTCTTGTGAATATGTTGGCCACGTGTTTGCATGTCTTAAACATCGAGTGAAGTACTGAAAGGAGAAATTCCATGTTAGAAAGTCGGAGACTAAACCTAGGAATTTACCGCGGAATTATGCTTAATTTCTATGAGGATCCCATAAATTGTCATGATTTAAATGGGTTCGATTTAATTACATTTTCATGAAAATAGGCAGATTAATTAATCGAATACGGCTTTCCACATACTTGAAAGAGGGTGGTAACGACATTAAGACAATTTCCTTTGGATTAATCACATTGAGTAGAAAAGGGTTCTTGATAGGTTCGTTATTCCATCATTGCGAGGATACTTGAATTCAAACTATCACACCTTATTATTTACCCTCTCGTTCCAATTTATCTACTTTTTTATTCCAATCAATCATCTCACTCATTACTCTCGGTCTGACTAATCAAACTGAGTAAATCTGATAATCATAATAATTCATGTGGGATCGACATCTTAAATACTACGCAATACACCATGCAATTAAGATTTTGGCTCAGCACTATTCTATTTTTATACAAAAAGACTATACACATTGATATTGTGGATATATATTTATCCACACACACACTGATGAGAAAACAATTCTCTACTCATTTAATAACAACACATGCAAATCTCGGAGAGCATTCGGAGTTGATTTTCCTCCACTTCTTTCACCTTCATTTATCCTCTCAAAGCTTGCACTCTGCAAAGAGAGGTACGTCTTTTACTGGCTTCCATAGCTAAAATTCACTTATTTTGAAGCTGATTCGACTTTTGTAATTCAAGAATTTGAATGTTCTTGTGCCGCTGAATGCAGTTAATCACTCGATGAATAAGAAGTAGTGCTAGTTTTAAGCAGAGGCCATCGTACTCTATGGCCTCCCTGAAGCTCTCAGTTACTGTAGATAATGGCTGTTATGAGTCCAAGAAACAGAGGTTTGCTTTGAATTCATTGAAATTTGGGTCAAGTACCTTGTTTTCGGGTTATGTGAATACTAATGGGGCGCTTATTGTGAAGCCCTTTTGTAAATTGAAGCAGATTAGGGTTAATAGGTTGGAAAATGAGCTTTTGGGTGCGTCTGAGTCCAAGTTGGAAGGTTGTCAGATGGGTGATGGGAAGAAGTATGTGGCTGGTGATGATAATTTGATTTTAGAAACCCCAGAGTTTCATGGGGACTCTCGTAAAGGGAGAGTGAATATCTGGAAAAAGTTTCGGAGTACAAAGACGGCACGGAAACACACTAGTAGGAATTTGGATGTTCATAGAAATGGCAACAAGTATAAGAAGGAAGAGAAAGTCATGGCTCCACGAGAAAATATAAGTGCGATCAGAGTCTTGGATGGCCAGACTATGGTGGATTTAGATTTTGATAATATTGCGACTGAGTCGAGGCCCGAGCGTTGCAATCTGATCTTAGAACAGCTTGAGAAAAGCAATGGTGACAAAGCGTTGAGGTTTTTTGAGTGGATGAAAGTTAATGGGAAGTTGAAGAAGAACATGACTGCCTATAATTTGATTCTTAGGATTTTGGGTAGAAAGGCGGATTGGGGTGGAGCAGAAGTCATGATCAGGGAGATGGTTTGTGACTCAGGTTGCGAGCTTAACTATCAGACTTTCAATACCCTTATATATGCTTGTTATAAAAAATGGGCTTGTCGATTTGGGAGCTAAGTGGTTCAGGATGATGTTGGATTATAAGGTTCGGCCAAATATTGCTACTTTTGGAATGCTTATGTCTCTTTACCAGAAGGGTTGGGTTGTTGAAGAGGCAGAGTTCACATTTTCTAAGATGCGGAATCTGAAAATAATGTGCCAATCTGCTTATTCAGCTATGATCACAATTTATACCCGCATGGGCTTGTATGATAAAGCAGAAGATGTTATTGACTTCCTACGGGAAGATCACGTGGTTTTAAATCAGGAGAACTGGTTGGTTCTGCTAAATGCGTACTGCCAGCAGGGCAAGTTAAGTGACGCAGAGCAGGTGCTCTGTGCAATGGGTGAAGCTGGCTTTTCTCCCAGTATAGTTGCATACAATACAATGATCACTGGATATGGGAGAGCTTCAAGTATGGATCACGCAGAACGCTTGTTCCACAACCTTAAAGAAATTGGTGTTGAGCCTGATGAAACAACATATAGGTCACTAATTGAAGGCTGGGGTCGAACAGGCAATTATAAGCCGGCAAAACTTTACTACATGGAAATGAAGAGGTTGGGTTTCAAGCCTAATTCATCAAACTTGTATACATTGATGAGATTGCAAGCCAAGCATGAAGATGAAGAGGGTGCCCAAAGAACTATTGATGACATGATGATGATTGGTTGTGAAAAATCCTCCATCCTGGGGATTGTCTTACAGGCGTATGAGAAGGCTAATAGACTGGAAAAGATGTCTTTGATTTTGGAAGGTCCCCTGTATGATCATGTTCTCAAAAACCAGACATCTTGCGCAATTCTTGTAACAGCTTATGTGAAAAATTGCTTGATTGATAATGCGCTGGAAGTTCTGAGAGACAAGCGATGGGAGGATCCTATATTTGAGGATAACCTGTACCACCTCTTAATATGTTCATGCAAAGATTTGGGTCATCTTGAGAATGCCATCAAAATCTTTATTTGCATGCCAATATCTGCCCGACCAAACTTGAATATCTTCTGCACAATGATTGACATATACAGTAAAATGAGCCTGTTTTCTGAAGCTGAAAAACTTTATGCGGAGTTGAAAACTTCAGGTGTCAAATTGGACATGATAGCCTTCAGCGTTATAATAAGAATGTATGTCAAATCTGGGTCTTTGAAAGAGGCCTGCTTAGTTTTGGACATAATGAATGAACAAAAGAATATTGTGCCTGATGCGTATCTTCTACGTGATATGCTCCGCATTTATCAGCGATGTGGCATGGATGATAAATTGGGCAATCTGTATTATAAAGTGTTGAAACATGGTGAAATTTGGGATGAGGAAATGTATAATTGTGTTATAAACTGTTGTGCCCGTGCGCTGCCAGTTGATGAACTCTCGAGGCTTTTTGATGAAATGCTTCAGCAAGGATTTGCACCAAATACCATTACCTTCAATGTGATGCTCCACGCTTATGGCAAATCCAGGCTATTTGAAAGAGCAAGGAAAGTATTTTGGATGGCTAAGAAACGAGGTCTAGTTGATGTTATATCTTACAATACTATCATAGCTGCCTATGGGAAAAATAAGTACTTAAAGAATATGTCAGCAGCTGTCAAGAAAATGCAGTTTGATGGTTTTTCAGTTTCTCTCGAGGCCTACAATTGCATGTTGGATGTCTACGGGAAAGAAGGTGAAATGGATAAATTTAGAAGTGTCTTGCAGAGGATGAAGGTTTCTAACTGTTCTTCTGACCAGTACACTTACAACATCTTAATCAACATCTACGGAGAGCAAGGATGGATTGAAGAAGTTGCTGGTGTGCTAACGGAATTAAAAGAATGTGGAATCGGTCCTGATTTGTGCAGCTACAACACATTGATAAAAGCATACGGGATTGCAGGAATGGTTGAAGATGCCATAGCTTTGGTCAAGGAAATGAGAGAAAATGGAATAGAACCTGACAGGATAACCTATGCTAATCTGATCACTGCATTAAAAAAGAATGATATGTACCTGGAGGCTGTAAAGTGGTCCTTGTGGATGAAGCAGATGGGCTTGTGATACTTGTATTCATTCATACGCTACTGCCATGGCTGTTCTGCTTCTTTCCTCTATACATCCATCAAGACCTCATATTGTAGCCCACTGAGAATCTGATGCAGTAGTAAGCATTGTACTTACAGAATCTTTGCCTTCATTTATATTTGATTCCTCTTGCAGAAATAAATCACAGTGACAAATTCGAATATGCTTTTCCAGGAAGTGGCTCCAGTCATTAATTATTGTATATTGAAATCAGATATTCAACTTTTCAAAGTGCTGCGGGGATTGTTCTGAAATACTCCAGGTTCCATCAAGAACAGCAAATATATTGATCATATTGTTGTCTATTTTCCAATGAGGTCTAATCATGGTCTTTTAACTGATATATCCAGAATACCTTTTAGTTATATGAGATCATGTAGTTCAAGTAGGACGAGATCCAACTTTTGGCTGTTTATATATAGTTTGACAAGTTATTATTTGTAACTTGTATTAATTTTCTCCTGTTGTCTGTTGATTTAATGTCCACAAGAAAAAGGCACATCTGCCATACGTCTCAAGTGACAAATTGTCTACAGATACTTTCACCTTGCATCAATCCTTATACAATGATATGATTTGCTTTCGTTCTGCTTTCCATGTATGCAGAATCTCCTTTGGTATGTAGACACGGTTTCTGCTGTAAAAAACTCCATGCAGCATTGTGGCTTTTGACTGATTCGAGGCTTGAAATGCCATGATTGGTAACACTGGTGTGTTTTTCACATGGTCCAGTGAAGTACCTTCCTGTTCTCATACTTCCCTAAGAGCTGCTAGATGTTATGAAGTAGGTATGTTTCCTATTCACTTGACTGGAGGCCACTAGTTTGCTAATGGCTGTAAGAAAATTACACTGCATAGTTTTGATTCTTCTTGAGGTTGTCTTGCAAACAAAGTTTAGTTTTCACCATGATGTCCAATTATATGTGCAGGAACTTGTGTCCAAGAAATCGTCCTTGTAAAGTGATGTTAATGGCCAAGGTTTATTAGCCTTTAAAACGGGCCTAGAGTTTTTTGCAGTTTTTATGTGATTTATACTAATGCTTGGCTCCGACGCTATGAGGAGTGTGTTTAGCACAAGAACCGGAAGGCCTACCGTTCCAGGAAGACTACGAAGATGCAATGAAGTGGGGCAACAAATTCTCTGCGCGAAATGGCAATATCTTCGCGTAAGTAATCTTCATGTGTTAGTGCCTATCCTGGATAAAATCTGCATGTGAAATAGCTGTTGAACTAAAGATTATGTAACTGATGAACTCAGTCTGATATTCGACTGTTTCTCTGTTTGTGGTAAATTGTTTTTGTTCCCCTTCCTTTCCTGCCTCCGTTGGGCAGCTGCTGATGTTAGTCAATTTAGATTATTAACCTTAAAAAGGATTACTTAACAAGAATATTTGAGTGCAGCATAGAATAGGAAAGATAGATGTGAAAATTAAAGAAATTGAAGTGCATTTGTAGTCACCAAATTGGGGTTACAAAGAGACAACAAAAGGAAAC
Organism: Sesamum alatum; assembly: GCA_034509735.1. Lineage (NCBI taxonomy): Eukaryota > Viridiplantae > Streptophyta > Magnoliopsida > Lamiales > Pedaliaceae > Sesamum > Sesamum alatum. The sequence continues at coordinate 12,124,651 of JACGWO010000011.1, forward strand.
AAAGTTGGAAGAGCAAATTAATGAAAGAGAAGGAACGATGTGGCAACTGTTAGAACTCATGGCTTCTTGGGTTCATTTCCGCCGCCGCCCCCGGCTCCACCACCTCCTCCGCCATTGCCGCCCCCAGCTCCACCACCTATTCCCCCGCCAATTCCTTTCCCTATACCTCCTCCAAAACCACCGCCAGCTCCACCACCTATGCCTCCACCAAAACCACCGCCCGCTCCACCGCCTATGCCTTTGCCAATACCTCCCCCAAAACCACCACCACCTCCTCCTCCACCTCCAATTCCTTTGCCTATACCACCTCCAAATCCACTGCCACCGCCAAATCCACCACCTGCTCCACTGCCGCCCCCAACTCCTCCACCTATTCCTCCTCCGACCCCTCCACCAACACCACCTCCTATTCCTCCACCCATGCCTCCACCAGCTCCACCTCCGACACCACACCAATCCCTCCTCCACCACCGGCACCACCTCCTACTCCACCACCTCCACCTTTACCAATTCCTCCTCCAACACCACCTCCTCCACCACCGGGGCCACCTCCTACTCCACCACCTCCACCTTTACCACTTCCTCCTCCTACACCTCCGCTTGCACCACCACCTCCCCCTACACCACCGCTTGATCCATGGCCATGTCCACCGCCAACTCCACCTCCCTTTCCTATTCCACCTCCTCCGCCAGAGCCACCTCCCCCTCCAATACCTCCTCCAACTCCATCATGGTGATGTTTCTTCCCCTTCTTATGGTGCTTTCTACCATGGCCTCCAACTCCCCCACCAACGCCGCCACCCCCACCCCCACCAATGCCACCACCAACACCACCACCAGTGCCTCCACCTCCACCTCCACCACCACCTTTTCCTACACAATCAGGTTTTTTAAGCTCATCACCGTTTTGCCCCTCCACACACCCCACCACCAAAAGAGAAATTAGCAACACCGCCACAAACCCCTTCACAGCCATATTACTTCACTTTTGCATGCAAACACAGACATAAAACTTGAAGACTTTATAACCACACTCCCAACCACCCTAACAACAAACTATCAATTCCAAGAAGCATATAAATACTACTTTTTCAACCAATTTTCACATTTGAATACTTTCCCAACTTTTTAAGACAACTCCAGCTCGAATACCCACACATTTACGTGATAACTTCATGCATGCATGCATGCATTCATTCATTACCACCTCTCTCTCTCTCCAACATAAACATGGGGAAAATATTTAATTGGTTTTGGGGAAACAAGAAGCTTGAAAAAAACTTAAGTATTGTCACAGAATACGTTGGGGGTTGGCACTTTTCCAATACGAGCCAGAGTCATTGGATTGAAGCCAACGTCTATATTAATAACTGTGTTAAAAGGGCTATTTAGTTCCCATCTTGGACTAGAAACAAGACAAAATGTCATAATTACTACAGATGATAGATTGTTGGAAGCTTATGTAAAAAGCAAGTTGATGTTCACAAAGACCTCAAAAATAATCAAATTATTTGATATTCAATTAAAATCGATCGATAAAAACACGTTGAACTCGATTTGTTAAACTTAATAAATTAAACTTGAAAAAAAAATTATTCGGTAAATTTTTGAACTCGACTCGAGCTCGATTCCATCAGTGCAAAAATAATAGGGTAAATTACAGTCACCTCCTCTGAGGTTTGGAATAATTACAAATATCCCCTCGTTGTTTGAAAAATTACAAATACCCCTTTGAAGTTTGTAATTTTTAACCAAAGGCCTGAAACGATCATTTTGTCCTTGAATCTTTTATTAAAATTGTAGAAAAATCGGCCGAGAAAAATGACATTATTGCTCCTATGTGTGAAAAACTTAATAAACCTCTCCTGCGCATTGTAGTCCAAAAAATTTTTAAGAATTAAATAAAACAATTCAATACGTAAGGCATTTCGGTCATTTCACCCATAAAAATAGATTATTTGTTAGACGGTTACAAACTTTAGGAGGATATTATAATTTTTCAAACAAGACGAGATATTTGAAATTATGTCAAACATCAAAAAAGGTAATTATAATTTATCCAAAATAATAAGATATACTCAAAAGTAACAAATTACTCGAACTTGACTCATATTTGATCTCATTAAAACTTGAAAGATCAATAATCAAACTAAAGTCAAACTCAATTTTTGAAGGTAAATAATAATCTAAATAAAACTGAACAATAATATATTTTGTCCTACTCGAATCATTAACACCCCTATTCACGGACTGCATTAGATTTTTAAGAAATTGGAAATGTTGGCGCCCATTACTATGTTTTTTAAGTCTCATCATAATTCCTTCCAAGTTGATGAGTGAATTTCCAAGAAAACATCAATCAAAGAGCTAAAGACCAAGCAAAAATCAACAAGAGATGAGAGTAACAAACAAGATTTCCAAAGATCAAAAGATTTGGACAAGTAGTCAGTTGGGTATCAAAATCCAATCAACTTTCTGTAATATTTCCAAGAGCCTAATCGTACAAGTTATGGTATATACAAAGCCATAAAAGTAATATATACCTTCCACCATGTTGAATAAATAAATAAATACTTATTTGTACACGACAGAGTTACAGCGTTAGCCCATTGAAGATCGAACATCTCTTTCCCAAAACTATCTTCTTTCTCCTTTCTGAGCTCCCTACTATGCTTGTGCACAGATAACAAGCCGGCAAAAAGGCTTCTTTTAAACCGAATACCATCACCTATGATACATCCATGCTCGTTCTGATAAAGTCTCGAGCAGCATTTCAGAATTAGTACCCGGCTTCTGTTCTGCTCACGCAACTAGAAATTGCTGAAACTTAGCATCGGAAACCTGTCTAGTTATGTTATGCACCATGAGATGAGAATTTCAACGTGTGCCCAGATAGACGCTATGTGCACCACCACCATGGACTTGTATATAGTGCATGTACAAGAGGAACAAGAAAGCCGCTGTCCAGGCTCAGATAAATCTGGCTTCTAGTAGAATCAGTGGCATTCGCGAGCACCTTCAATAGGTACCCTCAGATGAGCATAGCAAAATTGTCCGTCAAGTGGATGCATAATGGGGACGATCAGTTGAAGAAGTATGGAGATTCAATCACTTGTTCAAGATCAAAGTCTCCTCTACTTGGCAGAGGGGGGAAGGTCAACGTTGGATATGATGTCTGAAAGCTTTCAAGCAGCTGCTCATGCAGTCAACAAGAAAAGTGCAAGTGAATCATCTTAAAAATGACCGTAAAAGCAAGTTGATAAAAATCATGGATGCAGAGGAAGCTCAGTGAAGTAACTCTTGGTAACTTGAAATATCCAAACAATTTGCAAGTAACACTTCAATTAAAATGGTTCGCCAATGTTGAATTCATGCATTCTATTGACACAAATTGATCGGTCATATAACACTAAACCCTCGAACCTTTTACCTGTTTCGCAATTTAATGAGAAAAAAGCATCGTCAGGAGTTGGTCTAAAAGCCAAGGGTCCAACCATGAAGTTGGACGTCATAATGTTAATCACACTCCCCATCCACCCAAGTCTAGGGACATATTAACACTTAGTGCACTTAAAAAGAGATGCGGAGAAAGATAATAAATTTAAGAGTTAATTACACTTCAACCCCCTTTGAAAATGCAAAATTACACTTTACTCCAAAGAAGTTTTAAAATTACACTTACACCCCTCCGAAAATTCTCCATTTACACCTCCACCCCTTCCGTTAAGGATTTGGACGGAAAATGTTGGCGTTGGGAAAAAATTACATAAAATTTCAATTTTGCCCCTCATTTAACATTCTCATGTATATTTTTGCACTTGTAAGGGGATAAATGTAATATATATAATATGAAATGAGGTTAACATTATTATATTTTTCCCTTACAAATGCAAAATTATTACACGAGAATGTTAAATGAGGGGTAAAATTGAAAATTTATATATTGTTTTTGCTAAAGTCAGCATTTTTAGTCCAAAAGCCTAACGAAAGAGGGTCAAGTGTAAACGGTGAATTTTCTGAGGGGGTGTAAATGTAATTTTGAATTTTTTTTGGGAAAAAGTGTAATTTTGCATTTCCAAAGGGGGTCTAATGTGTAATTAACCCTAAATTTAATGAGATACTTCAGCAGGCTATTCTTTTGGGAGCTGGAAATAGAAGAAACAAGTTAAAACTATGTCATTCGGTGCATGCAAGAAGCCATTTGAGGCGTTATAACGCTTACGTTTTCAAGTATTGACATACTGTATAGATCCACAAACTTTTCTCTTAGGATCTGATTCATTCTATCAACATCACAAGCATGAGTCCAAAATGAATCGTGTACACCTGCAACACAAACAAAAAGGCATGTTATTGTAAAAATCCAATCTCATCAACCAAGAATGGAACATTTCTTGAATAATAAAATGATTGATGATAGTCACTAGTCGAACAAAATAAACGACTCTAAACTGGGGGAGACTCAAGAGGTTGGTTAACTGTGAAACAAACATCAAACATCAAATACCTTCGCCATCCAATTAACTCTCCCTCTTTTATATTACATAATGTTCACCCACTTTCCTAATCATGCATTGCATGCAAACTCCCACTCTTATATTTGTACAAAATGTTACAAATTCTTCTCGTGATCAGGCATGCAAAGCTGGAAACCTTTGCTTTCAAGAAAATGTTTGAAAGTTGATTACTGGTTTCAACAATTTGATATGAAAGTTTGAGGAATCCACTAAACCATTGAAATTTACAACACTCCTCCAGTATATTAATATATTCAACAAGCAATATACTGTATTCGAATTTGTGATACCCCTATCCACTATATTAAATATTACTCATCATTTTCAACAAACTAATTTATTCTCATCCATTGTTTCAGGATTATTTATAAAAAGTTCATTTTGAGTTTGCGATAAAGAAGAAATTATATGAAATTCAATTACTTAATTTGTAACAATTAGTTAACCAATCTTAATCACGATTAGGTATAGTTAAGCTATTGAATTGGCTAAGTAACCAAAAATATTACTGTTAATTGAATGGATTAATTAACCTAACCAATATATTTTAGTAAGCTTTAATTTTGGGTGGTCAATGTTTAGCAATGGGTATTTTTGTCATCTGAATACCTAATCGAATATTTATGTATATTATTGTTTAAGTCCTATGAAGTTGATAAAATAATTAACAATTATCTAGTTAAAAGAATATAAGTAAATGGGTTTCACAATAATATTTGATTGATTACTTAAATTTATTTATTTTATCCTAACTGGAATTTAATTATTTAAATTTAATTATATTCGAACAGGTGATCCCTTCGAACCAACTCAACTGTGAATTCGAGCGAGTAGCGTGAATCTTATACTGTGTCACTAGACAATTATACTAGAATCTGTGTACACAGGAGCAGTATAAATTATTATAATAGTTCTATTTGTCTTGAACTTGAAAATATTATTAATTATCTCCAACAAAATGAAACGAGTTTCAGAGGAAAAGTCATATATTGTTTTATATAATTCAATAGTGGTTAGATCGATTTGTTACATTCCATATCGTTCCTGTATTGCTTGCAAGTAAAGGTTGTCTCTAAGCAACAGGTGTCTTCATATGCTTATTTTCTCTAATATATGATGAGACTGTTGGTTTTCAGTACAATGTGGTGATTGGGCCCTGGGCTGGACGGTTCACAAGGCGGCATAGGGATGCAGTAGAGGCTTCATAGTTTGGTTCCAATTTTGTGTGTCCTATTACGGAAAGGCTGGAGGTTGTATGTGGTTGTGATTTGCGCCACCATGTACCAAGGCATGGCATTTCTACGCAGTCACAGGGTTGCTCCCTGTTTGAAGGATCAGGTAGTAAGTGTTCTTGTGGGAGTCAAAAGGATGGTATTTACCTAATCTGGTCCTTCACATGCTTAAATTATGTCTCTTGGTTTATCTGGCCTAACTTGATTTCTACAAGTCACACTAAACAGATTTTACGAGCAAGCGATAAAATACTTTCATAAACAGTAATCTTTTATAATTCTTGATATTGCTTTTTATAATCTTGCTACCACTGGCATCACTAAGCTTTTGCTTACGTAATTTGTGTTGTTTCCTCCTCCAGGTGGATATGGAAAATTAGGACTAACTCCCTTACGCTGTAACTGGAGCTCACCTAATTTTGAGTCGAGTCACGCATGTATCTAAAGACGAGTGTGGGTCCTAAAACTTTGTAAAGACACTCGTATTGTACATAAGTATAACTGTGTGATTTCCTAACATATTTTTGCAGTGTAATTATTTATCAAAGAAATTCCAATGTAGAGTTTAAATTTTCCTCTGAGGTTGGATAGGTTTAAAAGTGCTCCAGGGTGAATCTCACTAGAACGTACATGTGGGTGTCACGCCTCGAGGTAGGGAGTTATGTGTTTACAAGCCTTGGGATGTGACAGAATTAGAACCAGATGTTAGCCCCATTCTGCCAAGGTTTCTCCAGACAAACCATGTGAATAAACAGGCAAGACATCAGCTACCCACACACAGTTGATGAACCCCAGAGCAAATATTATGCATGCTCAATTATAAATTGTGCATAAGAGACACAGAACCAACAGAGTGAATTTAGAGGTAGTGGCGATCAAGACAAACCCGCAAAACGCAATCCAGCATCTCGACAAGCAACGGCAGTCATCATCATGTGTGAACCATCCAGTGAGTGCACAAAGTTGGGAGGGAAAGCAGTTCTCTGCTTTCTTACCTCAACCTAGGGTCAGTCATTTTAAAATGAGCATTAGTACTCACAATGGCGAACGCATAGATATAAAAGGAGAGGTAAAACTCACTGAATCACCCTCGCGCTGCAAAGCCAAAACCTGAAGAGAAGTTCTTATCTGCATTGAAATGAGGTAAATCAGCAACCCCATTCCACAATAAAACTGAAAACAACATGATAGTTCCACTAAATTCAGAATGTATTCCTTCACACAGCGTAAATCACTTACTACATGACGCTGAGTTTTAAAGTATGGTTGTACGACAGGAAGACCAAGTGGAGTTGTCCAACGTACAGGTTCATTTTCTGAAGCAATAATCTGTCAAGTTACATCAGACAACAATCCCAAATTCATGAATTCATTGATTTTTTATGAGGCTTTACAAGTCATACTATTCATTTTGCATTTTTTAGCAAACCTTAGCACAGTCACCGAGCCAACCCATTATTGCACGTGCAGCTTGAAATAACTCACCAAGTGCTGCCAATGTCACCTGCAGGGAAGTTTTAAATATAATTATTCTCAGCATGTACTGGCATATCATTCAAAATTCATCACCATTTCATTTCTGAAAAGACTGTTGCTAGTATAATGGGGTGCACAGTTTCATTTGTTAGAGAAAAGTCAGAAAACAACAAATTATACTCGGGAATATAATTGAACTGCATGTAAGTCTCCTATTGTATAGATATCATTAAGTTGAAAAATTGCATAGCTTGGGCTGTCCACCACATTTAAAATTTATGACCACCCTTCTGTTTGCTGTTGATAGGGATACACGTCCCACAGAGCAGGAGCAGTGCAGGTACACATGCATGCAGGTGTGGGAGCATGAGCAATATTAGGGGTGCAAATGAAATAAGATTGAATATTATGTAACAGCCAGAGTGCCTCGTGGGAACTAAATGAAAAACTGTATGCATGAATATGCTGTTATTAAAAGAAATAGTTAATGTCTCAACCTAGTTCGGGAGCACGATTGTATTTTATGCAGCAGAGTACAATTATCTTCCACCACTTTTTACAACCATTTGTTCTTAGTCTTTGACTAAGTGAAAATGCTAGAAACTAGAACCCCCAATATTCATATCCCTTTTTACCTCTTAGGGGCTTCTTTCACCTCCATTCTAGTCTCTCTTCTCATTTTGCTCTCGTCTTCCCTTTCCGTCTTTTTTCCACCATTTTTTCCTAACTTCATCAGTCCATCTTGTTCTTTCTACCATATACCACAGTCGATCCTCTCTCTTCAGTAATAGAAATGCAGCACTCAAGTAGAGCTCACCACCAAATGCCTTTACAGCACGACACTAAAATTGCGCCCATCTTTCTTATTTTCGACAACACAACAACCCATGAACTGATATTCTACTTTCTTGTCTTACTATTTCTCATGCAAAAGTAAATCATTCTAAATCTTCAACTTATAGTTAAAAAATGCTCTCCTGCAGTCACATCGCAAATTCATGCTCCAAGCAGTTGAGCTGCAGTCCCCTGCTTGATTATGCAATCTTGGTTTGGATATATTAAAGAACTCTGACTAATTTTCATAATTCATCTACAGCCAGGAGAATTCATTAACTGACACTGCATAAGGTAGGATTTTTTTTTACCCTATCTTCAAGTGCAGAGCTATTCTGTAAATTAAATGCAACACATATTCTCCACTTATTAAGTTCAAAGAGGAATCAGGCAGCCTGGCAGGTGAGTGGAATATGATGGATTACATTGGGCATATGAAATGTTTATCTAATATGATACATCAAACCTTTAGCAAACTTGCTGACAGAAAGCAACATCCCATAACAAATCACTGAACAAAAAGCATGAGAGGATAAAAAGAACAAAACCAAACATCAATACTAATCACTTTGTGCTGACTCCAATTAAAATGACCGAAGTAACCAGCTAGTCTACATATCTAATCAAACAGACAACGCCAGCCAATACCAGATAACCAACCTACATACACAAAAAGGGGAATGAACAGAATCAAAGCCACTATATGGTGGCTTAAAAAGCTAGTCATAAAAGACTACTTATTTTTATAATAACTTACTCAGCTACAGTTAAGTGAATGATTGAGCCAAGAATCACCAAAAGTTCATTTTTAAGAAGTCCTAAGAGTGGCGTGATAAATCTTAGAGAGATAGCAAGAAGTAGAAATAAAAAGTAAAACTCAAAACATTTCTTTGATGCATGATACTCACTTTAGCAGCATAACATGCTGCACTGAAGAGCAGCCTGTCGTCAGTAATCAGACCTTTCTCCTCCAATCTTCTTTTGATCTGCTCGCGTGCACCAACATAGGTGACACCATATACTGAAGTCATTACTGTCTGTTTCACAAGTTTCCTATCAACCTGAAAGCTTCCAAATTTCAGGTTCTTCAATTGCGCAAAATGTCTTAGAACTTCAGAAATGATACTCAACTACTTTCGCACCAACCATTTAGAATGTAATTTAGAGGGAAAAAAAATCACCTGACTGATTAAGAGTTTCGCCAGCAAAGCACTTGGGTCGGTTGCAGGATCCTTCTCACTATCTCTCTTCATGATATTATGAACCCTAAACAATAACTAATTTTTAAGAAAGAAACTTGCACGAAGGAGAATAGAGAGAGCAAGGATACATCAAAGACAACATTGAGAGAGATAAACATCATGAGATGATGAAAAAGGATGACAGGATCTGTAAAAAGGAAACCGTATCTGTTAAACAAGTTTAAATCTGGACGTTTTATAGAGGAAATAGAATTTCTTGGGAAGAAGTTAATGTTGCTCCCACTCTTGCACTAAGCCTTTTCCTCCCATTTTATTACTTGTCTGATTTCCATGCTAGTACTGAAAAAGATAAATAGAGCTGCCAAAGCTAAAAACAGAAATCCAAGTTGAACAAACTACTGGTTTTCTACTTTACCAATTGACATTCGCCTGCTCTAACTTTAGAGATGGCATTTAATAAGCAAATGGAAGAAGAGGACCTGTAATCCCAATTTATGAAAGTATGTGATCAAAGCTTTATTAAGCCGTGAGGAGTTGGGTTGATTTGAGTTGAGTAAAGCAATCATGCTACCGGATAAAGCATATCCATTGTCTTCATTCCAGAATATTTTGACAACCCATGAATAGCAGAAGAGTTCATTTTGTTACTTAGTTGACATAAGATGCTTTATGTCATAAAGTCGATCAAATACTCAGAAAAATCAGATGAAAGCTGTCAAATAGCCCTAAAGGCATTCACTACATTTTATTTTATTTTAAAAATATTGTATATCAAGTATATGTGTAAATGCATACATATACATACATATATAACATATGTATACTTATATATCATATGTATTCTATATATATATAAATAAATATGCATGACGGGGATATTTTTGTTAACTTATTCTAAATATAATTATAATTCCTTTGCCCTACATAGTACACCAAACATTTGTAAGGACTTTGATATATTTTCCTATTTCAATACCCTACACTATCCAAACACTGAATGGGATATGATGCCAAGCAATATAATTCCTGAAAATTATATTCCTGTGTCAGATTCCCTTCCCGCCAAACAAACAGGTCCTAAATTTCAATAGCTTCATTTTTGCTGCCTATATCCCTGATTTCTCTCATCCCAGTCATAAGATTTCAGGAAGCATAGATGGATATGCTTCCACCAACTTTTATAGGCAATGATTAGAAGGATACTTGTAGGCAGTATGTCAAGAACACAGAATACATATATGGACTTTGTAAGCAACAATCACATTAGGTAAAAGTGGAAAGGCTTCTATGAACTCATTGACAGACATCCGAAACTTTTTCAGAAACATAAAAATCAATTCAATGAACCTCTCTGCAATTTCTGAGTAAACATCAGCAGGTTTGTCTCCAGCAACTAAGTTGACTGCAGCGGCTTCAAACTGAAAATCAGCAGAGCATCAGCAAGTTGACTAGACACTTTCAGGTAATCTAGTAAAGGATGAATCTGAGTCATAATGGTAAAAACAGAAAAGAAAGCATATGGAGTTGTTTTACAGGGAGTGCAAGAAGATCCAGAAACTACAACTAAACAATTCTTGTTTCCCCACTCTTTAGCAGGTAGAATCATCTGCTAGTGCAAATGATGTTACTTTCAGTGATTTTTTCGTTACCAGAAACTTGAAGAAAAATGCTGGTTGAAGAGCATGAGAAACATATTCCAGTGATTCAACCACTTCAAATGTGGAATTTGAACATGGAAAGAAGTGTATATATTACGTAATAATTTATTTAGATGAAAATGGAGCACTTTGAAGTATGATTTCCCAGAGAAGCCAAAGAATTCTGGAAATATGACATACACTGTCTCTTCCAAGAGCTGCATAATGCTGCAGTCCATTGCATGACCCATCCTATGACAGAAAACAGAGTCATAATCAGGAACAGATCACTACAACATATACAAGAGTAAAATTCAAAATCTACACCACGAAAACTAGAATTTCAAAGAAAATTGGTAATATGAAACCAATAAACAAACAATTACATGCATAATTTTGTGAGGAAGGGAAATAAATTTATGGGACAAAAAGTTATTTCAAATGGATTTAACGTAGAGAGTGCCAAGTTAAACAAGCAATTCAAAACAAGAAAAAATAAAGCAGTATCAAGAGTAAATGCTGTCATTAAGTGAGCTGCATGTCATATAGTATGAATTTGGAAACAGAATTTTCCTTGGGCTGGACCTTCATCAAACTATGACAGCACAAAGGACTAAGTAATTCAAACAGCTTTCCTAATATTCCAACTTCCTTCTATATGCTCAAATTATTGCTTATCAGGCTCGAATGCCTTTTCCACACTCCAGGTTACGTAAACCATCACTCAAGATGACGGAAGCTAGAAAATGACCACTGCTTGGCAGTTCAACATAAATATATAAAGAAACATTCAAGGGCCTTTTTCACTCACACCCATTTTGAATAAGTTTTAATAAAAAAGAAATTATTATATTATTGAATATCTGTACAGAACTAGCTCAGATTTTGCATAATTTTCTAATTGTATCTAGAAGATCCTTATTTAGATCCAATAAATTTAAATAAGTGTACTTAAAGCATACAGGATTTCAATGTCAACAATTTCAGCAGTTCTTGATAACTTTTGAGAGGTAGAACATTAGTTTCAAATAAGAGCCTTATCTTATGAGACCTCTGTATCTTCTTTCATCCCTACCTCTCACTTTTCCAAAAGAAGCACAATCTCTCAATAATTATGGAAGTTTCAAAGAAAGAAGTATCAAGGGGATTGTCTTTATGTACATACCTGATGAATTGGCAAGTGAGAGATAACAGTGTGTGGGGAAGAACTTTTTAAGGCTTCCGACAGATTAATACAAGCAGCTAAGCATTGAAAAGGATCCTCGGCACTTAACCACCAGCGATTTCCATTCAGAGAATTATCAGCAGAATCAAATATTTCTGCTATATTGTTTTCCACAAATGAGACTCGGCCATCATAAGAAAGCTTTTCAACGCCCCCACCATAGAGATTTGCTAAATGTATTTTTAACCAACGTAATCCAGACTTTCCCAGTTGCCTGCCTTCAGCAAATTCAAGAATTCCTCTACACAGATCAGAACTAAGATGATTCAGATGTGGGTGCATCGGATATGCACGGCCTCGAAAGTCAAGATTGTGGGGATAGTAAAAACCTTCCTCATCCTTCATGTTACGAGCAACCTGATTCACAAAGTCGCAGTTTAGTGTCCAATCTGATGGTCTTTTCTTGAACTATAATCTTCATCCATTTAATCATCTAATTTAAACCCAGCCCAGAAGAACCAGTCAACATGAGTGGTTGCAAAATAGTTACAGGGAAATGTTCGATTACTAGGAAATATTAGGTTAATTCAACGTCTTACATTCCTTAAGAAATTTCAATATATGATTTTCAATTATCCAAATTCCAATTCATGCATTCTGATTAATTCCATTAGTCTACTTTTAGCAATAAAACAACATATAGGAATCCTGATATTTAAAAAATTTGAACAGTAGTACAGTACAAAATAGATTGTATGCTTTTTAGTGTAGATTTGACATATTTCCGAAGATTGAAGTAGAGTGATACTAACAGACGCTTGTGACGACACAGATACATGACAATGCTGGTAAAGAATAAAATTAGCTTAGGTCTTCAGTCTTCTGGTTTGAATGGCACAGAATGCACAGAATATATGCAATGACTTGTCCAGGATTCAATTCTTGATTCCAGCCATTCTAGGTTATTGGTTAAGACATAAAGACCAGATGGTCATCTAAGCACAGGAAGGCAACTGGAATTTCAACCCAATAGCAGCCTGTCTTGATATGATGTTAAAATACTATCTGGTTGAACACGGCAAGCTGTGACATTTTGGATAATTCATAGGAACCGAGGTCTCAGGTTTAATTGAGCATACATATGAATGCACTTATTCATAAGAGAATTATGCATTACTCTATCACTGCTTACAACAATACAGGAGACATTAATTTGTCTCGAGAAGATTGATAAATGTTTAGAATAAAATTAGGAATTGAATACGTTTTCTTGACTAAAAAGATAACTCATAAATCGAAAAGAAAATGTGAAAGTTAATGATTCAGTGCAGTGCATTGGTTTCTTCAGGGGCTCAACTTTCTGGCGGTCATAATAAATCGGAAACCAACCATCCAGCCAATTTGTCCTCCCTAGCAGAAAATTCATATTTGAAATTGCAGCCAAGGCTCTAGAGCATAACATGTCATTCGAACATCTTTTCATTTTGCAGAACAAACAGTTACAGGCAGTTGAGAATTAACTTACAGTGAGCTTTAATTCAGTGTCACATCTTTGTGAATGCCTCTCTTGATTGATTTTCTTCACTTTCCTCACACTCCATTTCCACTTCTTTACTTCCTTTGGATCATCTGAGAGCAACTCAGGTATTGGAACCTATGGCACCAAAAACAACTTTTATCATGGCAATGCACATAAGCTATGATGACCATAACAGAAACAGGAAACTTTTATACTGTGGGCAACAGAAATACTTAAGCACATAAGCTATGAAGAACACTTACATCTTCACGATTTACCAGACCAGCAATGTTGCCACCTGCAGCCCAAATGCTCTCCACCACACTTAAGATACGTTTATTCACTCTCCACTTAGTGTTTCCTAAAGTATCAAGGGCCTGTATATTCAATCAAAACCGATCGTGTTACCACTCTAAAACACATCCTAAATAAAAACAAAGGCAGCATTCAAGAAACAGGTGTCCTGTGATATAGGGAAGAGTGTGGACAAAACCTTATAGAATCAAACAAAAGAATGTAGTAGGCAGCTTGCTGTTTCATCTTAGTAGAACACAAGCCAGTCATTAATTTTGATAGAAAATATATGTTTGTACTCGTCAATAGGAAAGAAGCATGTAGGTTCGCTTTGATCTGTTAAGAGAGGAAGTATGAATGTGCATTTACATACTCGACTCCACAGCTGGACCATATGCATGAAATCTTTACAAAATAATGGAACTTATTCCAACACCCACCTCATATACTTTCTGCATTTGTTTTGGAGGGACAGTTTTGACAGCCTTCTGTTGCTTCCGTGACCCATGAGTGCGCATCAAGTATGAAGGTAAAAACAGGTAACCGCCTTTGTCATACCTGAAAGAATGTCAAAGAGTATAAATGAGGGACAGGCGTAAACCAAGCAGTTTTGGTGATCCCCGTAAGGTCACTCCCATATGACTACGGAAAAGGTATGACACCATATATCCACAAAAGTTTCTTCATGTTACATATATTTTGGTTAACAATCCACCACTTCGACTATACATTTTAGATAGACAAGCTTGTAAAGCTTTCAAATCTGAAAATCCCTTGAGGAGCGAAAAACATACCCCTTCCATTTTTTTGGTGGGACCAACATCGGCACATAAGGAATGATCATATGCTTAACCTGCATAAAGCATACAATTAGAGATTTTGAGAAAATATCAAAAGCCAATAGTTGATGTTTAAGAAAACTACAGTCTTTCTTTCTTATTCTAAATTAAAAATATCCGTGTAAAGGACAACGTATTCTTACATGACAACAAAATATTTCAAGAAGTGATTCCCAAATATACATTCAAGATAGCATTGGGCCGATGCCAAATATACTCCATCTATTCAATCAAGTGTAGCAGTTACAGTAAATATTTCTCCACCAGTTAATCAAAGAATAAAAAATATCATAGCTGTGATTTTATATTGGCCAGCCAAGGTAGAAGAATGCAATCTATTTGTACAGCCCAAAGCTACAGAGAAGTACTCTGTGCAGTAAAAAGCCATAAAAGGAACAGCACTTTCCAACCAAAAGGGAACTAGCAGTGCAAGTGACTCACAGTTTTATCAAGCCCAGCGAGGACCAGTGGATCACATTCTATGACTCCATATTTCTTCACAACATTCTGCCTGAAATAGTCAAAGAATAACCAGTCAGATACGATTAACTGGATTCTTGACATTAACGAACACCGAAGAAAATATGGATATTACTATAGTCCCTATTGACCAGAAAATTCTATGACATAAATAAAAGCACAAAAACTTGATAACTAGATTGCATGTGCAACTATATACTAAGACCACTATTGAGCATCCCCATGTACCAGGATCATATACACAAGGCACAAATGTACAGCATTATTGTCTTTTTAAGGGGAATTATTACTGAATTCATATTCTGACCCGTATTCTCTTGGTGCAATCTTGAAGAAGTGCCTAAAGGCAGGGCGAACATCCGGAGGGCTGTCAGCTGACTGATCAACTGGAGGTTGTACATAAGCACTTTGTGTTAACAATTCTATAAGACAACATCCCAACTGCACAACAGATAGATTATGGCTCAATAAGAGTAAAGTTACAGATATGGATGATAATGTATAAATACTAAGATCTTCGATTATTAACTAGAAAAATAAGGCAGCCTCCAAACCTTAGCCTGTGTATCTCGACTCCATGATTTACATTCTTCATTTCTCACCAGCTTTTGTACTTCAATGACCCTGTTCCTTCTAATTAAACTCTTAACTCGTTTCCTCAGAATCACAGCTTCCTTTTTTGAATCTTCTTCACTTTCAGCTGCAGTTTCCTTCCTCTGATGTTTCTTTGTTTTCTCCAAGAAGTTGTGGATTCTAACCTAACAAGCAAATTCCAATTATAAAAATTTATAGGTAATATCAATCAATAAAACAAATTTCTAGCTATGAGGAAGAATTCCCATCTGACAAAAGAATAAAATGGCAAGAAGAAACAGAATGCACAGCTGGTGCAGTTTCTTTCTCTCTTTGGGTGGTCGGCAGAGGACAATACAGTCTAATTAGATAACACAGTGCTGCTAGAAATTAGAAAACAATCGTACAACAAACGCAAAATGCTTTAAACCCCATACGACCACACCATGATAAGTACTCACTTCATGCTCAATTGCTACCCCAATTTGAACAGCAGCCTCCACGACACGCACACACCTATCCTCCTTTCCCCCCATCATCAAGAGGCCCATTATCTTATGCATCACAATGACAGCCATTTTGTCCGCCGGCAATGCATCAATACAAGGTGCAAAAGCTGTCTTTTGCTTCTTCGACCTCTGCGAGTTCTGCTCCTTTTCAATAGCTTCCCTCAAAGGTTCAAACCACCCCAAAATCAATTTCTTCACATAAGGCAGATTTTGGTGCCAATTTTCTCTCACACATTTCCCTCTCCAATTCTCTATACTCCTCCACCATACTCTGCCATGCCTCCGTTTCCGCCTTTATCTGCCTCCTCCGCAGTAAATAATACTTACGCCTCTCCGTTTCCTGGAACTCTATTTTGACCTCACTTCTATTCTTGCTCCTAAAAAGCAGATTTTTCATGTACAGACACGAAATCCAAGGCGGGTCTTGAATAAAAACCCTGCCACTCGACTCCTTCGTCAAGTTTGCGTGAAACCCATTTGGAATTACTTGTAAAGTCGACAACTTCTCCGGTTTTCCCGGGAAATTGTCATCACTACAGTCTGATACAGGAGGTGGAAGTAGAGGGGCGGGGTTATGGATGGATGGCAGCTTGAGCGTTTGAGGGAAAGGAGAAGAAGAAAATTGGGGGCTTTGCGAAATACCCGGAATTTCGGGGGTTGACATTGAAATGAAATTGGGGCTCTTCTGGGGTTTCCATGAGGAAGAATTATGAGGTTGGTGAAATTGAGCTCTAGGGCTCGGGGAGAATGGGACTATGGAAGCCAGAGCTGACGAAATAATTGGAGAAGAGGGTTCTCACTTCTCAGAGTGGATAAGAGAAGGAAGAGAGAAGAGGTTGAAGAAGAGGGAATTCAAAACCTCTCATAAACCCTATTGGTCATCTCCAATTCCAGATATCTAAGGGCCAAATTTTTTTAATCTGCCATTTTTCTTGATTTTTTGCTTTTTAATTTGTTTGGCTGGAAATAATTTCATCCCAGATCTTTTTTTGTTTTTTTTTTTAGAAAAAAAAAAGGTTAAATTTATTTTATCCACTGTACTAAAAGAAAATAAAAATTAGGATTTGGGTTGGATTAACAATCCAATAAATTGGGGTATACATTTTTGTTGTCATATAATGGTCTAAAGCATTACCGATTATCAATTTATTGTTGAAAATATGATATGAAAAGTATTTTTATTTTACTATTTTTGTTCTTAAATTGTTTGAATTAAGTTTGATTTAAGCTAAGAGTTATAAACAACTCTCTATCGACTTCTGTAGCTTATTAATAAAATTGTAGTGTAAATTATAGCTACCTCCCTTAAGGTTTAATATAATTACGAATACTCTCTCGTTGTTGAAAAATTATAAAATACCCCCCCCCCCCCTCAAACTGCAAATAGTTATGTAGTTTTTGGACGGGGAGTGAAAAATACTATTTTACCTTACTGAATTTTTTATTTTTTTAAAAAAAATATTTGGAAAAATGTAAAAAACCAATTGATGGTTGGTAAAATAAATAATCTACAGATAATATTAATTCATAAAAGTATATTAGAAAATTTTGAAAAATATATAAAATTATAACTTATAATCCAAAAGGGCATTTTCTGCAGTTCATTACAAAAATCAAACAGAAACCTAATGGAGTAGGCTCGTTGTTAGACGACCGTTAAAGTCAATGAGGTTCTTTGTAATTTTTCAAACAGGGAGGAGCTATTTGTAATTATGTCAACCCTCAAGGAATGTAATTGTAATTTACCCAAAAATGTAAGTACACTCTAGCTTCAACTTTTTTCTACTTCAACTTTTATTTTCAAGTACTTAATTTTTACTATTACTTAATTTACAATTTTGTTTTCAACTTAACCCCACTATACATTGAAGTTATTGCAAACACCCCTCTAATATTTCTTGCTTCAACATTTGCTGCGGTATGAAAGAATTAATCCAATTTCAAAAAACAAAAATATATAGGAGGTTCATGATATTATTTTTGGAATATTAATTTTGGGGCTATACACAGATAGGCTCAATTTTATTATGAAGATTTAACTAAAAATCTTGCAGGCTTTTGCAAAGCATTTTACTAAACAAGCTTGATTTGACTAATGTAAAAGATAAAATCATTTGCATTTGCCTACATAACATATGGATAATAATAAGAAAAGAAATATTAAATATTATAATGTAGAGCAGTTTGTATATAAAAACAATTATATGCTGTCAAAACCATAAACCAAAATATATAAACAAAAGAAATTAATTTATGTTTGAGATAAAGTAAGCATATGGGTATTATTAGTCCAGTCAATCAAACATTGGGTTGGGCATGATTGATAATCAGGCTTACTAATTCGAACTAAGGCCTTGTTTACTATAATTTATATAGGACCTAATAGTGGTTAGTAGTATTTAATGGGGCATTTACATCAAAATCCATGGGCCCACTACAGCTGTCAATTTCCCCCTATAATTTCATATTCTGCGCCAGATTGTAAGATTGGATGGGAGACCCATATTATTAACCTGATGTGGAGAAAAATCATATTTACAAAGAGACCCTCAAAATTATTATAAATTGCACCAAGGCCCTCATTGGAAGTTGGGGGAAGTTAAAAGAGAAGTTATGAGGGAAATTAAAAGAAAAGTTATAAAGAAAGTGGGCAAGCGAAATGACAAAAATGCCCTCAGCAGATCGATTTTAGGCCGTAGGATCGAAGGGCAACGTTGTAATCTCACCCCCTAAAATTTACAGGGGGTGAATTCATTGTAAACTTACTTTTTGAATGAATAAGAATAGCAACTTTTACATTTCATTACTTTTTCGAGCTTCCTAAATTGATTAGGTGCAAACATGCGTAGACTATGTTCTTTCCGAATTACTCACCATCAGCTTGGCGCCATCTGTGGGAAGGAGTCTAGGCACCAAAGATGAACACCAGATCAAGGGCAAGAAGGGTGAATGTGGGGCAGGAGGACCCCGAGAGAAGAGGCGAGGAGGAACAGGGCCACGCCCTGGCGAATCCACCAGCACCAGCCCGGAGGTTGGAGGTCCGGGAGGAAGAGCAAGATTGCGCCCTGGAAAATCCTCCAGCACGAAGCCTTGAGGAAGAGAGGTACGAGGAGGTTGAGGCCCCACCACCTCCACCAGTCATCCAGATTACTCAAGAGGCCCTTCACCAGATGATAGAAGAGGCATCTGCTCAAGTTGCCGCGAGGGTCGTAGTTCAGTATATTGCTGGACAGGCAGCACCCCCGCGACCCCCTCGCCATCCTGGAAGGGAGCAAGATGCGCCCGCAAGAGAGCAGAGGCCCGAGGGAGCCTTTGAAGGCATGGATTTAGAGGAGGAGGTCAATAGCAGGGCCACGCAGCCCGAGGACGACTTTTATCCTTCACCCCCTTGTAGAGCGGGAGGAGAAGAGGATTATTTTCTTCATCCGTCACATGGGGGGCAGGAAGACAATTATATCCCCCCCCCCCCCAAGGGGGAAGGCAGCCAGCACAAGGAGGAGGATATTACGAGAGAGGAGCCCCTCCCCTGCACGCCTTCCCTAACTTGCTGGGGCCTTCAAGATATCCGGCGCGACCTTTGGCAGTGGTACCTCCCCGCCGGAGCCCATTCGCCCCCCACATATTGGTAGAAGCTATCCATTCGGGAATAAAGATTCCAAGTTTGAATGAGTATAGTGGAGTAGGGGATCCTCAGGATTACCTCGACCGCTTTATGGCCAGAGCCGACCTGCTGGACATCAGCGACGCGGCATATTGCAAATTATTTCGCACTACCCTTTCAGGGAAAGCTATGGCATGGTTCAATCAGCTGCCACCTGGAACTATCGAGTCGTTTGACCAACTTTCACAGCGCTTCCTGCACCACTTCTCGATTAACAGGCGGTACCCTAAGACCGCTTCATACTTGTTTACAATAATCCAGCGGAAGAATTAGAGTTTGAGGGAGTATGTGCAACGCTTTTCGGAAGCAGTGTTAGAGGTCCCGCACATGAATCCTGAGCTTTTGGCTAGCAGCATGCAGCAGAATCTAAGAAGAGGACGATTCAAGAAATCGATAGCAGGGAAGCCCCCTTCAACTCAGGAAGAGCTGTTGCTTCGAGCAGAGAAGTATATCCGGATAGAGGAAACGGTGGGATTGCGTCCGGCAAATCCCCTCAAAAGGAAAGCTGATGAAGAAAAAAAGAGATTTCCTCCTAGGTCAGAGGGAATCAGGCGGGAAAGGAAGCCACTGATACCAGGGGAGTTAGTTAGGTACACCCCATTGAGCGCTCCGCGAGTTCAAGTTCTCACGATGGCTGAACAACAAGGGCTTGTGAGATGGCCCTATCCGATGAAAGATAATCCCCATAGGATGAAGTCTGACGAGTACTGTCACTTTCACAAAGATCGAGGCCACAGCACGGAGGAATGTCGTCATCTGAAAATGGAAATTGAGAAACTCATCAGGCGAGGATACCTGAGGGAATTCGTGGCAAAAATGAAGCAAGGTCCTCGAGAGGTCACCTGTGAAAGTAAGCGGCCGACACCCCGCCTCGAGATAAAAGATAAGGAGGAAGTAGACCGTGAGAGAAAAGATAACCTCCCGACAGCTGGAGTCATTGGGGTCATTTCAGGAGGCCCGGCTGGAGGGGACTCAGGGCGAGCTAGGAAGACGGCCTCCAAAGCAGTAGGAAATGTTCCCAACCAGGTTGCCTGTAGCGAGCTCAAGGGAATGCCTCAAGCACATCCCACGGGGAAGATAACATTTAATGATCAGGACTTGGAGGGGAATCTCCCTTCCTGCAACGAGGCAATTATGGTGGCAGCATCAGTATCAAATTTCTGGATAAGGAAGATTTTGATTGACAGCGGGAGTTCAGCGGACATCCTGTTTTACAAAGCTTTTTCTCAAATGAGGATCGACAACATACAACTTGCGCCCATCAATACCCCCTTAACCAGCTTTAGTGGAGATGTGGTTGTGCCGTTGGGAGAGGCCACCTTGCCAATATCGATTGGGACGTATCCCAGGCGCGTGACCAAGTTTGTGAAATTTTTGGTGGTGGACGCACCTTCTGCCTATAATGCTATCTTGGGGAGACCAAGCTTGAACCTCTTCCAAGCTGTGATATCCACTTACCACATGAAAGTGAAATTCCCGACACCTGAAGGTGTAGGAGAGATGGTGGGAGACAGGAAGCAAGCCAGAGAATGTTATGCCAGCACAGTGAAGACGCCAACAGATGTCCGTGAAAGAAAAGGCGAAGGCAACGGTACTGTGATGTCTGAGAAGGAAACTCTTGGGAGAGAGCTAGGTAAAAGGAGCTCCACGGAGGAGCAAAGAGAAGAGACCAGGAAAGAAGCAAAAAAGAAGAAGGTGGAAGAGGAAAGAATAGAGGCTTTTGAAGAGATCAAAATGGTTGAGCTCCTAGGTGATCCTAAGAAGGTGTTGAAAGTTGGGTCGCTGCTAAGTGAGCAGATGGAGCATGTCATCGTTGATTTCTTGCAAAGATCAGTGGACGCTTTCGCATGGGAACTGTTAGATATGAAAGGGATAGACCCCGAAGTTATGGTTCACAAACTCAATGTGGATCCAAAAGCAAAACCTGTGAAGCAAAAAAGGAGGGCATTTGGGGTAGAGAGGAACAAGATCATAGGCGAAGAGGTCGAGAAACTGCTTCAAGTAGATTATATTCGACCGGTATACTACCCAGAATGGTTGGCCAATGTGGTCCTTGTTCCAAAGAGCAATGGAAAGTGGAGGATGTGCATAGACTTCACTGATTTAAATCGAGCTTGCCCTAAAGACTCATACCCCTTGCCGAGGATTGATGCGCTTATTGATTCAAGTTCGGGATGCGAGTTGATGAGTTTCCTGGATGCGTTCCAGGGCTACAATCAGATTCGACTAGCGCACGAGGACCAAGAAAAGACAAGTTTTGTGATGGAGCAAGGCACATACTGCTACAGAGTGATGCCCTTCGGGCTGAAAAATGCGGGAGCTACGTATCAAAGGTTAGTAAATGGCATGTTCAGAGAGCAAATAGGATGGAATATGGAGGTGTATATAGACGACATGCTGGTCAAAAGCCGTAGGAAGGAGGATCACGTGACTGATCTTGAGGAATGCTTTCGCACATTGGAGAAATATGGGATGAAGCTGAACCCCACAAAGTGCACTTTCGGAGTGCAGGGAGGAAAGTTCCTCGGATTCATGGTTTCGCAGAGAGGGATAGAGGCGAATCCAGAAAAAATTGAGGCCATTATGACGATGTAACCTCCCCGGACGATAAAAGAAGTTCAGAAACTGACGGGACGGATGGCGGCGCTTAATCGTTTCATTTCGAAATCCTCAGAACGGGGACTCTCATTCTTCAAGGTGTTAAGGAAGATTGATGGCTTCACTTGGACAGAGCAGTGTCAAGTTGCCTTCGAGGAGTTAAAGAAGTATCTTACTTCACCGCCCCTGCTGACAAAGCCCGAGCCCGGGGAGACCTTGTTTGTATACATGTCCGTCTCAGAAGGTGCGGTAAGTTCAGTCCTCGTGAGAGAAGAAGGGCGCGAACATCGACCCATATACTATGCCAGTAAGGCGCTGTAAGGGCCAGAACAGAGATATGCCCAGATTGAGAAGGTGGCTTTGGCCCTTTACCGCGGCGAGGAAGCTACGTCCATATTTTCAATCGCACCCTGTAGTGGTATTGACGAATCAACCCTTGAATAGGGTATTGGCAGATCCCAATACATCTGGGAGAATGGTGAAATGGTCGGTGGAGTTGAGTGAGCATGGAATCGCATATCAGCCTAGACCCGCGATAAAGGCACAAGCGTCGGCAGACTTCACCTCCGAATTGACAGAGGAAAAGGGCATGCAAGATAAGAGGTGTTGGAAGATGTTTGTGGACGGCTCTTCCACATCCCAAGGGAGCGGAGCAGGAATATTACTCAAGAGCCCATATCAGGACACAGTGCGTTATGCCATCCGGCTTGGGTTCGCTGCCTCGAATAATGAAGCAGAGTATGAAGCCCTCATTGCGGGAGGGAAGTTAGCCTTTGCAATTCGGGAGAAGCACGTGAAAGTATACAGTGATTCCCAACTGGTGGTCAAGCAGGTAAATGGAGAGTTCGAGGCCAAGGGAGAGCAGATGGCCAAATACTTGGCAAAAATCCAGGAAATGAGGAAGAAGTTTGATACATTCACACTGGAACAAATTCCGATGAATGAGAATGAAGAAGCGGATCACCTGGCTAAGCTGGCCAGTTCACTGGCTCCCCTGAAGAGTAGGAAGATAACACTGTTGAACCAAGAGTGCCCGGATATGAACAAAGAAGAGAATGAAGTTCTGATGATAAAAGGAGCTCCATCGAAGTGGATGGAGGAGATAGAAACATATCTGAAATTCGGGGAACTGCCTCAGGATCCCAAGCAAGCCGGGACACTTCGCACAAGAGCAGCCAGATTTACCCTAATTGGCGGGGAGTTGTATAAAAGAGGATTCTCGCAGCCCTACCTCAAGTGCATAAATGAGGACAAGGCAGAGTACGTTCTGAGGGAGATTCACGAAGGAAGTTGTGGCAACCACTCTGGCGGAAGAGCCCTGGCGCAGAAGGCCCTGAGGCAAGGGTATTTTTTGCCAACCATGCAGGTGGGCGCCAGGGACTTAGTGAGGAAGTGCCGAAAGTGTCAAGAACATGCTAATGTCGCTCACGTACCAGCAGCAGATATGCAGCCTCTGCAGAGTCCTTGCCCTTTCGACCAGTGGGGATGGACATAGTAGGGAAACTTCCCCGAGCAACAGGTCAACGGGAGTACTTGCTAGTGGCAGTAGATTATTTTTCGAAGTGGGTGGAAGCAGAGGCATTAAGCAGGATAACAGAGAAAGAAGTCATCAAATTCGTCTGGAAAAATATCATATGTCGCTTCGGCATCCCCAGAGCCTTCATGATGGACAATGGCACACAGTTTTAGGGATTTAAATTTCGCCAATGGTGTGAGGAGCTGAAGAGAAAACAATACTACACGCGGTGGCAACACCGCAATCTAATGGCCAAGCAGAAGTGACCAACCGAATAATCCTCCAGAATTTAAAGACAAGATTAGAAGATGCTAAAGGCAATTGGGTAGAGGAGCTTCCAGGAATTCTATGGGCATATCGAACCACCCCACGCCGGAGCACAGGGGAGACTCCCTTCACTCTAGTCTATGGATCGGAAGCCGTTATCCCGGTGGAGATTGGAGAGGAGACACTCCGAGTGAAGTGCTACGAGCTGACTAGCAACGAAAGTGAAAGAAGAGTCAACCTGGATTTTCTGGAAGAGCTAAGGAGCAGCGCGAATGTCAGAACGGAAGCATACAAAACGTTGATGGCAAGATCCTACAACGATAAAGTTAGACATCGAGACTTCCAAGTGGGCGACCTCGTTTTGAGGAGGGCTGACGCCACAGGGAACATTGGGAAGCTGGACGCCAAGTGGATCGGGCTGTATCAAGTGATTGAGATTGTGGGGAAAGGAACGTACCGCCAGCAGAAATTGGATGGAAAAGAAGTACCACGTACATGGAATGTGGTTAACTTGAAGAAGTATTTTGTGTAAATTTTTTCACGCTTTAAGTTGTATGAAGGTTATAATGTAATACTTTTTCGTACCTCAAATTGTGGTAATGAAATTTCCTTTTTTGAGAAGTTCTTGTCGCCTATATGTTTTATTTTTTACAAAAAGAGGGATTGCCCCGAGATAATAAAGAGAGGGACTGCCTCTCACAGGGGGATTGCCCCGAGATAATAAAGAGAGGGACTGTCTCTCACAGGGGGATTGCCTCGAGATAATAAAGAGAGGGACTGCCTCTCACAGGGGGATTGCCCCGAGATTATAAAGGGAGGGACTGCCTCTCATAGGGGGACTGCCCCTAATGCTTAATAGCATAATTCAAAGGGAGGGACTGCCTCTCATAGGAGGACTTCCCCTAACATCAAAAACATTGTCTAAAAGAGAGGGTTTGCCTCTCAGAGATATTAAAATATGATATAAAATAAACATAAGATTTTTTATTAAAGGTCCAATGTTGGAAGGAAAGGAACAATGCTGAAAACTAGATTTATAAAAAATAAGTACTAATAATGTTAAATAAACCCTAAACGTATCTAGAATCTATGGGAAGAAATTCAAGTAAATAAATCCTAAAGACTAACTAATTCTTCTCTATGACAAGAGGGCAGGTTTCCACTAACAGGAGTCTCATCGACCACATCATCGGCAATCTCGCCTTCTCCATCCTCATCCCCTTCCTCATCAGGAACCTTAGGATCGAGAAACATAAAATCTTCATCACCAAACCGACCACTGTTCCTCAATGTGGCGCGACACTGCCTGATTACTTGATCATGCACCTCGCTAGCCTTGCTGAGAACAACTTGGTGGAATTCCTCTGAGTCCACATACTTCTCCTTGAAGTCATCCCGCACACGTTCCAAGTATGCCTTGCCAGCATCAGACTTCAGGGAAAGTCTTCCCCGAGGCAACCTCCCGGTTGAAGCTTTCCTTCCACTTGAGTTGTTCAGCGGAGGCAGCCTTGAGCTACTCTTGACAGCGCTCCAAGTTTTTCCGGGCGTCTTCAGAGGCGTCCTTCAGGCGTTCAATCTCCTGCTCATGGTTACTCAACCGCAGCTCAGTAGCTTCTGCTAAGTTGATAACCTAACAGGATATACCTCAATTAGACACATAAGGACAAAAAATGAAGCATCAACAAAAATTATAAACAACATACCCTGACAGCTTCGCCTTGCATAAGACGAGTGAGGGTGACTGTGGGGAGGGCGCCAAGTAGCGTCACATCATAAGGACTCACTAGATCCCTGGATCTTTTATGAGCAAGGTCCACGTCAGTTGCATCCCAAAAAGAAGAGATATCTCCCTGCCTGTTCTTCCCATAGGTGAAGAGACCTTTTCCTGCCCCATGGCGAGGAGGACCTGCTTCGCTTCCCCGGGGGCGTTTGGAGGCATTGCCTTCAGGAGGGGGGGAGGAGCGCCCCTCGTGGCGAGTTGAGGGCCCCGGGCGATCCCGGGCCCGGGCAGGAGGTGAGCGCCAGCGACTGCTTTCTCCCCTCCTTGGCGGGGGCGGAGGAGGATGATGGGACCTTGAGGCATTCTCTTTGTCACGGAAATGATGGACATCGTGGAGGGAGATCTTCTTTCCTCCTACAAACAAGTCAACAAAAAAAGTGAGAAAGCGTCAAAAATTTTTTACAGAGCAAGTAAAAGCAGAAAGGTTAAATACCAGCAGACCCTAAAGTTTTGACGTCAAAGAGTTGGTCGAACAGCCCAACCCCGATGAAGGAGAGTCGAAGGTCAGGAACGGGGTCGGGCACAAAGGATGATTCCCCCCAAGGGGCAGTTAATCCCCAGGACGAGTCCTTTACGAATAGGAACTTCTCTTTCCAAGGATGAGGGGGAGTGTGAAACCCGAGGAAAAGAATGATAAGTACACAGTAAAGAACCCAGGAGTGGGAAACTTGATCCTATCATCAATACTAGGCAACATGAGGGTGAATTCGGAAGAAGCGTTAACACTAGCTTCTAGAGAGCGGAACTCTTCAAAGCTCACACGACTATAGCAATTATCGACATCCATTATACGACAGCGAGATTTGGAGTGGGGGGCTGAAGAGGACTCAGTTCCATCTAAACCAGAGTCGACAAGATCAATTGGCAGGGGAGATAAGAGTGGGGGAGTTTCTCGGGAACTTGACTCAAAGGAGGGATTTGGAGAAGGCGACGGACAAGTGGGAAGGTTCGGAATCGCTTCAATCACTTTGTGATCAAAGTCCACGATATCCGGACCCATACGAGAAGCTGAAAGAGGAGAGGAATCTAAGTTTATTACCGGAGCAGAAGAAGGTGGAGGAGGCGCCCCTCGGGCGGGGACCGGCCGAGGACCCGCACCTCGGCCAGATCCTGGCCGAGGGCTCGCGGCCCAGCCAGATCCAGGCCAAGGCTCCTCGCCTCGGCCAGATTCTGGTCGAGGCGGGCTGCCTCGACCAGTGCCACGCCGGGGCGTTCCCCGGCCCCGGCTCGGAGTTGATATTCTCCCCCACGGGATCCCGGCGTTGCTCTACATGACGCGGAAATTTTTTTTGGAAGAAAAACGAGGTCTTAAGTTTTTTTTTGAAAAATCTGGATTGAACGAATGAGTGTTTTTTTGAAGACACTAACATGAAGAGCGGAAAATTAAATGGAGCAGTGAAAGAGATGGAAAGCTAAATACCCGAGCCAAAGCGTTTCGGCATTCTTTATTTTTTCTTTTTGGAGACGACGAAGGCAATAAGAGAAATCGGTACACAATGAAAAATTGAGGGTGGTTACCTCCAATTTATATAGAGAGGAAAGAGTCCAAGTGAGAAAAGGAGTAACAAAGGAGAAGAATCCTAGTAGGAATAAAGTGCGTTTAAAAAAGGAGAGTTTGAAAAAAAGAAGACTCCCTGATTGAATAAGGAGAGCAAAAAAGAAGTCTATTCAAAGAAGAATTCGATTCAAAGTCAGTTTGTTGATTGGAACTTTCAGGTTTCCAAGGAAATTCCTGAAAGTCGGGGGGCTACTGATGTGGAGAAAAACCATATAACCCTCAAAATTATTATAAATTGCACCAAGGCCCTCATTGGAAGTTGGGAGAAGTTAAAAGAGAAGTTATGAGGGAAGTTAAAAGAGAAGTTGTAAAGAAAATGGGCAAGCGAAATGACGGAAATGCCCTCAGCAGATCGATTTTAGGCCGTAGGTTCGAAGGGCAACGTTGTAATCTCACCCCCTAAAATTTACTATAAATAGGGGGTGAATTCATTGTAAACTTACTTTTTGAATGAATAAGAATAGCAACTTTTACATTTCATTACTTTTTTAAGCTTCCTAAATTGATTTGGTGCAAACGTGCGTAGACTACGTTTTTTCCGAATTACTCACCATCAACCGCCTATTAACTTTGTATTCCATTTTTATCCCTATTTTGCTCACTTTTTTTTTACAAATTTGTCCCTCGTTTTGTCTTAATTTTCAAGAGCTTATTTATTGTTCTGACGCATGTTTGGTGGGTTTTATAAATGCAAGTCCTCATTATATAAACCACCTCCATTGCCTTCTTCTCCCAAGTGTTGTTAGTAAGGGTTTCTTCTACATATTTTTTTGCCTTCTACTCCAAGTTGCTGTTAGTAAGGATTACTATACCCATTCACAAATTACTCATTTGTAATGAAAATTTTTCAAAGAATACTTGGTGACAGAGTAGAGAAGAACTCGCAAAAACAAGTTGTGGGGATTTTGGTTTACCTGTTTGGTGTGGAAGAGGAATATACGTGCCTTGCTCGATGCTTTCTGGGTTGTCTTCGTTCCGCTGGTTCTAGATCTTAACAGTAGGGGTGAGTTGTGTAAAGAAGAGAAGGAAAATGATAGTCCTTGCTACTCCAACACTAAACTTAAGGCTGATGTTATGCTTTAATGTAGATAAGGCAAAATTGTGAACTTGACTCTTATCCAATGTACAATATTGGATAGTATACCAACTAACATATTAATCTTCCTATTACCTCTTACAATTACTACCACAAGTAAACATATTATGGATTAATTCAACAGGAGTTAGTACAAGAGATAGTAGATCCATACTATTTTATGGTCTAATCCCATAAGTTATTCTAAACATGGCCTAAACGTACCATATAGCCTTGTTTACTGCATGGGATATGGGTGGAATGGCCCCCAAACCACACATATCCCATGTTTACTACACATGATGACGGCCCGTAACAAATCCTTAAGACTTGGGAAAAAAACGTGGGATTGAGCTGAATAAGTAATCTGACCTGCGGTGTTGGATTACTAGGGCTCGTTTAGTTCGTGTGATAGGATTAGACATGATAGAATTGGGTAGGATGGAAAATTGAATGATGATTGATCACATCTTACATTACATTTTATTTAGTTTGAGGTATTGTATGTAGGATATCCCATTTGAAAATATAATGTGGTGTTTGGTTGAAGGGATTATAAAGTATGATTAAATGTAAAAGGACTAGTAATTGTATCCTCTTTTAATGTATTTACATTTTTATCAGCTTGTGAATGATAACTACAAACAAAAAAAAAAAAAAACTTTAAATTGTTTATTGAAATACAATTGCTTAAAATAAAATGAATTTGTGAAATATTTCTTTTTTGTTCTATATTTATATGAAGTACAAGTTTAAAATATGCATTAATTTAGTAATTAATTAGAACTCAAATAACTTTCAAAAGTCCAAAGAGAAAGAAGTAATATTATTTATTATATTTTATTATTTAATTATTATTATTTGAAATATATTATTTTAATTATGCATGTAATTCTCAAGTAACAAAAAATGCAATAAAAATAAATTTTAAAAAGTCAAAAGTTTGATTGTTGTTCGTAAGTAGAAGAAATAGACGGACAAAAAAAAGGGAGGAAAGAGGGGGGGGGGGGGGGGAAGTGGAGACAAAGAGAGAAAGAGCGGGGAAGGGTAAATGAGGACGAAAATTTTTAATACTAGTCTGTAATAATTTGTGGGATTATGTATTCGACCTCTATGTTTTGAAAATTGGACTGGACCGACGGTTCAACTGGGAATTGGCCATGTGTCCCACCCAGCTCATAAGCACAAAATCGGTGTGAACCGATCAAAATTCGGGAAAATCGATCAAAATCGGTGACCCGATCAAACCGATTTTGACCTTACTTTTAAGAAAATTGAAAAAAGTAGTGAAATGTAAATGTTTTTTAAGCTTAATTTTTTTCATATTTATAGGCTCAGGTACTTAAACTTGACTTATATTTTTTCAATGTGGGACAATAAATTTAGCTTAAGCTATTCCTTATAAAGTGTTCAAACTTGACTTATAATTTTTCAATATGGGACAATAAATTTGGCTTAAACTTTTCCAAATTTATAACTAAAGTTCTTAAGCTTCTAAAGTCACTTTTTTTTAAACTTTCTTACCTTTCTTCTTCATCTACTCCGTTCTCATTTTCGCCAAGCTTCTCCAATCTTTTTTTTAAAAAAAATTATTATATGGAGGTACCGGTTGCTACCTCTATTTGATTAAAATCAAATTCAACTCCTCCCCAAATCTGTATTGTCTCTTTTTTTTCCCCCTTCCATCTTCAATATTATGTATGCAAATATTTTATTTTTTCTTTTCTCTTCTTCAATATTATGTATCAAACTCTTTTTTTACATGTGTTAATGTTGTCGGTTTGTTTACATATATTTATTTAAGTTTGTTTTTATTTTTATCATATTTTTGCTTAATTAATTGATATATAATGATTGGTATATTATGTGTGTATATATACATATATATATATATATTAGGGTCCGAGTTAACCGATTTTTTTAATCCAGTTCAACAGATCGGACCAGTGACCCAATGACCCAGTAGCTTGACCGGTTCGATGTCCGGTCCGGTTCTGAAAACATTGACCCACCTCATAGTAAGGATGCATTATCCCATAAATTTTGATAAATAAGACTGGACCCAGTATTAATACCGACCTCTAATAATGCTAACCAAATGTGTGATTGGGCATGATAAGTAATTTTATGCTTAAATGCATTTTTGGTCCCGCAACTTAGGCTATTTGGCATTTTTGTCCTTTAACTTTCTAGGGTAGGATTTTGGTTCTTCATCTTTTTTGTTTTCATGATTTTAGTCCTTTTTTTTGCCAGAGTTCACCACTATCGCCAGAAAAAGACATTTTGAAATTGGGGCTTTTATTCCTATTGACCAATTTCTGCCAGCATTTTTTGTGCTTTAACTTTTTAGGATAGCATTTTGGTCCTGTATCTTTTTAATTTTCACGATTTCAGTCCTTCTTTTTGCTGGTGTTCACCCTTCTCGCCCGTGAAGGTGAACTCCTACTAACAAAAAGACTGAAATCGGGAAAATTAAAAAGAGACATGACAAAAATGCTACCCTAGAAAGTTAAAGGACGAAAACGTCAAATGACCTAAGTTACAGGACTAAAAATACATTTAACCCAGTAATTTTATCATGTCTAACCACACTAACCAAACTGGACCTAAAATAACTATAGTCCATTCACAAATAATTAACATATATAATTACAAAAACAAAAAAGGGGTTTCAATTAATGATAACTAACTAATGATGCACCTCCTCCAACTTTGATTCAGACAAAACGTGTTGATCGCAATTTACCGACGTCGTGCTTAACTAATTATAATCAAGAAATAAAAATAAAAACTTTAATTTTGATGATTAATATATATATAGGAGAGAGCTTGTGTGTGTTGATATGTTCCAAAAATCTAGGATTATAAATGAGAGGATGATTTCAATATATATATATATATATATATGAATATGCTATAGGTATTGGGACGATTTTGCGACGAAAGTAAAGCTGTTAGAATTACAACGGAATCTGTGACGGACTTTTAGATGGTCAAATAACACGAATATTGTGACAGTATGCGCAATGAAAGAATATTACTATGGTTTTTCAACGAATATACGGCCAATGCAAACTCCATCGAAAATAGTGTGCTCTAACTGACGACAAAGAACAAATTGTAGCAATTTTTTTGCAAATTGCGATGGAATTTTCAATAAATTTACGACGTTAAGCAAGTATAAGTGTTATCCGTCACAAAAACAAATTTCTTTCGTGGAATCTGTCGCAACTTTGTGATCAAAGAAGTCCATCGCAAATACCGTCACAAAAATTGGACAAGTTGCAACATATTTAGCGAGGGTTATGACAGAATTGACTCCCTCCAAATCGCACCAAATTTGAGGTAGATCTAGCTACTACGTGGTCGTCGCTAAGTTTTCGTCGCCATTTGCCGATGAATTTGCGACAACCATGTTGTATCTAGTGTACCCATCCCAAATTATTTGCAATTGGGGACGTTTATTGACATATCTCGAAAGTCTGTCGCTATTGATCGAGTCTTTTGTATGTCATATTACTACAGTCTATAGGCATGTCCATACCCTGTGTCACTGTGTCTGCATACAAATTATATATGTGTGTTTTGTATGTTGAATAAATTATTATTATTATTATTATTATTATTATTAGGGTAACTCTCATTTTTGGTTTCATATATTAGCCTCAGTTCAATTTTGGTCCCGTTCATTGCAAAAATATCAATTTCAGGATAATATCTTTCGATTTGTCTCAATTTTGGTCACAACATCAGAAATTGACGAAAAAACATTAACTACCGTTAAAATGAGGCATATGCCCCTCACATGGTTCATATTTGGGGGAAGTATATTCATATAACGACATAAAATACGGGAAAAATCTTATATTAGGGTTCATACACGATTTTTTTCTCTTCCTTCTTCACCCGAATTCCGCTTCCATTTATGAAAAAATGAAGTCAACAAGTGATTGGGCTTCTACCAAAGATCGATCTCTCATTGTTATTGTGGTAAGAAAGCATCTTTAATACGAATTCACATTATATTTTTTTTTTCAAATTTCAGCAAACATCAACATTTTTTTTGAAAAAAAAAACAAGAGGAAAAACTTACGGTAATCGGGTGCGGGAAAATCATTGAACTGTGGGTCTCGAAGGCTCATTCTTATTGCAATAATATGCTGCTCTTTCACTTCTTCCATGGGAGATTCGGAAAAAAAAAAAAAAAAAGAAGAAAGCGTTGCAAGGGTTTTTTGCAGAGAAAAGGGCAGAGATTTGGGGAAGAAATTAAGGTTACAAATCTGTGTCCGAGCAAAGCCAGGCTGTTACGCGCGTGGCAAATGAATCCCTCAAGAAATAACTCGTTAGTATTAACTAAATGCTTACGATCCTGCTTTGCCCAATTAGGAGCTCTCAACCATTGTGCTTTTAACCCATTCTTGATCCGTTGTGGCCAGCCGCCCTACCTGCCAAAGGAGGGGCCCTAAAGGTCCACCAATCAAAAACAAGAGGACTCTAAGCTCTCTCTATTTGAGTTAGCCCTGATCGCTCAGTTATCATACGCTCAGGGTTGTATACGAACCATGTGAAGGGCATGTGACTCATTTTAATGGAAATTAACGTTTTTCGTTAATTTCTGACTGGGATCAAAATTGAGATAAATCGATATATATTCTCCTAAAATTGAGATTTTTGTAATGATTGAGACTAATATATGGGACCAAAAATGAGATTTACTCTTCTTCTTCTTCTTCTTCTTCTTCTTCTTCTTCTTCTTATTATTATTATTATTATTATTATTATTATTATTATTATTATTATTATTATTATTATTATTATTTTATTATTATTTTTATTATTATTATTATTATTATTATTATTGTGACCAACTAGCCATATGTTTTGACTACATGACATATGGTCATTCTTAAACTATACGAAAATTGCAATGACTAAGTTTTAGTAATCGTCGACCTGATAATCTCAACGTGATCTCATGCTTTCAATAATTAAATGGAAATGCCCATTTTCAAGTCGTCAAGTTTGATTATGAGATTCATCGTTTCATTCTTAAAAAATAAATAAAAAAGTTCGATTATGATCTTAAACCCTAACTTTTTAGCTTAATTAAATCCTGCACATCCGTTTTGTTAAGCATATTGTTGAATAGTGCTCGTGTTAATTATGCCTACCACTTCACTTTTCTTCCATTTCCTGCATCATTCATGTATAATTAAATCAAAGGGATAATTACATTCTCCACCATGAAGTTTGGTGTAATTACATGTAAACTTCTTGTAGTTTAGAAAAATTACATCTAGTACCCCTAAGGTCCGCTTCTGTCAAACAAATAGGTACCCCGTTGTCAAAATTAACTGAATTTATTAATATTAACAAAAAGATTAAATAAAAATTGATATTTATCCTCGATTTACTTATTACTAACTTATTGTAGGTCAAACAATTTTTTTTTTCTGATTAAACTACTCTTATAATGGTAAAGATATGCCTCCTCACATGCATTAACGTGTGAAGATGTATAAGGGTAATTTGCATATACAAAGATTTATTTGATCTGCAAAAACTCAATAGTAAGTCAATCGAGGGTAAATATGAATTTTTATCCAATTTTTTTGTTAATGTCAACAAATTCGGTGAATTTTGACTAATTGAGGGACTTATTTATTAGACAGAAGCAAACCTCGGAAGTATTATATATAATTTTTCAAACTACATAAAATTTACGTATAATTATATTAAATCTCAGAGAAGAAGAGTGTAATTATCCCTAAATCAAATGATGACTTGAGAATGATATTCCGTTATATTATTATATTCATGCTTTAATCATCTAGCACTAACTCATCTATAATGGGCTGTCACATTTTCTTTGCTTGTTTCCCACTATATATATATATATATATATATAATTTATATTTGCATTAAACTTATATAATTCTTGTCACATTTGACATAAATTAATGTAAGATTTGTTTGAAAGATGATCTTGATATTAAATAGGCAAGTTGTGCTAATTCAGACATAAAGGGTGAATTTATAATTGCAAATTAACTTACCTTTTCAAACTATAATACCACTCCATTACTATATTAGTAAATGTGGTACACTCAAATGTGTGTGCACAATTAATTTAATTTTATAAAATATTAATTTTTTTAAAAAAAAAACTTAATTGGATTCTAAAATATTAAAAATATAAAAAAAAGAAATTAATGAAAGAAAATGAGAGAATAGAAAGGGAAGTGGAAGTTGATAAGAGAGAAAATGAGAAGTTAGAAGTGAGAGAAAAAATAAGAAGTTGATAAAAGAGAAAAATAATAAATATTAAAATATTAAATAAATTAATAATTCAAGAATAAATTGACAGACCAAATTTGAGAGAGATACCAAATAGGTGCTCTCCCTTAATATAATAGTATAGATATTAATTTGGTTCAACAGGAGGAAAAGGGAATCAAGGAAACAGAATTTATGTTACCCCGTGAAAGTGTAATACTTTTTTCTTAAATTATTGGGTAAACTACATCTACCTTCATGAGGTTTGGCATAATTATAAATAACGTCTCATTGTTTGAAAAATATAAATACCCACCTGAGGTTTATAACCCTTTAACAAATAACTCATTTTCATTCATTTTTATGGTTGAACTGACCAAAATGCCCTTGTGCACTGAATTATTTTTTATTTAATTTTTTAAAATTTTTTAGACAACAATGCGCAGGGAGAGATTTCTTAAGTTTTTTACACAGAGCAACAATAATACAATTTATCTCGGTTGATTTTTCTACAATTTTAATAAAAATTGAAGAGCAAAATGGTCAATTTCAGGCATCTGGTTAAAAGTTACAAACATCAAGGGATATTTGTAATTTTTCAAATAACGAGGGTGCATTTATTATTATGCCAAACCTTGGGGGAGGTGACTGTAATTTACCCTAAATTATTTCATAAGAATTTTTTTACCATGAGGTTGTTTGTTAAATGAGCATTACAAAAATAGATAAAAACAAGGGATAAAAACTCAAACGATACTGTGAAAATATTTTACCAATTACAAACCTATAATCTATAATATTTATTAAGCCTCAAGGGCTTGGAGTAACTAATTTTGATAAAACAAATGTAGGTACATAATGCCCTTAAGCCTATATTTATTTATTTTGTTTATAAATAATCATCTTCTTAATTAATTAGTACGATTACTAATACTCTATTCGTGTATTTAAAATTAATTTTTTATCAACTTTAATCAGTTCTTCATTTTATTTTTTTTAAATTTTATTTAATTAAATAGATATAAAAGATATAAAATTACATTGTGTCCCTCAACTACTCCTCAAATTATGGTTGTCACTTGATGGGTACGGATAACACAGTAATTTGTCCGATAGATTGAGAAGATGTTGTTGTTCGTCGGGAAAAATTCTAGCCCAAATCTGGTTCGATCGAACTTAAATCAATCATATGACAACTGTAATACACTTGCCATGTGATTGGTGTACAGTTTAGGAAAAGTGACCAATCACATAACAAGTGTATCACACTTACTATATAATTGATTTGGTTCGATCAAACCTGATTCGGGTTAGAATTTTCTGTTCCTCAGTCTTCTTCAATTGAAAAAGCCTGTTTTCCCCCTTTGGTAGTTCTCTTCCTCCGTCACTTCTCTTGGTCACACATTTCTACTGTAATCATCTCTCATGAAACCAAAATAAAGGAAAATTGCAATTTTAGTCCTGTATCTTAAAGAGGGTGGCGTTTTTGGTCCTACTAGAATTAATTTTCACAATTTAACTTTGTAACTTTAGAATTTTGGCAATTTTAATTCTTTTTCCAATCAAAATTGCATGTGACTCACATATGACCCAATTAAATTTACAATTTTAGTGTTGTAAATCACTTGACGCAGGACCAAAAAAGCTAACCCCCTAAGTTATAAGGTTACAATTGCAATTTAATTGGTTCATGTGCATGTCACATGCAATTTTGGCTAGAAAAAAGACTAAAATTACAAAAAATTTAAAGCTACATGACTAAATTATGAAAATCAGTTCGTGCCTAAAGTAAAAAAATGCCACCCTCCTAAGTTACATGACTAAAATTGCATTTTACCCCCAAAATAACATTATTGTTTCCACAATGCCACTGCCAAACGGAACAACTTTTCCCCAAACCATGTATGAAGGTACGCACAGTAGCATAAAAAAGCAGTGGAGGTTCGCCGCGAATCTAACTGGGGCTTCTTGCCCTTGTAATAATATTTTCTCAGAATGACTTGAGAGCTGATGTCAACTTCTACTGTGCGCGCATGATACATGCATCAACTTCATTGGCCGAAACCCACAATTAGAAAAAGCTCAATGAGTGCTTAAATCACTCTGCACTTCCAAAATATGCAGGCATCAAGTTGGGAGTTCCAAAGGCTGGGTTTTTATAATATTGACAGTACATTTCAGTTCTCAACTCGAAGCTTCTCCCTACATGTATACAATCACACTGCT
Organism: Sesamum alatum; assembly: GCA_034509735.1. Taxonomy (NCBI): domain Eukaryota; kingdom Viridiplantae; phylum Streptophyta; class Magnoliopsida; order Lamiales; family Pedaliaceae; genus Sesamum; species Sesamum alatum. The sequence continues at coordinate 12,161,885 of JACGWO010000011.1, forward strand.
TTTAGGCCATTTTTCTTGAAAGAGTTTTACTGTGTTCGTTCGCGACGAATTCCACCACAGAGTTTGATTTGGGATAGAAGTTCGAAGGTTACTTCATAGGTGTCCAAGATGTAGTTTGGAATATGAGAAAATAATAGATTGTTATGCTTGTTGGGAGGTTCTCAACTAAGACTCTTCGATACTTAAGTCAGCTCGAAATCGAAAGAAAGATGCGAACTTGATGTATTTAATGCTAGTCAAGTGTACTAAATGTCTTTCGAAAAATGAAGTATAATGAATGGATTTATAATGCCAAATGTGTTCACTTACCTAATCCACGTGGCATCATCTCTGGATGGGTGTGATTAGGTGATCAATGATTTTACAAGTCGAGCCATCTGGAGTGGGTCGTTAGAGGGGATCAGGTCGGGTGACCCAACCCAAGACAAAGGGTGTGGATCCTGGTCCTTTTATGGCAATTCTTACTTCATTTGGCGGTATTTTATGTCATTCCAAATGGATTTATTATAATCCCCTATCAGAGGTGATTATGCAACTTGTTCGTGAACCCTATGTAGACCAGGGAGCCTAGAAGACCAAACGAGCTCATTGCATGAGTTCCTTTTGGAAAAATTCTTACTCGAATCAGGTTTGATCGAACCAAACTAATCATAGAGCAAGTGTGGTACACTTGTCATGTAATTAATCACTTTTTTTGAACTATATAGAAATTACTCGACAAGTGAATTGCACTTGTCATATATTGGTTCAAGTCCGACCGAACCCGGTCTGAATTAGACATTTCCATTCTTTTTCTCGCAATTTTTTTTTCTTAAGTATAACTTCTATTTTTTCTTTATGTCTAAATCAGGTTTCATCGTTCTCATTATAGGTGATATTTCAATCTCAGATATAAATACAAATATTCGAGTCAGCTTTCGTCTAAAACACCACCACTACAAAAAAAAAAGCGAGAATTAAAACGGGCTTGGGAACGGTATTTTTTTACTTTGGAATGGGCAAAAACTCATTGGATGAACCTAAACCGGCATTTGAGACGGTAATGGAATGGGAGACCGTCCGTCTTAATTCACGGTGTTCTTAGTATTTAGAACGATTATTTTTTTACTTTGGAACGGGCAAAAACTCACTGAATAAACCTGAACCGCCATTTGAAACGGTAATGAAACGAGAGACCGTCCGTCTTAATTCACGGTGTTCCTAATATTTAGTAACGATTACGCAGTGACCGTTCCTATTTTGACATTATTTTTGACGCACAAGCTATAAACCGTTCTTGATTATGTTTGTCTATGTGAATATGTAATTTGTGTATTTGGAACACTCAATTAATATTTGGAACAGTCAGATCATATATTTTTTTACATAATTTGGAACGGTCATTGCAACTCTATTTGCATCAAATTTAATGTACGAAAGATGCATTTTTCCACTCATTTGGAATACATTGTGGAATGGTTTGTTTTTATCTGGGTGATAGATATTGGAACGGTATATGGAACTCTAATTGAACCTAACTTTGGAATGTATGTAGGAACGGTGCTGATCTTTATTTGGAATACACTGTTGGCACGGGTTTAGAATGTGTATTTGGAGCGACATCAATGATATATACTCATTAACTTTGGGTAAAATTAGGCACGATTTGTCCCTTATTTGGAATGCTATTGATGAACGATTTTAGGACCTGTAGTCTTGTTTGTGGGATCCATGATTGGAACGGTTCACTCGATATTTTAGTATTCCTTAACTGCGCAATAGACCGTTCCTACTATTTATTATTTACTTTTTTTAATTTTATAATAATAATTATTAATTAAATAAATAAAAAATAAATATTTTTCGTAATTTGGTTAAATAATTACATATTTAACGATGTTATGCAATTCACATAAAAATATGCATAATTACGAAAAAAATATATTAAATAAAAATATTATCCATTTTAATGATCCCCCTCATCGTCGTCCATGTCGGCATCGTTTGGGTCATGGAGGTCTATCAGAGGCAGTGACGGGCCGACAGTGGAGGTGTTGGTCTGCATGGACTTCATCATGACCATCATATCGACCATCATCTTCTCGAGTCGAACCATCCAATCCTTCATGTCCGACGGTGGCAGTGGCGATGGCATCAGAAGGACAATACCCTAGTACCATCATCAAGAACACCCTCATGGTTATAAGAAAACCAAAAAGACGGCCCGACGGCATCGAAAACCATCCTCTGTGCCCAATCCATCTGCGCCTCGTCACCCTAATGCATACTACCCTCCTCCTGAACGCCTGGCGTTTGCTGCTACTGAACAAGGGTCGCGGTCAATGCATCAAAGTATTCCTATACCCTCTCCTCGCCATGCCAAGTCCAATTATAATACTCTAGTATAAACCCTTCCATACGCAAGTCGAAGTTTACCTCCTCTGGTGTTTTGAATCTTTCGTTTTTGCACTTTCGACACATACACTTAATCTTCTCCCTGTGCATATATGCATGATGAAACTTGGCCCATTCAAGAAATGCAGTAACACCATCCTCAAACACCAGGGTCAAACCAAGTAGGTCCCGATCATACATCCATCTCCTCAACTGTCTTAACATGATTAGTCCTACACATGCAATTCACAAAAGTAATTAAATAAGCAGAATAAATTTATATATATACAACCATTAATTAACTGCATGCAATTTAATCGACCACAAAGGGTTTCAAGTTGTTACCTGAACAAAGCAGCTTTAAAGATCACTGAAAAATTAACAGAGATTGTTGATATTTTCATATTTACGTAAAAAATGCAAGAGAGAGAGTGAGAAAAAAAATGAAGGAGACATATATAAGAAACATTAGAACGGGCATTGGAATAATTTTTGGAACTCCAAAACTAGCCGTTAAAATATAGACGTTGAATCAGCATTAGGAACGGGTGCAGGCGCGGCAATAGGAACATGGCTATATCCATTAATATATAGCCGTTGTAGTGTATTTGGAACATAAATTATAATACAGAATCTCATATGCATACGAACTGTGAAAAGTGTAATTGTAATACAGGATCTCTTATGCATAGGAACTGTTCCAAAATGTAACACATTTTGGGACAGTACTTGCAACTCTAACTTAGTTTTGATGAATACCATAATTAGGAACGGTCCTTGTATTACAACGTTTTCATTAGGCAAAAGACGGTCTCATTTAACACTACAATTTGAAACGATAATCCCCGTGGTCCAACTTGTACCGGTCGTGGGGACGGGATTCAGAGCAGTGTGCATTTTACATCCACGTACCGTTCCAAGAGACATATGTGTTCCAAATAGTACAAATTTTTTCCGTTCTTGTTTGGAACGGTTGTTGGACTCCACTTTGAAACCCATAATTTAACACAGTTTGGGGAACGGTCTTGCTGTTCCAATACGTTAGGATTCATACAATACGAATGTGACGTCAGCAATGAGTTATCATTCCACAACAGTTCCTATGGTCATTTCAAATTAGACCGATATTTGGAACAGTCATAACAATTCGCGCCAATTCTCACCTTTTTTTTTTTTTGTTTTTGTAGTGCACTCACGAGCTTTCTATCTATCTTTAAGCCCCGTTTTAGTTACAAATAAGAGGGTCTTTTGTAGGCCCCTATCTGAATTGAGAGATACAGGATATTGATGTTTTTGCCCGTGCTTCATGTTGTGTTGTCAATCTTAACCATGTGCTTCAAGGACATTATTGAAATTCTCTGTATAGCTTCCCTAATTGTGCTACTGCATTTTAATTCATTCGTCTGAATTTATTTAAGGGATCATTACATTTACACTCCTTCATCTTTTGCTCTTTTATAGAAATCACTCTTATTTTTTAAAGAATTACAAAAACTACTTTTGACAGCCCTCAAAATTCAAAAATATTCTCATTGACTGGGTCAAACTTTAACATAATTTTTTAAAGACAGAAATGCCTTCAAGGGTGTTTATGTAGTTAACCAAGGTAGAGGGAGTGTCAAAGTAATGTTTATGAAGATGATGGTATGACCCTATATATATTTTATTGTTATTTATACAATTTCTTAATTTAAGTTTAAATTATTTTAATAACATTTTTTGATTGAATATTTATATTTAATTAAACTTTTAATAATTGAAATATAAACTATTCAATTAATATATTACTAAAAATTAGTTACTAGATCATAAATTTGAAATGAAAAATTGTCACACTTGTATAAATTATTTTAAACTCTAAAAGTTAAAAGATTATTTATCCTCTATTTTTATTTATAACTAAATTTTACTAAAATTAATAAATTATACATATGTGTGTGTGTATATATATATTTATACATATATAAATATACAGATATGTGTATATTTGTACATACATATTAATATGTATTTTATACATTTATACATACATATTTAGATGGTAGGCGAAGGTTGGGCGGTGACAAGGGCGGGCGAAGGTGGAAAGGGGTCGGGCGCAGGTGGGGGTTGGGGGTGGGCATGGCGCTGGGACTGGGGAAGAAGGGATAATTCTTTTTAAAAACAAATAATTTAATAATTTAAAATATCTTATTAATATAAATTATTTATTTTAATAACTATTATATGATTTATATAAAATATATAAATTATTTTGGATTATGTTAATTGATTTTAGTAAAATTTAGTTATAAATAATCATAGAGGATAAATAATTTTTAATTATAAAAATTTCAAAATAATTTATACAAGTGTGGTAAATTCTCAGTTTAAATTTACAATCTAGTAACTAATTTTTATTAATATATTAATTGAATAATTTAATTAAAGATTGATTTAGAAAATAAGCTGTAGGGGCGGCCTTTTCAACTAGGGTGAATTACAATGACCTCCCCTGAGGTTTAACATAATTACGGAACCCCCTTGTTGTTTTAAAAATTAAAAATACCTCCTTGAGGTTTGTAATTCTTAACCAATGGCCTAAAATGGTCCATTTTGCCCCTATTTTTTTTTAAATTATAGAAAAATGAGCTGAGTCAAATTACATTATTGCTCCTCTATGTAAAAAAACGTAAGAAGCCTATCTCTGCACATTTTTGTCCAAAAAAATTTAGAAAAGTTTAAAAAATATTCAATTTGCATAAGGGCATTTTGGTCAGTTCACCCATAAAAATGGATGGAGTATCTGTAATTGTGTCAAACCTTAGGAGAGATCATCGTAATTCACCCTTTCAATTATTAACGATTTGTAATTTTATAGAGATGTTCAATTAAAAATAGTTCATAAAATAATTTAAACTTAAATTAAAAATTGGTATAAGTAATAGAAAAAATACATAGGGTTGTATTAATCATGTTCATAAACATTACTTTGACACCCCCTCTACTTCTTGATAATTATTGAAACATCCCTGAGGATATTTCTATCCTTAAACAATTATATTGAAGTTTGACACAATCAACAAAGACATTTTTTAGTTTTAAAGGTTGTCAATGGTGATTTTTGTAATTTTTTAAAAGGCAAAGATGATTTATATAAAAAGACATTAAATGAGGAGTATAAATGTAATTATTTCTTCAATCAATAAAATCTTGTTCGTCGATTAAGATTTCAATTAATAGCCATATCAATAGGTGCTCTTGAATCTATTATATGTTTGGTTACTATTTTCGAACTATATATCAATCTATATAAAATCTTACAAATGTTCGTTTCTATTATGAAAAGACATTAATGCTTGAGACTAAAATTGCAAATTGTTTGAAGTTATGAGATGCAATGTAGTCACTTCAAAAGTAATCGAATAAAAATTGCAGAAAACTAATTGGTGGGATGTAAAATGCAATTCCCTTTTAAACAACATGAAAAATTATTTTTTTAGTTATTTAACTTTACTCAATATTAGTTATAATTTTGTAACTATGGCCCGTTTTTTAATTAGGTCCTTTACGTTTCAAAATTAATGAAATTTTGTTCGAATCAGAATCTTGTATGCAATTTTCTGGTAAGATTTTGAAAATCAGCCAAAATTTACCGATGTGCCAGGTAATTTTTTGAATTCCCAAAAATTTATACACGTGTACAATCACGTTTAATGACACATGACCATTATGCTGTGTGGACATCATTGGAGGAAAATGGACTAAACTCCATTTTACTTCCTGCGTATTCGCGAAATAGCTAAAAGCCCTCCACTTTTTAAAAAGAGCTAAAAAGCCCCTCTATTTAATAAATTCAACGTAAAACCCCCCTTCCGTTAAAAGTTAAGGGAAGATGGGGTGCATGTGCTGGTGGTGCGATTGAGCCACACTTTTTGCGTGCTTTGACCTTTTTTTGCCCCTTAATTGACAAAAATGTCCCTATATTGTGTTTAAAATTACCATGATCAAATATACTCTTTTAACTTTCTTTTAAAAATTTAACTTTTTTCCTAATTTTTTAATTACTTCTAATATAATTAAATAAAATTTATTTTTTTTAAATTGCTCGCTACACTAACGGCATCGCCGCCGTACAGGAGGGTGCAGCGGGGTGCCCTCCTCACCTCCGGGTGACGATGTCGCCCACCGCAACGGAGGGCGACGAAGACGGCGTCGCCCAGATTTATTTTTGATCTAGGCGACTGACTTCACTCAGAGGGCCGACAGTGTCGCTGTCGCTTCTCTCTGGCCCCCCGGGGTGTGGGAAGGAGGGATAGGTGGCGGGGGGAGAGCGAGGGCCTGGGGCGAGGTTGGGGGGGGGGGGTTAATTTTTCTTTTGAAATAATAATTTTATGTTTATTAGTTATAATTATATATATAATATAACTCAAAATTTGTTCAACATGTCTTCCAACAAGTTCTTAAGATTAGGAACTACAAACTAAATAAATGGTTAATTTTTTGGCCATCCAAATTATACAAATGATTAAGTACGAGGACGAAAATTAAAACTATCTCATAATAAGAACTCTTGAACCCAAATCGTTGCACCGTCCTCACAGTAAACATTTTATACCTAGAATTTGACAACCCAATTTGCAGTAAAATTTGGAAGACTGATCATCCTGTTTGCAAGAGCCATTCCAAGTGATGACCTCAACAAGCATATAACTTGAGCCGACATGTATACCAGAACAAGATGATCATATTATCTCCTCAAAACCCCTAAGCAAGCGTGCTTATAACATAGATTATCTTATTCTAACAACTCATCTCCCACTATAAACACTAAGTTCATTCAAGAAACATAAAAATACAAATAGTTAGGCCTAATGACATGTAAACCACCAAATGTTCAGACGGCTAATCTAACGATTCTTACACGTCCTTACGATGAGTTCCCACGTGTTGAGCGTTGATTGTCAACGATCTAAGGCGCCAAACGTATTGTTTGATCCTTCAACGGCAGTTAGGCATAAAAGGATTTTAATAAAAAAAATTTGTGCAGCATTTGCTTCTTAGTATTGGACATCTCTAGTTATTGCTGCATACCCCTTATAAGTTACAACAGTGTGGTGCATCCATTTGCCACATTCTGATCTATATCCCGACAAAACCTGTTTCTTCAGTTTCATTAGTCTCCTCGAAACCTTAACTTCTTACCTGAAAAAAAGATCAAGAACTGACAAGAAGTACTAATGGGATACTGCAAGTTTTCCAAGTTTGATTTGCTTTCCTTGATCATAGTTTTCTATGTGGCACATTCTGAAAATGATGCTCAAATCTTGAACGATAGCGTTTCCCTTCTTTCGTTCATGTCTGGAATCTCTCATGATCCTGGAAATGCTCTAGCAACCTGGAATTCTTCTGATGTTCCTGTCTGCAAATGGGAAGGTGTAAGGTGTGGCAAGAACAGAGATAGAGTAGTGGAGATTAATTTAAGTCACAAGTACCTCCGGGGCTCTATTTCACCAGCTCTTTTCGACCTTTCACAGCTAGAAATTCTTGATTTGTCCGGCAACTTCTTTGAAGGCCGGATTCCAGCTGAGATTGGTTCTCTTTACCAGCTCAAAGAGCTCAGCTTATCATCCAATCTTCTTGAAGGGGAGATTCCAGCTGAGGTGGGATTTCTTCAGCGGTTAGTGTATCTTGATCTGGGAAGCAACAAGCTGGCCGGTGAAATTCCTGTATCACTTTTCTGCAATGGCTCGTCGTCTTTACAGTATGTAGACCTGTCCAACAACTCATTCAGTGGTAAAATCCCTTTGGAGAGTCAATGTGCGCTTAGAGGGCTTAAGTATCTCCTCCTTTGGTCAAACCGTTTGGTGGGCGAAGTTCCTTTAGCTCTTTCAAACTCTTCAAAATTGGAGTGGCTTGACTTAGAGTCGAATCTACTAGCCGGTGAGTTACCTTCCAAGATTTTGAGTAAAATGCCACATTTGAAGTTCCTCTACTTATCCTACAACCACTTCTCAAGTCATAATGGTAACACGGACCTCAAACCTTTTTTTGCATCTTTGGTTAATTCCTCCAACTTGGAAGAAATTGAGTTGGCTGGAAATTACCTTGGAGGAGAGTTGCCTTCTATTATTGGTGATCTCTCCACTCTTGTAGAGATTAATCTTGATACTAATCTTATTTATGGTTCAATACCCCCACAAATAGCAAATCTTGTCAATCTTACACTCTTGAACTTGTCTAGCAATCTCCTGAATGGCTCAATACCTTTTGAACTATGCCGAATGGGAAGACTAGAGAGGCTTTATTTATCGAATAATTCACTCTCTGGTCACATTCCATCAGCTTTTGGTAATATGCCACATTTAGGACTTCTAGACTTGTCGAGGAACCAGCTCTCTGGTATGATCCCGGATAGCTTTGCTAACCTCCAGCAGCTCAGAAGACTTCTGCTCTACGATAACCAGCTCTCGGGAACCATTCCACGGAGCCTTGGAAAATGCATAAACTTGGAAATTCTTGACCTTTCTCACAATAGGATTTCAGGGACAATTCCAAGTGAAGTTGCTGGTTTGAGTAGTTTGAAGCTGTATTTGAACTTGTCCAGCAATTATCTTCACGGGCAGATCCCGCTGGAGCTGAGTAAGATGGATATGGTGCTGGCTATTGATCTATCGTCAAACGACCTGACGAGTTCATTGCCTTCACAACTTGGAAGCTGTATTGCTCTAGAGTACCTGAATTTATCACACAATGTTTTGGAAGGAGCTTTTCCAGAATCAATAGGAAACTTGCCTTACCTCAAAGAACTTGATGTTTCCTTTAATCAGTTAAGTGGGGAGATACCGCAATCTCTTCAGGCATCGTCAACTCTGATGCTGCTCAACTTTTCCTACAACAACTTCTATGGAAACATAAGTAACAAAGGAGCATTTGCATCTCTAACAGTCAGTTCTTTCCTGGGAAACGACGGGCTTTGTGGTTCCATTAAGGGTCTGAGAGATTGCCACAGAAAACGGGCTCGCCATTTCTTGATGGCAATTCTCCTTTCGTTACTCATCACTCCCATTTTCTGTATAGTTGGATATCCTCTAGTACTAAGATCAAAGTTCAAAAGGCACTTTCCCATCTCAAAAGGTAAGGCCATAATTAAAGATGAGCTAGAAGCAAGGGAAGAGATAAAATACCCAAGAATCTCTCGTCGACAGCTTATTGAAGCTACCGGAGGATTCAGTGACTCGAGCCTAATTGGATCAGGCAGATTTGGCCATGTTTACAAAGGAACTCTTCGAGATAACACGAGGATAGCTGTTAAAGTTCTGCATTCTAAAGCAGCTGGAGAAATTTCAGGGAGCTTTAAGAGGGAGTGCCAAGTATTGAAAAGAACCAGGCACAGAAATTTGATCAGGATCATAACAACATGCAGCAGGCCAGATTTTAAGGCCCTTGTTCTTCCATTGATGCCAAATGGAAGTCTTGAGGAACATCTTTATCCGAGACATGGATTGAAACACGGGCTGGATCTCATTCAGATGGTGAGAATTTGCAGCGACGTAGCAGAAGGAATGGCCTATCTGCATCACTATGCTCCTGTCAAAGTGGTGCATTGTGATCTCAAACCAAGCAATATTCTTCTCGACGATGATATGACTGCTTTGGTCACTGATTTTGGTATTGCAAGACTGGTAAAAGGTGCCGATGAGAAAGGTTTTGTCGATGATTCAGCATCCTATGATTCTACAGATGGTTTGCTATGTGGCTCAGTTGGTTACATTGCCCCTGGTAAGTAAAATGAATGACAATTTTCTCATATCTTGTCTGAAATTTAAATGACAATTGCCATCAGTTTTGGAAATTCTGCACTGCTACATCATAGCATCAACAGTAGAACATAGATTCTAAGTACATGATCATGAGTAGTGTAAACTTCATCAGCCAAATTATGCATCATTTCAAGATTTTATTAAATAACATCTGTTTCTTGCAATGCCTTGATTCTTGGCTGCTTGCTCTTTTTGGCTTACCAATGGCAGAATATGGAATGGGAAAGCATGCTTCAACGCAAGGCGACGTTTATAGCTTTGGGGTTCTTTTATTAGAGATGGTAACAGGTAAACGGCCCACAGACGTACTTTTCCAAGAAGGCTCGAGCTTGCACGAATGTGTTAAGAGTCGATATCCCAACAAGCTTGAGCCAATTGTTGAAGAAGCCATGGTGAGATATGCACCAAGTGCCCTGGTTTCTTTCGACAGGAAGACATGGGCCGATGTTATCTTAGAACTGATAGAACTCGGCCTAATCTGCACGCAGTACAATCCATCTGCCAGGCCGACTATGCTCGATGTAGCTAATGAAATCAGCCTTCTGAAGCAGTATCTTTGTAGCCCCTCAACCTTATTCATCGAACAGTCTTCATGAAATTAAGCTATTCTTTCTCAACATTTTTGTGAGCAGCAAAAACTTTCTGACAGATGATCATGGCTTTCAGCTATCTTTCTTGACATCTTTGTCATCAGATTGTTGAGAAACTCATTACATTTTATGAAACGTGTCCGCAAAAATCAAGAAAACACACGCGCACGCACAAGATACACAATTCTGTGTGGTTCGGAAAGGCTTCTAAGTACATGATCGTCCAACTTCGTCATCAAATTCAATCATTCACTTAAAATAAAAAACAGGGTTTAGTGTAACTTGCCTCCATGTGATATTGCAAATGAGCAAATTATCCACTATGAAAAACAAATAGCAATTTTTCTCCAGGTAAAATTACAGCTACCTCCTCTGAGGTTTGACATAATTACAAATTCTCTCAAATTATTTGAAAAGTTACAAATGCCCCCCTTGAGGTTTGTAACTGTCTAACAAATAACCAATTTCTATCCATTTTTATGAGTGAACTGACCAAAATATACTTATGCACTGAATTATTTTTTTATTTAATTCTTAAATTTTTTTGGACTACAATGCACAGGGAGAGATTTCTTAAGATTTTTACACAGAGGAGCAATAATGCAATTTGCTCGGCTGACTTTTCTACAATTTTAATAAAAAATTCAAGGGCAAAATGGTCAATTTCAGGCTTTTGGTTAAAAATTACAAATACTTCCTGAGGTTTGTAATTTTTCAAACAACGAGGGAGTATTTGGAATTACGCCAAACCTCAGGGGAGGTGGTTGTAATTTACCCTTTTCTTCCCTGTATTATTAAAAATGGAGCAATTTACCTCCATGTAGGAAGATAAATTGCTCTATTTTAAAAAACACGGGAGTTAAATTGATTCATTTTAAAAAATATAGGATGATAAATTGTTATTTTATTTTTCATAGAGGTTAATTTGCACAATATCATAAGGGGTAGCTTGCATTTTTTTCCAAAAAAATGCTTAATAGCGACGACAATTTTGACGGAAGTCCTTTTATTAGAAAAAAAAAGTGCCGGAAATAATTTGCAACAAAAAAACCAATCCATTAGAAAATTTTCCAATGACACTGAGGGAGTGTTTGCGAGAGCTTCTGCTATTAAAGAAGTGATTTTCGTAGAAAAAGTTGAAAGTTGTAGCAGAATCAAAAGTGGGTAGTATTTGTAAAAAAAAGTGAAAAGCAGAGAAAAGCTAAACAGGTAGTGTTTGGGAGAAAAACACTTATAAAACACGTTTAATTGATTAAAGACCATTTTGTCCCCATGTATTAAACAGATGCTATTTTGCCTTAATATTTGCACATATCTCTTGATGATAATAATTATTTCTCCTCAAAAATAATAATTTTTATTTTAATTAGTATATCTCATATTTAATTTTTTACAAAATATATGATTATAATTTATATTATTAAAATATTCAATACTAATAGAAAAACTGGATGTTTAGTACAATAATGTTCATAATATGTAATATAATTGTTCATTCATGCACAATAAATAAACTTACAATATTGACAAAATAATTATTATTATTTAATTAATCCTAGCAATTTAATTTATATTTTTCTATGATTTAGGAATAATATCATATAATATAGAAAATAAAATATTATAATATTAACATATTAAACATGTGAAATTATAAATTTTGTTAGTGATAAATTATTCAAATTATTTAAAATTTATAACATCAACTTTAGATGAGCAATTTTTAAAATACATTAAAAGGATAAAATCGAATTGAAATTATTATAATGAGGGCAAAGTAATCTAAAAAAAAGTTGAATTTATTTATAAAAAAACCAAAGCAGCTAGAAGCACCCCCCAAGGTGCTTCCAGTTTTTGGCTTAAAAGTACTTTCTGTAGCAGTTCCAGAAGCAGAAGTTGGCATCCCAAACACCTCAAAAGTGTTTTTCAGCATCCAAAAGCTGAAAAGCGCTTTTCTGAAGCGCGCGGAAACACTCCTTGAAAGTCGCCAGAAAAGTTGTCCAACAGACGAATAACGAAATTAAAACTTTCTGACGAGTTTTATAGCAGTTTTAGTATTTAATTTGTGAAGTTTTTTCCCACCTCTTTATTTTTGTTTTTTGGCAAAGCAGACACACACACACCTCGGCGACGCGGAATTTTTTAAATTTAATTATTATTAATTTATATAATTATATTAAATTATTAGTGCATTTATTAAATGTAATTTATACTATTCGATGTAATGTTTAATAGGAAAATTTTATCAGTTTGACTATTTATAAATTAGCAATCGGTTAAATATCCCATTTTTTTTAGGAATATTATAGTGGGATAATTAAATTACTTGATTTGTTAGATTTAATTATTACTATAATTGATTTACTCAATTTCATTGGGACTATTAACCAAATGCTTAATTATATGTACTAGTGTTTAATTAAATTCTATAGTAGCGAGGAATTGATGGAATATTCATAAAACATTAAAAAATTATATTAAAGAAAATTAGAAAATTATATTTGAGAAATATTATGGTTATTAAAAAGAATATGAGATTTCTACAAAAAATTACTTTTGAGAATATTATAGAGAATGATAGTTATAAAAATATGAGGGATTTGATAAAATAAACTCTTATGAGTTAATAGATAAATTAGATATATATTTGGGAGGCTTAGAATGTCCATTAATTAGAAGGAAATGGACGGGAGGTTTGAATATCGATATAAAGAAATTATTAAAATAATTTGGCAAAAAATGTACGAAAATTATTTAATATTTTATTCAGAATTTACGATATTTTTTATATGTTGATTATACATATTATAACCTATCATAGGATACGAAGATAAAGTAGATGATTCATCAGCTCATTTTACTAATGTAATTGTTTTGGAATTTAAGGTAAGCATAGTTAATTGGATCTATATATATAAGTATATATGAATGTACTTGTTGTTGTAAAGCTGATTGGTATTTGTAAATGCTTATTTGGATTGGTTATTCTGTGAAGTTGTCGTTATGTGTTTAATTGCGATTATTCATGTATTATAAAGATTGACGGATGATTGTTTTATATTATATTCTATTGTTGCATGTAATTGATGAAGAAGTTAATTATGAGTATATCGTTAAATGGAGATAAAGAGATGACTTACCCAGTCAGCGAATATAGTCAATGATTTATGATGATGTGATTGATGACGATGTGATATGAAAAAATGAATATAAGCTAGGTACCATGACACGTAAGGTACGGGGGTATTCTGGGTAGCGGACAATATTATGTGTTGATAGCTACACACTGGGGTGGTGTGGGGATGTCATGTTAGGTGTGATTTACTGTGCTGATATTGCTACATACTTAGATAGTATGGGGATATCACATTCGACGGGTATCTGTGCTGTATATGATATAATATTGATTGAGATGATGATGGCCGGTAGAACCATTGACTGATTAACTCCAATTAGAGTAAGCAAGGCCTTAAGAGAATAAACTGTAATTTTGAGTATATTATGTTGTGTATCAATTTATGATTATTCGTATTGGTAATTTTGTGATTCCGTGATAATTGCATGACGAATAATTGTTGTAGTGTCGATTGCATGTAATTTCTCCAAGTGCGCATATGTATGTATACATATATATGAGCTAGTTAGCTATACTTATTGAGTAGGCAGTTCATTCCTTGTCACACATTTTTCCAGGAGATACATCACAATGACTAGCCAAATTGGGTAATAAGTCGATCATCAGTATTACTAGGTGGGTCAGCGGTGATATCTTAGATTGGGAGCTCTAGCTACATAATTAGATAACTCTTGTATTTTCATTAAATGTGTATTTTAAGTTTCGAAAATAACTGGAACCCTCACTCTTTTCCTTTTCTTATATTTATAAATGCTAAGATTGAAAATTGGTTACAACGTCTTGATGATGTATGTCCTACAATGGTGTCCACGTAATATATTAAGTAACATATGATTTATCTTATTGGGTTAAATGTGAATTTTCTATAAGATGGAATGTAATTACGAAGGGGATGCTACAAGAACCATCCATGAGTTCATCTTCCATGAATAACAATGGTCAACAACGACTAAAAATGAGCTCCGACTCATCTAGTGGGACGACAAGAACACCAACACTCCAAGACAGGGTAAAACCAACCTCCAATTAGTCACTGTGGCTTTGAGCTCCATTGTCGACGAGTTGAACATAAAAAGATTCATGTAAAAAAACCTCGTGCTTGCCCTAATTATGGGGTAAGTTGCTTTATATTTTTTTTTTCATGTTCTTCGTACGTGGATTATTGAGGAATTGAATTTTTTATTTTCTAAAAATGAAACAAAAGAAGGCTATTGTGGCGTTGTCTAATGTTAGATGATAGAACACGTGAGATCAAAGATGACCTTTCCTGAATTGCTGAGAAGAATTAACGATTTGAAAGATGAGGTGATGAATTACAAGAAAATGAAGAGAAGTTGCAACAAGAAAAAGAAGCAAAATAAAAGAAGGACGAAGAAATTGGATGGATGATTGCGACTTACGACAAAAGGCTGAAGTTGACGTTTATACTTTTATCAATTTTAATTTTCTTGATTGTCATATTGGTGATGAGAATGACGGAGCCAATGGTGATTGGGAGGGTTGCACGTCTTACTATTATTGAATAATTTGGAATTGTCTTTTTTATTGATTGTTGTCAAGTTTGTTGTATTATTATACTTAGTTTTACGGTTTAGAAGTGCACTAATGTATTTACAATTAGTCTCGACAATAGAGTCAAGAACAACAAGATTGCAACACGAGCCGAAATGGTTAAAAAGGGGGGAAAGAGGTCTATAGTTGTGCTATATTTTTGTAATAATAAAATGAGTCAATTTTTCCTCTAAATTTGTAGAAATGGTTGGGAAATAGATTCTCGATAAGCTGCAGTTGTTTTGCCCGTAACTCCAGCCACATGTGAGCAGTAAATGAGTTTCACTATTAGTTTCTAATGGATATTTAACTGAAATGACCGAATATGTTCAAAATTTGTAATATGGAGAGCCAAATGTATAATTCATGGAACATATGTGGGGGATAAAATCCATTTCAGTAAAAAACTTAAGGAACGCAAAATGTATTCTTACCCCTTAATTGCCAAGCCTTATTTTTCCCGGATTAAAATCCCAACACCCTATATAGTCACTAGAAAAACTATTTTTTTGGAACGGGTGTCGGATTTTGCAACGCATTAGGGACGGTTATGGCCCCGTCTTTGATGAGGGTGTTCTAAAAAATTTGGGATGGGTGAAACAACATCGGTCCCAAATGTGGGACAGATTTTGCGACACTTATTATGTCCTCCAAAAGTTGTCTAAGAATGGATATTACTCGATCTTATTTTGGCACGGGTTTGCAAAGAACTTTGTGACAAATTTTCAATACGAATAAAAATATTTTGGAATGGGTGTCGTAATGGGTACCCATTCCAAATATTGGGATGCACTTTTGCGACTGTATTTGGGACATCGTCTGGGATGCATTTTTGAACGAACTTTGCAACAACGTTTCAATTTTGGAAAGGGTTTTGAAGTTTTTATTATTTTATTTTGGGACGGGTGCCGTTGCAAAATTCGTTCCAAGATAAATTTTTTTAAAAAAATTAATTTAATTTTTTTACTATTTAAAATTTAAATTATTTCTAAAATTTAATTTATTTTTAATATATTGGTAATTTAAATAAATTTATTTTTAATTCTTTCAATTCATTTTAATTTAATTATAATTTTAATTATTTTTAATTCATATAAATTGAATATTAAATAAATTGAATGGCAAATAAATTAAAAGTACATAATTTAGCATATTAATTTAAAAAGTTGTACCAAGATTTAATAGTTGGTCCATTCGCAGTCTCGGTAAAGGTCATCTTGTTGCAATATAAATGAACAAGAACAAATAAGTTTTAGCTAATGTAATAAAGATACCGGTTGTTGTTCCAAAAAAGTATATGGATGGCAACTAGTCCTCTTACTGTATATGAGTAAGCAAAGATTAGCCATCGACCGACTTATAATATCATAGAAGAATATACTATAATACATGGGGCTTGGCATGTTACTCCCTTAAGTTAGGCCCATTTCCTGTTAGCACCAAATTGAAAGCATTCAACCTGACTTACACCACAGGGTCCTAACCTGCTTTGTCCCTCGGGATCAACAAAGGGCAGTACAAGAATATAAAATACAAATTAAAAAAACCCAATCTATATCAGCCTCCTGGTTGTGCTCCTTGTCATCATCGAGGTCGTCAGTTGGGGCCTCTTCATTGGATGAAGGCTCGTTCGTATTGGCCAGGGGGATCTTCAAGTGCGTCATCATGTGCATCATCATCCCCTCCATCTTTTGCATACGCTGCTTCAAGCCTTTGGTCTCTCGATCAGGGGCCGGTGTCGACAGTGGTAGTGGCGCTATCCTCTGTGATAGGCTGCCAATCGACATGTGGGCCTTTGAGCCCAGACCGAATATGCAGCCCTTGTTTGGACCATCTTGCCTAGGCCTACAATTGCTCCTCCGTCTGGGTCACGGAGGCTACTGAAGAAGTAGGATCCTGTTCATCAGCTAGAGACTGGCTCTGCTAGTTCTCCATCAGTTTCTGTAAGATCTCCTAAAATAAGAAAAAAATTAATTAGTAAAAATACGAACAATTAATTAAAATACTTTTTTTACATACTTACCGCCACTTGCTCTGTCCTCAGCCCGCTCCAATTGTCATCGGTCTTCTTGTAGCATTTGGAGAAGAGTTCCATTTGCTTTGGTGGCCTGCCGAGCTGCCACTCTTGTGCAATAATGAAAATTGTAAGCACTATAGTTTAATATTTAAACAACATTTATTAATTATGAATAATTTTAAAACTATTGCCAGCTTAATTTTGTGCATCGCCATGGACGATGCCCCCCGCAGTACACAGTGATCGAGGATGCCACGTTGGTTGTTGGCCAGCCATAAAATGGCTCATGGATGTCCTAGCTGCGTTGAATTTCCGCCACACCTATTTCCCAGCATATAATTTGAAGACCTTGAACATCGCGGCGTCCCTGCAGTCCCAGTAATACGTGCATTGAAATTGAGACATTATAAATTGTTAGTAGACATTGTTTTTTTGAGAGGATGTAATTAAAAAATAATAATAATTAATTACCTTAAACTGGTGCAACTAAAAGTTCTGGTGTTCTGGTGGGATATTACTGTAATCCCAAGGGCTACAAAGAGTGGCCTCACACCATAATCCCGAGGGCAAGGTGGAAATCAATTAATTAGTGTTCAAGAAAAACATGTAATAATTAATTACAAAACAATGTACTTTATTTACTTGCCTCGCATCGACAAGGTTGATGTATTGATGGACGACTGGTGGTGGTGGCGGTGGTGCAACGGAGGATGGGGTGGGGATGCGGCAATAGACCCGGGGGTGGGGGGGGGTGGTGGGCGGTCGAGGGCCCAGCGTGCGGTGTGTTGGACGTCGCGCATGGACCTATAAGTGAGCTATGATCCACCAACGGGCTCTGAGACGCCAGAGGGTGCTTAACGGCGGGAGGTGCGGAAACCACGTGGCCACGACTGCGGCCACGTCGCGGAGGAGCCATCTATAAATTGAAGGACAAAGAAAAAATTATTAGAAACTATATTGAAAAGTATATTATAAGTTGAAACTAAAATGCAAATTCTTATTACACGACAAAATATACATATAGACATGAGAGAATGGCAGAAATGGGGAAGAGGGAGTAACCATTAAAATTTCCTAATGGGCCAATATATCTATTTGTACTTGGGATGGATGCTACCTCTCCCAAATACCGTCCCAAAACTAAAAAAAAAAAAAAAATCCGAAAACCTGTCCGAAAAACTCATCACAATATTAATTTAAAATCTTTTTAAAAAATAAAAAGGATGTCATATTGTCTAGCCCGTTCCAAAAACCATTTCGAAAACACACAACTCGTCCCAAAACCCATCTCAAAATTAATTTACTATTATTGCATATTTTTTTAAAAAATTGTAAATAAATAAAATCCGATCTGGAAACGTAAATGGAAATAGGAAGTAATAAAGAACATATTGAACTACATATAAAAAAATATTGTCATGTTCATATGTTTACAATATCCCACAACTATATTTTCATAGTTGAAGTAATGTACTGATGTACCTGAATTCTCTATTGTGTAGTGAATCATACAATCAGATCATCCATTTTTAAATTAGATCGTTAAATATGATTAAACTGACAACATTTTATGTGCGTTGAAGTTTGGGACAAATTTGATTTCAGATTTAGAGATATCGTACCCGAAAAATAAGAGTAGCTATTTTGGCCAGTCCATCATTCAATCGGACCATATGATTTTAAATCAGACCTTTTGATATGATTAAACTGACAACATCTTATGTGCGTTGAAATTTGGGGCAAATTTGGTTTTCAAATTTAGCTATATCGTATCCGAAAATAAAGACTAGCTATCTTGGCCAGTCTATCAATCAATCGGACCATCCGACTTTAAATTAGACCGTTTTATATAATTAAACTGATATCATCTTATATGTGTGTTTGGGACAGATTCGATTTTCAGATGTAGGGATACCGTATCCAAAAATTAAGACTAGTGAACTTTGGGACGGGTTTCGGGACGGTTTTGTAAAAAGAATCCGTCCCAAATTTAAAATTTTCGCCAAAATTTCAAGTTTCCTGCAAAATAATTTGGATTTGGTGCCATTAACTTGTGACAGTTACATAAATTTGTGATGGAAAAAAAAGTTGTCGCAAAATTTGGTCAAATTTGAGATGGATTTCGAAACTATTTTGCAACGGAATCTTGTTTTCTTTTTTTTTTTTGGTCCCGCTGCAAATTCACCTCCCAAAATCCGTCTCTAATTGTGATGGATCTTGTTCATTGCAAAATAACCCAAATCAAATAAATGACAACTGTTGGGACAGTTTTTGCGATGAGTTGTGACGGATTTTCAGTTGCAGGGGTTTTTGGGATAGTCTGGTCATCTCAAATCTTGTCAACCCATTTTGAATACGATGGTAACATCACCTATTACAAATCCGTTTAAAACCCCTCCCAGATTGTGGTGGATTTTGTTCGTCCCAAAATCCCCTAAAAAATCCATTTTTTTTTGGTAGTGAGTTATAGGACCTATATTGCAATTAAGTCTTCCATTTGGTTTTTTGAGCTCTTATAACATATTGGCTTTTATTATTAACTAGGACATATGACGTGCGATTCATGTGCAGAGATATACATTTAGAGATAAATATATCATTTACAGTTAGTTATAAAAATTCTTAAGTTCATAATAATCTTTAGGATTAAAGGCATTTTTTGGTTCGGTAACTTAGGTATTTGGCATTTTTGTCCTTTAACATTCTAGGGTAGCATTTTGGTCCTGCATCTTTTTAATTCCTGCAATTTTAGTCCTTTTGTTCACAGGAGTTCACCTCCACCGGCGAGAAGGGTGAACTCCCGCAAGAACATGACTTAAATCGCGAAAATCAGAAAGATGCAGGACCAAATTGCTACCCTAGAAAGTTAAAGGACATAAATGTTGTTAGAAATGGGTCAATAGGAACAAAAGCCCCAAATTTAAAAGGTCACGTGAGAGGCATATGCATTTTTCCGGCGAGAAGGTTAAATGCCGGCGAAAAAAGGATTAAAATCATGAAAACTAAAAAGATACAGAACCAAAATGCTACCATAGAAAATTAAAGGACCAAAACGTCAAATAACCTAAGTTACTAAACTAAAACTACATTTAAGCCTAATCTTTATGTTTCTGTGATTGAAACATTAGTATATACAATTAGATTTCAAACAAATTGATAATAAGTATTTTAATTGATAGGAAACTATTTAATTCTTTTTTTGGTATTCACTTTCCAACTTTAATTGGTACTTTTAAATTGAAAAAGATTCCTTAGCATTGAAATTTTGCATTTCGTATTCACTAATCATTATATTTAATCATTTTGTATCAAAGTTAATGTGAAAATAAAAATAAAAATATTCAAGAATCAAATATTAAAATAAAATTATTTTTAATAAAAATGATCAATTTTTATTTGTAGGTTTTATTATACTTATTTTCCATTTTTAAAATTTGTTTTATTTTTTGTCATAGTATCTCTGTGTATGTTACAATTTTTCTTTTACTACTATATCTTCACTGCCATTTTTTTTTAATTTATTGACATTGAATGATTTTTAAATTAACTATTTATTAACTATTGTTCATAAAAATGTAATCTAATTGGACCATAGTATTAGTATTTGTATTGCAAGAACCCCATATATAAAGTATGCCAATTATATTTCATATCAACTTTTAAATATTGCCAAAGTATTGTTTACATATGCTTTCTTAACTTCTAAAATTTGAAATATTATTGTATAAAATATTATTTTTTCCTTTATATTGCAATTTTAATTTCATATATTTTAGTTTGCCTTCTTGATCTTATTCATGTGCATCTAATTGGTATACCCTATTTCTTATAAAATAATATATTATGTTACAAATTAATCTTGGATGTCATATATATTTGTTGTTTTAATATTTTTGTGCTATTAATATAAAAAAAAAATAGATGTACTCATGTAAAAGGAATAATGCGCATTCAAAATTATCTAATACTAATAAGGAATCAAATAGTCAGAGATTCACTAAATAATTGAATTTTTATAAGAAATTTTCATTTAATAATAGTGCTTATACGAATAAGTAATTGAATTTTTATAAGCAATTTCTATTTAAGAATTTTCATATATAAAGTTTTATTCTTAGTACTCATACTTTTTTATAAATTTATTCCTGAAAAAATATATTTCTCTTTGGCTTATTTATTTATTTATCATATTTTATTTCTCGTTTAGACATAATTAACTCATTTTCTATTTCTTATTGAAAGCTTGAGAGAATGAAAAATGGAGTTTGCGCAACCATGGTTTCTAAAAGAAGGAGAGAAAATTTCTTGTATTCATCGATTCTTCTTTCACAAAGATACAGAGCTGTATTTATAGACGTATTAACACTTCTAATTACTGCTTAACCACCTAACCGCTAATTAACAACCTAACAGCTGCTTAGCTCAACAAACTAACTGGTAAAACGCATTCTCACTTAAAGAGTTGCTAGTGTGCTTTAAATACATATGAGTGTGCATTATGAAAAGAAACGTGTTCAGACTTCCTAAAGCTGAAAGTGCTGATGATACAAATGCGTCTTCTCCATTTTAGCCAATTCGTTCACTCCCCCCTCAAGGTGGATTTGGTGGCAAGTCCACCAAGCCCAACTTGGCAACTATTTGTATGAACTGAGGTCCTGGTAATATCTTGGTGAATACATCTGCCAACTGGTCTTTGGAAGATACATGTTGAGGCTCTATGAATCCTGCCTTGTAGTGATCCCTCACCAAATGGCAATCGATCTCAAGATGTTTGGTCCGTTCGTGGAATACTGGATTGGCAACAATGTGGAGTGCCGCCTGGTTGTCGCAACGTAGTGGAATCGAAGTTGGGACAGGTACGTGCAAATCTTGAAGTAAATTTGATACCCAAACTATCTCGAACGCAGTGGAACCCAAGCTGCGGTATTCTGCCTCCACAGTGGACCTGGAAACAGTGTTCTGCTTCTTGGTTTTTCAAGAGATTAATGCTGATCCGAGGAATAGGCAGTAGCCAGTCAAGGACCTTTGTGTATCTATGCATGATGCCCAATCTGCATCACAGTATGCTACTAATTCATTTGGTCCATTGGCAGGAAAGAACAACCATTTACTTGTTGTAAGTATCGTAGTAAATGAAGGACTGCATCCCAATGTTGTTGGCAAGGTGTCTGATAAACTGGCTTAGTTGTTGAGCCGCATGGCATACGTCGGGTCTTGCAAAACCTAAATACCAAATTTTCCCAATTAGTCGCCTGTATGAATCTGGTTGTGAAAGGGCGTTACCTGCTTCTGAGGTGAATTTAATTCCAGTTGGTAGTGGTGTAGTTGCGGCCCTGGCTTGTGTTACTCCAGTGTCGGCTAGTAGGTCTTTGATGTATTTGGTTTGGGTGACCGCCATACCTTGTTGACTTCTAGCTATTTCAAGTCCTAGGAAGTACTTAGCCACTCCTAGGTCCTTGATTGAAAAGTGGTTGTCCAGGTACGACTTAGTGCCTTGGATGGCAGTCTCGGATGGGCCTGCAATTAGGATGTCATCCACATATACGAGTAAAACAAGTAAACTTGTAGGTGTGTCCTATGTAAAGAGATAATAGTCATAGCTGGACTGTTTGAACCCGAATGCAGCAATTTTGGTGGTGAACTCGGCATTCCATTGTCGAGACGCCTATTTCAAACCATAAATGGATCGTTTAAGTTTACAGACATGACCATCTGGGACTTGATACCCTTCTGGTGGAATCATGTAGAGTTCTTCATCTAGGTAGCCGTGTAAGAATGCGTTATTGAAATCGATATGGTGTAGATGCCAATTCTGAGCTGCTGCCACTGCTAGAACAAGTCTGATTGTTACCGCTTTGGCAATCGGAGAAAAAAACTGTCTACATAGTCGACACCTTCAACTTGATTGTAGCCTTTGGCCACCAATCGTGCTTTGTGATTGTTTACTGTCCCATCAGCATTAAACTTGAGCTTGTAAATCCATTTGCTCCCAATTGCATGTTTGTCATGGGCAAGGGGGTGATCTCCCAATTTTGTTGTTCTCCAATGTTGCGATTTCATGCTGCATTGCTTTCCTCCAATCCTCATGTTTGCAAGCTTGTGTGTAATTCGTAGGTTCCTGCATATTGGCCAAACAAGACACAAAACAAGCATGTGCAGTAGTATATGATGGAATAAGAGTATTGTTAGGATTAGTAGCTGCATAGGTGCAATCAAAGTCTTACATCCAAGATGGTCTGGCAGATTGCCTTGTGGATCTCCTAAGCTGTAAAACAAGTTCTATCTTAGTGCCAACTGACTGGTTTATTTCTGGTAATGAATCAGTGTTACTCTCTAATCTGTCACTAGGTTCCTCATCCTCAAAATTAGTTGCTAGTGGGCATGTCACCGGATCAAGATGTCTACCCACATAAGGAAAAACATTCTCGTGAAAGACAACATCTCGTGAGATAATTAGGGTTTTAGACTTAAGATCAAACACCTTATAACCCTTTTGACCTGGTGCATATCCAACCAGTATCCCTTTTGTGGCCTTAGCATCAAATTTTCCTTTGTTGGGTCGTGTATTAGTTGCAAAACACAGGGTTCCAAAGATTGTCATATGTTCATAGTAGGTTCCTTATTATGCAGTACTGAATATGGAGATTTCCAATTTAATGTTTGAGTGGGTAATCTATTTACAATGTAAGTGGCTGTGACTAAGGCTTCGGACCAAAACATACTAGGGACGTTAGATTGGAAAATCAAGGCCCTTGCTATTTCCAAGATATGTTTATGTTTTCTTTCAACTATTTCGTTCTGTTGTGGTGTGTATACATGTGCCTTTTGATGTAGTATACCTTCTTTATGCATAAAATCTTGACAATCATGGCTGATAAATTCAGTGCCATTGTCACTTCTAAAAGCCTTGATCCTTTTGTTAAATTGTGTAAGGACCATCTTATGGAATCGTTTTTAAGATAGGAAGTGCTTGCCCTTTATTTTTCATAAGAAATGTCCAAGTACTCCTACTACAATCATCTACCAAAGTAAGCATGTACGTGCATTGAGATAAGGAGTGCTGATTGTAAGGCCCCCATATGTTTATGTGGACAAGATCAAACACATCATCAACTTTATTTTGACTAACAGGAAAACTCAATCTATGTTGTTTTGCCAACGGACAGACTTCACACATGTCTAAGGTTATTTTATTTCCTTTCAGAAAATGCAAATGATTCAATACAAGTGTAGAGGTGTGTCCCAGCCTCTTGTGCCAAAAATTAACATTGTCTGTATTAACAGTAAGTCCTATCTCATTAGAGAGCTGTTCATAGTGACTAATAGTATGCGGTTTGAAAGAATCAACATCAAGAATGTATAGTTTCCCCATCACCCTTCCTACAGCCATAATCTTGTTATCACAGTGTGAAGGGAAGAACCTGAAGCATATGTTGGCATTATCACATAATTTGTTTACTGATAACAGATTGAATTTTAGTGTGGAAACATGCAATACATCATCAAGTTTCAGGTCATTTTGCAATGCAACTGTTCCAATAGTTTCTACCCTTTGTTTTGAGCCATCAACTAAGTGCACATACATAGCAGAATGTCTTCTAGCAGAACGTTTAAACATACCAATGTCATTACACATATGTGAGGTTGCCCCACTATCAATTATCCATGCTTTTGAACATTCAGTAACAGAATAAGACAGATATTTACCTGCATAGCTGTCAAACTCTTCAAAACTGTCATCTGAATGTTCTTCCTCATTCTTTTCCAGCAGCCTTCTCAGTCTTGTTCTGAGGTATTCTGAGATTGCTTCTTCATCCATGGCATTCTCAACAGATTCTGCATCTGTAGTCAGGCTTGCAGTCGAGCTTAAAATTCTACTTGTGCTGGATGATCCTTTCTTACGTTATTCAATCAGCCCCTTGTACAAGTCAGGGTAGCCTTAAATTTCAAAGCACTGCTCCTTTGTGTGTCCATTCTTTTTGCAGTGTAAACAATACAACGCCCTATTTCGCAGTCCTTTTTTTCCATTGTTCCTTACCATTAGTTTTCTGGAAGCCTTTAGCTTGCATTGCCATATTTTGGGAGGAAGCTGCATATTGGGAGCTCACCTCCCTATGCCTTTCAACTCTTAATACTATGGCGTATGCTTTAGAAACACTCGGTAGAGGCTCCATCATTAAAATCTGGTTCCGAATGTTGTCAAAAGAGTCATCAAGTCCCATTAGAAATTGCGTGAGACGATCTTGTTGATACAAATATGCTATTTCTTTGGAAGCTCCCCCGCTACTAGACGGAATCGCCACCAAACAATTTAGTTCATCCCATAGGGTTTTCAAATTTATCAAAATATGCGGACACTATGAGATCCCCTTGTGTTGCAAATGCAATTTCCCTCTGCAACTGATAGACCATGGGCCACTACTAACCCCATACCTTGTTTCCAATTCCACCCATAAATCCCTGGTTGTCTCAATATACAAGAAGGATTCCACGATGTCCTTAGACATCGAATTGAGCAGCCAAGAAATCACCATATTGTCAGCTCTTTCCCATTGTTCGAAGTTGTCCGCTGATTCATCAGGTTTCTGATTTTTTCCAGTAATGAAGCGCAGCTTCATTTTCGCCTTCAGGGCAATCTTAATTGCACGGCTCCATGCAAGAAAATTGTTTCCATTGAGAAGATTCGTAACCAAGATTGTACCTGGAGTATCACTTGTCTGAACTTTTAAGATATCTAGATCCACCTCCACTTTCTTGCCCTTATCTTCACGCTTGGGAGGGCTTGCCATTGTTAGGGTTTTCCTATCGATTCTGAGCTATTTCTATGGTTAATTTGAGGAAGCGAAAGTACCAGAGACCATCAGTTGATGGCTCTGATACCATGAAAGCTTGAGAGAATGAAAAATGGAGTTTGCGCGGCCATGGTTTCTAAAAGAAGGAGAGAAAATTTCTTTTATTCATCGATTCTTCTTTCACAAAGATATAGAGCTGTATTTATAGACGTATTAACACTTCTAACTACTGCTTAACCACCTAACCGCTAATTAACAACCTAACAACTGCTTAGCTCAACAAACTAACTGGTAAAACACATTCTCACTTAAAGAGTTGCTAGTGCGCTTTAAATACATATGAGTGTGCATTATGAAAAGAAACGTGTTCGGACTTCCTAAAGCTAAAAGTGCTGATGATACAAATGCGTCTTCTCTATTTTAGCCAATTTGCTCACTTATTTTATTGTACTAAGTTGATCGGAGAAAAATTGTTAATTTACTTAATATGAAAATATAATTATACAATTGGAATTTAATCTATAATTAATCTGTTAGTATACAATTCTTTTAAAAATCTTACTTTTAATTGTTATCATTTTAATAATGTTTATTTACCATTTGACTTTTCTTATTTTCGTAATATAAATAATACGTCATATATATTTATTTATTTGTTTTTTATGCATATCTTTTTGTTTCTGAATGTTTTTTAAAGTGATTAATAGGGGAAAAGAATTTAGTCCATTAACTTCGCTCGAATTCACTTTTAGTACACTAACTATGTCAATTTTCATTTTTCTACACTATATTGTAATTTTATTTCAATTAAGTTCAATTGAGGGTTTATTGTAAATTGACCGGAATATGATGATGTGGCCAGGTGTTGCTTATGTATCCGGCAAAATTAACCATATCAGCACGTGATGTAGTTAAAATTATAAGTGGCAGATGATGTGGCTAAATCTTACTTCCAACATGATTAATTGTATATAAGTAATATAATAAAGATTAAAAAAAGAATCCCTACCCACCCAACCCCCTCCCCTCCGTCCACCTGCGCCGCCCTCCATCTCCCATAGGAGGGGGGCGGCGTCGCCCCCTAGCACCATTGGACGACTCACCGTCGCCTAGTGCACCTAGGGGCGACGTGCGGTCGGCCCCTCTATTGGGTGCCGCGGGGGGGGGGGGGGGAGGGGGGGAGATGGGGGTGGTGGTGAGGGGATTGGGTAGGTTAGGGAATATAATTTTTTTTTAAAATTTGTATTATATCTTAATTTTATTTTAATTTATATATTATAAAATTTTATAGGCATAAATAAAATTTATAAAATATGGATTATTATATATATTTATATTATTTATTTTTTATAAAATAAATTTTATGTATTTTTAATTTTATAATTAAATAAAATAATTATTTAAAACAAAATAAAATTATTTATAGTTATATATAACTTTATGTATTCTTTTATCTATATAATCTGTAATTATTTATAAAATAATAATATTATGTATTTATTATAAAATAATAATATAATGTATTTATTATAAAATAATAATCAATTTTTATACTCTATAAGTATTTATAAAATAATTATTTATAGTTATCTATAATTTTAATTTATTTATTTTTTATTGTGTCGATAATATATTTAAATATTTTTTTTGGAAGTTGGTATATTAAGTTATATATTTTATTTTAATTTATTAATACCTTTTAAAGTGTTTAAGATTATTTATTACATGCATGCAGGGATGACGTGTCACGAAAGGTTATAAATAAAAAAAAATAATTCTATGCTTTTTTCATAAAATAGATTTTATGTATTCTTTTATCTATAATTTCATAAATAATAAATATTTTTTATTTATAATTTTAAAAATAATTTTATGTATTTTTTATAAAATAATAATTAATTTTTATAATATATAAATATTTATTGCCACATGGGATAAAAAATAATCCACTTCAAGTGCCAGGTCATTTTTATTGCCATATGGAATAAAAAAAATATCCATTTCAAGTGCCAAGTCATATTTAATGCACATGGGATAAAAAAATCACAAATATTGCCAAGTCAAGTGCCACATCATATGTTTGTGCCACATGGGATAAAAATTCCCCAAAATTTTCAGCATGTGAGGTGCACATGCTCTTTATCGGCCGAAAAAGCATATTCCGACGACCGGTGTACTTAATTGCAGCAATTGTGCAAGATAATGTAGAAAATTGAAACTTGACATAGTTAGTGTACTAAAATTGAATTCGAGCCAAGTTAATAGACTAATTTTTTTTTTCCCGTGATTAATATACCAATTGTTAGTTATATTTAAGAAAAACATAATTCAAGTTGAATAACACTTTAGTACCAAAATGATTATATTTTACATCTATAGGTCCAATAGTTATGTTAATTATATTTCAATAGCAACTACTATATTTAAATTTTAAATTTAGTTATTTATTATAATGTTGTCTACACTATTCTTCTATCTCTGCCCATTTCAATCGTTTTTATTGTTATTTTACTTTCATGATATTGTGAAGAGATAAACAAAACTAATATATACTTTCATCTTAAAAAAAGTACTTATTAAATTATGCTCATCTTTTAGTTCTATTCAAAATAAAATAAAAATTTAATTCATTTTGAATTCCATCTTGATAATTAAATTTATTATATATTTATCTAATCCGATCGATTGCGTGAAAGCTACTCTGGAGACTGGGCACTAATACGAGTTACCTGCTCAGGTAATGAAGATAAGTGCTTCCCACATGAATTACCGCGAGGGTCAGCTACCCAACTATCTTTTAGAAATAAATACCGTTACTGTATAAGTGGGTCTGATTGTGAAAGACCTCATAAGTTCGAATTAACACTACAAAAAAATGGGGGAATTGGTATGGATTGGGACGATAGTTCTAAATTCTGGTCCAAATTGAAATTGACCGTTCCTCGTACTGCGCCAATCAATGGGTTCCCAATTGTAGTCCTACAACCATTCCAAAAAGGGGACGAAAATATTTTGGCATTCCATTTGAAACACATATGTGGCACTTGGAATAGTTGTGTGACCTAAAAACACTACCATTCCTACCCTTGTTCCAAAGACCGTTACGAATTGGAACATTTGGCTGACCGTTCCAAAATGTAGTGCTAAATGAGACTGTTTTACACCTAATGTAAACATTGTAATGTAATGACTGTTCCTAATTGTGGGACTTATGAAAACTAAATTAGAGTTGCAAGGACTGTCCTAAAATTTGTACTATCAGGAACAGTCCGTGTACATAACAGATTATGTATTCCGAGTATCATTCCAAATATACTTCAACAACTATATTTTAACGGGTATCTTAGTGTTCGTGTTTTCGCTCTTGAGCCCGTTCCTAATGCTAAAGCAACGGCTATATTTTAACTTCTAGTTTTGGTGTTCCAAATAATATTGCAATGCTCATTCCAATATTTTTGTGATATATGTCCAATTCATTTTTTTTTTCTTCTTACTCTCTGTCCAATTCATTTCTTCTACCTCCCTTTCTTGCATTTTTATACGTAAAATAAAAAATATCAATAATCTTCGCTAAATTTGTATTGATCTTTGAAGGTGTTTTGTTCAGGTAACAAGTTGAAACCCTTTAATGGTTGTATATATAAATTGGTTCTGCTTATTTAATTACTTTTGTGAATTGCTTGTGTATATGATCGAGACCTGTTGGTGTGATGCCGGAGTTTGAGGATGGTGTTACTGCATTTCTAAAATGGGCCAAGTCTTAGTGTGCATATATGGAAGGGAGAAGATTAAGTGTCTGTGCTGAAGTGCAAAAACAAAAGGTTCAAAACACTAGACGAGGTAAATTTCGACTTGTATATGAAAGGGTTTATGTTAGAGTATTATAATTAGAATTTTCATGGTGAGGATAGAGTGCAGGAATACTTTGATGCATTGACCGTGCCCTCTATTCAGCAGCAGCAAACGCCAGCCGTTCAGGAGGAGGGTAGTTCGCATTGGGGTGATGCGGCCCATATGGATTAGGCGCAGAGGTTGGTTTTCGATGCCGCTGGGCCGTCTTTCGGGGCTTCTTATAACCAGGAGGGTGTGCCTGATGATGATACTAGGTATTGTCCTTCTGATGTCGGGCCTAGTTCATATTACGGTGAGGGGCCCTATACACCCTCGTTATCACATCGTTGATGCCAAATTTCAAAAAAAGCTCTATCAAAAGAATGAACTATTCATACTAACGCAACAAGCAGTACAAGTCTACTATGCGGATTACCCGAGCATGAAGAGAGACAAAGTCGACTGAAAAGCGTTTTGCAAAATCAAAGCTCGAAGAGTAATTGATTACTCGCGATGGATCGGGTCGCATATCAGATAGATGAAGTCATACCTACTCCAGATGTTGGAACAGATAATCCAACGTACGAACTTCATGATCCAGCTGGTATACAGTTGTCGTTGATCTACCCATGTCACAACATGGAGCAGGTACATCCCGCTCGCCAAATGGTGAATCCGATGATCAAGATGATGAAGATAGCTTTGACGAGGCTGAAACTGAGGAAGAGATTTATTAAGCATGTAGTGCTTAATTATCTTTTAAATGCATAACGAAAATACCTTAGTTTATACACTGTATTAATTATAATTTTTTTATGAAATAATATAACTTTGAAACGGTGTTTTTTTTTTTTCAATAGGACCATTCCTAAATAGTAGCAACACAATTTATGTTTGGCGCGTTTTGGTTAAGAGAATAAAATTTAAAAATTAGAACGGTCAATATATATGACGACCGTTCCTATCACAGTTACAAGTTTTCAATTAGGCGCCCAATGAGAAAATAGGTTGGAAATTTGAAACTAGGAAAGGTCCAAATATTTCAATGACTATTTCTATCACAGTTACAAGTTTTCAATGAGGCGCCCAATGAAAAAATAGGTGGAAAATTTGAAAGTAGGAATGGTCCAAATATTTCAATAACCGTTTCAATTGTGGGTCCAAATTTTTGATTTGCCGCCTTCTGAAAAATTGGTGGGAAAATTAAATTTTGGAGCGGTTACTTTATGTTCAACCGTTCTATTCATCGCATTTGAAAGACCATTCCTATATGTAATCATGAACCGCTCCTAAGATATTATTATAACTTACCGTTCCTAAGTTAATAGACAACCGTTCCAAATTGTGTTCCTGTAATGTATATTTTACCTAATTGTGAGGATATCTCAACATCCGTAAGCCGAATTGACACCAAACTTAACACATACAAGATTATGAACAAGATTTAATATTTAATTGTCTGATTTTCAATCCTATGGCCAGATTGAAGTATGCAATGGTTCTTATGATGACGAATTTTAACCGGAAATGATATCGATATCCGCACACCCAAAATTTTCAAAACTACATATAATATATTCTTTTGTGTGCTAAATCATATCTAACGATCTGATTAGGCGATGCAGTATAACAATATAGGATGCTAGTTACATCTGTGAAACACTAACAAATTTAAATATACCAATATACTTCATATTGTGAACATATACCAATCTCATGGAATATATTTTATGTTTCCATTTGTCTTAATCAACACATTGTATACTTTTCTTTGTTCTTTAATGTGCCGGAACGGATTTTTTTTTTATTTCTTAGAAAATGAATTAAATTTTTCATCATATTAGGAACGAGTTGATCCACAATAGGAACGGTTACAACATAAAAATCCTTTTACAACGTCGTTTTGTCAATTTTGGAACAGTCATTGGTCCAACTTTACAAATAAATGACTGTTCCTACTTATTTTAATATAAATCAAATAGAGTAAAATGTCGTCGTTTTAAGGACAAACGATGTCATTTTTTTTAATATTGGACCTGTCATTGGAACAATCATCTTAATTTCTAACCATTCAAAAATATTTATATATAAATCTGCTCCTTAGCAGTTTTTTTTTTATCTCCCCTCACGCATCTCTCTCTCTCTCTCTCTCTCTCTCTCTCTCTCTCTCTCTCTCTCTCTCTCTCTCTCTCTCTCTCTCTCTCTTTGTCTCTCTCCCCCCTCCACCGATTCCATCCGCCACCGCCCGCATCTGGACGGCACCGCCCCGCGCTCTCACCACCGTACCCTTTCAATCGCCACCGTCCCGCACTCTCGACACCGTCCTCTTTCAATCGCCACCGTCCCCGTGCTCTTGCCTCCGCCCTCACCACCGCCTCTGCTAGCAAGTAGGGTTTCGGAAAACCCTTTCTTTATTTTTCTATTTTGGGAATTTTCTAAAATTGCATGTCCATTTTCTGTAATTTTTGACTCGTTTCTGGGCATTTTTTCATAATAGTATGTAATTTTTGACTCGTTTCTGGGCATTTTTCTGTAATTGGATGCAATTTTTGTGCATTTTTTGTAATTGTAGAGACTTAGATGTAATTTGTGGAATTGTATACAATTGGTTGTAATTTCTGTAATTTTTATAACATTGTTGTTGATACTGTTGCTGAAAATTGTATGTAATTTTGCTGGAATCTTTGTGAATATTCTGATATTTTTGTGAATTTTATGGAATTGGTATCCATTTAATGGAATTTCTGTAATTTTCTCTTATGTTTGTGAATTTTCTACAATCTGTGTGCATTTTCTATAATTTCTGTGAATTTTTATGTTAAATTCAAAAATTGATGTCAATAAATAGAAAAATATAGGATATTTATAATAATTATAAATTTAAGATAATTATTAGAAAATTCTGAAAATATTTTTCGATAAAATTCTTTTTTTTTAACAAAATTTTCAGTTATTTTTAAAAATATTTTCACAATTTTTAAAATATTTTTTATTATTTTAAAAATTATTTTCTATTATTTTTAAAAAATTCTGTTACAATATTACTGTAAATTTTGTTTTGTTTTTTCTGTTATTAAGAAAAAAACATTATGTTTTTATTTACAATTTTTTTATTTATTTTTTGTTATTTTAAAAAAAATCCTGCTATTTTTTATTTTTTTTAATTATCTTTAAAATTATTTTCTATTATTTTTTTAAAAAAAATATGTTATTTTTTAAAAAAGTCCTGTTATTTTTTAGAAAATTCTGTTGTGTACTTATCATTATAAAACTTATCATAATTGCAATAATCATGAAATGTTGGGACTTAGTAATCATTTTAGGATTTAGTATACATTTTAGGATTATAATGTATTAGATTGTCGGAAATTTTCTAATAAACTTAAAATGTATTAGATTAATTTTGGAAGTTAGTATACATTGTATGGAAAATAATCTAGCAATTACGGACTTAATATACAATTTTGGGATTTAGTATACAATTTACGAAAAAAAAATTTAGATTTAGTATACATATTAGAAAATTTTTTGAGGATAAGATTAATTACATAATTATTAAAAAATTTAGATAATTATTAGAAAAAATTGTTAATTACATATTTTGTAAAATTCATAAAACTAATATTTTGAAAAAAATTGTGGATCATGTCTAGTAGGGATTTGCCTCCTCGAGGAGGTGGACGTACTCATGGCCATGGCCATGGCAGCGCTCGTGCCCTGTCGGTTCCTCAACCGACGGGTGCTGCTTCCCAAGTTGAGGAAGCAACCTTTCGACCAACCCCACCACCACCATCGGCTGAGCAGTCAGCTGCCGCATCGGTGACGGATCTGGAGGTAGATCTGTCTACTCCTGTACCGACCGTAGAGGAGGCCGGACCATCTACTCCCGCATCGGCGGCAGATCCAACCCGTCCATGGGTTGCACCACGCCCACTTGCACCACCAGTCCCCCCCACTATCCGCGCGCTGGTATATCACCCTCGCCGATGCCAGGTATAATTTTTTTAAGAATATTTTCGTTATTCATTTGGATTTTTTTTTGTAAACACTAATTAATATGTAATTTCAGGGCTGAGCGCAAGATACCCGAGTGCATGTACACGGTAGTGCGAGGACATTATCCCTACCTTGGGGATGTTTACGCCAGGTGCCACCAGAGCACCAATACTTCTGTTTCGAGAGTTTGAAGGTAATTTTATTTTAATTTCTGTTTAATGGTATAAATTGAATTTTTTGTAATATATTTTAACAATTTCTTTCGCATATTCCACATGTTTGCGGGGAAGTTCATTCGCAAGCGCTTCACTCTCGCCAGACAGTCTCAGGTGAAGTCGTTGTGGCTGGCGAACGAGGTATGGCGGCAGCTCTAGCTGTACTGGGACAACAAGGAGTTCAAGGCCAAGACCGCCAAGAACAAGGCCAACCGGTTGGCCAACCCCACGACATCCTCTCCTGTCTACCGCAGGGGTTCTTCCTCAGTCGGCATGCACAAGAGGGAGATGGTAAGTAATTTATTTTTTTTAGAGCATTCATCAATATTAAATAAAAACTTGACTAATTATTACTTTCTTGTAAAGGAGGCACAACTCGGTTGGCCAGTCAACCAGATGGAGTTATTCTCCAGCTGCTACAAGAAGAAGGCCGACGGCGGCTGGAGCAGGCCAAGGGCAGTGGAGGTGGCATTAAGTACTTAATTATACTTTAATTTTTGGCTGTAATGATAATAATTTGCTTTGTTTTGCAGGAGACGTTCCAGAAGCTGCTGGAGGATCACCAACCTCAGGCCACAGCTGATCCTCGGGGTATTTCGGCCGAATCGGAGGGCTCGATGGCTATGAACGAACAAGATCTGTGGCTAGCAGCAACCGGGGTAAGAACAATGGTCAGATATTCGGTCTTGGTTTTGAGGCCCACGGTCTTAGCTAGACCTATACATCGCCATCGCCACCACCGCCACCACCAGCGTCACCGTCGGACATGGAGGATCGGATGGTCCGACTCGAGACAATGATGGTCGAGATGATGGCTATGATGAAGTCCATGCAGACCAATAACTTCGCTGTCGGCCCGTCACAGCCTCCGACAGACCCCCATGCTCCAAACGCTGCCGACATAGACTATGACGAGGGGGATGAGGTGTAGATTTAGGATTGTTTTAAATATTTATAATAAATTAGATAATATTTTTGTTGAAATATTTTTGTTTTGTAATTATGCATATTTTCGTATTGCACAACATCATTTATGTGTTTCATTATTTAACCAAATTAAAAAAATAATTAATATTTTATTTTATTTATATAAATAATAATTATTATATAACTAAAATTTTTTTAATTAATAAATAATTTATGGAACAGTCTTTTGCTCCGTCACGGAATGCTAAAAATATCGAGCTCACCGTTCCAAACATCGATTGGACAAATATGACCATCGTTCCTAAAACCGCACAAACAGACCAATCCAAATAAGGGACTAACCGTTCCTAATTTTAGCCCAAAGTTAATGACTATATATCATCGTTGGTGTTCCAGATACAGATCCATATACCGTGCTAACTGTATATTCTAAATAAAGATCAGAACCGTTCCTACGTTCAGTACAAAGTCAAGTTCAAGTAGAGTTCCACATACCGTTCCAAAATCTATCACACAGATTAATAATAAACCATTCCAATGTGTATTCCAAAATCAGTGGGAAAATGCATCTCCCATATATTAAGTTTGATGCAAATATAGTTGAAATGACCGTTCCAAATTATGTCAATAACATAACATATGACCGTTCCAAATATTAACTGAGTGTTCCAAATACACAAATTATATATTCACAGAGACAAAGCTAATTAGGAACGGGTTTTAGCTTGTGCATCAAAAATAGTTCCAAATTAGGAACAGTCCCGTTGTAACCGTTCCTAAATATTAGGAGCGCCGTGTGTTAGGATTGATGGGGTACCGTTCCATTCCCGTTCAAATGTCGGTTTAGGTTCATCTAGTGAGTTTTTGCCTGTTCCAAATAAAAAAAAAATCGTGTCTACGCCCGTTTCAATTTCTACATTTTTTTTGTACTGTAAAAATGTAAGGAAATAACTACGACGTAAAAGAATCGAATCTTTTTATGAATATCCGATCTATAAATATATTACAGAGTTCTATGAAAACTTCAATCTATATTTATGATGATTGAAAAACTTTATTTCTGAAGAATATAATTAAAACAATTGAAATTCTGC
This sequence comes from Sesamum alatum, assembly GCA_034509735.1. Lineage (NCBI taxonomy): Eukaryota > Viridiplantae > Streptophyta > Magnoliopsida > Lamiales > Pedaliaceae > Sesamum > Sesamum alatum. The sequence goes on from JACGWO010000011.1 coordinate 12,198,206, forward strand.
AACTAACATGTGTTATATATTAGTCGTGTATTATTTATTTAAAATTTTAATGTGCCATAGTAAATAAAAATATGTTAATTACCCTCCAACAGCAGCCCCACGTGAGTCACACGTGACTCACTTTCGTCAATTTTGACAGAAAGTTAATGGCAGGGATGGAAAGCGTTAAAAACATGTAAGTTTGAGGACCAATAATGTAATGGGACTATGTTTGAGGACCAAAAGCGAATAAGTGGTAATGTTTGGGGACCGAAAGTGTAATTCTCCCTACTTTTAACTGTTATTTATCCTAATTATAAATTTGTATAATTTAATTTATTATTTATTTAACTCATAAGACAATCATAAATTTAAGTATTATTCAGAAAAATACCTCAATTCTATAAAAATAAATAAATAAATAAAATAGGCACATCCAAGTTTGGTTCGAGCCTTTACGGGGCTGGTTCATGGGTTGGATCTAATTTTAAAAATAGACCCAATTGGAGCCCATTTAAAGGCCCAGGATCATCTCATGACCGGTCACGAAATGGGTGGGTTCTAAACCAAGTTTTTTTGGGCTAGTCCGCGCCGATCCTATACCAACCCGACCCACTGTACCTTGAATTGGGAGCAAAAGCGAACAGGGCTTTATAAGACCAAAATGATATTTTTCAATGTGCATGCATTAACTATTGAGTGATGGCAATCTGATTCTGCATTCCTAAGTGAAATGCAAAGTTTCTTTTTAAAAAAAAGTAATAGTAGTCCTACAATTTAGGGGGTGTCCATTTATTTTTCCATGAATTTGTCAATTAATGACCCCAATTAATACATGTGGTTATTTTCATTAATTTTCTAACGAATTAATCAATTTTGTAATAAAAAGAACTTATGGAAAATATATTTTTCATATATTTTAAAATGAGTTAACAGAATCGTTCCTCTGAATTGGTTTCTATTCCAATTTCTATTGCATTTTCTAACATACTCACACCATGTATATAAAATCTTTTAACAAATAAATAAATGATATAATTTTTTTTATCTGCATGGCGTGTAATTTCAATAAATAATAGGACTTGGAATAAAAAATTCAATTCATTAATTGTGGGGTTAAAAAAACATTATTTTCCCCCTCGAACTCGCATATCCAAGCTTATGGCTGAAAAAAAATTGTGGGTTTCAGAGGCCAAAAATTGGACTGACTTCAGCACAGAAGGAGCCGAAATGAACAGTTTTCAGTTTCTTTGTCCCAAATTGAGATTACTCTAATTTACCGTATCTGAATTTAAGAGATAATACAACTCAGCGAAAAATATACTTTTGGTCCCTCAACAATATTATTGAAATGATTTTAGTTCATCTTATTCCAAGAATTACACTTTTAGTATCTGAACTTTGTCAATTTTGAACATAATTGGTCCCTACCATTAAGTCTCCATCAAACACTAATGGAGATGCGCGCGTGAGGCGCACGTAGACGTGAAAAAGGAGGGAAATAGGCTTAATTTTGACATCAAATATAGTGCTGACAACTTAAAATTATTCTAGTGATACTATTGAGGACCAAAAATACAATTTTCCCATAGCAATAATCTCCGCGAGTTCTTGAAAATATTTCCAAGCACCTCATTTAATTTATATATTGGAAAATTTTCCCATTGTAACGAGTAGGAGAATTACACTGTTGGTCTCTATACATACACCTTTGTTTATTTGGTTTTTACTGTTTTGGTCATATTCATCAACTAAAGGCTAAATTCAGATGAAAAAAATCACGTGTCATGTACGTAAGGTTAGAAAGAAGGCATAGAATAAAATTATTTCTATAGAATTTAATAGACAATTAATGGAAAATAACCAAATAGTAACGATGTGTTAGTTCAATGATAAAAAAAAATATAAGTGGTGATTGTTTAACTGAACTCGAATAAATGCTATTGTTTAGGGTCCCAAAATGGAACAAATTGCAATCTACCCTTTTGTGTTCGCTGAAAATGGCAAAACATTGTCTTGTGGAAAAAAAATATAATTTAGCTCTGTGAGTTTTTAAAAAATGTGCAAAACAACCCCCCTCCCCCTCACGCGAGTGGTGTGCAATATGCGCTATTTGTTTTAATTTTTTTTTTTTGTCTTTTTTTTTTTTAACTGGTGGATCTAATCTAACACAAATTAAATGTTCATATTATATCCATCATAATATACGGTTCGTATAAAATTGTACTTAAGTCTACCATTGGTACCTTACCTTTACATATCAATGCTCAAAATTCAATTTTACATATATAATTTATATACAAAGATAATAAAATATGTGTATAATATATACAAAGATAATAAAATATATGTAAAATTGAATTTTGAGCATTGATATGTAAAGGTAAGGTACCAATGGTAGACTTAAGTACAATTTTATACGAACCGTATATTATGATGGATATAATATATATAGTATTTATGGAGATATAATATATATATATATATGTTAGAATAGGTGACCAAAAAGCCAATTAGATTGACGGTTTTGGGAACTATTCGTCAATCTTTATTAATACAATATAACCGTCAATCTTTATTAATACAATATTATCCTGATGAATAGAGTAAGTATTCATCACTGACACTGTGTTTGTTATACTTACTACTAACGTTGAACGGCGTTTCAACGTCACAACAAATGGCCACAGACCAATTGGATAACCCATGTAGTTGGGCTGTGCATTGGATGGCGGCTATGAAACCAACTTCTGAGGGTTGGTCTGAAAGATTCCAAGTCGAGGACCTCGAGACTGGGCATCGAGTGTCCTATTGAGACTTGCACTAAGTATTGCATTCACTGGGTGAGTGGCCGAGTTTCATCGGCGACAGACGAAGGTCGTCTATGCAATTTTAGTGGGTTAGTTGACAAGGTGGTCGACTCACTGAAGTGACTCGCGAGAATCTTCATATGGAAGCCTTGGAGGCTTGATCGGTATGACTGGAATTCCCAGTTCCGATAGTACAGGATTAGTCCTCGGACTTGAGGAATCATGGAAATCACGTGCATATGAATATTGTATCTTGGATCTGGCGAGAGGTGATCATTCTGTAAGATGGTCATTATAAGCCTTGTCCAGTGCAGTTGAAGTATGTTGCGAGGACGGTGGATTCCAAGATAGGATCTGTCCCCTGTCAGTACATGACGGTGATGTCTTTTTATGCACTCTGAGATGGTTTAGACTCTGAAAGTCTATGGCCATAGCAATTGATTGAGTAGGAAAGGGTTTCCTACATCAATCGATAGAGTGAACGCATCTCGGGTATGAAGCATAGTTGCCTAGTCAAGGATGGGAACCGACGCCCAATTCCATACCCTAGACTAAGGCCGGGAGGCGTTTAACAGTAGGACCGTACCCGTGCGAAATTGGTGCCTAAATGTTCACGCCAACATTCACCTAGTCTCTAGTGCCATGGACCGTTGCTAGACGGCCACCCATGGTGACGGGCTCCTGTTGGACACGAGCCCAAGTCTAGCTGAGGGTGAACCTAAAAGGTCATATACAAATCACCGAGGAGGTAAAGGAATTGAGTTGGAATCAATTTCAGAGGATGATAAGTAATTGGATTACTTAAAGGATTGTCCATTGGATAGACGGGTCGATATTGTATTGGACCCTCATTTAATCGATAAATAGGATTTATCGATTAATATTGAAAGTTGAGATGTTGGATCTTTTAATTGGATTAAAAGATCAACGAGAATTATTTAATTCGACATTAAATTAAATTAGATTTAGTTTTTGGGTTCGTTGTAATTGGATTACGGTAGAACCCGATCCGTTAAATTTTGACCCGAGAGGTGTGTTAACACCATTTATGGAATAGGAAGAAGTTGGACTTCTTCCCTAAATAAGCATGGCAAAAAATTGCCACCTTGGAGGGAGCAAAAATCAGCCATGTTGGATGCTAGGCGTTAGTTGACTTGTCTCTTTTGGTAAGAGAAAAATCAACTCCAATCAAACCCTTCCCTTTTGGTATGATTTGATCAAACCTTAAAAGTTGGTAGACGTGATTGAAGAATTGATGGTGATTGATTGGGATGTATCTAGACATTCTTGGATGAACCTAGACACATTCCAATAATCACATTTAATTATATATATATGAGTATATACTAACACCTATGTATGATGAATTTTATTATTCATCTCTTTCTAGGAAAAAGATGAACACTCTCTACCCTCTCTCTCTATACTCTTTAAATCCTCTTTGTTGCTTTATTGATCTAGGATCAATTGATGAACAAAGTAAGATAAAGAAGGAACACTAATTTGATAGTGTAATCCCTTCTTCGATTTCATCATATAGATCTGTTTTTCTCTAGCAAGAAAAACGAGATCTCTCCCGGTGTGGTGTTGACGACTTTAGAGGGTCTCTACGTTGGGACCTCGCGTGGATGAACGTTGGGAGGAATCAACGCGTGTAGCCGATCGAAATAAAAAATCAAGAAAGGTATTCCGATTAATATTGATGCTCTCGATTTCTTCTTTATTCCATAGCCACGAATGCATGTTTATTTTATATGTTTATATACTGCGTTTATACACCGATAGCTCGGGAATGTTTAAGGGAACACCCCTTGAACGCAATTTAAATTCTTATATTCCGCACGATTTTTATCTCCACCGCGCTTCTGCCGCGTTTCCGAACCGATCCGCTTTTCTTCAATATATATATGAATAGAACCCCCCCCCCCCATCGGTGCCCCTTCCCCTCCGTCACCGTCGGCCGCCTTCCCCTAACCCAATCGTTGGCACCCCTTTCCCCTTCTCTACCGGTGAACCCCTTTTTTCCTTCCCCATCTATAGCGCCGCCCCCGCTTCCCCTCCCCCAGCCTTTTCAGATCAACGGCCGTCTGGCCAGCTGCCTTCCCCCGCTCTCAAATTGGTGGCCTCAATATTATTTTTTTTTTGGTTTTTTTTTGTATATTTTTATTGAAACTATATGTATTATTTTGTGTGTGTATATATAATATATACTTATTTATTATAAAAATTTATTATAATATATAAATCTTATCCATTGATCTGATTCAAATAAACATGAACTATTAATTTTGTACATCAATATGAAATATTGATCTAAATAAGAAAAGATGTAGGTCATTGATTTGCTTTATTGAATCTCAATCGTTAAAACATATATGAACTAAGACATAACGATTCACATTTAGGCGCATAAAAGTTATTTTATAGGTAAAACTTAGGAAAAATCATAGAGAAAACGCATGTTGTACACTCCATTGCTTAAGGGATATTTTGCTCCTTTTTTAAAAATAGAGGAAGATAAATTGAGATTTATTTTTTTTTCACAAGTGGCCTTTTTTCCATTTTTGAATAATACAGTAGGGTAGATTGCTTTTCCCTCAAAAAATGTAATTCTTTGAAATGAAAGTACTTTTCACTCGTTTACATGTAACATTTGATTTTTGATTTTTTCTTTATGTTAACATAACATTTAATTATAATAGCACCATTCTTATAAAAATATTATTACTGAAATAATGTAACACATTATCATAATGTTTGTTTTTATTTTCGACCCATCTCTAACATGTTTTACATTATTTTCGGTCCATGTCAGAGATGATCGAAACATAGACAATATTTAGCCTTATTTTGGAACACCTTATTTGGGTGTTTTGGGCCATTTGGCACGTTTTCCAAATAAAACCATATATACAACTCCTATAAACAAACAATAATATATTACATAATCTAATATACCTATAAATATATAAATATTAATATATATATATATATATATATAAACATATAAAAGAGACATGATTTCACAATAAAGAGTAATTTTTGTCTCTCAAAATATAAAATCATACATATTTTTACACTAGTTTAAATAATCTCCAAAACAAACTCAAATATACACTATGTACTGTAAAGTACCAACAAGGAATGGATTTTCTTCTTATATATAAATTTATAATCTCTAATTATCATAATTAACTTCCAAGCATATATAAATCGTTTTATTTTTTATCTGTACAAAAATGCATAAATATGTAGAAACATTATATACAGTAAGGGTAGATTACAAATACTTGAGAAATGCATAATTTTTTAAAAAAAAATTATAAATATCCTATTAAATAGAAAATAATTATATAGCTCCTAGACGGTGAGGTAAATATTACTATTTTATCCTAGTTGAAATTTTTTCTTTTATTAAAAAAATATTTGTAAAAATGTTAAAAATATTTGAGGGTGAGTAAAATAAATAATCCATTGAGCATATTAGTCAATAAAAATATTTTAGAAAATTCTAAAAAATATATAAAATTATAATTCATAATCTAAAAGAGTATCTTGTTCAATTCACCACAAAAAAATTAATGAAAATCTATGGGGCTAACTGAATTGACTCGTTGTTAAACGAACGTTAAGATTAGAAGGGTATTTGTAATTTCCTAAATAACGAAAAGGTATTTATAATTATATCAAATGTAAATATTTTTTATAATCTTATACAGTAATTAAGAAAATATGCGATATGGTCGGTGAAAACAAAGTATAAAATGTTTTTGAGAAGCATGCATCTTCGCAGTTTGCCATTGTAGCTGACTTAGCTTTACCTTGACTTGGGAAGGGAGACTTTCCCTTTCTCTTAGTGATGATCACACTCCACATACTATTACTAAAACCCAGAGAATTATTATTAGGAATAATTGCACCTCTTATCCTAAAGTTTAGTGTAATTGCGCGTAAAGCCCCTATAGTTTGAAAAATTACATATAATACATGAAGTTTGCCCCTTAGCCAAGACGGTCGGCAGTGACTTGCGGAGGACGTGCGGGCAGCAAGGGGATGTCAGCCGGCACGCAGGTGCACAAACGGCAAGTGAGCAGAGACTCTTACCGATTAGAAATCGCAATACTGTTCGTATGGGAACTTCCTTGATGTGTGAGGATGCTATCCGCCAAGTATGAAGCCGCTTCATGAACGTTTGGGACCGGGCGCCATCCTATGCGCGAGCAGGAGATTGATGTGTGAAGCAGAGTGCTTTATCTTTGGAGATTTGCAAAACTGTTTCACTGGTATATTCCATGGAGTATTGGAAACATCTCCACCAAGTTTCAGAGTTAGAAGGTTCCGATTGAATAGGAAACGACGACGATGTTTGGAGCCTGCCAGTGCAATGGCGAGAGGGCTGTTTCAGAATATTGCGAGGGCAATTCCTAGAAGATGGATGATCGGATGGGGCTGAAACTGTGGATATGTGATGTAGACATCGTAGTCTACGCAACGGTTTAAGCGGCACATCATTTGGACGTCGGACGAGGAAGATGGCAAAGAGGTGCGCTCCTCAGCCACTTTAATGTCTACTGCTGGAATAAGGGAAAATGTTTTTAAGCCTATTATAAGGGGGGCATGCAGTGGTGAGCTCCAGCCAGCCTCCCCCGTGCAGCAAGGCACTAAATGAGCAACCCTTAGGGGCATGTTGGGGCCTCCAAGGGCCGGCTTTAGGCACCTCGAAGGAAGGGCTAAAGTCCCCGAAAGGTATGGGAACGGGACGGGCGGCGTAGGGCCAGGATGGCCTACGTTGGGCAAGAAAATGGTCGAGAGGTTTCGTGCTATGCGCAAGGTTGCCCCGCGGGCTGCGGGAAATCAGGGGCAACACCTCTAGGCCGAATGAGCAATCGAGGCAACCACTCCAAGACCTCGTGAGCTAACTCGTGACATGCGCTATTGGGTTCTAGTCATGCACGGGGGTCCGTTGGCTAAGATATGCGGTCGTGGGGCGACGCCGCATTGTGGGCAAAATGTGAGGCCACGCCGAAAGGCAAGAAGGCATGTTGAGCATGCCGTGCGAGATTGATGCGAGATGTGGGCATCCGGATTGGGCCACGGACTTGTGATGTTGTCATACTCGGGCGAGGCATACGAGACGGGCATGGTGAAGACATGCGCCGGTGATGTACCGAGTGAACGTTGAGCATGCGAGGGGCATTGTGGGCAAGAATGGCCCATAGTGCCGAGACGGAGCGAAGATGCTCCGAGCCATTGCGAGATGTATCAAAAGGACCCGAAATTGTGGGCGAGATACATGATGGTGAGCTAGCTAGTTGGGGCCGGACATGAAGACACGCAAGGTGTGCGGGCCGCGACCCTCGCCGAACATGGGCATTTCGGATAGGCGAGTGCCGGGCACAAGGTGCCGCACAGGATGCATTCGAATGTCGCGCTGGTCAGCTGCGAGTGTCGAAGACACACGACGGGGAAACCGTTAGGACTCGAATGGACGAAGGCCGGTCGAAGGTTGAGTGCAACCTGAGAGGCATCGCGAGCGAAAATGAAATATTCCGCTGCGACAAAAGAGTCCGCCCGTGACACTTGGGAAGGGAGACTTTCCCTTTCTCTTAGTGATGATCACACTCCACATACTATTACTAAAACCTAGAGAAATTATTATTAGGAATAATTGCACCTCTTATCCTAAAGTTTAGTGTAATTGCGCGTAGAGCCCCTATAGTTTGAAAAATTACATATAGTACATGAAGTTTGCCTCTGTCTAACATGTAGCTTCCTCCTGCATTACTTAAAATTCACCGAATTTGTTGATAGTAGCCAAAAATTTTTGAATGAAAATTGATATTTTCCATCGATTGACTTATTACTGACTTATTGTACGTCAAACAAATCTTTTTATAACCAAGCTATCTTTCTATAATTTTCACTAATACATGTGAGGAGGTATATCTTCACCGTTATAAGGTTGGTTTAGTCATAAAAGATTTGTTTATCCTGCAATAAGTTATTAATAAGTCAATCGAGGATAAATATCGATTTTCATTCAGTTATTTTGTTAATAGCAACAAATTCGGTGAATTTTGCCTAACGAGAGACATTTTTGTTAACTGGAAGCAAACCTCGAAGGTATTACATGTAACTTTTCAGACCACATGGGGTATACGTGTGATTACACCAAATCTCAAGGAAGGGAGGGGGGTGTAATTATTATTATTATTATTATTGTTATTATGAGGATAAATTACAATAAACTCCCTTGAGATTTGATATAATTAGAAATACCCTTTGATCTTGATAGTCATCTAACAACTAGCCAAATCTGTTAGTTTCCGTTAGGTTTTCATCTATTTTATATGGTGAAGTGACCAAAATGCCCTTGTAGACTATGCATTATATATAATTTAAGATAATTTTTTAACCCTTTTTTTAAAAAAAATTATGGATTAAGTGGAGATTTTTTTTACAAATTTTCCATCCACCTCTTTGGTTTCTTTTTTTTTTTTTGAAAAAAAATACAGTAATGACAAAATTGATAATTTCATACTTGCATCCAAGGATTACATAATTCAAAATAGTAGGGGGTATTTGTAATTATTCAAACAATAAGGGTGGATTCAGAATAATGTCAAATCTTAGGTCAGCTCGTCGCAATTTACCCATTATTATTATTATTATTATTATTATTATTATTATTATTAAATTTAAGTACATTTTTAGTCTGCAATTATATCAGTTTGGCATTTAGTTAAGTCCTGTAGCTTGTTGGATTGTAGTCCTTCACTATTTTTAATTTTGTGATTCTAGTACACAATAATTAGAAATTTTCAAAATTGGCCAGAAAGTGATATCATAATAATTCCAGTCAACTTTGAAAATTATGGTCATTTTTGTCCGAAAATTACATTACGAAAGATGAAGGATCATTTTACAATCCTAACAAATTACAGAATTAAAATGCCAAATAATTACAAGGCTAAAAATGCAATTAATCCTTATTATCATCGTCATTATTTTGTGACAAATTAGCCCGTAAGCTTTTCAGCTTGCCTCCACATATCAATAATATATTAATTATTTACTAGAAAAATAAATGTGAAATGGGTTAATGGAAAGTTAATGACTACATTAAATTTAGTTAATAATTGAACTGATAATCTCAACACGATCTCACGTTTTACTTAATTAAACGCAATGCCCATTAATTTTCAAGTCGCCAAGTTTGATTATGATATATATTTTTTGATAAAAAGTTTGATTATGATCTTAAAAACCCACTTTTTAGCTTAATTAAACCCCCCACATCCATTTCTTAAGCATATTATGAAATAGTGCTCTAATAATAAAATGCCCTATGGTCTTTGCTTTTCTTCCAATCCTGCATAATTAATTAAATCAAATGATGATTTCAGAATAATATTCCAATATATTTTATTTAATTATATGTATAATCATCTTCTACTACTTGATCTTATAATATCATTGCCGATTTTTCTTTACTCGTTTCCAACTATGATTTCGATTCCCATTCAACCAAACCTATAAGATATAATTAATTAATTGTAATATATGTAAATGCCATTATAATATGTATAAGATCATGGTTTAAAACCAAACTACTCAATACTCTATTGAAATTAATAAAAATTCGTTTGAATTTAAGTTATTAAATTTAGTAAACAAAATTTTTTATTCGATAAACTTTTGAGCTCGACTCGAACCTGGTTCGATTAATATAAAAATAATAAAATATACTTAAAAATATTAAATTACTCGAACTCAATTCATGTTTCATCCAATTAAAGTTAGTTTGAACTCGATTAGATAAATAATCAAATCAAATTAAGATACAAATTTTCAAGTTCAATAGTAGTCGAATTAAATGAGCTTGAACAATGATATATTCGACTCGACTCGAATCATTTACAGCCGGTATAAGATTGGCTTGAAGATGGTGTTTGTATTAAAAGGCAAGTTGTAGTAATTAAGCTTACAAAGATTGGTGGATGGCGTATTTATAATTGCAAATTAATTGCCCTTTTCAAACCCTAATACGACTCCACCATTAGTTGTTCCCCATTTAGGGTTAGTTTGGTTCAATGAGGAAAATGGATATATAATGCTATAAAAGTTCTTTAAATTATTTGATATGACATTTTGAACTGTCAAATTGTCTGAGATTATAATCTAAAAGGAAGTATATTTGTTATAGTTTTTCTTATCTCTATCTTTATTTAAGCTATAGTAAAATGCACGCGCATTGTGCGGATCTCAAGTGCTTTTATGAAATAATTAAATCAATGTATTAGAGTTAAATATGAAAATTTTAACAAATTCATAGGAATATTTTACTTCTTGTGATAAAAAAAAAGGAATAATTTAAAAAATATTGAATATTAATAAAATCATTTAAATAATTTTTTTTTGGGGTAATGTAAATTTCATTAAAATAGAAGGGTTTGTACAAGAAGCAAAATCGTCCACCCTAGGTCCAGGCAATTTTCCACAATCTATAAAGTACAAAACCTTGTAGCGACTCCTTTAACTCACTACTAACTATACGTCATCGAACTTGCTCAAGTAACGCTTTAACAGTAGCTTCTGTTGTTGAGCGCTCATTTAAAAAAATTCTTCGGTTCCGTTCCTGCCAAATGTGGTATACCAATGACGTAAGAGTGGCGCGGTATGCCGCATTGATAACATGGTTGCCTCTCCATCGCCGTTGAGCCTGTGTGACGCCTTCTGGCCAAGTTCCTCCCTGCCAAGAAAAATTAATCTCACGCCGGAGCTCCTCCACACACCTTGTTGAGAATGCGTACTCGAAGAAGAGGTGCGAGTGAGTTTCCAACACGGGTGAGTCACACAAGCAGCAGAATAATTCTAGGTGGTTGAACTATGGTCGATCAAGCGTAGGAAGTTTTTCTCATATTGCAAGCCATAAGATAAAGTTATTGCGTGGGATTTAAAATAGCCTTGGAGAAGACTTATCCAACCCACTTTAGGCCTTGGGATTCGAATTAGAGGCAGTAGAGAAGCTGTAGTGATGATACCATTATGAGCAGTCCCTCTGATAGTGTCCTCCCCTCCATGGATGGCCGGTTTGACTATCCTAAATGTTTAGGCTGAATAGGACTCTGCTACTGGGCCACTGCCAACTTCCATTGACAAGTACTTCTGCAAGCAAACAATCCTCTCGTAGACCCAACCGCCGCGGTCCCAAAGGGACTTGGTGAATAAGGATGCCATTCGGATGCCAAGGGTCGAGCCATAATTTGAAGCAATGGCCATCATCAACCATATAGTGGAAGGCCGGCAAGAAATCAATCCGTAGCTTCATGAGGTGACGCCATGTCCAAGTTCCAACGTTTCCTCGCACAGTCCAAACCGTGGCATTACGAATACGATAAGTTAGGATCCATTGGACCCAAATCGAGTCCGTGTTGCGCTGAACAATACCCCATAAAAGCTTGCCAATTAGTGCCTTGTTAATAGAAGCAATGTTAGGAAGACCTAGGCCACCTTCACACTTTGGCAAGCAAACTTGATCCCATGCGATACGTGAGCTCCCGCGTTCGTTATGTCCCGACCACAAGAAGGTTCTGAATCTTTGCTCAAGTAGATTAATGACCCCCTTCAGTAGCACGAAAATAGAAGCCCAATAAATATGAAATGATGCCAGCACCGATTTAATATGTTGTAGTTGTCTGGCGTAGGAGAATTGTTTTGTTGCCCACGAAGCAAGGCGCATGTCCACTTTGTCAATGAGTGGTTTACAGTCCGCAATAATGAGTCGAGACGAGTGAAGTGGGACGCCAAGATATTTAATCGGTAGTCTGCTAATGTTGAAACCCACTAGCTGCTGTAGAGTTTCTTCTAGAGGACTTGTCGCTTTAGAGAGGATAAGCACACTTTTAGCGGGGTTCGCACACAACCCCGATAATTCCGCGAATTTAGAGAATGCATCTATGAATATCTGAACGGAACTGGTATCAGTGTGGCAGAAGAGCAGAAGAAGATCATCCGCAAAGCTTAGTATACTCAGGCCAATTTCCTTACATCTCCAATGAAACTGAAAGTTGGGGGTTTCGGCCACCCGTTTTCTGATGATCACATGAAGTAACTCCATTACTAAAACAAATAGGTAGGGAGAGAGAGGGTCACCTTGTCGTAGCCCCCTTGTAACTCGGAAGTAACCATGCGGCTTGCCACTAATAAGGATAGAATAAGAGGCCGTGGAGATGCATTGATTAATCCATGAAATGAACTTCACCAGAAAACCAAACAAGCGCAGAGCCTCACCAAGGAAGTCCCATCATACAGTATCATATGCCTTTCAAATGTCAATTTTCATCATGTACCGAGGGGGGAAGCGTTTTTGGTTATAACCGTGTAGAAGCTCTTCTGTAAATAAAATATTGTCTCCAATTTTTCTCCCCGGCACAAACGCATTTTGGTTACGACTGATTCTCTTACATAGCAGCGGCTGTAGCTTGTTAACCAGCAATTTCATAATGATTTTATAGACGACATTACAACAAGCGATGGGTCTGAAGTCAACCGTTGTTCTCGGGTTCGCCATTTTGGGAATCAAGTTGATAAATGTCGCATTGATTTGTTGTAACATGGCTCCATTTACAAATAATTGTTGGACAACACGTGTTATCTCGTCTCTAATCACAGACCAGGCCTTTTTAAAACAACATGATGTGTACCCATCCGGCCCCGGCGCTTTGTCATCGTCAACAGAGAACAGCGCTGCACGGACTTCTCCCGGTGAGACCGCTGTTAACAGGCATTGACCCTCTTCGTCCGTGAGCCTACCCTTAAGGAAAGGCTCCAAGTGTTGCAGCTGAATAACTCTCGTGTTCGTTAGCCCTCCTAACAAACCCGTGAACCATCTTACAATCTCCTGTGACACCTGATCCGGTTCATTTAATGGAGTGCCATCCGATGTTTGCGAGCAATAAATCTGGCGCTGCGCGCGCTTGACGGCCACTTTTTGGAAGAAGATTTTTGTACATTGGTCCCCTTCCTTAAGCCATTTAATCTTTACTCTTTGCTGCAGCATCCAAGATTCAGCCGACACAGCTTTAGCGTATATAACCCGACAAAATTTTTCCACCTATTGCAGGAGCACCACTGTTGGGAAACTGACTATTAGTAACTGGATAGCCTCTAAGAATTTTGCAGCTTGTTAAACATTTAAAGATAGATCAGCTTTCTTCTTTCTAATAGATCGGAAAACATGTTTCAATGCTTTAAGTTTTCTAGTAACGGAGTACATAGTGGTTCCATAAACCTCATGCTGCCAAATGCGTTGTACCTCCTGAAGGAATGTCGGGTCTGCTGTCAAAAAATTATCGAATCGAAAGCAACCTCCCACTGTCTGTGAGTTCTGAACGGTTTGAAGGATAAGTGGGGAGTGATCCGAGGTACGGGGCGTCGTACATAAATAGGTGCTGAGCGGCCAACATCCCATCCATGTCTCATTAGCCAGCATACAGTCTAGACGCTTCCAAATACGCCGAGGGCCAATACTGCTATTAGACCAAGAAAATGGCGCCTCCGTTGCCGGTAGAGTAACGAGTCCAGCAGTGGCTAAGCAAATAGAAAATTCCTCCATCTCTTCTGCATTGTTAGCCATCGCGCCTATTGTTTCGCTTTCATCAAGGACGCAATTAAAGTCTCCCATGAGCAGCCAACTCTCCTCCTGAATATGCTGTGCCATGAGGAGAATTAGTCCCACAGGTCACGCCTCACAATCTGGTCGTTCGCTGCATAAATAAAGGAGATCATCGATTTCGTGTGTGTCATCCTTTTTCCAACTCTACAGTGGATTATTTGGGTCCTCACTTCTATGATCTGAACATCCACTTTAGTGTCATTCCATCCAATCCAAATTTTGTTTCCAGGTCCCTCTTCGTAGTCCGAGAACCACTTCCAGTGAAGGATTAGGGTGCTTTGAATCGATCCAACATTATTCATACTAACACGGGTTTCAAGTAATCCAATAATTTCCAGCCGGAATTCTGAAACAAGCGCTCTCACTGCACTTTGATGGTCTCGTTTGTTGAGACCTCAGACATTCCACGACGTGATACTAATCATGAGTACTTGGGGAAGGGCTGCTAATAGGACCCTCAGTTGGTTCGTGCTCCAGGTTCTGTAAAGCCGAAAAGTGGTTATAGACGACAATTTGCTTTCCCTTATCAGTCGGTGAATGGTTCCGCTGCACCTGGATCACCTTTTCTCTTCACACCTCTGATTTGGGGACATAGATTCTCAAGGGTGCTGCTGGTCTCTAAGCTTTCGGAGCTTTAGGGCAATTCTTCTCTCCATGACCCAGTCCGTCGCAAGTCGGGCATTTGGGCGGCTGCCATTCATATTCGATGGGAATGTGGGATACAGACTGAGAGCCATCATCATTCGGCTGCATCAAAACAATATGTTTTGGGCGTGGGTTCGAAACATCCACTAAGACACAGACCCTGGCATAGTCTATTCGAGCGCATCGTCGAGTGATGGCAAACGTATAAAGAGGTCTCCCCACCCCGTTGGTTATCACGCTAAGACCGTCCGAGGTCCAGTATTCCATCGGCAAATTTTGAATCTTGATCCACTTGGGTAATAGCGTATGAGCGTGTTTTTCTAGCTTCATACCAGACCTCCATTTTTGGAGAAATAGCGGTTGTCCTTGAAAGAGCCAAGGGCCGCCCTCGATGACGTCTTCCATTGCCACTTCCATCTTAAAGGTAAAGAAATAGAATTTGTTCGTAGAGGCCACAAAATCTTGTATTGCCGGCCACTGAGATCTAACATAAGCCTCCAGGTGGTAAAAATAGGGACGACGACCAAGAAAATAACCAACTACTATCGACTGCCACCGCTTCGAATCTTGCTGAACTATGCCATAGTGCGGGATTCAGAGAGTTGTGAACCAGATAGCGTCCCTATCGACGTAGACATGGTACCAGATCCGCTATCGCCATAACGTGCATGCAACGTGCTTTAAGGCGCTCCAACCTTTGTAAAGATTAGTCGTCTCCGGCAACCCTATGAGCCAAGGAAGCAAAGGCAGAGAATTTAAACAATCCGCGGACTGCTTCCTCCTCCTCCTTAGAAGCATTAGGGGCCTCCTCCATTCCACCGCCACTACTGCCGCCGCTAGGGTTGCTCGGAGGGGTGCTCGAAGATGGGAAAGAATTTTCCATATTGAAGATGGGAGGGTTGCTAACTTGATTTTAGTGTAGAATACCTTCTTTTGCAAGGTGCGACATGGGTGAATTAGATGAGGATAGGTTAGATATTGAAGTATTATATTTTTATTTAATTATATCATGAATGGATTTAGTTGCTAAAGAGTGTTACATTAAAATAAAAAAATCGTAAGACCCTTTTTCATTTTAATCTATTTCTCTAGCTTCGAAATTGAAATATCACTTATTCTTGCGAGCTTCTAGCATTTCCACAATTTAAAATAGATTTGACATAAGGTTCAAACTATATTTTGAACAAGTTACAGAATTAAATTTAGATACAATTTGGAAAAGCGAATTTATTTTTATATTTTTAATATGCTATTCTGATTAATTTATTTCACTTCTACATGAAACTCAAATGACTAAAACCCCAGGAAATATTTAAGCTTTATAAACAATAAACACTGAAAATAAAATTATTTATTGATGGCAAAAAATATTCCATAATGATTTTTTTTATAATGTTTTGTCGGCAATGATTGATAAAGAAAAAAATATGTCAAAATTTTTAAATTATATATATATGTTTTCTGAACCATCATTACTAATTATTAGTAATATATTATATTGGTTATATGGCTATAATATACTTTCAAATTAAATTTCAAAATAATAAAAATATATTTTAAATAATTAATATCTATGCCATAGTAAAAGAAAAATTAAAAGAATTACGTTTAATATGTATATATTATTAAATTTAGGCAAAAACTTTATCCGTAAATTATACTATTAAATAAAAGATTCTAATTAGAAAAGACATATATAGACCAATTAAATTTCACCGTCATCTCCGCCGTCGACCATGCACGATCTCACCGTTCTGAAGGTCTAAGCGCACAAACTTACAGGTTCTGAAGCGAAGACTTCACAAAACCCTCAGTCACTTTTTCTGTGTGAACATTAGGGTTAGGGTTTAACTTAACCAAGCAGACGAAGATGTCCGCTATCTTTGCCGAAGGCTCAACTGATCGGGCTCAATATATTTCGACAATGACCTAAATCAACATCCGCCTCACCTGCATTAAAGCCCTAGGAGGCGCTAGAATATCATCCGCGGGCTAGGGTTTGCATGTGTATCCACTCAAGTCATATAACAATTTTCAGTCGTAGGCCAGGTATCAAATACCTACCTGTTGCCTTTTGCCTTTTGCCTAGTAT
Source organism: Sesamum alatum (assembly GCA_034509735.1). Classification (NCBI taxonomy): domain Eukaryota; kingdom Viridiplantae; phylum Streptophyta; class Magnoliopsida; order Lamiales; family Pedaliaceae; genus Sesamum; species Sesamum alatum. The sequence continues at coordinate 12,215,409 of JACGWO010000011.1, forward strand.
CACTAAATCTAGCAACCCATCTTGTCGTTAACGCAACAAGGGCTTGCAGTGATTCATCATCCCCATAATCCAATACCTTTTCGGCTAATTATGCAAATTCATGAAAGTTAAAGGTCTGATTTATTCGCTGCCACTATTCTAGGTCTAGTCCCCTCACACTTTTCCACTTCTCTAGCCTTCTCCTCCGTTTGGCCAGAGCCGCCGCCGCTAGAGTTCATAAGGTTAGGGTTTTCTTGAGAGTTGGAGAGAGATGGGACAGCGTTGAGAGAGTCCATTTTTCAAGCATTTTTTTTTTGGCATATATACTTCATATTTTGAAACAATATTTTACAATCACTCATCGATGTGACACCTGTGTGATAAAAGATCCACATCGCTTTTCATCTCAACCAAAAAAATAATGGGTTAAAAGCAATTTATTCCTTGTGGTATTGCAATGGAGCAATTTATCCCACTATGAAAAAAACTAACAATTCAACCCCCCCCCCCCCATATTTCTCAAAATAAAGCAAAAGACCCTGACATGCTACTTTTTTACTTTTTAATTCTAAAATGTTACATATACCCTTATTTAAAAATTGTTGGATTTGATGTGAATCTAAGGCCTAGATTTCACTAGCGGATCAATGGTTTAGATTTTCTGTAATTCGAATCAACAATATAGATTCAAAATTACATATTTATGTAAAAATGTATAGATATAATATAAATATATAATAATATTATATAAAATATATATCTATATATTTATAAAGAGAGAATGGCAGGACGGTGATGGGGGGTTGAAGGAAGAGGACAGTGACGACACTGGAGGGAAAGGGAGGGACAACAACGGGGTTCTAAAGGGGGAGGGGTGGCGTTGAGTGAAAAGTGGGGAGGGGCGACAGGGGAAAAGGGGCAAAAGCTGCAACTGGAGAAGGGTTAGGGGGATTGGATGAGGCCATAGAGACACCAACTGATGAAGGCGAGATGGGGCAAGGGAATGGGACGAGTGTACGGGAGCAGCGATGATTGAAGGGGTGGGGGAGGTGGACTGGTGGTGCCCTGGGGTGGGGGGAAGGGGAGTGGGCGGCGACAAAGGGACCGGTAGGGAGGGAGAGGTAGCTGAAGGTGGGGGGAAGGGGAGGGGACGACAGCGAAGGACTGGCAAGGGAAAGGGAAGTGGTTGTACTACAAAAAAAAAGTGGAATTTTTAGAGTGAATTTTACAACCTCTCCAATAACCGTTCCTAATAGAACGGTCATTGGAACAATTGAGGAACGTAATCACGCCACTGACTTCACATTCATCTTATATTCAATGCTTTATTGTTGGCACGGCACATCCATTACTACAATCGTTCCAATCATTTTGTTATAAGTTGTGTTCCTACGACCGTGTCAAAAGTGGAATGATAAAATATTGTATCACAGTTTGAAATGATCTTTTAACAATTGTACCGGCACGCCAATAGTAAAACGTGGACGGTACCTTTAAGAAATTTCCAAATAGGAACCGTTTCATACAATATCGATCGTTCCTAACACCGTAAAACTTTAGTTAATAATAGGTGTGAAATTTGAATTTGGAGTGTTCCAAGTACTATTCCAACGTGAGTTATAATTCACCATGGCTTTAATAGATAGAAATTGTTGTATTACAAGAACCGTTCCAAATACTAATTTTGGAATAGTTATGAATGTAAAAAATATGATTAGGAACGGTTTTCATTTAATATCGACCGTTCCTAACACCGTAACACTTTAGTTAATAATAGGTGTGAAATTTGAATTTGTAGCGTTGCAACTACCGTTCCAACATGAGTTACAATTTATCACGACTTTAATAGATAGAAATTGTTGTATTATCAGAACCGTTCCAACTACTAATTTTGGAATAGTTATGGATGTAAAAAATATGATTAGGAACAATTATCAAATATGAACGGTTTTTAGCGACAGTTCCTAACACCGTAATACTTTTGTTAATAACAGGTGTGAAATTTGACTTTGGAGTGTTTCAAGTACCATTCCAACGTGAGTTACAATTTGTCACGGTTTTAATAGATAGAAATTGTTGTATTACAATAACCATTCCAAATTCTAATTTGGAACAGTTATGAATGTAAACAACATGATTACAAATACCATTCCAACCTGGATCGTATTTCTAAGAAATTTGGAAATAGTAACGGTTTGGAGCGGTTTTTTGAATATAACCGTTCCAAACCCCGTTCACAGTAAATTAGATATTGCACATCCTGAAAGAAAAAGTGGAAAATTCAAACATTGAAACGACTATTTTCGAACTGCCTGCTCCAAAACTAGTTCCAAAATAATTTAGTATGGCGCCTTCTGAAAAATAGGTGGAAAATATAAAATTTAGAACAGTTAATCAATTTGACCATTCCAAAGTGCAGTGCGACAAATTTAAATTTCCTGTGAAAATTTGTAATTCAGGAAGAATTTCATTTTTAAGTAACCGTTCCTAAAATTTATTCATCAACCATTGCAATGTTTAAACGATTCGAAATCGTTCCAAATGTTATGCATAGCCATTCCAAAATGTGTATAAAATATGTCTAGTGTACGTTCCGATTACAATATCTCAACATCCGTAAGACGAATTAATACCAAACTTAAACACGTATAAGATTTTGTCTATTTGAATATATCTTATGGTCTAATTTAAAATCACATGGCCTGATTGAAGGTTACACCGTTTTGAATTTCGCTCATTACGGACCAGACACGATGACTCGATATTCATGTACCAAAATAGTCCAAAACTTCATTTAATGTATTCTTTTATTTATTTAATTATATCTAGCGGTTTGATCAAAATTTCGACTATTTGATTAGGCGATGCAGTACAACTATATAAGGTGTTAGTTACATCTGTATAATACTAACAAATTTGAATACAAATATACTTGATATTGTGAATATGTATCAATCTCATGAAAAATATTTTAAATTTTCAATTGTCTTAATCCACACATTTGATAGTTTTCTTCGCTCATTAACGTGTTCGGTATGGATTTTTCTTAATTTTTATTTATTTTTAATAAAATGAATAATTATTGGGAACGTATTTAGGAACGGTGGGTTGACAATTAAGAATGGGATTTGCATATGAATCTTTATACAACGTCGTTAATATACGACTGTTAACAATTAGGAACGAGGTTAGGAATAATTTTGTTTACTAAAACTATTCCTATGGCCGTTCCAAACTTAGTAAAACATTTATTCTGCAATTTTCTATATATAGTTTTATGTCATTTTAGAAAAATTAGGAAGATTTAGAAACGTAAATTGTTTATATGCTTGATGAATGATATGATGATGGCTTGTTTAATAATACTAACATGAACCACGTGGATGTACGAAAATTTATAAATTCAATAATATTTTCATAAATTTGAAATTCCATAATGGTATATATGTCATATTTTAATGACCGTTTTACTATATATACTAGTGCAAAATTATTTATAAAAAATTCAATATTAACTTCATGGATTAAATGCATTTTTGGTCTCGTAACTTAGGTCATTTGTCATTTTCGTCCTTTAACTTTTTAGGATATAATTTTGGTAGTACATCTTTTTAATTCTCATGATTGTAGTTCTTTTTTAGCCGGAGCTCACCCTTCTCGCCGAAAAAATGCATGTGGTTCTCATGTGACATTTTAAAATTGGGGTTTTGTTCCTACTGACCCATTTTTATAAGTATTTAAGTCCTTTAACTCTTTAAGATAGCATTTTGGTCCTGTATCTTTTTAATTTTCGCGATTTTAGTCCTTTTTTCGCCGGAGTTCACCCTTCTTGCCTGTAGAAGTGAACTTTGGCGAATAAAAGAATTGAAATCACAAAAATTAAAAAGATGTAGGACCAAAATGAAATCATAGAAAGTTAAAGAACAAAAATGCCGCACAACATAAGTTACAGGATAAAAAATAAATTTAATCATTAAATTCTTTACTCAGCTTATTTACGAAATTTTTTGAACATAACAATAGAATATTATTATATTTGCACACATTGAGAAAAATTATTTTATTAGTTTTAAATACGGCATACATTTTCTTATTCAATTAATATATTTTTAGTAAAATCTAAATATTAGTATTAAAATATATTATGTAAAAGATTTTATCCTATTACCTCGTGATATGAATTCTCCTAAAAAAATACGATATACCATAAATGATCATCTAATAATGTTTCGGGAGAATTACACCTTTGGTCCCTCCAAATTAGACCAAAAACACTTTTGGTCCCCCTTCATTCGCGAGTTACACTTTTGGTCCCAATTAGATACATTTTTGAACAGTTTTGGTCCTGCCGTCAATCTGTCCATTAAGAGTTAACGGCAGCCGCACGTGATGCGCATGTGATGGTCATTTTGGGGGAAATTGGACTGATTTTAGCGCCAAAATTGCTTGCTCTAGCATATATAACCCATTTTGGCAGCAAATGTCTCAAAAAAATTACAACCCATCAATATTCTCCTTTGCATTTCATTGACCGAAAATTTCTTGGTCAAAATCCAAATTCTAGCCATGAGTAGAAGTTACTCAAATGATTCATCAAACTCATCTAATTCAAAATATGGAAAAAGAACCAAACAAGAAGGTTTTTTTCCAAATGAAGCACTATTTTGTAGATGTGGGTTTGAGCTACCAGTAATGACGTCGTGGACGGAAAATAACCCTGGAAGGAGGTTTCGTGCATGCCCAAATTATGGGGTAAGGATTTTTTTTTTATTTCGAAATTTCCAGAATTTTATTTTAACTTTTGATCAATTATGAAATTGGTAATAATTTGTTACAATTTTGTTAGAAACCTTCATATTGTGGTGTATTCAAATGGTGGGATCCAGAGATGTGTATTAGGTCCAAACAAAAAATTCCTGGATTGTTAAGAAGATTGAACAATATGGAGGAGGAATTGAAGAGTTTGAAAGAGAAAGAAGAAGCTTTAGAGGAAGAAATCCGGAGGTGCAAACAAAGAGAGAAGATATTGGAAGCACAAGTTCATCAAAGTAGCAATAGGGAAGGAAAAATGATGATTATGATTACATTTATCTTGGCAATTTGTATCACAATATTGATTAGCATGTTGGCAAAGCAAAGTGGTGTTGTTAGGAAATTGCAATTGAAGCCTTGAATGGAATGAAATATAAACCTTGTAAGCATGATATTGCACATGTTTAAATGAAATGTAAGCCTTGTTTTCCAAACCAAAGTTCACCATAATCTTAAGCAAATCAATCGTCATCATAATTGTCTCATACATTCCCAAACAACTTGTCATAAACATAACAAGCAAACAAAACAATCAAACTGTCTCATAAATTCATAAATTCAAACAAACCAACTGTCTTAATCCAACCAAATTGTCTTATACTAACTACTTAGATAATCTCCTACTAGTCTTAGAAGATGTAGCACTCTTCGATGACGACCTAGTAGATATAGTTCTTCCACGGGGCTTGAATGGAGGTCTTGAAGAGGCTGGCTTGGATGCAGCAGGCCTGGATGCTTGAGGTCTTGGAGGTACTGAAACAGCCTGGGGGACAGAAGTAGAGGCTCTGGCTTGGTTCCCAATAACTGCTCTTAACTTTGAAACGCTTATGAAGTTGACTCCCTTTAACAACAACTGGTGTTGATACCCTTGAAGGTTAATTAACCTGGTCAAAACAAAAAATATAGTAATTAGTATGCTAAACTGCTGCAGTTGAGAAATGAAAGCCAATATTAACTTACATTCACTGATGACACAATATTAGAAGAACCTCCAATGTTAACTCCCATATTAGCTGGTTTTCTCACCTGTAATTTACAAAATATGTATATTAAGTAGCATGAAATAAGTATAATTGAATAATCTGAAGGAAACCAATACTTGCAATTTCTTCCTCGGTTGAGAATATGTAGCTGTGACTGAAGGCTGACTGTTGAGGCTCACAGTCTCTTGAGTTGCTTGCACAGCTTCTCTTGCATTGCTTTGTTGTGTAGTAGGCTCAGTAGTTTCCCTGTTTTCAGTTTCAGGTTCATTTTGTTGATGATCATTCAATCTCTTTCTTTTACAACCTCTTGCATTGTGATTTAAACCTCCACAATTCCTACATTTAATCTGTTTCCTGACTTGTTTCAACTTTGTTGGATTTGCACTTGGCGGCTCATCTGGTTCTCTTCTTCTCAACCTTTGTGGTCTGCCTACTTTTCCTTCAAATTTTGGTGGCAGTGGTGGGACTAATTGGCATACAGGCCAATTTTCTGGACCATTAATAGGCATTATTGATTTTGCATAACACCTTTTGTATGTTTCAGACAAGTAATAGTTATGCACATATTGCTCGGGATCTTCATGCCTACACCAAATAGCACACACTGCATGTTTGCAGGGTATGCCAGTTAGGTCCCATCTCCTGCAACTGCAAGTTTTTTCCCAGACATCTACAGTGTGCTGCTCATACATCCCCATAATTTGAAAATGCCACTCATCAGATTTCATTGGAATGCGCTCTCCAGCCTCCTTCATGTTTTTTACCAAAACGGTTCTCATTTTTAGACAAATTGCACTGTCCCATTTCTCTGCTTTCTCCCTATTCATTTGCATTCTTGTCATCAACAAATTTCTTATAGTTTCAAGCATAGGAATAACAGGTTTTTTCCCTTGCATCTAGTATGAAACTATTAAAAACATTCACACATGTTGTTCAAAAGTACGTCGCATTTAGGAAATGAATTAAAATGTGATCTGGTCCATTGATGTGGAGACTTTTTCTTCAACCAATCATGTGCATTTTTATCAATTTGTTTCAGTTTCATCCATCCTTCTTTCAAAATCATCATATCTTGTGGCCCTGGCAGCTGCCCACAAAGCATTCTTAATTGCAACACCCCCAAATCCATCCTTTTTCATGTTACTGTGTAAGTGTCTTACACAGAATCTGTTGTCAACATCTGGTAGAATGCTCACAAATGCTGGGATTAATCCTTTCTGTTTATCAGACATAAAAGTCCACTTGTATTGATTGTCAATCTCCAAATCCTCTTGCAACAAGTTGAGAAACCACATCCAACTTTCTTTTGTTTCACCCTCAACTAGAGCATAACAAATAGGAAATATATTGTTATTAGGATCAAGTCCTACTACAGATAACAACTGACCACTAGTGTGCCCCTTCAGAAAACAACCATCCACACCTACAACAGGCCTACAAGCTGTCCTAAACCCCTCCTTGCATGCAGAAAAACAGATGTAAAGCCTCTGGAATCTAGGTCCTTCCTCATCCTCTGTTAGCTTGAGAATTACAGTTGATTGTGGATCAGTTCTTTTTATTTCTTCACAGTAATTTCTCATCTTGCTAAATTGTTCTTCAATGCTGCCCTCAATTAGCCTCAGTGCCTTTCTCCTTGCCCTATATGCTTGTGATCTTGACACATTTGCTTTCAATGTAGTACACAACTCATTTCTGAATGTAGATGTTCCCAATTTTGGATTTTCTTTGAATTTTTTCATGAAAGTCTTCCCAATCCAATCTGATCTTAGGTTGTTGTTATTATAATTCCAATAGCAATTGGTGTGTTCATTTTTAAAACTTTTTATCTTCCACACCTAATCATTTTGCATAGGAGAGACAAGGATGCACCATTCACAACCATCATTTTTACAAATAGACCTTAACCTCTTCTTATCATTTTTCACAAACTTCATTTTCATTCCTCTCCTCAAACAATGACTCCGAATTGCAAACTTGGCCTCATTTTTGGAAGAAAAAATCATCCTAAGCTTGAATTCAGGATTTTTGGAATCTGTCTTGGGGTTATATTTTGGATATTTAGCCCTTACATCCTCTTCAGACCCCACATTGCTATCAAGTTCATCACCACTATCAACAATACAATCTTCATCCCCATCTTCCCTTTGCATCCTATGGTGCATCTCATTTGTGATGTATTCATTGTCCTCCACCATATTTTTCCCTTATCCACCCCTGTTTCGCACTCATGATCTACATACTCTTCAAACAACCTATCATCTTCATCAAAATCATACTCACTGTCATGAAAATATCATCATCTTGTCCACTACCCTCTTGCCCACCTATTTCTTCATCTTGCTCACTACCTCTTCAGTTTCTAATCCCCAATGATACCCCATGTCCACATAAACTTGGACATCCCCCTCTACATTGGTTGTTTGATCTAAATCAGCCATGTCTACACCTTCTTCAACTATTGTGGATTGTACTTGACTATGCATCATCCCTATATCTTCTAAATGTTCAATGTAGATTTCAACTTCAAAATTCTTGGGAATGTGCTTAGGAATTGCTGCTACATGTTCATCTCTCTCCAAATACCTCCCTTTCTTCATATTTTTCCCATATTTTTGCCATAATCTGAATGTACTCCTATCATTAAACTCACTTCTGCTGCATATTCCCAGAAATCTGCCATCTCTACTTTTTCACCATCAACAAAGTCAAAATACTCCACATTCCCACCTACATAATTTCTATGTGGACTATGTTGCATAACCCCATTGTAGTACAATTTAATAGTATAACACTTCTCTTCTCCCATGGAGTCTATGTAATTTTAATTTTTATTGTTAATTTATTTTAAGAAAAACAAAAAAAAAAAACAGAAAAACCAACAACAATATTAGAAACCAGTAATTCTCAACCATCCCACAATCAAAAATTACAAGTAGACAAATTCAACAACATTGAACACAAACACAGAAAATCAAAAAATGAAAACGACAAAATCAATATTACACTACGCAGTATTATCAAAATAGGGCAAATGAGTAAAAAATCACCCAATATAATCAAATACTAGGAAAAAATCATCACTTACCGTAGTTTGGCGTGAAATCCAGAGCGTGTTTGCTTCTCCTAGCCATGGACGTCGCTTCCAATTTCTGCTTCGTCGCGCACGAAAGAAACCTCACTCAAAACACTAGTATAGGGGTTGAATTAGGTCAATGATTCACGCTAACGGGTTGGTTTTCAGAAATTACACGGTTTTCTCGGTCAATTTTGAGGTAGTGTGGATTGAAAATTTTGTAATTAGGGTTTTGGTAGAAGGAAATGGGGAAGACGGGTTCACACTTGGGATAAATTGGGGGAAATGGCTGATTTGGGGAAGAAAAGAGGCTCACATGCGCCACATGTGCGTATTTGCCGTTAACTCTTAACGGAAGACTGACGGCAGGACCAAAATTGTTCAAAAATGTATCTAATTGGGACCAAAAGTGTAACTCGCGAATGAAGGGGGACCAAAAGTGTTTTTGGCCTATTTTGGAGGGACCAAAAGTGTAATTCTCCCATAATGTTTCTAAAAGTAAGAATAAAAGCATTAGTAATACCTTTTATTACTCCATAAAAATATTAAAAAAACCTGAAACTAATAAATAAGTAAAGAGATATATACGTATTTATAAATTATATGCAACAATACAAGTAAACAACAAGAAATTCGAAATGGTACAGATACAATATAAACTAACAATAATACACAATAAAAGTTTCTTGTAGTTAGATTCACGCCCATTAATTACCATAGATACTTCAAGATAATCGAGCAACTTTTTAAAAGTCTAATTCATTTTATCATGTTGAATTTTCAACCTGAACTAATTCACTTTCACTTGATATTGTATTTATTAATTGCCTATAATTTTATTCTCTCTTTTTGTCAATTTTATTTGTTTTTGATGGACCAAAATAAAAATAAATAATTGCTAACTCATGCCAAATGCTTATAATTAATCTTAGGTTACATCTTATGCTCACAACTATATTGTTTCGAAGCCTCAATTGAGAACTTCTTTGGTGTGTTTGCTCCCAAACTGTCTTCTGGAGAATGCTTTTTCTACTTCACGCTTAGTCCTAGTCTCATGTTTGTCCCATATAAACCCTCATCCCAAGGGGCCCGCAAATGCCGTTTCTTTTTCGTGAGGAAGATGAACTGGGGAGTTCCCACCACCTGGTGTTCTTCTTTGAAGGAGTTACCTCCTATAAATTTCGAGGAAGTGGTGGAGAGGGTGAGAAGTGCTGGTTTGTTCGACCACGACTTTAAGGCCAAATTGTTACTAGAAGAGGATCTCCTTGTTGTGGTTGGGTTGCCCCGGCCCTGATGTGTATACTGATCTTGAAAGTCAATTTGCGTAGCTTCATAAGTATTCTTCTTATGTGATTGTTTTATTTCGTTATCCATTTTATTCGTGATTCCCTTTGCTTGGCAGAAACTATGATGAACAAAGCTGCTAATAGAAAATTTATCCCATACGATGTGCCAAAGATTTCGACTGGTTCGCAGGTACGAGGTCCATTTCAGCCACCCCGTCTGACATACCTTCGACTAGCAAGCCCTAGTTGAATACCCCCCATCTTGCCACTTCGTATTCTTCTGAAGCTCTTTCTTTGTATCGAACTACCCTTGTAATGAGTTCTCCATTTTCAGCAGGGATGACTGCTTCGGACACAAACATAAGCAAAAATGGGGATTTCCCATACTAGACCTGAGGGTGTTTCGGTATGCCCATAGGACTCCAATAAGCTCGTCAATCTACCTAATTTTAACATTTTCCAACTTTGTTTTCAGGTTAAGCAATAAGGTTCTATTGGTGACCTCAATTTGAGGCCGTTGGCTTTGGGGTTGGAGACCGAGGTGATGACCTGTCTGATCTTCCATTCACGACACTAGTTTTGAAACCTTTTCCCCTGAAATTGGGTGCCATTGTTATAGCGAGTTTTCGATGAATCCCAAATCGGCATATGACGTTTTTCCAAAAGAATTTTATGATATTTTCTTCCATTATTCGGGCTACGAGTTCAGATTATACCATTTCTAAAATGATCGATTGCTACCACAAAAATTTCTTCTGTCCTTGGGCCGGGGGAAAGGACCAACCAAGTCCATCCCACAGTGGTCGAAAAGCCACGATGAATTAGTTGGCTCGATCTTAACTCCTGGACTCTTGGTATCATTCCATGGATCTGGCAAGACTCGCATTTGTTTACAAATTGGGCAGTGTCTCTAAGGATAGTAAGCCAATAGTATCCATTCCGCATGATTTTTCAATGCTAGATTTCTTCCTCCGAAGCGATTTCCACAGCTGCCTTCGTGTATTTCACTCATCACCTTTTGAGCTCCCTCGGGGTCAAGGCACCTTAATGCAGGCATAATTAGGGATTTTTTAAAGAGATAACCCCCTTCTGAGAAGAATCGTCCTACCATTCTCTTAATCATCTTAGCCACTAAATCCAACAAGGTAGCATTCCTGTGGTCAAATATGCCTTGATCCCATCTATCCATGATACAAGCTCCTTTTCTTGGGCCGTGTTAGCTTCCTTTCATTTCCCTTCAGGAAAACCCTCAAGAGTGAGATTCGAGATGTATCCATATCATCCACACCTCTTCCTATCCGAGCTAGCGCGTCTGCTCGTATATTCACTTTGAGGGATTTGTAAGAGTTCATACTTTTTAAACGACGCCTTCCTTTCCAACACTATTCCTAATTATTTCATCATTTTTTCGTCCTTCGCTTCGAAGTGCCCATTCACTTGGTCGACCACGGGTTGCGAGTCACTGTATATCCTAACCCACTCTATTTCATTTTCGGAGACAATTCTCATTCCTGCCAGTAGGGTTTCGTATTCCGCCTCATTGTCAGTCAGCGTTCCTCGTATTTTATGTCGAAGTTCATCTCGTCTCCTTCTTGATTTTTAACCACCACTCCGCCACCTACTCATTTCTTAGTTACCTTCCTGTTCACATATAAGTTCCATTCTTCAAGGATTTATGTTGGTACGTTAGGGGTTTCAATTAAGAAATCTGCGAGAGCCTGGGCTTTGAAGGCGCGGGATTGGTACGTTATGTCGTACTTATTAAGCTCGAGCGACCACTTTGCCACACTTCTTCCTTTACTTTGTTCGAGCATCTGATTCAAAGGTTGATCCGTCAGAACAGTGATGGGGGTGCGCAAAAAAGTACCGTTTTAACTTTCTTGCTGCAAGGACGAGGGCCAAGACCAACTTCTCCATATGCCCATATATCGTTTCTGCTCCTTGCAAGATGTGATTGGTGTAGTATACTGGGAGGTGTTTCGTGTCTTTCTCGGGTTAATACCGCATTGGTAACCATATCAGATAAGGCAATAAATTAACAATTGCTCTCTTTCTTGTGGCTTGGTCAACAATGGGGGGTTTTGCAGGTAATCTTTGAATTCTCGAAATGCTTTTCGACACTCATCGTCCCATTGGAAATTCTTCTTTTCCTTTAGGATTTTAAAGAAGGGTAGACCTTTATCAGCAGATCAAGATATAAATCTACTTAAGGCGGCTATCCTTCCTATAACTTGCTAGACTTCTTTGATTGTTCGAGGCTTTTTCATTTGCTATAACACGGTTATTTTGTCGGTATTGGCCTTGATTCCTCGCTGAGTAACTAAATACCCTAGGAGTTTTCCCCCATCGACTCCAAATACACACTTCTTCAGATTTAACTTCACTCCGTAATGGTTCAGCGGGTCGAAAGATTCTTGTAGATCTTCGAAGTGTTGCTCTTTTCGAGCACTTTTGACTAACATGTTATCTACATAGACTTCCATGTTTCTCCAAATATGGTTGGCGAAGATTTTGTTACCCAGCCTTTGATACGTGACTCCCGTATTTTTTAGTCGAAAGGCATCACGCTGTAACAATATAAACCTCGTTTCGCGATGAAACTGGTTTTTTTCTTGGTTCTCTTTGGCCAACTTAATCTGGTTCTACCCTTGGTATGCGTCCAACATGATGAGCCTTTTTCATTCGAATGTGGAATCCACCAACTGGTCTATTCGAGGCAAGGGATAAGAATCTTTTCTACATGCTTTTGTAAGATTTGTGAAGTCTACACACATTCTCTAGCGTCCATCTGTTTTGGGTACTAAGTCCACATTAGCTATGCACTCGGGATAATTCACCTCTCTGATGTGTCCTTCTCTACGAATCTTTTTACCTCTTAATTTATAATCTTGCTTCTTTTTGCCCCAAGCTTCTTTTCTTCTGTTGAACAGGTCGAGCTTCTTTTCTTATGTTAAGTCGTATACGATGATACTTTCATCAATTCCCAGTGACCCTCATTTTCCCCATTCAATGGTGCGCTCATTCCTACACAAAAATTTTGTGAGGATCTCGAACTCATTCTTGGGTAAATTTTTGCCCACTCGGAGTATTTTACTGTCGTCCCCTGGATATAACATAATGGATTGCAGTTTATCCACGGGTGACATCCTTTCCGGTTCTACTCCATTTGCCAAACTATCATTCACATAGTTCCCTGGTGGGCCTATCATTTTTAACATATTGTACTTGCATTCCCTGGCTTTAATTTGGTCACCTCGTACTTTTCCTATCCCTTCGGTAGTCGGGAACTTCATTTTCAGACAAGATGTTGATAACATGGCCTTTATATCATTCATGGTAGGCCTCCGAGGATGACATTGTAACTGGGTTGCATCGTGTCAACCATCAAGAAGCATGCGATGTGTGTTCGTCTCGCGGGGCTCTTCCCCCAGTGAGATTGGCAACTGGATCTCCACATGGTTGGAATTGTGCTTCCTTCAAAGCCTACCAAGGTCGTTTCTTGTAAGGTGACGAGCTGGGGATCGATGACTATTTCGGTGAATGCATTCATAAATAGTATATCAACAGAGTTTCCACTATCCACCAGATTCTTCTGACCTCCATAGTGGATACGATGGTAATTATTACCACCGCATCTTTGTGTAGAAATATGTGTCCCTCTTTGTCTTTTTCTATGAACGTTATGGCCATAATCTCCTTTCGTGCTTTATGAGGCTACCACCTTACGTTAATAATTTCTTGTCTCATCCCTCATGTGCCTTTTTCGAGCCAAATGAGTACCTCCTCCTTAATTTCCCCCTTTTATCACGTTGATCAAATCCAAAAGATTGAGGGTTCATAGAATTTTGAATAAATAGTGGGAGCAATTTATGATTAAAGATCATATCCTAAATTGAAAATTGATATTGATTGAAAGAATGCTTATATTTTTGTTGATGCATAAAACCACTCATAACCATTTTTATGTGACTTGTTCACTAATTGAGCATAACTACTTTGTTTGGTTTGGGAATTTCAAAATTATTTTGGTTCCAAGAAAACTATTGCTCTGTTTGGTTTCATTTTCCAGCCGTTTCTGAGACGGTGAGAAAACAAAACCAAACATAGCATTATCCAGAACACCTTTACTAGGTGTTTTGGACCGTTCTTCCATGTATACCTATATTTACCTACAAACAAACAAATATTATTATATACACATATACATTATAAAGATATATAAAAAAGACATTTGACAATGAACAATATTTTTTGTCTCCCAATATACAACACAATACATAAAAAAATTCAAATATTACTATATACATATATACATATATAAAAATATATAAAATAGACATGATTTGACAATGAACAGTATTTTTTGTCTCCAAATATACAACACAATACATACAATATATTTTTTTCACTATTTAAAATTAACTCCAAAAACAAATCCAAACATACACCATATCTCTAGCACACACTTATTTATCTTTATTTTTCTCTCTCTATCTCCACAAAACAAAACAAACCATTCCAAAAATGAAACCAAACACAAAGTATATATTTTGGAAAGATTTTCTCTGAGTTGACCCATTGATGAATCCACCAACAAAAAATGTGAGACATTCAATTGTTGAATAAAAAAATATCTTACAAACTAGATGTTATGGTAACATCACTAAGTGTTCACTACAATAATAGAGATACCTCAACCAGAACACGTGTAATCTTCACCCACTTACAAGGAATTATTCTGGGTTGGAAGATAAACATATATGATATGACACGTGAGAGGGAGTTCTAATGGTCATATAGAAAATGAACCAAAATGATCAAAGTAGTGATAAGTATTTCCACTGCCAGGAAACTAGCAATTGAAAGAGGTATTGCACGAAGCGTCTTGCTACACCCCAAAGTATCTTTAATGTTGAAATTGAACATGGTTGCTAACATTGTTTCTTGGGTATGTGATACCAAGTTTGAAGCTCATATTAGCAATATGATTGCAAGATATATGGAGCTTATGTTTGCAAAAGTTGCAACACCAAATAAGAAGCAAATGACTAAGTTAAAACAAGGTGATCCTAAGGCTTATGAAGTGGCAAGTAAGTTTGCTTATAAAGCCATAGGAAAAATTTACTTGGTAGTTAGCAACGATGTTAGTGGATAGTATTTTGTTCCAGGTGAAGGTTATTTTACTATTAAAATATTTTTTTTAAAGTTTGTTGGTGCTTACACAAATGGTTTGTGCATTATCGATATTCATAATTAGTTTGTATATTAATTATGACCATAATTTGATTATGGATATTCAACATAAAGAAAATTGGAGGAACCAAGAATATACACAAACACGGCACGCTAGGCTATGTCTCATTTCCAAGAATAAGATTGAAGAGATAGAATGACTCCAAGAATCTAGAAATAGATTATTTAGATGCTTTTTCACTTATGAATTTTTTCTAAAGGTAAAAGAGATTGTTAAGCCATTTGTAGGACAAAGTAGCGAAAAGCTATTCATCTTTTGGATTTGATCCATATAGATGTTTGTTATGTACTAAAGCCTAAAAATGATTTTCTTACTCCATAACCTTCACCATTGATCACTCACGGTTTGGTTATGTGTACTTAAGAAAGCACAAGTTTGAAGAGTTTGAAAATATCAACGAATTCAAACTAGAAGTAGAAAAACATATTTAGTGCAAAAGTAAGACCCTTCGATCCTATTGAAGTGGTGAGTACTTAAGTAGAGAATTCTTGGATTGCCTATAAGAGAATGTGATTCTCTCTCAGTAGACACCTCTTGCATACGCCACAGCTTAAAGGCATGGCTGAAAGGAGGAATCGAACCTTATTGACCATGGTTCGGTCCATGATGAGTTCTGCTACATTACATCTTTCGTTTTGAGGCTACGCGTTAGAATTAGTTGCGAAGTTATTGAACATGGCATCATCTAAAGCTATACCCAAAACACCATATAAGATATGGCATGGCAAACCACTCTCCTACAAGCATCTTAGTATGAGGGTGTCCCACATATGTTGTCAGACCAGTTGGGAGTTTGGCTGGATAGTAGATCCATTTTGTGTGGGGTAATCCAAAAGAAACTGCAGGATACTTTTTGTGATCCCTCGAAACAAAGATGTTTGTTTCAAGAAATGCAGTGTTTTTAGAAAATAAGTTTTCTATTGGATACTTTAAAAGGTTACAACTCGAAGAGTCGAGTACAACACCACTAATGGTAATGGAAATTCTCATAGCGTCCCATATTGACCTTATTGATACACTAACTTTGACTAGTCAATTGGATAATGATCCAAATGACATTAAAAGAGACGATTCAGGAAAGTGGCTTTGAGGCAACAAAATCAATAGATGTTATCAATGCTAAATCTAAATCTCGTTATGTATTTCGGCTAAATTGAGGAGCTGTCAATTAGACGGCGATTCCATGTCACAGGGCGAGTATGTTGTGGTTTATGAAGCTGCAAAAAAGGTAATTTGGATGTAAACTACATCCAAGAGTTGAAAGTAGTGCCTAGCATTGCTGAATCCATAATTATACCTTGTAATAACATCAGGGGCAATCACGCAAGCGTGAAAACCAAGACCTCATTACAAATCCAAACACAAATGTGCTAATAGTGGATTGCATTGCATCAACGTAGAATAAAGCAGACCCGCTAACTAAGCCAGATTATAGATTGCACATACTCAGCATATTGGGAAGATGGGCATGAGCTTATGGGCAATTAGCTTTTAGGTCTAGTGGGAGATTGTTAGAATTGGTGTCCGTCAAGCCGATTGTTGGCTCATTGTCAGTCATTCTAAATGACCTTTTTTAGTGAAATGTTAATATTAAGAATTTTTCTTTAGCAATCCCATCTTATGCTTTATACAATACTTGTATGCATTTGGTTGAAGCCCTTAGATCATAATGCTATAGGGTTCGCTCGCGCATATATTGGCGACCATGATACCAATCTCTATGGTTTGATCTAAAATGTTCCAAGTCATTGAATCAGTCAAGACGGGGCATCGACCATGATTCCTTAGATATTTTCACTAAGTGATGCGTTTCATAGACAATGACAATGACGTCTGCGCACTTTAGTGGGTGCTTGAAAAGGAGTTATCAAGTTCACTGAACTGGCCCGTAGGAGATGTCATATGGAAGCCTTGTGGGGCATGATCGGTACGAGTTGATTCTCCTTTGTTACGATAGTGCATTAAGTGGTCCTTTGACTTGAGGTTCCACAATAATCTTGTGCATAGGATGGCTATGAATTGATCATGTCTGACGCAGCTATGGTTTCTTCAACAGTTGTTAAAAAGCCATGTTTCAGACATAGTTAGAGCATGCATGGAGGTTGATGAGTTCCAAGATAGGATCCATTGCTCATCATGAGATGATGAAGAATCTCCTATGTTCTCTACATTGTGTTCTCCAAAATCCGTGGCAACGGTAGTTGATCAAATAGGAAAGAAGTTTCCTATATAGATAAATGAGTGGCATAAAGTGTAGAGTTGATACATAAATATCAAAATCCAAGATGGGAACGGATTGCAATTCCGTGCCCTAGACTTCGATCGAGAGATTAGCTTGATGGAAGGACTGTATTTGCATGGAACTCGTAACTTATAGGTTCACATAGATTCACCTATTCTCTAGTGCCATGGACTACTGCTAGGTCGCCACCCATGGTAACGGGCACCCTCCAATTAAGGAATTAATTGAGGGGGATTAATTATGATATGATCTAATTAATCTAATGTAAATAACTTGCTAATTAAATTGTATATGTGATACAAGCCCAAGTCTAGCTAAGTAGTGAACCTAAAGGGTCGAACACAAATCCATGATGGAATCCTTGGAAATAATTATTGAATTAATAATGGAGAAGATGAAGAATCAAAGTCGAATTTGTCTTCTTATGAAGAAGCAAAGTTGAACTTGTCTTCTTCAAGATGAAGAAGCAAAGTTCAATTTGTCTTCTTATGAAGAAGCACAGTTGAACATGTCTTCTTCAAGATGAAGAAACAAAGTTGAATTTTCTTATTGAAATATGAATGAGCAAAGTTGGATTTGTCTTCTTGAAAGAAAAAGAAGCAAAATTAAATTTGTCTTCTTGAAGACGAAGAAGGAAAGTCGAACTTGTCTTCATAAGATGAAGAAGCAAAGTCGAACTTCTCTTCTTAATATGAGAAAACAAGTTTGTCATTTTGTAACAAGAAAAATCAAACTTGTCTTCCTCTTCGCAAGATGAAGAAGCAAAGTTGAACTTCTCTTTTTAATATGACAAAACAAGTTTGTCCTTTTGTAAGAAGAAGAATCAAACTTGTCTTCCTCTTTGCAAGAAGAAGAAGACAAGTTAAACTTGGCTTCTTCAATGGAAGGTCTATAAATAGGAGACCTTAGTTGCCATTCAAAGCAAGGCTTGACAATTCTTTTCTACCTTTGCTCCTTTGCTCCTCTTTGCTCTCGTTCAACTCTCGACGAGAAACGAGTTTCTTGTCTTCTCCGTTGATCCATCGTTGATCTATCGAAATCCTCTACTGCCTACTAGCATAGGGTTATTGGAGATTCCATCATAGGTGGTGTGGACTATCTTTAGAGGGAAGACATATGTGTTCCTACCGTGAACAATGGCCGTAACGATTTCACCATATCGAAGGACTTGTAGCCGTTTTCTACCAATTGCTTAGATGGGGATCGTTCTTAAAAATGTTCACATCATCTATCAACCGACGGACACGAAGATTGGTATCCTAAATCATTCAATTGACTCCTTTATGCATGAGATCCGCGTCGTAGTAGCAACGAGACGGGCGCTTTGAACGCTAATTACAATATTTTATTGTAACTTAAAACTCTAAATTCCGCTACGTTTAATGTCTCAAGGCTTATACGAATCTAACATGGGGCACATCAAGGAGATCCAATTCCCCCAATGGTTGTCCAACGTGGTGCTTATCTCTAAATTAGGTAACAAATGACACATGTGCATAGACTTCAGGGATGTGAATAAAGCCTGTCCTAAGGACATTTACCCCTTACCTCGTATAAACCAACTTGTGGATTGTACCTCTGGTCATGAACTGTTAAGTCTAATGGATGCCCGCAGGGTTACCTCAAGATATTGCTTAACCCTGATGACCAGAAGCGAGTAAGTTTCATCACGTCAGGGGGAACATATTGTATATTGTTATGCCATTTAGGCTAAAAAAATGCAGGTGCTACATACCAATGATTGTGGATCGTATGTTCCAAGAATAGCTCAGGCATAACATGAAAGTGTATGTGGACGACATCCTGGTGAAAAGCAGGCAGGTCGACCAACACATTGCAAACCTTGTTGAAACCTTTAGCATACTCAGAAAGTACCACATGAAGCTGAACCCGGCCAAATGTGCATTCGGTGATCGAAGTGGCCGATTCCTTGGCTACATGGTGACAGAGAAGGGTATCGAGTTCAACTTGGATAAAATATGAGCAATCCAGGAGATGAAGCCTCCTACCAACCTCAATGAAGTGCAAAAACATGTTGGCCGCATTGCCGCCCTCAGCAGATTCATATCCCACTCGGTGGAGCGCAACCTTCCTTTCTTCAAGACCTTGAGGAAAGCCAAGGACTTTGCATGGGACGAAACTTGCCAACAAGCCTTTCTGGATCTAAAGGCCTACCTAGCCGAGTTGCCTTTGCTCACCAAGCCCTCACCAGGTGACTTATACCTTGCTGCAAGTTAGCATGCTGTGAGTTCCATGCTCATCAAGAAGGAAGACGGGATTCAGAAACGAATATACTACATCAACAAGGTGTTACAGGGCGCTGAACAACGCTACCCTGAGGTAGAAAAGCTATCATTTGCTTTGATAACAACTGCTAGGGAATTACGACCTTTCTTTTTATCACATTCTATTATTGTGCGCACTAACACCCCCTTGCGAACTATGGTGTGGAAATTTGAGACTTCAGGCAGGATGATTAACTGGGTTGTAGAGCTCAACGAGTATAACATCTCTTATTAGCCCAGGAAGGCCATCAAGGTTTAGGCGCTTGCTGAGTTCATGACCAAAACGACACCTGTCGAAGAAGGCCAGGGGATATAGCTACTTCATGTGGATGGCTCCTCCACCTATATGGGTAGTGGGGCAGGTATCGTGCCAACTAGCCCAGAAGGAAATGAGCTAGAATTTGCCTTGAGGTTCAATTTCAAGGCCTCGAACAATGAAGCCGAGTACGAGACCCTCATAGCAGGCACTGGATGCAGGAGTAAGGAATGTAACTTCTTACTCCGACTCCCAGTTGGTAACCAACCAGGTAGGAGACACGTACGACGTTAAAGAGGACCGCATGAAATACCTCCAGGAAGTAAGCGACCTTAATAGTGGGCTGAAGAGTTTCCAGCTCCACCAGATTCCACGCACTGAAAACACTAAGGCAGATTACCTTACCCAGCCGGCTAGCTCCCTAGCCGACTGCAACACTTGTACTATCACTATAAGAACCCTCACTAAGGTTACTCCTGACACTAACATGCACATCTTGCACATCAGCACAGATTGGAGGAAACCCTCCTTGATTACTTAGAGGAAGGAGTCCTTCCTGCTGATGAAAGTGAAGCAGCCCACTTGAGGAGCCATGCAGCTAGGTTTACCTTGCTGGGCGGAAACCTCTATAAGCGCAGCTTCTCCCAACTCTACCTCTGATGCCTATCAGCAGAGGAGGGTAGATCCGTGCTACATGAGATACATGACGGATCATGTGGATCCCACATAGGTGGCATGACCCTTGTAGAGAAAACTTTAAGAGCCGAATATTTCTAGCCTTCTCTCAAGAAGGACGCAATAGACTAGGTGAGAAGGTGTGAGCATTGCCAAAAGCACACCCCACTCATTCACGTACCAGCACCTTGCCCATTTTCTCAGTGGGGAATAGACATAGTAGGTCCTTTCCAAGTTGCACAAGAGAAATCGAATTCCTGCTGGTAGCAGTGGACTATTTCAATAAGTGGGTGGAGGCAAGACCCCTTGCTAAGATCACGGAAAATGAAGTGATCCAATTTTTTCGGAAAAACATTATATGTAGGTGTGACTTACCTCTTATTCTTATTTCTAACAATGATCGCCAGTTTCAAGGCTGAAAATTTCAAGACTGGTGTGCCGACTTGGGCATCCAGCAGCGCTTCACTTCAATAACCTACCCCTAAGCCAATGGGCAGGTAGAAGTCACAAACTAAATTCTGGTGCAAGGCATCAAGACCAGGCTGGAGCAAGCAGGAGGGTAGTGGGTGGACGCAGCATGTTGTGGTCTTATAGAACCACTTCCAAATCAACTACAAGGGAAACTCACTTCAATTTGGTGTATGGCTCAGAGGTCGTATCCCTGCTAAGGCAGGGCTGGAATCCTTCAGAATACAACACTACAAGCAGGGGGACAATGATGCCCTACTCCGTACGAACCTAGATCTCATTGACGAAGTTCAAGGGATGCTCAAAACAGCATGGAAAGATACAAACAGAAGGTAGTCAATGCCTACAATAGAAGGCTAAATAAAAGAGAGTTCCAAGTGGGAGACCTCGTGCTGATACACCTTCAAACTAGTAGGAAAACTGGCTCCCAACGTGGAGGGCCCATACAAAGTGAGTCAGATTGTCAAATTCAGAGCCTAGAAGCCACAAGACACAGATGGCAGAAAGCTCTTCTGACCATGGCATGCATACAACCTCAGGAAGTTTTATTCCTAACACCCTGCTCTACATTCAACACTGTACTACCTGCTTAATCAACATTTACTGCTTAAATAAAGAGCGATTCCTGCTCCCTGTTATACTATGCTTTATCAACAGTTTAATCACCTTACTGGCTCCTAAGCCACATAAGTTGTCTTGCTGGCGCACACAGTTAATAAGTCGCCCTTGCTGGTGCACACATCTCATAAGTCGCCCTTGCTGGTGTACGCTCATAATAAGCCGCCCTTGCTGGCGCACGCTCATAATAAGTCACCCTGTTGGCGTACTCCTACTGGCTTCAAACCCTAATAAACTGCCTTGTTGGCGTGTGCACTCCTACTGGCTTCGAGCCCTGATAAGCCACCTTCTTGGCGCACTCTTGTTAACTTCAAGACCCCTAATAAGTTTCCCCTGAAGGACATATCCTTGCTCACTTTACAGGCGGAAATCCCTAATAAATTTACCTTCAATAGGCATACTCATTTAGCTATAATAGCTCATATGTAATGGCACATATATACTTCCTGACTACTTGGACTATCTTTCTATTTTCTATCTCTAAGCACTTGCTTACTACCTCAGCAGGTCTTGCTCTCTTCTTGCTGGACAAAGGTAGCACGATACCCACCAGAAGTCTCAAAGTCAGACCAGGACCACCTGCGCCGCTGATGGCAGGAGGATGCTGACCAGCCTGCTCGATCAGCGGAGGGATACCTCCAGAGATGGGTAATATACATAGAAGGGCCTTTGGCAAACAGGTGAACCCGCCACCCTGTTGTAGCAAGTGTATCCCTACTTAAGTTGGGTGCCTCATGGCAGGTTGTATCATTCTCACATTCATGTATTTTTTGGTTAAGGCCAATCTTTGCTAAAACATGTCTCCTAACAGTTCTCTACTTTTATCAAGCATGTAAGGCAGGGTTGAAACCTAATCAGTATCTACACTCACTTTGACTTGAAAGTCTCCTCATCTCACTACTTACCTACAGGGAAAAGCCTACTTAATAGGCATCTCACAAACTGATAAGCTGGGATATCCCCAGTAATGCTATTATACTAACCTGCAGGAAAAGAACAAGGCAGCAAGCATATTCATCCATGATAATAACAAACATATTTTTAGGAAATGCAGAAGCAGATTTTATAATCCATTCAAAGAAATAGGGGAGAAGAGAAATATAATTTAAGGCCGACAACCAAAATAAATATATTCCAAGTCCACAGCCGGGCACTTTAAAACCTCACACAGGAGGTGGCATATATCCAACAAAATTAAAAGTGTTTCTCTTGCAGTAGGGGGGGCATGTTTCATTTACCAGTAGGAGGATGCATATTTCCTTCACCTGCTGCAAGAGGCTCCGATCACAAGGGGGTCGCATCCTCTGCCACCTGGCCAGTCCGGTCCAAAGACATGGGGTCATCCCCAGTAGGTAAGGACCTCGTGCACTAGAGCAGGTCCATCATCGTCCAGATCAGGGGCCATGGCCAGGCCAGCATTTTCATCCAAGAATAAGGCATCAACACCTGCAGGAGGATAGCCGGCTGCAGAAAATTTGGTGACTACAAGTATGGAACCCATTATAGTAGTACTTTAGGGCTTTGTCAACCAACAAGCTTTGGAACTCAAGGGTCTTGGTGTAGCTCGCCAAACGGCTCTTCCAGATAACCTCCAACATCTCCCTACCCTCCTCCGTTTCAGGGTACTGGTGGATCAGCTCCTTCCTTTCTTTCTCCGCCTGTAGTACTGTCTGCTTCAAGCGAACATGCTGTTAGCTTCGTATAAGCCCCGAGACGTTAAACGCAGCGAAAATATGACAACTCCTGCGAGTCAATTCAGTGAACTTGATAACTCTTTATCAAGCACCCACTAAAGTGCGCAGACGTCATACGTCTCTGTCTATGAAACTTGACATTTATCATATGAACGCATAACTTAGTTCAAGTCTTTAAAGAATGATCGATGCCCTGTCTCGACCGATTCATCGACTTGGAATATTTTAGATCAAACCATAGAGGTTGGTTTCATGGCCGCCATCATATGCGTGAGCCAACCCCATAGCATAATTGATCTAAAGGTTTCAACCAAATGCTCATATAAATATAATGTTAAAAGCATATGATGAAGATGACCAAATAACATTTCTTAAATTAACATATTACTGAAAAAGATCGTATAGAATAGTTTACAAAGAGCCAATAAATTGGGTTGACGGTCACCTATTCTAAACACATGCAGGGCTGAGACTTCCTCCTCAAGTGGCGAAGGCTGACGGCATTCTCCTAATGCAGCTCAACCCTTTTCTTGATTGCCCCCTCAGCCTGCGATTGGTTTTCTCCAGCTCCTCTACCCTCTTAAAGGAGCCCTCAAACAAAGGGCCTACTTGCTCGAACCAGCTGAACAGGCTACCCCCTAGCATGCACACCTACAATCAAAATCAATCAGGTTAAATGTTCATTTTTTATATTATTACTATGCACTAAAGCACTTGATATAGGAAGTTACTCTGCTGAGATAAGTAGCAAATAAACCAAGGGCTTGGGCCCTAGGCAAGTTGTCCGCGTACGTCCTATCCTGGGGTGGTCTAATCCCCTTTAGGAACT
This sequence comes from Sesamum alatum, assembly GCA_034509735.1. Lineage (NCBI taxonomy): Eukaryota > Viridiplantae > Streptophyta > Magnoliopsida > Lamiales > Pedaliaceae > Sesamum > Sesamum alatum. The sequence goes on from JACGWO010000011.1 coordinate 12,239,863, forward strand.
CAGCAGTGCGACTATTCTCCCCTTCATCCAGCAGCAGGGAATAGTCCTCCTACAGGAACCAATCAGGAAATAGTTTCTTTCTTGCCGCCCTCTCTTCAGCAAGCGAGGAGTTCCCGCTCGCGTAGCAGGGCAAGGAGTAGGGAGCACCAGAAGGCCCAGTTAACTTTTACCTTTCTTTTTAGGAGTAGGGATGGGGTCAGCAGGGCGCTTGCCGTCAGGGTCTCATGTGGAGGCTGAACTAGCAGGGGTGGATGGAGGAATCTTAGGCTGAATTTGCCGGGTAGAGGAACCGGCACCAGGAGTCGCCTCCGCCTTATCTTGCATCAGTTTATGAAACATTCTTCTTGCAAAACCGCAAGTAAAACAAACACATACATTAGTACTCTTCCTTTCTAATCTCTCCCTTGAAGCAAGAAATCGATAAAACAAGCTATAAGAGAATATACCGGCAGCAGGATCCATGCTCGCCGCCTTGGGGCTCAAACCAAATTGGTGAAGGATGGCAGGATGAACTATCTTGCGAGGATCAAAAGGAGAGGCATTCAAGCGCTCTAACAAGGCCTGAAAAGCAGCATGGCGATTTCGGGCAGAATATTTCAACTGCTCAGAGGTATTCATGACCCACATCTGAGGAAACCGCTAGGGTCTGGGAGAACATATGAAAAAGTAATCACATTTCCACTCCTTCACAGAGGTCTCGGTAGAGAGAAACCGAGCTTCCCCTCAGGAGGTGAAGTAGAATAGACCTACCCCTACTCTCTTGAGAATGAAAAAAGGAATGGAATTGAGCAGCAGATGGGGTTTCCCCCAAATTTTTCACCAAAATAAAGAAGCCTGATAGCAGGTTGAAAGACTTCGGGACAAGCTGATTTAGAGGAATGTTGAACAGAGTGGCTACCTCACAGAAGAAAGGGGGAATCAGAAATTGAAGACCCACTTCTAGCTGGGCAAGATAAACACACAAGAAATCAGAGGGGGAAGTTCAGACGAGCATCAGAGGCAGGGACCTAGATCATGTAATCACCAGGTATCCTATACTTGCTCCGGATGCCTACAATATCCTCCTTGGTCAGCCTAGACCTATAGATGCGAAAAGCATCTACCCTTATTGCAACCAGGAGGTCCTCAGTCTTTTTCCTTTCCTCCACCTCCATGGCGGGAGGTAGAGTCAGAGGCCGTGGGATTATCACCTTCATCCCAAAAAGGCCCAACCAAATCAATCAGCACATCCTCGATGGCATCCCTATCTATACTACCAGTCGACATAGCTACCAAAGAATAGAGGAGGGAAAAGCAAGAAAACATACCTAGACAGAAGCAGAAGGGAAGCAAGGATGATTGGAAAAGCCTTAAAATCACATAAAAGTTCTTACAGAAGAAGACGAAAAAATTTTGTAAAAAAAAAAAAAACAAGGGAGAAAACTTACTCTAGAAGCACGAAGGTAGTGATTGACCTCCCTAGGAGGAGCCTTTTATACCCTAGCAGCTGAAGAGTCTCGTCCGCACTGGGTTCGGTGTCTTTCTCCTCGTTTGGCGTTGACGCCTCAATCACGGAGCGCGTGCACGGACATGCACAGATAAGTCTCCTTCTCTTTCCTACTTTATCACAATGATGGCTCTATCTCTTTCTCTACAGATATACATAAATCTCCACAAATCCACGTGGCATCACGCATCTCAGCTCAGCAAGAAGAAAGCAACACAACAAGACTTTCCCTGCTGATGCACCCAGGTATAGAGCTCTTGTGCTAACCTTGGTAAGCCAAGAGCTAGGAGCAGGCCTCCAAGCAGGGCAGACCAGCAGGCCAAGCTCATTTAGGCCCAAAACCAGTCAGTACTTATCCACAAAGCCCTTTTTGTAAATTCTAACCTAGCAGGCCCACGAAAAAGCCTCGTGCAGAAAGCCTACTCATCAAACAACAAGGATTCTATATAACACAGGTGGCCAACACGTAGATCCACGTCATACTAAAAAATCTCATCCAAATTCCTAGAGAATTGGCTGGAATCTGGGGTTTTTTCAACAGGTAACAACTTTCCCGGAAAACATGGCAGATGTGGCAAGGATGATTCAAACGACCATATCTATCTCTATTCTTATTCGAGTCATGGGCGGTTTGTTGGAGGAGATATCTGATTTCCTAAGGTTTCCAACGTCGTACGACACTCAATGTAACTCCTCCTAAATTGGACACACGGACCAGTATAAAATGACTAACCTGCATAGTCATTTTCCAAGTAACTCGTACTCCATTTTGGCACTTCACTTGCACACGTTTTCACCCTATTTTCCAGCTATTTTCAACATACTTTTGCACACTTCAACACTTGACAACATCATTTTACCATTATTCTAGAGTTTTTCTATTTATTTTATCAATAGACATTACTGACTTAAGTATCGGAGTGCTAACCCCTCTTTGTAGGTTAGTCTCCCCTACAATCTTGGGATTTTTTGTGAAGGTCCCTCGACATTTTTGTGGTACTGTTGGACCCCACTACGCGTCAAATAACATTCATCCAACATCATATTTCAATATTCTTTTATAATAACGCTCGTCCACCATAAGATTTTTTTATATTTTTTAAAAAAAAATAGCAAGGGTAAAGTTGTGATTTTCACCTTACTGTCCAAAGGTTACATAATTATATCATATATCAATGGGGTATTGATAATTTCTCAAACAACAATGGGTATTTGTAATTTTATTACACATCAGGGGAACTCGATGTAATTTATCCTAAAATTAAACTGAAATATTTTTGTTACAAATAAAATCATAACGAATGTTGATGAACTGTGATCGAAACTTATATTTTGGCATCATTTTTGTTTGATTGGGGTTGATAATATTGATTTGTTATAGTTTTTGAGTCGATGATTTATAGTTTAGGAAATAATTTATTTTTTTATAGTTTTCTTTTTTTATTTTTTCAGTTTATATTTTGATGACATTTTATCAAGAAAAAAAAAAAGTGAACAAAGAGAAGCCGTCGGCAATAGGAGGGATTTATGGGGTTTGGGGGTTAATAATTTTCCTTAAATCAAGGGTTTCCTCGCTGTCAACAATAATTAAAATATTGAAATATGGCTATAAACCAAAACAAGCTTTAATTAAAAATAATTGTTGTCACCTATTCGGGTTTCCATCTGACTATTGATTTGTCACGCCTTAATAATAATGACTTGCCACGGCAAAACAATATTAGTTATTTCCAGCACTATAAAAAATTGTGAAAAATATGACCTTTTACAATAATGGGTGATTAACATGTATTTTTTTTTAATTAAAATTTATAAAAGAGATTAAATTATAGGATTAATTATATTTAGACCCCCTCTGAAAATGCATAATTACACTTTCCCCCAAAGAAGTTTTGAAATTACATTTACACCCCCTCTAAAAATTCTTTGTTTACACTTGACCTCCATTCGTTAAAGTTTGGGCGGAAAATGTTCATTTCAACAAAAATAATTACATAAATTTTCAATTTTACCTCTCATTTAACATTCTCGTGCAATAATTTTGTACTTATAAGGAAAAAATATAATAATTTTGGCCTCACCCATACATATACCTTACACTTATCCTCTTATAAGTACAAAAATATACATGAGAATGTTAAATGATGGAAAAAATTGAAAATTTGTGTAATTATTTTTGTTCACGTGAACATTTTTCGTCCAAACTCTAACGAATGGGGGTCAGGTGTAAACAGAGAATTTTCGGAGGGGGTGTAAGTGTAATTTCAAAACTTTTTTGGGGAAAAGTGTAATTATACATTCTCAGATGGGATATAAGTGTAATTAACCCTAAATTATAATTTAAAAATAAAATTGCATACAATACATATATGAATATAATATCAATGGGTGATACAAAAGTGTGATAGGATATTCTTTACTGCACACATTAACTTTTAAATCTATTTTTCAATAATTACAACTGAAACACTTTAATCTATTACAAAACCTAAATAGTAATTTTATGCTGATGCACTTTTGTCACGCAAGGACATATCGATGTCTCATGTCCCACCTATCTATTATATGAAATTACTTTTAGGGTCAAAAAAAATATATACTTAAACTAAAAGAAATATGGATATTTCGTTATGATTAATTATCATAGATAATAATTAAAAATTGTGATAAATACTAATTAACCACGACTATACATAAAAATGCTTTACAACTAAAAAGTACAACTGAAAAGCGTATTTAATTTTAAAATCAAAACTTTTGTTGTCAAACTTTTTAAATTAAGCCGATTTAATATAAAACCTAAAACGTTTACAACTTATTGATAAAATGATAAATACTTAGTTGTCTTTCCAAACACTCAAAAATTAATTATTATTTTGTTTATTTTTAAACACACTCAACTTTTCTTACTACTTAATTTATAATTTCTTTACCATTTATTCTCATTGTAAAAGTAAAAACTATTATAGACATCCTTAATCATATTAGTTTTTGGGCCATGTTGGTAATATTGAAGGGCCAATTTCTCTTTTAATAATATTTATTTGATTCAACTTTGCAATACAGATCAATATTGAGTTTTTTCTTCTTCTGTGGGGTTATGAAAAGGTTGGATGATTTCGCTCTCGATCACCACTACGGGCAGTGGCATACTTTATAGACGGTAGATTGCTTACGGAGGTACGTACTTTATTTTTAATGAAATTGATGAATATTTTAAATTTTTGAATTTTTTAATTTATTTCTCCTCTTCAAAAAAAAAAAAAAAAAATTGGTCAAATTAATAATTTTAATAATTTTTAATAATTTCACAATTATAATTTTTTCACTCACACCTCATTCCACGTTTCTTTTTCTCACGGACTTCTTTCTCATTCTCTTACACCACGATTGTTTCTATTCATAATTTTTTTTCTTTTTTGTTTATCTCATACTACAGATTCTTTTTACATATTCATAGAGACTGTGGGATTCGGGTGACAGATAGCGATCTGGGGTAGCGTCTGGACCTGGGATCTCGACCTGTCACCTAAAAAGTAGGGGTACCTGATAAGAGAGCAAACATGAGTCTAGTCGGGATCGTTCCTGGCGAAAACCCTCCGATGCTTAAGTCAACTCAAGCTCGAGTGGCAAAAGTGTGATTTAAGTGGATTAATAGGTCGAATGCTATCAATAAATCTTACCATTAATGCGGTGGAACATGAGTATTTATAGAGCCAAGTGCATGTACTTGCCTGGTCCACGTGACGTCATCTCAAGGCTTCAGCTGTCAGGAGACTAAGGGTCCAGATCTCGGGTCTTCTTGAGTGGGTTTCGGGTCGCATACCCGGGTCGGATGACGGGTAGCGACCCAATTGTGTTGACGCGGGTCATCAGGCCCATATGCAATTTTGACCTCTTTTGAGGGTATTTTTATTTTTCAGCATAAATAAAATATACCCCCTATCACTGCGTGTAATGAGATTACTTTAATTTAAATTTATTTATTTTTGTCAATTGAACCAATAAATATTGGTACGTACACTCTTACCTTTCAAATAAAAGCAATGATTGACTATTTCTTTTGCTTCAAAAATATAGGACAACACGCCTTTACATCCAAAACAACGCCTTTACGTCCAAAAAAGTGGCCCCTGTCACGTGCATTTGTTCTGACGATTGCTATATGTTAGGTTATTAATAAATATAAATTATCGTACTAATGATACATTAGTTTAGTGATTGATGCGACTTGCGACTTAATCGGTGCCCCATTGCGCAAGGTATTGTCCGCTTTGGCTCTGTATGAGCCTCACGATTTTGTCCTGAAAAGGCGCCTTGCTAGGGAGAGGAGGCATTGGGGCTTATAAGCCACTCAAGCTCCTCGTCTGCAACCGATGTGAGACAATTGCTACATCATCACCCCCCAGACGAGGAGCTTAGGACGAGTACATGGCCTCGTTCCCATAAGACGGTGCCAAATGATGCGGCTTGCGACTTAATCGGTGCCCCGTTGCGCAAGGTATTGTCCGCTTTGGTTCTGTATGAGCCTCACGATTTTGTCCTGAAAATGCGTCTTGCTAGGGAGAGGAGGCATTGGGGCTTATAAGCCACTCAAGCTCCTCATCTGCAACCGATGTGGGACGCTTGCTACATCAGTGATTAACATTAAGGTTTTATAAATAAGTTTGAGATGATAGGTTTAAGTCTCACTGAATGTGAAGGTTGGTATGTATTCACTTTATGTGAGTATAGTTAATTTATATTTTATGACGCATTAGTATGTGAAAATATATAAATATAGTTTGATTAGAAAAAAAAAATTGTTTGATTTATAATAAGTTAGTAATAAGTCAATTGGGGTAAATATGAATTTTGATATTTTTTTGCAAATATCATTATATTTGGTGAATTTTGACTAACAGAGTGATCTATGTGTAGGCGAAAACAAACATCAAAGAACCTAGATGTAATTTTTCAAATTACAGGAGATTTATATCTAATTACCAAACCACAAGGTAGAAAGTGTAATTATCCTAAAAATATATATATAAATGAAAAAATTATTTTTTAGTCCGCTAAGTATGCCAAATATTAATTTTAGTTCGATAATTATGCCCATTTTTTTAAGTCCAGTATCTTGCAAAATTGATTAAAGAAAGTCCTCCGATGATTGATTTTTCTTTCTTGGCCGGAAATATACATGGCATGTCAACTAAACATATTTTGAGAATTTTTTAAGGCTATGTGGCAATTGAAATGAGGTGGAGTATGACTCGAAAATATATTATAAATATATATATATATACTTATAATTTAAAAAATAAAATTATAATTTAAAAAAAAAATTAACCCCCCACCCACCCCCACCCCCACGCCGTTGCCAGAAATTAACCAAAATACTTGTCACGTAGGTATTTTTCAGTTACTTTCAAAATATCATCGAGAAATTGAGTAAAAAACCCTAATTCGGACTAAATTTTATCAATTTTGCAAGCTTTACTAGACTTTAAAAAATGAATATAATTATCGGACTAAAATTAATATTGAGCATACTTAACGAACTAAAAAAATAATTTTCCCAATATAAACTATGGTAGACATAACTATTTGCATTAATAATTGAACAATTTTTAATAAGAACTTTTTCATATTAAGATTAGAATTCTTTTAGGAGTCGTGTTTCTAACTATTAATTAGTATCATTTAATTGCATGATGACATCTAAGCACGAGTACAGAAAACTAAGCAAGAATATTTTTTTGAGAGGGCACTCGAAGCGTGTTATTTGAATGAGTTATATTGTTTTTAGGGTGAATCGCAATTTATCTATACTATATATTAAGAGGGAGGTGCTCTCCCTTTTTTATTCTTTTGTTTTTTATATGTTTTTTTTTTAATTTTCTTATCTAATTTTCAACTCTCTCATTATGTTTTAATAGTTATTTTCTTTAATTTTTATTCATATTTTTTTTGTCACAACTTTATTAATTTAACATTATAGAAATTACACGCACTTAGAGTGAGCCACAAATTACTGATATATATTAAGCAAGCGTAATGCGTTTGTTACATAAACAAGTGGCCATACGGGAACATATATTTAACCTATCCAATAGAACAAAAGGGGACAAAAACTGCGAACATGACTCATAATTGACGGACTAGTTATTAATTATTAAAAAAAATATAAATTCAAGTATAAGTTATAGATCAAAATTTAAATATATTAAAATTTGAAAGAAGTAAAATAAAATTTTATAAATATTTTGGATCAAATTATATAAATTAAGAAATTAATAGACGTAAATAAAATTTAAAAAGTTTAAATATATTAAAAAAAAACAAATGTATAGAAATTGGGGGCAGCAGCACGCGCTGCCACCCCCACCACCTGATGCTTTTCTTAAAAGCATATACATATGTGTACGTTTTTTTTAAAATAATAAACGGTAAATTATTAATTTAAAAATATAATAATATTTCTACAACAATCAATTGTTATTACAATATTCAGTTCACAGTACAACATCTCCAAATTTATCAACATCAATATTAAAGTAACCAAAGGAATAATACAATTATTTTATAAACTAAACAACACTCTACATTCGTAATGCTCGAACCCACGACCTCTTAATTATGGAACCTCAACCTCACCATTTGGACAATGAATCATCGATTACATATGTATACGTGTTACGTAACCACATCAAAAACACACACACATCTAATTATTTACACACACTCGGATGAAATCGAAGATTAGATATTCTAATTTAAATTATTAATAATTTTTATAATTATATTATTAAACTAGTACACTTATTAAATATAATTCATATTATTTATTTAATGTTTAACAGGAAAATTTTATAAATTCGACTACATTAAATAAGTGATTGATTAAATACCCCATTTGCTTTAAAAATGTTATGATTGGTTAATTAATAATTGATATATGAAGTGATTGATATAATAGTTGATTTACCCAATTTAATCAGTTCTATTAACCAAATATATAATTATATGTGTTGGTGTTTGATTAGTTACTATAATAGTGAAGAATTGACAAAATTAATAAAAATATTAGAAAAAATTATGTTTTAAAAATATTAGAAATTATATCTAAGAAATATTATATTTATTATAAAGAAATATGAAATTTTTGTAATAATTTAATTCAGGATTGTTATTAAGAACATAACTATAAAAATATGAGGGATTTGATGAAGTAAATTCTTATGAATTAATTGACAAATTATATATATACCTGGAAAGTAGGAATGTCCAGTTATCCAAAAGAATACGAAACGAAATTTTGAATTTTAATGGAACGAAATATTAGAAGATTGGTGAAAAATGTATTAACAATCTAATATTTTATTTAGAATTTATGATATTTTTGATACATTAATTATATGTATTATAAATTTATTATAGGATGCGAAGATAAAGTAGATGGTGATCAGGTTATTTTACTAACGTAATCATTTGAGATTTGAGGTAAGCTGTAACATCCACAAATTTTTTAAAATTTGCGGCGTCAATATGGTACTTCTAATAAGATAACATATTCAAGCACTCAAAGTCATGTGCAATTACCGAGAATCAAAGTATCTTGTATGAGAAGAGTGGTGTCTCGCATGAGAGGTTTCTTTTCTTGTTCTTTGTCCGTCGACGGCTCAGGTGTTCACCCTATCATGAGTTTTTGCTCTATTGGACAACGACGTCCTTGCTTGACTCTTGTAGGATTGTACATAGAATTCTTTTGCGTTACAGCTTGGTTTCTAGTTTGTTGTAGTCTTTAGTGTTTGTTTCTTTTCGTTTCCAGTGTTTGTGTCTCTTTTTGTTCGTAGACTTTGTTTCTCTTTCCTGTCCTGGAGTTTTTTTTCGTCATATTTCCTGCCTGTACGTCTGCTGGCTTTGGTTGTGTAGGTGGGTGGAAGTTACGAGCGGTCATTCTCGGGGGGCTGCGCGCGTGGTTGTGTCCGACTTCATTTCATTGAGGCTACGGTACTATGGAGTCGACCATGGAGCGATTGGGTCACTGTAGTGCTGACAGAGGATTGAGGAGGCGGGGTTGGAGGTCATTGCCGTCAGAACTACCCGGTGGCTGGTGGAACCACGTTTTACTGGTCGGGCGACTCCTAACGCCGAAAGCTTTCCGATATGATGTTCTGAAGAGTACGTTAACAGCAGTAATTTAGACCAGTGAAAGGCATGGAAGTCCGGTTGATAGGCGAAAACATCGATTTCTGCTTTGTTTCACCACATGGCCGATAGGGACAGAGCGTTGAGGGCTGTCCGTGGACATTTGATCGGAACTTGGTTATTCTAAACGAGTGGGAGAGAGGAGAATCCTGAAACAGTCATGTTGCCAGTGGTGTCCGTTTCACATACACGTACATAGCTTATCTGTTAGGTTGATGACCCGAGAGGTGGCCGAATTGATCGGCAATCGGATTGGTCATTTTCTGGAATTTGATGCGTCACAATCGTGGGGAGCCTCTATTTGCATTCGAGTGGAATTAGATGTCGACCAACCTTTGAAAAGGGCGCTGCGAATCCGGCAGCCAAATTCGAATGACGGTACATTTACATACGAGCGGCTGCCCAACTTTTGCTATGGCTGCGGAGGCTAGGTCATATAGTCCGGGAATTGCCCAAAGGCAACTGAGGATCCATCTATGGGGAATACATTGGAACTTCAATATGGCCCATGGCTCAGGGAGTTACGGTCAGTTGGGATGCCTTTCAGGACATATGAACATGCGGGTAGTTGGACGGGGACAGGTAGCATCACGCGGAATTTCAGCAGCCCGTGGGGTCGGGCGGAGGCGCGCCGTGGAGAGGGATATTTGATTATCAGCCGCGAACCCACAGTGCACGGGGGCAGGAGAAAAGTCCAACGCGGGGGTCACCAAGCTCGCCGGTGATGGAGGTACGATCAGCAGATAGACGGGGATGTGGGCCGAATAATGGGGGAACATGGCAAGCAAGACAGGCAGGTGCTTTAGTAGACTCAGAAGTGGAGGGAAGTGCGGATTATGGGACAGAGGCCCAAGTCTTACTGGCAGGTGGGCCGGAGGTATACAGCCAGCCCAAAAGGCCTGCATGTGAGATCCCTTCAATCCAAATCCATTCGCCAACCCTGGCCCAAGTCATTGATAGCCAGCCCAATCCCAGCCCAAACCCGTCCGCCCATAAAGCCAGCCCTGTGCACATCGACCCAAATCCATCTCTTAACCCTTCAGCCCCACCCAACCTTGGACCCTGGCCCAGTACACCAGACCCATTGAGCCAGCCTTAGTTACCTCCAATCGGACTCCCCCAAACCTCTTCAATCCCCACACCTCTGACCCTTCTTAACCCGACCCACAACCATCCCCATATCCCGGAACATAACCCGGCCCACAATCAACCCCTTAATCCGCCACATAACCCGGCCTAATCAACTCCTTAATCACACACATAACCCGACCATAAGTCTGCTCAGAACGACCATACAGGGCGAATTCTCACCTTTCCAGAAATTTCTAGGGGTAAATCCTCCACACAGGCCCGTTCAATCATCCATCCAGTCCAGCACTTTCCGAAGGCGTTTTTTCGATGCTGCTTGCGGGCGAAAACTAGTGGCAGGGCGGGGAGACGTATGGACCACTGGGGGCGGCATCAGTGTATCCTCACTGGGATCGGAGTCCTCACTTTCTATCGCATTGAGGTTGATCAATAGTTCAGTTCCGGTGGAGTTCACGGTCGGCTTAGGGCAGGTCCAGTGGTGGCCAGGAAGAGGGCCGAAGTGGGAGTAGGAGGCCGGAACGACAGGGGCCAACTGAGCGTAATGCGGACTGCTGTCGGCGAGGCTGTTCGACCACAGAAGCACTATCTGAAGCGTATCAAGGCGTAAGTTCGGCTTCTGTATGGTCTCGAAGAACGCATATTCAGGTAAGAGGTTGCTCTATTCTGAGAATCGTCCAATTAGTCGGGTGATCTCCAGATCGGCTTTGTCGGGGTAATGTTTGATGTTAATGTTCACGCGCGATGAGAGGCTAGCACACCAGCCCACCGAGCATTATTGCATTCAGTTAGTCATGAACTGGAAACTGTACGTAGGGACGGGCTCGGACAGCACTTGACAGTTCCGTAAACTCGGTGATTGTCCATCCGAGGAATATAGTCCCAGGTTGGTGTTCCTTCTCTGAGAACAAATGTCGGGCATCATCGGTTTTGAGTTTGTGACCGCACAGAGGCTTGAGTTGTGTTGGGGTCTGTGTGTCTCGGCCTGAGGGTTTAGGTCCAAGGGGGAATAGCGTTGTTGTGGCAGAAGGACTCGCTGGTTCAACTGAGATCCTACTCCCGGTTTCAACTATATGGGATCGCCTAGACGTGTTACCCATCGATCGATCAAATGGAATCAGGATGGAGGTTCACTTAGGTTTTTACGGGCGGCTCGAGGGTAGGCTAAACGGAAGCAAGGGTGGGGACGATGTTACAAGTCTCTGCAGTAGGGCAGTCAGAATGCCCCATTGGCTTTCTTGCTGCGGGCAGGACTTCAACAGATCCTGTTTTCAGAAACAAGAAACAATCGGGACGCCCCGGAACACAATGGCAGGATTTCTGATTTTTCGACAAGCTCCTGGAATTCTGTGAACTGTCAGGACTTCAGGCTTCATCCTTCGGGGTCCCTTTACTTGACTTTGCAACAGGAGACAAGCCCCGGAGACCGGTCTTCCGGACGCACGTTTAGGACCGAGCCCTCCACCCCTGGCGCAAATCCAGCATGGGTTCTGAGGTTTCTGACATCATCAAGGTGACACACATCCCTGCTTGAGCAGTCAGCCATTCATAGACTATTGTTTGTGGATTTCAGTCAGGCAAGATAACAGCCGGAAAGGGGTCCATCTCATGCTCATGTATCCGGTTATTTGGACCGCAATAGGTTGGCTCCAATCCTAATCCCGAGGTGCCTGGGAAAACCATCCGAGCGAGGCTGTGAGGACTAGCAAGAGAGAGTGGGTAACACGGAGGACACGCTCACCTATATTTCTATGGAGGAAAATTTCAACAGACTATAGTTAAATTTACATTTGAGTAAGGAACCGTCACCACTTTTTCGCTATAAGATAAAACAGAGAAGAGAAAAAGACACTTGGAAGAATATAGACAGATTGAAATTGCTGGGGGACAGTAATGAATAGAGGAAGCTAATAAGGCACTCCAGGAATATACAGCGCAATTGACAAGAGATAGTTAAGCCACCCAGGAGCTGCATTCGATCTCCGGCAGCGCGTAGCAAAGACCACTGGGCTTAGGCACAAGAGGAAAGGAGCGAGAGAAGGTGAAGAGGAGATTTCAGACTATCCCCAGTTGGCACACGACGGGACTATCTATCCCTACCTACCTGTTCTGCCGACGAACTGTTGCCTATTTTGCGACGCGCTTCAGCCCCACAGACAACACCATGACGAGCATTAGGCGGATCTTAACATTGCGTATTCCCACTGGGCGTCCGGAGGCAGGAAACTCACACTCTATCCAAGTCTCTGTAATGAGTCAGTGAGTGGAAGCGTTCGGGTAAAAGAAAAGAGAAGACTTGCTAACCGCCTTGGGGATCCGGCTACTGGGGGCCCACGACAGATATTTGTTATTCCCGGCGGTGGCGAGCAGGTCGAGGAGGGTGCTATTCCAGAATATCCGGGATCGTTTCTTGGGGGGGTGTCAACGTGGGGTAGTAAACTTCTGTCACAGGCGGATAAGGGTACATTGATCAAGTCGGTCCTTCAGGCGCTTCCAACTTACGCTATGTCATACTTTCGCCTGTCGGACCACTTGTTGAGGGACTTGGATAGAGTGATGAGGGAGTTTTGGTGGCATAGCAGAGGGGAGAAGAGGGTACATTGGGTAGCATGGAGGAGCGTGTGTTGGCCTCTGAGGAAAGGGGTGGGTTAGGTTTTCGGGATTTGAAGGCTTTCAATTTAGCGTTTAGCTAGCGAAACAGGGTGGCGCTTATCACCAACCAGACACGCTAACTCAGTCAGGTGCCTAAGGACGTATATTATTCCGAACAACCTTTTTGGACGGCTATAGTGCGGTTCACCCCTTCTCTCACGTGGAGAGCCTACTGTTAGCTAAAGGGGTGGTGCAGACCGGCTGCGAGGAAGGTAGTGATGGAAGCTCTCGGATGACAGTTGTATTCTTGGAAACCCAGCAAACAAGGGGTCTATTCTCGGTACGAAGTTCATACGACATAGCGCTGCAGATAGAAACTCAAGCTCAAGCATCATCTTCGCGTCCTTTTCCTGTCTTGACGGAGGGATGTGAAGATTTTGGTCACGTTTGTGGGGTCTAGTAGGGCCACCACGTGTTCGCCTACAAGTCTAGCGCTTTTGCCACGACGCAGTGCCCACAATGGTCAACCTAGCTCGTAGGAAGGATGGGATTGACACCCACTGTCTGTTGTGCGAGGATGCGGCAGAGACGCTGCAGCATATTCTTTTGGGGTGTCCTTTCGCCAGAATGGTGTGGGCTCTGTCCAATATTCCCTGGCGTCACAGACACTTGGACTGAGGGGGCGTCACAGTGGTTCTCGAAGGCAGTTCAGCAGCTTGATAGGGAAGAAGCACCGCGGTTCATCACCAGTTTGCTGGGCACTTTGGGCAGAATCGTAACAAAAAAAAAGACGGAAGGGGCGGTGAAGGACCTCAACGGGTGATTACAGAGGCCTTGGCTTTCTGCAGCAATACTGGACGCGCGCCTGAAGGTGAGACTGGGTCTGTTGCAGTGAAGTTTTGGTTAGACTTGGGCAGGTCTCCTATGGATGTTCTCAGTGGCTCTTTGCGTGAGTTTCTTTTTTTGTGTTTTTCTTGCTTTTTCTGGTTGTTGAGAGTTGTGATTTTTCTTGGCTAGTTATGCTGGCTTGACTGGTGCCAGTCTCACTGCTTTTAATTGTTTTGGTTCTTAGGGGCAGCATTTTTCTGAGTTTTTTTGCTTTCGTTTTAGTAATATAATCGTCATCGCTTGGTTTCAAAAAAAAATATATATATATCCACAAATTTTTATACATAATTATGGAATTAATTATAATTATTTTATAAATATAGTTAAATAATAAATAAATTATAGATTCACAGTTTGATCATATTAAAACTTAAACGGGAAAATTGGAATTGTATTATAATATTTGGGAGCAAATTATATTGATTAAGAAAATTTGGAAGGACGTATGAAAACTTATGGAAAATTTTAAATTAAATAAAAAAAGTGGAAATTGGCAAGTGGTTGCCAACCCACCGCCTCACTTATATTCATACTAGTCGTTGTTGCACGCGGTCCTCGCGAGCATATAAAAAGAAATTGTGTGAGATGAAAAGAAAAAAGAAATTTTTGAAGGAATGAAAAAAACAATAGTTTGTAAGAAGAAAGAAATATGGAGTGATGTGAGACAAATATGGAGTGGTGGGTGAGAGAAAAAAACAGTAAATTACTTTTTTAACCAATAATTTTTTTAAGAAAAGAAAAGGATTGAAGGACAAATTTAGTCATTCAAAAGTTGGTACCCCAAAAAGTTTTCTTTTATAATAGTACTAGTCGTCGTCGTATGCGGTCCCCGCGAATATATAAAAAGAATTATTGTGTGAGATGAAGAAAACAATCGTGGTCTGAGAAAATAAACAAGAAAGAAATTTGTGGAAAAAAAATAGAATGGGGTGAGAAAAACGTGGAATAGTGGGTTCAAAGAAAAAAGATTGTGAAATTATTAGAAAAATATCGAAATGACTATTTTGTCCAATTTTCTTTTTAAGGAAAGAATTAAATTAAAGGACAAATTTGGGTATTCAAAAGTTAGTACAATAAAAGATTTTCTTTTATATACTATAAAATAAATAAATATATATATATATATGTGATATTATTATAATTTCATGTTTGGAAAAAAACACAGACACGCGTTCCGCAATTTTGGTTTTTCAATTTATTATTATTATTATTTTTAATTATATTATTTAAATAATATATTTATTAAATTTTATTTATACAAATCGAATTAATGTTTAATCAAAACAATTTATGAATTTGACTATTTATAAATTAATGATTGATTAAATATCCCATTTGCTTTAAGAATGTTATAGTTGGTTAATTAAATTATTTAATTTATTAGATTTAATTATTACTATAATTGATTTCCTCAATTCCATCGAGTTTATTATCCAAATACTTAATTATACGTACTGGTGTTCAATTAATTACTATAATAATGAGGAATTATGAAATTAATAAAAATATTACAAAATTATATTTAAGAAATATTAAAAACTATATTGACAAATATTATATTTATTCCTTTTTATCATTATTTTGCAATTTAATTCAGGAATGTTATAGAGAATGGTAATTATAAAAATATGAGATTTGATAAAATAAATTCTTATGAGTTAGTTGATAAATTATATGTATATATATATACACATAAGGAAAGCCTAAAATGTCTAGTTACTTAATATGAAATGGAACATATGTTTGAATTTTGATATAATTAAAATATTAAAAGATTAGTTGAAAATGTATGAATATTATTTAATACTTTTTTTTAGAATTTATGATATTCTGAATATATTGATTATACATATTATACCTATTATAGGACGCGAAGATAAACTAGAGGGTTGATCAGCTCTTTTTATTAATGTAATCGGTTTGAAATTTAAGGTAAGTATATAGTTAATGGATTATATATATATATATAATGTGAATATATAAATATTTGTTATTGATATAGTTGATTGTTAATTATTGGTTATTTTTCTGAAATTCTATTGATTTTGTGAAATTGCTATTATGTGTTTATCTATGGATATGGTGTGCGAAAGTGAGATGAATGATTGTGTGGTACTATATTTAATTGTTGAATGAAATTGAATGATGAAGTTACTGATGGGGAACTGATTGTTGAATAAAAATGAATAATGAGATTATTGATGGGAATATGGGTGAATTGAAATAAAAGAGATAACTTACCTAATGGTGGACGTACTTCAATGGCTTATGACGATATGATTAATGACGAGTTGTATGTTGTCATTAATCAATAGAGATGACGTGATATCATACGAGCTGTGTGCTATGTGATATTATTGATGATGTGACATCTCATATGAGTTGTGTTGTGTGATATGATTGATGATGGGGTATCATACAAGCTGTATGCAGTGTAATATAGGGAAAAAAAAAAAAAAAAAGAAAGAGATACTATGATTGAACTGGTGATAGTCGGCCAGATTATTGAGTGATGCACTCCAACTTGGGTAAGTAGAGTCCTAATAAAATAAACCATGATTTCAGATATATATTGTATTGTGGATTGATAAAAGATTGAGGAATTGGTTCCTTTGTGATTTTGTGGTAATTACGTAATGAATATTGGTTGGTTAATGCCACTGCATGAAATTTGTCTCATTGCGTATGTGTGTGTACATATATATAAAAATTGATTAGTTATACTTATTAAGTAGGCAGTTCATTCCTTGCCACATATTTTTAATGCAACAAGTCATAGCAACTAGCAGAATTGATCATAAGCCTTGCATAATTGAATTGAGAGCCCTAGTTGCATAATTGCATATATATTAGACTTGCAATGGATGTATTTTAACTTTTGTAATAACTAAAATTGCAGTTTTCTCCTTTCCTTATATTTATAAATGTTAGGTTGAGGATTAAATACAAAACTCTTCATGATGTATGTCACTCTGTAATGTCAACATAGTATATATTAAGAAATATGGTTTATCCTATTAAGTTAAATGTGAATTTCTTAGAAGATAGAATATAATTACTGAATGAGTGTCACATAAGTATAGTTAATTGGAATTTATATATATATATATATATATATATAAAAGGAATATATATATAGAGAGAGAGATAAATGCAATTTTGGTCCCTAAACAATGTCACTAAAGCAGTTTTGGTCCTCAAATTTTTTGAGGTTGCAATATTAGTCCTCAAACATTCATTTTTTAAGCAGTTTCAGTCCTTCCATTAGTTTGGCCGTTTATACTTGACGGAAATTCATTTTTTTTTTTTTGTAAAAAAATGTTATTTTACTCTTATTTTGTGCTATTTTTCAATTTTAGTCTAGTACACTTAATTTTTTTATTTTTCTTCGGCAAAATTACACTTTTGGTCCCATAGGATTGAAGGGTCAACACTTTTGGTCCTGCGCTTCCTGAAATGGCCAATTTAGTCCGAAAATTAGAAATTTTCGACACTTTTGGTCCCGCGCTTCCTGAAATGACCAATTTAGTCCCGAAATTGAGAAGTTTCGACACATTTGGTCCCATTAGATGATGTCCGTAAAAAATGCTATGGCAAATGTCTCGCCGTTAGTGGGGGCACTTTAGGCTAACGTCTGGCAATAGGACAGTTAGGAGAGGCACTTGGAGGGGAAAAAAAAAAAAAGCACCATTTTTCTACCTCTTTATTTACTTCTTTTCTTTGCTTCATTCTCTCATTCTCACTCTCAAAAAGCAAGAATACTTGTAATATTCTACAGAGTAGAGAAAATTGTAGAAGAAGGTCGCGTACTTTGGCGAAGAAAAATGTCAGAAATGGATTCGGTAAATTATTTATGTGGCAAAGTTGCAAGGCTGCGTACATCATAGACCAACGAAAATCCAGGAAGAAGATTCATACTTGCACCTAGGAACCGATAGGAACCGAGGAAATCGTCTAATGGGACCAAATGTGTCGAAAATTCTCAATTTTGGGACTAAATTGGTCATTTCATGAAGCGCGAGACCAAAAGTGTTGAAAATTCCCAATTTTGGGACTACATTGGTCATTTCAGGAAGTGCGGGACCAAAAGTGTTGACCCCCCAATCCTATGTGACCAAAAGTGTAATTTTGCCTATTTCTTCAAACTTAAATAGATAAAAAACAAAAAATTTTGAATTTAAGCAACAAATTTGCTATATAATCTTCACAAAATTTATCAGTAATCTATTCTGTGTGTAATACAATACCTACTCAAGCATCTGCCTCAAATGATTATTGATAAATTTTGTGAAGATTATATAACAAATTTGTTGCTTAAATTCAATATTTTTTGATTTTTTATCTCTTTAAGTTTGAAAAAAAAAATGATAAATTTTGTGAAAATTATATAGCAAATTTGTTGCTTAAATTCAATATTTTTTGATTTTTTATCTTTAAGTTTGAAGAAAAACGATAAATTTTGTGAAGATTATATAGCAAATTTGTTGCTTAAATTCAATAAATTTTTTTTTTTTGATTTTTTATCTCTTTAAGTTTGAAGAAAAATGATAAATTTTGTGATTATATAGCAAATTTTTTTCTTAAATTCAATATTTTTTTATTTTTTATCTCTTTAAGTTTGAAGAAAAATGATAAATTTTGTGAAGATTATATAGCAAATTTGTTGCTTAAATTCAATATTTTTTTGTTTTTTTATCTCTTTTAAGTTTGAAGAAAAATGATAAATTTTATGAAGATTATATAGCAAATTTGTTGCTTAAATTCAATATTTTTTTTTTATTTTTTTATCTCTTTAAGTGTGAAGAAAAATGATAAATATTGTGAAGATTATATAGCAAATTTGTTTCTTAAATTCAATATTTTTTTATTTTTTTATCTCTTTAAGTTTGAAGAAAAATGATAAATTTTGTGAAGATTATATAGCAAATTTATTTCTTAAAATTCAATATTTTTTAGTTTTTTTATCTCTTTAAGTTTGAAGAAAATGAAAAAAAATAAGTGTATTAGACTAAAAGTTGAAAAATAGCACAAAATTATGAGTAAAATAACATTTTTTACAAGAAAAAAATGAATTTCCGTCAAATATAACGGCCAAACTAATGGAAGGACCGAAAGTGCTTAAAAAATGAATGTTTGAGGACCCAAACTGTTTCAATGACATTGTTTAGGGACCAAAATTGCATTTACCCCTATATATATATTGTTGATGGTATACTTGATTATTAATTAGTATTGGTCATTTGTTTAGATGATGTTATGGAACTGTCAAATTGTTATTATTGCTTATCTATGATTAGGGTGTATGGAAGTCAGATGGATGACTATGTGATCCTATATTGGATTGTTGAATATTGAATGATGAAGTTATTGATTCAGAATCGATTGTTGAATGGAATGATGAAGGTATCGATGTTAATGTTATGAATTGAAATACAGAGATGACTTACCTAACTGGGGCATAATGCAATGGCTTATGATGATATGATTAATGACGTGTTGTTTGATGTTATGATCAACAGAGATGACGTGATATCATACGAGCTATGTGATATTATTGATGAGGTGACATACGGTACGAGCTGTGTGCTGTGTGATATTAGGGGGAAAAGAAAAAAGATATTGTGATTGAGGTGATGATAGCCGACAAAGACCATTGAGTCACTCCAACTTGGGTAAACAACGCCTTATGAAAATAAATAATATCATGTGGATTGAAATATGATTGTCAGTATGTGTTACCTCTTACATTTGTTGTGTGATTGCATAATGAATATCTGTTGGTTGGTGTCAAATGTATGTATATATATATATATATATATAAACTAGTTAACTATACTTATTGACTAGACAACTCACTCATTGCAACATATTTTTTCAGGGAATAAGTCATAGTGACTAGTCGAATAGGATCATAAGCCGTGGCGCCAGTCTTATTAGGTGGGTCAACAGTGTCATCTTAAATTGGAAAATCTAGTTAAATAACTACGGAGATACTAGCTTTTGACTGAAATTGTATTTTGAGATTTGTTATAACTAGAACCTTCACTCTTGTCTTTTCTTTATGTTCATAAATACTACGGGTGAGTATATTGATATAAAATATTGAAAGAAAAATAGGACTTATCTTATTGATTTTTATGAAAGTTTATTGTAAAACGGGTTTAATTATGGAGATTGTATTATAATTATTAGTATTACAGCGTAGTGCCGTAGGAGGTGCTACACCCATGATATGAGAAATGAGCAAAAAACTCCCTGTAAATTTCTTTTTAGCAAACTATCCCCTGTGATTTGGGAAATGAAGCAAATTATCCCCAATTAACAAAAAACACATGCTGTAATTTGCTTTATTTTCTAGAACATAGGAGATAATTTGTTTTTTTTTTTTTCATAGAGATTTTTTTTGCTTATTTTTTATATTATAGGGGGTAACTTACTAATGTATTAGAAAAATGGAGTCAGTATCAATTACTAATGTGTTGATATAAAGTGCAGTGGCTCTTTGATTGCCGTTTTGGGGATTCCTACCGTTGGATGTTATTTACTTCAAACTTTTTTTATCACTTGGATTAAAACTCAGGAATATACCTTGGGAAAGGTTATGCACTGTACATAATTTATTTTATTTTCTCTCTTAACATTTTTTTTGAGTTAATTAGTTTATAATTATATTATAAATTACAATAGTTAATAATTAATATATGTTAATTATCAATATTAACTGTATATAACGAATTAATAATTATTTTATATTGGTGGAATTTAAATTTATAATTAAAAGGTTATGGAGCACATGAACTTTATCGCAGAGACTTTAAGAATTACGTTTTATTTACAAATTCCCTTCGGCCGCACTATAATTTAATATAAAATGAATATTTTTCGTCTTTTCTTTAGAAGATAAAAAAAAAATGTTAACTCTGGGTTACTATCACTCTGTCTTTAAAAATGGATAGGATAACATTATTGCAGACAATTTGATATATATATATATATATTGTAAAAAAGTATGTTTTAGAATAAAATAGATGAATTATCTGTTGGAAAAAGTGTCACAGACAATCGTAGTAATCGTTTTGAAATATCAATCAAATTTTAATAGACAATTTTGAAACCGAAACATAAGAAAACACGATGGAACCAAATGATAAACAAAACAGTTAGATATGTTGTTTAACGGTAAAATAAAGGAATACTTACAACGAGAATTGTATCGTAACAATTCTCGGTCTAAGAATTCACCAAACCGAATCACATATATAATCTGTTTGCCTTGAAGAAATTATACGTCCTGTTAAGAATGTGCACACGGGTACTACGCAACTTCTTCCAGGATAAGACGGTTTTCGTTCTAACGGTATGCACTTTACTGTAGAACACCTCGAAACAACACTCAGTATCTTTACGAAAAACTTGAGCTCGAAGCTCGGATTTTTAGGAGAACAACTCGAAATTTCTACAGAGAAAAACCGAGAGTGAGATAGAGGTTGAGCCTATGCAGGTTTCTAGGAGAACAACTCGATGTTTTCGTTCATCTACATTCGACCATGTTCGACGTCTGTTTGAAGTGAGCCTATGCAACCTTTTATAAGCAAGACTTTCAGCGGTTTCAACATCCGCATTAATCATTATCATTAGTGCAACATTTAATCACCATTAAGGCTGAAATAATTAGTCATTAACGACATTAAAACGATTTTAAATATAAGTTTAAAAGTCATTAAACACAATTAAAACCAGGTTTGAATTCAACCATTAAGCCCCCATTAAGCAGCCATAAATAGCATTAAAAAAGAGTATAATGGCCATTAATACAATCAAACAAAAACCGACCAGAAACGGCCAAATTCAGGTTTAAAAACCTGACTTTAAATATTATTTTAAAAGCAATTAAAACACAATTTTGACTAAGTAATTTTGAAAATCATTTCTGTTTTAATCCAGAAAAAAAAACCCCAAATATTTTTGCTGCAAAAAGATAGATCCTGAGACTAAGACATTCGCCCTAGTCTCCATAACACTTCAAATATAACTTGAACATTGAACTTAATATAAGGAGTTTAAGTTATCCTTAAATTTTCAATATGAAACAACTTTGAGTGTAAAAACACTCACCCCCACATACACCTTATATCCTTATCAAAGCTCCACATTTTCCCATCATATTCCTATGTGAAACAAGTGTAATTCCTCTATTTCTCTCACCATCTAATCTATGAATTTAATATGTAATTGAACCCATATTTTAGAACATTTTGTTGTTACAAATTAACATTAAAATATCAATTACAACATTATCACATACACACACCTACGTCTTATCAAAATTAAAATAAGAAAAGAGTCATCATACTTCTCTATAGAAGAAAAAAAAACTATTTTCTCCTCCAATGGAACCCAAGTGTAGAACAAGAAATGAGTGTGTTTTGAAGAGTTTGGATAGACTAAAGTCGAAGGTCTAGAGTTTTTGGTTGCGTGATTTGATTGTAAGATTTCAAACGGTCATAACTTTTTATTCGATTGGAATTATGGGACGAACTACCAACCATTTTGATCAACCTCAAAAGGATAATCCAACCCCTCACTATCGTTCTGGGGGGTCATTATTGCAGACAATTCCATTGTTTCAACCACTGTTCGGGCAATTCTGTAGAGTTTTCTATTTTTCAATCAACTTTAATTATTTTTTCTATTTTTTGGAGTTATCTTTTGGCCTAATAGTTTTTCGGATTATTTCTAGCATGGTAAGGTACTTTTGGGCCGAGTCTCGTGGGCTTTTGAGAGAATCTAAATTTTAGTCAGTTTCAAGCATGTTTGACTAGATAAGATTAGCTGATAACTCTGTTAAGAGATTCATTCAGCAATAGACTATTTTTATTAAGTTCTCGAGTTTTCAATAATATTAGAGACACGTTCTTGTTATCTTTACTCTTAATTGCTTCCGCTTCATAACCAACAAAACTCATATCTATTTAAAATAGTCTTCTTTCCTACAAAATGAATGCTAAGTTGAGTTAAACTCATTACGACTATCTTTAGTACAAGAGTCTGATTAGGAACGGTAATGAAACGAGTTTGAGATGAATTATGTCGAATTCGAGACTCATTGTACTTAATTTTTGCAAGACACTAGACCCGCTCAACCTTGCCTCGCCTCTAGTTGGATCTGGGACTTGCTCCCCCTATCTTGGACCCACCCCCACCTTGACTCGGCTCTGGACTTGATGGATCTAACCTGCAAAGTCCGATTAAAATTTCTTTTAGTTTCAATTAATCGATATAAATTTTTAAAATAATTATTTTTGTTTATGAATACTAAGTTATTATTATATTAAAAATACAATTTAATTTGGCAAATATATATATATATATATATTAAACAAAAGTTAAATTTTTTAAGTAAATTAAAAGTATTTATAAATATTATTCGGGACTGGTTCAAGTTCATAACAATCCATCTCTGATCCTGAACACGATGATTTGGCATGAGGCGAGTTGAAGCTATGTCTGCTCTACGTGTCCCATTTACCATCCCTAAATTTGACTGTTATCAAGTATCTCTCTCACTACAACTCGTCTAGACATTATCTAAGTGAGAGGGTGGCTAAGCATTTCTGAAACATCTTATAAGCTCCTATATCTTATAAGATGTTTTAAGAGTTAAAGATGTTAAATTTTATTTTAAAAATAAGCTCTTAAGTGTATGCATAAATAAGATATTACAACTTATAAGATGTTAGAGCTTATAAGATATTTGAGTATTTTGCATGATAAGCTATAAGATCTCCATACTGTAATAATATAGAAAAAGTCATTAAACTATTAGAATTTAAAATCATATAAATAGAATTTTGATCTATTATACCAAGAGTAAAAGTGCAATATTAAAAAAATTATGAGTGTTTTTTGATATATTGAGTTAAGATTAAAAAACTTTACGACGTTCTAAAAACGTTGAATGGGCAGTAGAACTCAGCGAGCATAACATAGAATATCGCCCACGACCGGCGATCAAGGCCCAAGCTTTAGCAGAATTCATAATTGAAATAACTAGAAAAGGTCGACGAATGGTAGAATCTCTACGTAGATGGATCTACCACCTCTTAAGGAAGCGGCATCGGGGCCATGCTTGAAAATCCTCATGGAGATAAGTTTCACTATGTTCTCAAATTCAGTTTCCCAGCCTCCAACAATGAGGTAGATTATGAAGCACTTCTTGCTGGAGGCAGATTGGCATTAACAGCAGGAGCCCAATGCCTCAAAGCTCATAACGACTCCCAATTGGTAGTAAGCCAAATATTGGAAAGTTATGAAGCTAGAGAAGAGAGAATGTCCATGTATCTGGCAAAAATTCAAGAGTTGCAATAAAAATTTGAGAAGTTTATCTTAGAGCAAATACTGAGATCAAGAAATGGACAAGCTGACCAATTAGCCAAGATAGCTAGCTCTTTGACGTCCCTCAAAAACATGAGTGTCACCTTCATGATGTTGGAACATCCAGAAATAGAAGCAAAGACAGAAGAAGTATTTGTGGGTGATAATACCAAGCCAAGTTGGAAAAAAAGAAATAGAGGAGTATCTGAAAACAGGATATCTCCCCGAAGACCCAAAAGAGGCCAGGGCACTTAAAATCAAGGCGACACGTTTCACCATGATAGAAGGAACTCTATACAAAAGAGGATTTTCACAACCTTACCTTAAATGTCTAGGCCCAACAGAAGCTGAATACGTGCTCAGAGAAATTCATGAAGGTAGTTGTGGCAATCATTCAGGAGGAAGATCATTGGCTACAAAAAGCTCTCAGACAAGGATACTTCTAGCCAACCATGAAACAAGATGCCCAAGAATTGGTAAAGAAATGCAAGCCTTGTCAAGAACGCGCCAATAACTCGAGAATCCAAGCCTCACAAATGCACCCTTTAGGGAGCCCTTGTCCTTTCGACCAGTGAGGAATGGATATTGTGGGAAAATTGTCAAAGGCGGTAGGACAAAGAGAATATCTCATTGTGGTGGTGGATTATTTCTCCAAATGGGTGGAAGCAGAACCCCTAACAAAAATCACTAAAAAAGAGGTGATAAAATTTGTGTGGAGAAATATCATGTGCCGATTCGGGATCCCAAGGGCTTTCATAATGGATAATGGAATTGAATTCCAAGGTTCCAAACTCCGAGAATGGTGTGAAGAATTAAAAATCAAGAAATACTTCACATCAGTTGAAACCCCACAATCCAATGGGCAAACAGAAGTAACCAACAGGATCATACTCCAGAACCTGAAAACGAGCTTCAGAAAAGCCAAAGGAAATTGGGTGGAAGAACTCCCAGGAATGTTGTGGGCATACAGAACCACCCCTCAGAACAACACGGGCGAGTCACCATACAATATGGTTTACGGATCTGAAGCCATAATCCCAACGGAAATTGGCGAAAAAACTTGGAGAATCCACAACTACGAGCCGAACCAAAACGTGGAAGAAAGAAGAATTGAGCTAGACCTATTAGAAGAAGATAGGAAGAATGCCAACTCGAGAATTGAAGCTTACAAAGGGAAAATGGCAAAAGCCTACAACTCTCTTGTGCATGCCAGAAGCTTCCAAATATGAGATCTAGTTCTGAGAAAATCTGACGCCACAAAGCAAATAGGAAAGTTAGACCTAAAATGGGAAGGACAGTATCAGATCACAGAGGTTGTCGGGTACGAAGCCTATCGCCTTCAAAAGCGAGATGGAACAAGCATCCCTAAAACGTGGAATGTAGTCAACCTCAAAAAATATTATGCATAAAGAGGTCATCAGTTGTATGTTGAAACACATGAAATGAACACAAAGTCTCTTTCTGTTAATATTATGTTTATTTTTTCTTATTGGTTATATTCTAATTCGTAAAGGCGTAAAGTTTCCATAACATGAAGAAAAATGCTCTTACAAGAGCAAAGGAGCATAAGATTAAGATTACCTCAACACAAAACAAGGGAATAAGATTACCCAACACAAAACGAGGGGCATAAGATCACCCCCAACACCAAATGAAATGAAAAGAACAAACGATAACAAAAACCAAGATTTGGAAATAAACATGGATCTTTATTCAAGAAAGATGGGAACAAAAAAAAAAGAGAAAAAAGAAAGCGTCACGGTACACAAGTCTCAAACTGTATCAGTAGGAGGGACAAGTTCCCCTCCACTAACATCATTAGTGGGAATCCCCCCTATAGGAGGATCCTCAATCATATCAACCTCCACATCCTCTAATTCCTCTTCTAAATAGCCAACAGAAAGATTTAAAAACATAAAATCTTCTTCACCAAAACGGCCGCTCTCCCTTAAAGTAGCCCGGCATTGATGAGTAGTCTGATCATATATGTTATATGCTTTAGCAATAACGGCTCTATCAAACTCTTCAGACCTTTCCTACTTTTCTTTGAAGTCATTCCACACGCACTCCAAGTAGATCTTGCCAACTTCAGACTTCAAAAAAGAATGACCTGACGCGACTTCACGATTATACGAATTATTCCATTTCATCTTGTTGGCTCCCATATTTTTCAACTCCTCCTGACAATGGAGCAAATCCTTCTTGGAAGCCTCTAACACAGAGTTCAGCCGAGCAATATCCTTTTCATAGTTGCCGAAACGACGGTCAACCAATTCAGCCAAAGTGGAAACCTGAACAAAGAAAAACGAGAAATTGTAAGTAGAGAACAAAACCGAAATGTAAAGAAGGGGAAGAAAAAACTTAGCCTAGCAGCTTTGCCACTGAATAACCGCGCAATAGAAGCATTTGAGATATGATGAAAACGAGATACATCGTACTCACTAACGACACTCTGAATCTTATGATAAGGAAGATCAAGATCGGCGGTATCCCAATAAGAGGATACCCCATCTCGATTATTAACACCGACAGTGAAGAAACCTTTACTAACACCCGATTTGGAAGAATCCGCGGCAATCTCATGAGGACGCTTCGAAGGACCAAAAACGAGCATAGTAGGGACATAAGCCTGAGCCTTCCTAGATTCACCATCCACATTCAAAACCTCACGAGACCGAGATCGAGGGGGCGAACACTGAGAATCCCCTTCACCCCTCTTTGGAAGGGGAGGAGGGCGTCATTGCTGAGAATGATGAGGGGACTCCCTTTCCCGCTCAGCTTTATACTTGTGCATATCTTGCAAAGACACTTTCTTTCCTATGGAAAGGAGAAAAACATAAGTCAAAAACATATCAAAAAACATACGTATTTAACAAATCAACAAAAAATAAGTAGTACTAGCGGTAGAAATAAGGGGCTGATGTCAAAGGGATAATCAAATAACCCACCCCAATGAAAGACACACGGAGATCATATACGGGTTCCGGGGTAAAGGGGATTCTCTCCAAGGAACGTTCAAACCCTAACCTAAATCTCGAAGGTGAAAAAAAATTCTTTCTAAGGCCCTTTCGAAGAAGGGCATCCTTCCAAAAACCTACAACCACTTCGGGGGAATAAGAAGTAAGATTTCCCCGTGACTTTTCTGATTCAGAAAAGAGCAAACAAAGCCTCTAATGAAGGAACCAAATCAAGTTCCTTTAAACGATGACGAAAACCCTCGAGATAAGTAAATGAATTAGGGGTGAATTGACTAACACAATGCTGAGTATTTTTTGTTATTTCCACCAAGATAGGATGGGGGGAAGAGAGAAACCCGAAGTAATAAAAGAAGAATATATGAAAAAATAACTAGGAGGAGGGACCTTTATCCTATCCCCATCATTTGGAAGCAAAAACTCCAACTTTGAAAAAAAATCAAAAAGTTTTTTGAAAGTATTGAATTCCTCCAAACCAACCATGCTAAAAACATTGTCCACATCCATGACACGACAACGAGATTTAGAAGGAGGGTCCGAAGAAGATCAAGTCCCATCCACCCCAGATTCATGAATAACTTGAGTAGGAGAAGAATTATTAAACTTTTTCGAAGATTTGGATTCATAGATAAGGGAATCCACCGGAGATTCAGGAAGATTTTTTATAGCCTCAATAATTTCTAGAGAAAGATCCCCAACCGACAACCCACCTAAAAGGCACAACCTCCTTAAAAAGTATTAGCCTCGGCTGGAGCCAAAACCAACGGAACAGGCCGAGGCAATGCACCTCGGCCTCTCCCAAGTCAAGGCGAGACGCCTCGACCTGAAGAAGGCCGAGGCGAAACGCCCAGGCCTGGAGAAGGCCGAGGCAATATGCCTCAACCTGGGGAAGGCCGAGGCGAAGTCTCGCCCTGAACAACTTGGGAGGCCGAGGAAATTTTATCTCCTCCTCGACCTCCCCCATCCTTAGAAACGAGAGATATTCCTCCCCCAAGCAAATTTTCGGCATCACGACTCGCACCTGGAGGCCATCTAACCGTCCCCCACGTGCGTTGCTCATTGTCGTTAGAACCCGAACCCCAGTCACTCATATTGTTTAGAAGAAGAACGCAAATACTATTTGTAAGGAACAATTATTTGTAGATAGTACCTCTCCTAGGCATGTCGGGGGACTGCTATATATTTGTAACAAGTGAGTTTTAAGAACAAAGAAGGGGATGAATGACCTATATATAATAGATGGGCAAGCTCGACGGAGAAGGAAATGATTCATGGAATCCTTCAAGGAAGAGATTCATGAAATTTTTCACCAAAGGAAGGATTCACGAGAGGGAAGGATCCTAAAATATTCTTCTAAAAAATAGAAAACAAGATGACAGTATTAGGAGGATTGTAAAAGATCCCCCAAACAAAACAAAAAAAAAAAAATAGAAAATAGGAAAAGAGCTTGGACAAAAATAGGGTGCTCACAAGAGTGAAATTTGGACA
This sequence comes from Sesamum alatum, assembly GCA_034509735.1. Taxonomy (NCBI): domain Eukaryota; kingdom Viridiplantae; phylum Streptophyta; class Magnoliopsida; order Lamiales; family Pedaliaceae; genus Sesamum; species Sesamum alatum. The sequence continues at coordinate 12,268,945 of JACGWO010000011.1, forward strand.
TCTTCAAAAGATGAAGAGAATTGCTATACAACGATTCCATAAAACTCTCAAGTCTCATATAAAGAACTTGAGAGTTAGGGGACTTGTGATGAGGAAATCAACTTACATAAATAAAAAAGAAAAATCACAATCATATCCCATCTTAATTAATAACCTAAATAAAATCCCTAAATCACAGCCTATATACTTAAATGTACTTTTATGATTGATTAAACCTATTAAATTAAAGTTGACTAAATATGGAGGGTACCCCCTCAAAAAAATGGTGAACCACAAGATTTACATTTATATAAGGGCATAAAGGAATTTTCTTCCAAAAAGCCTTAATTGTCTTATTAATATTACCATAGCAAAATGTGCCTATAAAAATCAAGAAGGATTGTAAAGACCAGAATGAATTTTTTTTTTGGTAAAAATATGCTTAAAATCGTTTCTCAATATATTGAACATTTCTAATTCACCCGGTTCTATACTTGGCATTTTTGAATCCACATCAATATGATTAATGACGAGTTATGTGATGTTGTTGATCAACAAAGATGACGTGATATCATACGAGCTATGTGATATTATTAATGACATGACATATCATAAGAGATGTATGTTGTGTGACATCAAGAAAAAAAAAAGATATTGTTATTGAGGTGATGATAATTGGCAAAGACGATTGAGTAATGTACTCTAACTTGGGTAAACAGGGACTTATGAAAATAAATAATATCGTGTGGATTGAAATATGATTGTCAGTATGCCTTACCTCTTACATTTGTTGTGTGATTGCATGATGAATATCTATTGGTTGGTGTCAAATGCATAGAATTTCTCCTAATGCGTATGTGTAAGTATACATATATATATAAGCTAATTAGCTATACTTATTGAGTAAACAACTCACTCATTGCAACATATTTTTCAGGGAATAAGTCATAGTGACTAGTCGAATAGAATCATAAGCCGTTGCGCCAGTCTTATTAGGTGGGTCAACAGTGTCATCTTGAATTGAAAATTCTAGCTACATAACTACGGAGATATTAGATTTTGACTGAAAATGTATTTTAAGATTTGTTATAACTATAACCTTCACTTTTGTCTTTTCTTTATGTTCATAAATGCTACGGGTTAATATATTGATATAAAATATTGAAAGAAAAATAGGACTTATCTTATTGGTTTTTATGAAAGTTTATTGTAAAAGGGGTTTAATTATGGAGAATGTACTGTAATTATTAGTATTACAGCATAGTGCCGTAGGGGTTGCTACACCCATGATACGAGAAATGAGCAAAAAACTCCTTGTGAATATTTTTTTAGCAAATTACCCCCATGTGATTTGGGAAATGAAGAAAATTACCTCCTATCAACAAAAACATATTCTGTAATTTGCTTTATTTTCTAGAACACAGGAGATGATTTGCTATTTCTTTTTTCATAGAGATTTTTTTTTTCCTTATTTTTCATATTATAGGGAGGTAAATTACTAATGTATTAGAAAGATGGAGTCAGTATCAATTACTATTGTGCTGATATAAACTGCAGTGGTTGTTTGATTGCCGCTTTGGGGATTCCTACGGTTGGATATTATTTACTTTAAACTCTTTTATTTATTTTTTAATTGAAAGCGATGAATTTTATTAATCGAACAGAAACAATTACAAATAATCAAATTAATAATATCACATAAACTAACAATTAGCTATTACAGCAGCAAATTATACCTACTATACAGTAAAAATAATATCAACCCACACAAGAGTTCAAACCCATAACCTCTATATTATGCAACCTTAGCTTCGTCAACTAAAGCTAGACCTACTAGGCACTTTAAACTTTTTTCTTACTTGGATTAAAATTCAGGAATACCCCTTGTGAAAGGTAACGAGAATTCAACAACTAATTGTTGGGTGCATATTAAGTTATTATTGTTGTCAGTATTCCACTAATCACTGTCGATAATGTGTGGTGCATATACTGCACCAAATCCCAATGATCTCTAGGACCTACTTTTTCAAGGTTATGCACTGTACATAATTTATTTTATTTTATCTCTTAACATTTTTTTGAGTTAATTAATTATAATTATATTATAAATTACAATAGTTAATAATTAATATACGTTAATTATTAATATTAAATATATATAATAAATTAATAATTATTTTTATATTGATAGAATTTAAACTAATAATTAAAAGATTATGGAGCACATGAACTTTATCTCTGAGATTTTTAGAATTACATTTTATTTAGAAATTCCCTGCGGCCGCACTATAATTTAATATAAAATGAGTATTTTTCGTCCTTTCTTAGAAGATAAAAAAATGTTAACTCTGGGTTACTATTACTCGGTCTTTAAAAATTGTTAGGCTAACACTATTGCAGTTAATTATATATATATATATATATTGTAAATAGTATGTTTTAGAATAAAATAGATGAATTGTTACATACAAACACCTACGTCTTATCAAAATTAAAATAAGAAAAGAGTCATCATACTTCTCTATAGGAGAAAAAAAAACTTTTTTCTCCTCCAATGTAACCCAAGTGTAAAACAATAGATGAATGCGTTTTGAAGTGTTTGGATAGATGTAAGTCGAAAGTGTAGCGCATTTGATTGTGTGATTTGATTGTAAGATTTCAAACGGTCATAATTTCTTATTTGATTGGAATTACGGGATGAATTATATACTATTTTGATCATCTTCAAAACGATAGTCTAACCCCTTATTATCATTGTGAGGGGCCATCGTTTCTCGTGAAATTCTATTGTTTCAACCACTTTTCGGGTGATTCTTTAGAGTTTTTTATTTTTCAATCAATTTTAATTATTTTTCCTATTTTTTGGAGTTATCTTTTGGCCTAATACTTTTTCGCATTATTTCTAGCATGATAAGGTATTTTTGGGCCGAGTCTCGTGAGCTTTTGATAGAGTCTAAATTTTAGCCAGTTTCAAGCCTTTTTAACTATATATGATTAGCTGGTAATTCTGTTAAGAAATTCATTTAGCAATAGATTATTTTTATTAAATTTTCAAGTTTTCTATAATATTGAAGACACGTTCTCATTACTTACTCTTAATTGCTTCCGCTTCATCACCAACAAAACCCATATCTATTTAAATAGTCTTCTTTCCCCTACAAAATGAATGCTAAGTTGAGTTAAACTCATTACAACTATCTTTAGTACAAGAGTCTGATTAGGAATAATAATGGAGCGAGTTTGAGATGGATTTTGTCGGATCTGAGACTCACAGTACTTAATTTTTGCAAGACTCTAGACCTGTTCAACCCTGCCTCGCCTCTAGTTGGATCTGAGACTTGCTCCCACTATCTTGGATCCGCCTCCGCCTTGACTCGGCTCTAGACTTGATGGATCTAACCTGCACAGTCCGATTAAAATTTTTTTTTCTATTAATCAATATAAGTTTTTAAAATAATTATTATTTTTGTTATGAATACTTACTAAGTTATTATTATATTAAAAATACAATTTAATTTAGCAAATATATATATATATATATATTAAACAAAAGTTAATTTTTTTAAGTAAATTAAAAGTATTTATAAATATTATTTGGGACTGGTTCAAGTTCATAACAATCCATCTCCGTTGCTGAACCCGATGATTTGGCATGAGACGGGTTGAAGCTATGTCTGCTTTACGTGTCCCATTTACCATCCCTAAATTCGACTGTAATCAAGTATCTCTCGCACTACAACTCGTCTAAACAGTATCTAAGTGAGAAGGTGGCTAAGCATTTATGAAATATCTTATAAGCTCCTATATCCTATAAGATTTTAAGAGCATAAAGATGTTGAATTTTATTTTAAAAATAAGTTTTTAAAGTGTATACATAAATAAGACATTATAACTTATAAGATGTTAGAGCTTATAAGATATTAGAGTATTTTGCAGGATAAGCTATAAGCTCTCCATACTGTACTAATATAGAAAAAGCTATTAAACTATTAGAAATTAAAATCATATAAATAGAATTTTGCTTTTGGAGGAAAAACGTCAATTATACCAAGAGTAAAAATGCAATACTAACAGAATTATGAATGTTTTTTGATCTATTGAGTTAAGATTAAAAAACTTTAAAACGTTCTAAAAAAGGTTGGGTGGAGTAACTTTATTTAAAGAGTTCATGAGATCTAAAAATATCTTATGTTATAATCTTATAAACTCTTAAAAAAAAAAAAACTCAAACGATTTTCAAGAATTTATAATGTTAAGTATCTTATAAGATATTTTTAAAAGCTTATAAGCTCAACCATTAATTACAATAATATTTAAGTGGAGAAATAAAAAACTTAACCACTAACTCATTCTATTGATAATTACTTAGATAGTTCTCAATTTGTTCTGATTGGATTTTTTATTCTTAATTTTATTGTATCTTTTATTCCAATCAATGTATATTACGATCTCGTTTATTTTGATGTATTAGTTTGAATAAGAAAATTAGTATAGGATAATATATCGTTTACTTTCATGTATTGGGGCTCTGTACAATTACAGGGTCTTGTATTAATTACTATTACACTTGCATAACTTATACCACCAAAGGTGATGGTATAAGTTATCATGTAATTTGTACAACAATAAATACAAGGGACAAAAGTCCATCTTACCCTCAAATAATAGTGGACTATGTGTCATTGATGGACTAATGGGTAATTTTGTTATCCAACACAAGTAAAAATACAACAAAGTAAAAACTTCACAGATTTTATCATAATTTCATGATACATGTAAGTAAACACCTTATAATTTATACATGGTGTTTTATCATTCATTTAGTTCAAGATACTGTCCTCAAAATAAATGGAACCTACATATATAAAGATGACCTCATATATTTTACGTACCAATGCATGTATATATTAAATAATGTAAAAGATGCAATAAAATTTACAATAAAAGTCCTCAATATTATTAAATTTGAAAATGATGGTCAAAGTCTTAAAGATGCTAAATCACATCAAAAACATGCAAAATGGGAACCAAAATAGAAATTGAGTATTGAAATTTGAAATACATGTCCCCAAACATCGAGTAGTTGTAAACCTACCACTACCACTCCCAAGATTTCTATCCATCACTTCTCTTTCTCTCAGTTTCTCTCTATATATATACTGCCCTGCTTTCTTAGCTCTCCTCCATTAACTCACTCACGCCTTCTTCCTCCTCCATCTCTCTCTACCTCTACTTTTCCACAATCATGGTGACTTTCAAGGCTACTCACATCGTCCGCCCGGCGGAGCCGACCCCTGATGAGATTATGTACTTGAACGCCTGCGATCAAATCAAAGACATATCCCACACGCCAACTATCTATTTCTACAAGCCCTCCGAAGCTTTGGGCGCCGGAGATGCTGTTCTCAGGCTGAAGGACTCGCTCAGCAAGGCCCTGGTCTTGTTTTACCCGCTGGCGGGGAGGCTGAACTGGGCGGCGGCAGGGGGAAGCAGGGTCGAGCTCCACTGCAATGGAAAAGGGGTCCCGATCTTTGAAGCTGAGTCGGAATCGAAGGTGGAGGATTTCGGTGATTTCACCCCAACTCCGGCGATACAGGCCCTGATTCCTTCGGTGGATTACACCACTCCTATTGATGAGATCCCTTTGGTTATAGTTCAGCTGACGAGATTCAGTTGCGGCGGAGTTAGCATTGGTCTTGGGATTTCCCATGTCATGGCTGACGGGCCGAGTGCTCTTCATTTTGTGGACGAGTGGGCGAAAATCTCTCGAGGTGCGGAGCCTATTGTTCCGCCATTCCTTGATCGAAAGGTGTTGGAAACAGATAAACCTTTGAGCTCGACTTTCGACCCGTCAGTTCTCCGCCCGCCGCCCACTCTTATAGGCCAGGAAGACAACCTGGAGCAGAGAAAGAAGCCAATCACCGTCGCGTTTCTCAATCTCACCAAGCTGCAAATCGAGAAGCTCCGGAACAAGGCCAACCTGGATGTCAACAAAGAGACCAACAGCCGTGGCTACAGCAGATTCGAGGCGGTTGCGGCCCACATCTGGCGGTGCACCAGCAAAGCCCGCGGCCACGTCGCCGAGCAGCAAACCAGCCTCCACTTCGTCGCCGATTTCCGGAACAAACTGAAGCCATCCCTGCCCAGAACCTTCTTCGGAAACGCCCTGATTCGAGTGGAAGCCACGGATAAATCCGGAAGCCTGCTCTCAAACTCCATCGGCACTGCGTCCAAGAAAATCCGTGAAGCTGTGGAGAAAGTTACCGACGATACTGTCAGAGCTTATCTCGACTTCCTCAAGGGCTTGCCGGACGTGGGCCGATTCAGGTCCCTGGACAACAATGGCCGGCCGAAGGGCGATTTCTACGGGAACCCCAACTTGGCAATCATAAGCTGGACGGCGTTGCCGCTCTACGGCACAGATTTCGGGTGGGGGAAAGAGATCCATATGGGGCCAGGATCCATGGGTTTCGACGGGAAAACCTTCATCATTCCAAGCCACGACGGCGATGGCTCCTTCAACATTGCAATATGGCTGCAGGAAGAGCATATGGGCACCTTCAAGAAATGCTTCTACGATGATATCTGAGCAACAAATCAACTGTAATTTCTAGGTACACGAGGAGGATGAAGGATTCTTGTTTTTATTTCTTTCTTTCTTTTTTTTTTTTTCTAAATTTCTTTCTTTATTTCAATCCTCCCTTTTGTGTAGATCTGCTGTTAAACTAATTACTATAATGAATCACCTTTTGTTATAAAAACTTCTATTAGTTGTCTGTTTAGTACTTTGGGTTCCTTTTCCTCAGCTTTCTCATTGTGTTTTTTATGTTTTCAGCTTAGATTAGTTTACATGATTATGCTTCTTTAATGATGTTTGGTTTAGTTTGTTTAAGTCAATCTTGGTTGCTTGTTATTCTCACGCCTTAAATGGATTTTTTGTTCTGTGTTTCCTGGCTTTTGACATTTTAGTATTTTGTTTTTAAGGTTAGCAAATTAGTTAGATAATTTTTTAATTTTTCGAGATTTTTATCCATCAATCACTAGAGTTGCAAATCTTATCGAATATTTTTTTTTTAATTTTGGATTTTTGTTCTTGATCAAATTACTGCCAGCATGAAACTAAATTTTTGTCCTACATCTTTTATATTCTAGTGTTTTAGTTCTTTATCTTTCTACTGTAGCAAATAGGTCATGTAACTTATAATTTATCACGATTTTTGTCCATTAAATTGATCAATGGGAACAAAAGCCCCAAATTTTAAAAAACATATAAATCCGGTAATATTTGCAAATTCCGACGACTGAAAAACCAAAATATCGCAAAAAATATTAAAATTACAGGACATATTTGCTACCTTAGAAAGATAAAGGATTAAAATACCAAAATACAAAAGATACATGACAAAAATTATATTTAATCCTTATTCTTAACTCATGAAAATTCTTACCCAAATTATTTTACTCAAACCCAACTAATTACATTGTGTAAGTGTATCACACCTGATCATATTTTTAAACTGAACGTCAATCAAAAAATAAATGTATTATATTTTATAATATAAATAATTTAAGGTTGAAATCTTTTGACAAAGCGATTTGAATAGAATATCTCCATCTAATCAATACCATTAATATTTTGAATAATTATATCATTATGTATTGAAGTATTAAATGATCACAGCCGTTCATTTAATATTTCATAGCAAATTAAGGTAATATTTGCAGATGTAGGGTTGCCATAAATGGACCAAGATTCGTATTATTGTCATAATTAATAAATAGGGGTGGCAATACAAAATCCTGCCTGGATCGCCCATAATGGGGCGGGTTTGGATAAAAATAAAAAATGAAAATGGGTAGTGGGTCATAAAAAATAGGACCTGTTCGATTGGGGTGAGTTTTGGGTTCATGAGATTTGCCCGTGACCCGTCATAAAAGAATTAATTTAATATATATTTTTGAAATTTTGTATATAATTTAACTAATTTTTATATCCTTGACAAAGACCCCAACTTCATATTTAACTAATTTAACAATGCTTGACAACCGAGTAAGATGAAGAAATTATTATTAATGTGCAATTAATATGGATTGTTTGGTTTTAAAAACTGCTATGAATTATGATTTGTTTATATTGTTATGGACAATCCGATTTATACTTGAGATTTTTTTTTTCTTTTTGGACTTGAATATTTGAGTTAGGTGATGGAATAATTTTATTTAGGAATAATTATATTTACACCCCTTCACCTATTGTCCATTTACACAAATCACTTGTGCCTTTTGAAAAATTACAAAAATCACCCCTGGCAGCCTTTAAAACCCAAAAATACCCCTACTGATTTGGTCAAACTTTACTATAAATTTTGAAGAACAAAAATGCCCTTAGGTGTGTTTCTGTAATTACCGAAAGATAGAGGGGGTATTAATGTAATGTCTATGAGGATGAGTAATATGACCCCATATATTTTTTTTATTATTTACATCAAATTTAAATTTAAATTTAAATTTAAATTATTTTATTAACTTTTTTTAATTTAATCTCTATATGAAATTACAGATTTTAATAATTGAAATATTAAATTATTCAATTAATATATATTTATAAAGTTAGTTACTATGTTGTACATTTAAATTATAATTATCACACTTGTATAAATATTTTAGATTTTTAAAATTAAAAAATTATTTATCCTCTATTTTATTTATAACTAAAATTAATAAATTATATCAAACTTAAATTTAAGTTTAAATCATTCTATTAACTATTTTTATTAATAATTTCAAATAATTTATTCAAGTATGATATTTTTTTAATTTAAACTTATAATCTAGTAACTAATTTTAGAAATATATATTAATTGAATAATTTAATATTTCAATTATTAGAAATTATAATTTTATATAGAGATTCAATTTAAAAAATTGATATAATAATTTAAATTTAAATTTAAGTTTGATATAAATAATGAAAAAATATATGGGGTCATATTACTCATCATCATAAACATTACATTAACACCCCTCTACCTTTTGGTAATAACAGAAACACCCATAAGGGCATTTTTGTCCATTAAAATTTATAATAAAGTTTGACCAATTCAATAGGGGTATTTTTGGGTTTTAAAGGCTGTCAGGAGTGGTTGTGTAAATGAACAATAGGTGAGGGGGTGTAATATAATTATCCCTTTGATTTATAATTGGTATGTTCAATTTTTCTTTTTATTATATCGGTGAAACAATTGATATTTTTTATAAAAAAAAATCGAGTTTATCGAGTCAGACCCACCCGACAAAATTTGAACCGTGACGGGACGGAAAAGGGCGGGGCATAAAAATTACCGAGGCGGGGCGGGTCCTAAATCCACCCCACCCGCCCATTACCACCCCTATTAATAATGGTCATATTGAGCCCACATTTGCTATGACTTGTATACAAACGGATTCAATTTTTTTATTTTAAATTTTATATATCCTTTTATTTCATCTAATATAATTGTGATTACAAATATTATTTCATTTATTTTATAGGGTTTTCTTCATAAATATATACTTGTAATTATGTAGATCGAGTATGTTCAGTTACTAATATACAATCAATTTCTCAACATCACAAAAAATAGTTAAAAAGAAACTCGAGGATTTGAAATTTCTTGCAAAAATTTTGCAAGTCCTTTGCAGAACAATTCCACAAATGGCAGTAGTATGAAGGGACAAGTATAATACAGTGATTTTTTTACTTTTAACATTAAATTTCAGGATTGTACATATAAAAATATCAATTTTACCACTTGAGCAAGTCCGCGTTAGCAGAGATGCATGTTAATTTTATAGATAGTCAATCTTTTTTTGATAGGAATTTTATATTTATTGGGTTTTAAGAAATATTAACATCAAATTTTGTACTTTATCCTTCTAGAGGGTTGAAAGACCATAAAGATCTTGTACTACTAATTAAGAATTTTTCCATCTAATTATTATTCAATTTATATGGCGGAAAGTTCCTCTGAAAATATCCTCAATATACAAGGTCCACGAATATCAAGAGAAAATGGCGAGACCCAAACTTCAATTTGGGAAATCGTTGTCTTTACACTATAATAATTTTTTTAAAATATAATAATATACCTAACTAGCGACTCATTTTATTTTATTTTTAAATGTGGCCGCAACGCCAGATCGTGACCCCCTTTTATTATTTTCAAATTTTTAATAATTTGTTTATTTTATCTAATTGTATATTTATTTATTTTATTTTACTTACTAATTATAATTAATTCAATTAATATGTTACTGTACGACATTCTAATTATACAAATTTATAATTAATTTGTAATAACTAATAAATTTGAAAATTTATATAAAAAATATAATTATAAAATTTAATAATGCTATCGGTCCCACAATTACATCTTTGTTGTTGTCGCCTAGGTTGCCGTCTTTTCGGACTTGATGGTTCATTTTGTTCTTGATCATCATAATGGGCCTGGATTTGAAACCGACTTGATGATGTTGTAGAACTCGACTCTATTGGATCACGATATGCACTAAATGATAGAAATTGGATAGGTGACATTATGTGCTGGTGTATATGTTTGATTGATGCGAAAATCAAGGTTAAGTTCAATATTTGTGTGATGACCTTCTGTATGTACTTGTTGGAAATACACAAGTTGTCACAGAAACAATCGTAGTAATCGTTTTGAAAATACAAACAGGTTTTACAAACAGTTTTGAAACCAAAACACAAGAAACACGTTGGAACCAAATAACACGAAACAGTTTGAAATACTATTATAGCGATAAAGTAAAACTTACTATGAGAATTGTATCGTAACAATTCTCGGTCCAATGATATGAACAAACCGAATCACAGATATAATCTGTTTGCCTTGAAGAAATTATACGTCGCGTACCGAATGTGCACACGGGTACTACGCAACTTCTTCCAGGATAAGACGGTTTCAGTTCTAACGGTATGCACTTTACCTAAGAACACCTCGAAACAACACTCAGTAGCCTTTGGGAAACTGAAGCTCAAAACTCGGAAATTGCAGGACAAACACTCTCGGAGTTGAGAGAGAAATCCGAGGGAAAGAGAGCAAAAGAGAGAGGAATACGTGTTGTTCGTTTTCATCGTTGGTGTCTGGTGTGTTCTGTTGAAGTGAGCCCGCAGCCTTATATAGGCAAGACTATCAGCGGTTACAACTTTCGCATTAATTACCATCATTAGTGCAACATTAAACCACCATTAAAGTTGACATAAGTAGCCATTAACGGCATTTAAAACGGTTTTAAATACAGGTTTAAAAGCCATTAAACGCTATTAAAACCAGGCATTAAAACTAGCTGAAACTAAATACTGGAGTTTCAAGTTTGTAATAAATCAACATTTAATCCAGGTTTAAAATCTGGTATTAAAGCACTATTAAAACGAGTTTTAAAACAGATTTTAAAACCATTTGATAGTCATAAATGCACTGGGTTTTATCAGATAAATCCAAATATTTTTGCTGCAAAAAGATAGATACTGAGACTGAGACATTAGCGCCCGCGCCCGCGCCGGAGTCGGGCGGCGACAGCGCACGTATGGGGCAACCCCATGTTCACTCTAGTCTCCGTAACACTTCAAACATATATTGAACATTGAACTTCATATAAGGAGTTTAAGTTATCCTTAAACTATCAATGTAGGACAACATTCACTGTAAAACACTCATCCCCACATACATCTTTACATCCTTATCAAAGCTCCACACTTTCTCATCATATTCCTATGTAGGACAAGTGTAATCCCTCTATTTCTCTCACCATCTAATCTATGGATTCATGTGTAATTGAACCTATGTTTTAGAATAATTTGTTGTTATAAATTAACATTATAAATATCAATTACAACAATCCCCCATAAATCCATGGATTTGAACTCAAGCTTCTGTGATTTGCTTTCAGTAACGGTACCTCCCGGTTTGAACCACTACCTAAGTTATCTAACGTCAGCTGTCACCGGGTCAAATGGAACTAAGCCTTGAATTTGAGCCCGTGGTTGTGACAGCGTCTGTTAGTAACAACAAGCCACCGGCTTTGTGTTGATCTTTAGGGTTGACACGTTAAGCCATGTGTCCTGATCCTGTTCGTTGAATGTTTTCAGGAATACCCCCATTCCTTAGTTGCGGCCAAACAGCTACATTCATTTAGTTGGGCGTCTCCAGGGATGCACTGCTTAGCATCTCGTCGATAAAGACTTGACCCCATTTAGAGTTAAAACCCTTACTATACTTGTAGTAACAACACCTTCCAGAATTACAGGGGACAGACTCCAGATACAAAATATCAGTCTATTTTTAGGTGCTCGGATGTCCCCTACGACTTGTTAATACCACATTGAACCTTCTTTATTGGATCTCCACTTGGAAGGTTGGGTTGCTATCGTAGTTATATCACTGAGGGGTTCAGTCACATCCCCAATCTGGATTTTTATACTTGTGACAGATCTAATCCTTTCATCAAAGGATCAGCCACGTTGTCCTTTGTTCCCACAAAGTCAATACCTATAACTCTGTCCGACACTAATGCCCTTATAGACTTAAGTCTAACTTGGATGTGTCTTTTCGTCTTTTAGTTGTATTTACGACTCTGAACCTTTGCTATTGTGGTCTGACTATCACAATATACAACAATAGGTGGAAGAGGCTGGCTTACAATGGAAGTTGTAGTAACAACCCATACAACCATTCTGCCTCGGTACCAGTCGTATCCAACGCACATAACTCGGCTTCAAAAGTAGACCGGGTTATCAAAGTCTGTTTTGAAGACTTCTAGGAGACTACGCCCCCACCTAAGGTAAATACATATCCTGAACACTCATTAGTTCCGGAGTTTTTGGCTATCCAGCTAGCATCACTATAACCTTACAAAACAGCAGGGAATCTGCCATAATGAATGGACAGTGACACTATGCCCTTAAGGTACCTTAGTACCCTATCCAAAAAGCTCCCCAATGAGTTCTGTCCGGACAACTAGTGTATCTATCTAGCTTCGAGACAGAAAATGAAATGTCTGGTCTCGTGCCATTTGCCAGATACTGTAAACTCCCAATAATTTGGTAATACCTTACTTGTGCAACAGGTTTACCACTTTCATTTTTGAACAAGCCACAGAAGGATCATATGGTGTCTTTGCAATTCTACTGTTCTGATAGTCAAATTTCTCAATTATCTTCTCAACATAGTGAGATGAGAAATAGCTATCCCATCAGTTGACCGAATCAACTTGATGCCAAGAATTACATTAGCCTCACCCATATCCTTCATTTCAAACTTATTTTTCAAAAATGACTTGGTTCCCATAATAATGTCTAAAGAAGATCCTATTAACAGAATATCATCTACATACAGGCATAGAATGATAATTTTATCTCCTTTAACTTTACAGTAAACGCACTTGTCATTCTCATTCACGATGAAGCCAAACGCAAGAATAGTTTTATCAAACTTTTCATGCCACTGTTTGGGTGCTTGCTTAAGTCCATAAAGAGACTTAACAAATTTACAAACCTTGTGCTCGTTACCATGAGCTACAAATCCCTTAGGCTGGTCCATGTATATCTCTTCCTCTAGTTCACCATACAAGAAGGCTGTTTTCACATCCATCTGGTGAACCGGAAAATTATACACTGAAGCCAATGCTATAAGCACTCGGATTATAGTCAACCGAGCTACCGGAGAATAGGTATCGAAATAGTCTATTCCCTTCTTTTGTTTAAAACCCTTAGCCACCAATCTGGCTTTAAACTTATCAATGGTCCCATCAGGTTTCAGTTTCTTCTTAAAGATCCTCTTACACCCAATTGTAGTACACCCCGGAGGGAGATCGACTAGCATCCATGTCCCGTTAGAGATAATGGAGTCCATCTCACTTTTGACAGCTTTCTTCCAATGCTTGACTTCAGAAGAAGCCATAACATCTTTGAAGGTTACAGGCTCATCCTCGATATTGTAAGTGACAAAGTCACTTCCAAAATCCTTGACGATCCTAGCTCTCTTACTCCGTCTAGGTTCATCTGACTCTTCATGAGTCTGACTAGTACTACTAGGATTAACCCCCACATTTGTCATCTTTTCCACATGTTCAGCAATAGAATTGGAGGCAAGTGAATCATCAAGTGAAACACTAGGAGGTATTCCCGTTTTCATGGGAAATACATCTTCCAGGAAAGTAGCATCACGAAATTCGACTATTGTGTTGACCTCAATGCCTGAAATTTCTGATTTAATAACCAGAAATCTCAGTGCATAACTTGTCTCCACATAGCCCAAGAACACAGCATCAACAGTCTTAGGGCTCAATTTCTGTCACTTGTGTTCAGGGACCAGTACCTTTGCTAGGCACCCCCACACTCGAAAGTATTTGAGGCTTGGCTTCCTCCCTTTCCATAACTCGAAATGAGTACTCATATTGTGTTTCAGAGGGACTCTATTCAGAATATGGCAAGCCGTATTCAAAGCCTCTCCCCATAAATACTTAGGTAGCCCATAGGTTAACAGAAGACTGTTAATCATATCTTTAAAGGTGCTATTCTTTCGTTCAGCTATTCCATTAGACGAAGGGGAATATGGAGGAGTCTCCTCATGAATTATGCCAAAATTTTGACAATATTCACTAAACTTACTCGATTCATATTCTCCTCCTCTATCAGACCTTAATCGTTTAAGTTTCTCACCAGTTTGGGAATCTGCTTCATTTTTAAACAAAATAAATTTATCTAACGCTTCATCTTTATTAAGCATGAGAAAGACATAACAATATCTACTGCAATCATCTATAAAGGTTATAAAATATCGCTTGTGGTTCTTAGTCAAAATCCCGTTGAACTCACAAATATCAGTGTGCACTAAATCAAGTATTTCCGAATCCCTTTCAACTAATTGATAGGGTTTCCTAACTTGTTTAGCTTCTACACAAATTTCACGTTTGTGACCTTGTTCAATTTCAAGACTATGTATTAAATCAAGATTCATCATTCGTTTGATTGAACCCAGATTTAAATGACCTAATCTATTATGCCACAAAGAAGTAGATTCGATATTCAAAATAATAGAATCATATTAAGCAATATCATTGCTATCAACTCGAATTTTGAATAACCCATTAGACAAATATCCTTTGCCAACAAAAACACCAAAATGTTGAATTATCACTTTATTAAATTTAAAGGATAATTCATATCCCTCACTAACTATTACGGAACCACTGATAATGTTTCTCCTAACAGTAGGTACATGGTGAACCCTTTGCAACGACAGAATGCGCCCTGAAGGAAACTTCAAGTCCACGGTTCCTATCCCAAGTACTTCAGCAGTATTAGAATTCTCCATGCTTATTGTCCTTCCATTTATGCTTTGATAAGACAGAAAGAGCGATTTATCAGCACAGACGTGCACATTTTCTCCTGTGTCAATCAACCAATCAAATGGTTCATAGATAGTAAGGAGTTCGGGTTGTACTGAAACATACCTTTTAGTTGCTCCTGAGGTGCTAGCATTGCTAGTTCCTCCCACAACCATGTTGACAACTGCCTGCCCGGACTTGGCCTTTTTATTAGGACAGTCCTTAGTCCAGTGTCCCACCTGCCCACAGTTCCAGCAGGGTTTGCTTGCTTTTGGTTTCTTGTTTTTAATGACTTTGCCTTTGCCTTTATTGATGGTTTTCGAGTTCGGGTTAACCTTATTCACTTTCTTTTTCCCGATTACTAAATTGGCCTTTGGCTGATGCTCAATCGGCATCTTGTGGGTCTGGTTCTTGTGCTCTTCCTCAATGCTTATCGTGACCATAAGATCATCCAGAGATATTCTCCCTTTATGATGCTTGAGTGTCATGCCAAAACTTTCCCAAAACTTGAAAAATTTATCCACTATGGCCATCACCAGAAACTTTTCGGGAAGCTTCATCTCAGCATCAGACAGAGAATGCTCAAGATTGATAATCTCATGCGTCTGTTCAGTTGCAGACCTTCCCTCGACCATCTGATACCTCATGAACTTGGAAACAAAATACTTTTCGAGTCCTTGCTCTTCAGTATTATATTTCCTGTCCAACTCATCCCACAGCGATTTTGTAGTGTAAGAATCGGAACAGTAGACATCAAAGAGCGTATTTGACATCGCTGACAAAATAGTTCCTCTGCCTATTTGATCCCACTCGGTCCACTGAGCAATCTCAGCTGTCTTAGGATCGGTTTCAGTTGGTTCGGGGCAAGTCACCTGAATAACCGACAAAATCTCTTTCATCGTCAACCATATTTTCATTCGTTGTTGCCAACGTTTGAAAAATTAGCCCGAAAACTTTTCCGGCATCCCGGATAAGTCGACTTTTGGGGCGATCGGAATAGCGACAGAAATTGCATCGGCCATTTTAATAATTAAGAAGCAGAAAGTAAATCACAGATTTTAAAAATCAAAATCCAAATTTTTAAAACCGCAAAACAGACGCTGTTTTCATTCCAACGAAAAAAAAAACCCGATTTTCAAAATCTATAATTTCTTCAAGATTGTTGGAAATACACAAGTTGTCAAAGACAATCGTAGTAATCGTTTTGAAATAACAACCAGGTTTTACAAACAGTTTTGAAACCAAAACACAAGAAATACGTTGGAACCAAATAACACGAAACAGTTAGAAATACTGTTATAGCGATAAAGTAAAACTTACTATGAGAATTGTATCGTAACAATTCTCGGTCCAATAATATGAAAAAACCGAATCACAGATATAATCTGCTTGCCTTGAAGAAATTATACGTCCCGTACCGAATGTGCACACGGGTAATACGCAACTTCTTCCAGGATAAGACGGTTTCAGTTCTAACGGTATGCACTTTACCGAAGAACACCTTGAAACAACACTCAATAGCCTTTGGGAAACTGAAGCTCAAAACTCGGAAAGTACAGGACAAACACTCTCGGAGTTGAGAGAGAAATCTGAGGGAAATAGAGCAAAAGAGAGAGGAATACGTGTTGTTCGTTTTCTTTGTTGGTGTCTGGTGTTTTCTGTTGAAGTGAGCCCTTGCAGCCTTATATAGGCAAGGCTATCAGCGGTTACAACTTCCGCATTAATTACCATCATTAGTGCAACATTAAACCACCATTAAGGCTGACATAAATAGCCATTAATGGCATTTAAAATGGTTTTAAATACAGGTTTAAAAGCCATTCAACGCTATTAAAACCAGGCATTAAAACTAGCTGAAATCGCCACATAAATACGAGAGTTTCATGTTTGTAATAAATCAGCATTTAATCCAAGTTTAAAATCTGGTATTAAAGCACCATTAAAACGAGTTTTAAAATAGATTTTAAAACCATTTGATAGTCATAAATGCACCGGGTTTTATCAGATAAATCCAAATATTTTTGCTGCAAAACGATAGATGCTGAGACTGAGACATCAGCACCCGCGCCCGCGCTGGAGTCGGGCGGCGGCAGCGCACGTATGGGGCAACCCCATGTTCACTCTAGTGTCCACAACACTTCAAACATATATTGAACATTGAACTTGATATAAGGAGTAAAACACTCATCCCACATACACCTTTACATCCTTATCAAAGCTCCACACTTTCCCATCATATTGCTATGTAGGACAAGTGTAATCCCTTTCTCTCACCATCTAATCTATGGATTCATGTGTAATTGAACCCATATTTTAGAACAATTTGTTGTTACAAATTAACATTATAAATGTCAATTACAACAGTACTGGCATGTAAGGAGTTGATTGGAGCCAATTATCTAGTTGGGGCGGTTCAAGCACGTAGCGGTCTTTAGTAAAAACTGAGATGTATGCATAGTAAATGGCCCAACTTTGTCAACCTCAAGTGTATTTCTTTCTATTATGTTAGTTGATCTCATGCTACGATTTTGCGTTTGTCTGTGGGATGTGAACGGAACATCCTCTAGTGGCAATGGATTTTTAGGCCATATCTCGTCCAACTCGTTGATTTGTTGTAATTTGAATAATATTTCGATATATGTCCAAATGCCTCGCTAATGCTTGACGACGTGCTTCGAGTTGATCGGGTGTAGTTTCACAACTTATTCGAAGGGTTTCCAAGCTAAAGTAAACCGAAAATAGTATAAATGTTGTAAGTTTAAACGTGTGGAAAACAAAGAATATGTTTAGAATAAAGTATGTTAAGGAGATAACATACCACCATTTGCCACGACGTTTCAAGGCTGCATCAGTTCACGAGTACACAAACCCATGAACATCTTTTCTATGTAGTTTTCTTTCTGTAATTTTGATATATATATATATATATTGTCTGCAATATATATATATATATATATATATATTTGTGTGTGCGAAGGTGAAGCTCAACCACTCAATCCACTTGAGCTCATATAATATTCTAATATCTGAAGTAATCAATCCACAGAACTCGATAAGATGTAATAATTACATCAGACGCGGTAAACCTTGTAGATATTATTTTGCTAGCTCAATCTCAACAATTGTATATTATTTTTGGTTGCAGATATGTCGATATCAGCTTCTCGCATGGAAATTTTGATCTCTTTTGGGGGTGAAATATCTCAAGATGATTGGTCAGTTAAGTATGACCCAAATCCCATTAGCATCATGAGGATAGCACGCCCAACAACATTTTCTCAGTTTTACGCAAGTTGTACCAAAAAATTAATGTTAATAGTAACGAATATTTATTGAAAGTATTCGTTAAGCAAGTTAGTCAATACATGGGTCTAATAAAAGAAACTCTTGTACAAGTTGTTGATGATGACAACTTAGCAGAATTCCTAAATCCTGATGTGGACACTCTAATCATTGAAGTATATGTCGAAACAGAACCAACCATAGCGGTGACCAATTCACAAATGATGAATTAGTAGTGAGGCTAATACATGTCTCTTTTGTCGAACCAATGATTTTTATCTTTTAATGACGATATCTTTGTAGGTGTTTCCACTTCATTTTTTGATTTCACACTAGAGGTAGTCACAGTGACACAAGGCCTCGAAAATATTGCAATTCAATGCATGTGCGCTACGACCTCATAAAACTATCACGAGTCAGATGAGATTTTTGCTGACGATTATGTTGGAAATGATCCGCAATGTGATAGTTTTGTGCACTACTCTGATGGAGATTTCGAGCCAGACGAAGTGGAATTTTCAATACCCCTGTGGATCCCGAGCATGATGTTGACTTAAATGTGATGACCAAGACACTAACCCCACCCAGCTACACAAAGTACGCCATCAACACACCAAACACCAATTCAACAATGTACGCCATCAACTCACTAAACACCATTCCAACCATCTTCTATTCCAACAGCAGATAATGATCAAATGTTTTATCGTTTTATACCTTTTTTGGAGCGAACATTTCTAGAGATATCGGTGGACTCAGTCGATATCCCATCTTTGAAGTACACAAAATTTTATGATACAAATTAAGGCAAGCTCGATGTGGGGATGGTTTTTAAAAATAAAGATCATTTGATGGGAGCTGTGAAAGATTACTCAATACAACATGCACGTCGCGAGTATTTTATTTTGGAGAGCACCCTTACCTTATGAAAAGTCGTCTGTAAACATAGCACCTCAGGTACTCCTAAATAGCTTGGATATATATTTACTTGCTCATATTCATTAATCGAAGTTTTTGGTAAATATAATTTTTTTTTTTGCAGAAATGTGGTGTAGGTGGTACCTCCCAGGAATATAAACTAAGCTTGGTTGTTGGGTGATCACAAAATATGAAGGTGACCACACATGTGTTATAATGTTTCTCGAGCATTGCAATTTAGATAGAGGTTTGGTTGCATCCTTATTATTGGGACAAGTTAAACGCGACCCTACTTGTGGAATAAAGAATTTCATGCAAACTGTGAATGACCAATTGAGTTTCGACATATCATATACGAAAGCATGGTATAGTTTGAGGATGACCCCTGAGATTGTCTATGGGACATGGGAGAGTTCTATTCGAAATGTACCCAGTTGCCTTGGCGCACTTCAGAAATGGAATGATGGAACAATTGTTGAATGGGAGCACAAATCATTCCAGCGCTTATCTGGTACATATGTGATCAAATATGTTTTTTGGGCATTCAAACCATGCATCAAAGGGTTCCAATATCGTCACAAAGTCATCTGTGTAGATGGAACCCATTTATACACCAATTGCAAGCACAAAATGTTGATTACAGTTGCGATGGATGTGAATCAATAGGAACTTCCCCTTGCATTTGCTATTGTTGACGAAGAATCATACATATCTTGAAAATGGTTTCTTCATATGTTGAGCAAATACATCACCAAAGGGATGTTGGGAATGTGTCTTATATCTGACTGACAATTCTGGCACCATGTTCACAATAGAAGACATTCTCGACTTTGTTCCTCCTCTCGGTGTGCATAGATATTGCTTGAGGCACATGTGTTCAAACTTCAACGATCAGTTTAAGAACATGCAGTTGAAGGATTTTGCTGAAGAGCAGACTCAGAATATAAAATTAGAAAATTTATACAATAGAGGAGATCATAAGTATAAAAGTAGAAGCACACCACTACTTGGAGCGAATTGATAAGGAAAAGTGGACAACTTCTTATGACGGCAGATGACGATGCGGTATTTTGACACCAATATGTTAAAATGCATCAATGGGGTTTCGAAAAGAGCATGCTGCCTTTCTGTGATTGCAATTTGTGGAAGTGACTTTTAATCGTTCAGTCCATTATTTTTGTGAGAGGATGACAAAGAGTACTGTATGATGAACAACAATTGACCATGGACAGACTATGTATATATGTTGTTCCAACATTGGTCCCTAAATCTATCGAGCATGTGATCATGACATTCAATCAAATTGAACAGTCTGCCTCTGTGGTTACAAAACACTATTATGGACAGGGTTTAACACTCACGTTGAAAATATTACAACGCGGGAGTGTTCATGTGGTAAATGGAATCAGTTTGAAATTCCATGCTCTCATACTCAAAAGGTATGCGCTGCATTTAGGCTTAACGTTGCATCAATGGTTAAGCAATATTATGCTTTAATGTCTTATCGAATTACATATTATGATTCTTTCCAACCGATAATGGCGAAAGATATTGGATGTTCCAAATTTTCAGCTTACGTCCATAACCCTACTCTTCGTATCTCCACTTGTTCGGGTCGATGGCAAAGTACCCCCATTCCTAATGAGATGGATTGGCCACAAGCTCGTGCAAAACAACAAATTCACATTCAGTCACGAGAAAGCCATGGCCCTTCGAGTCAAAGTAATGTCACAAGACAGGGTTGTAGACGGTAAAATAATGTAACTAATACTTGAATACACATTTTTATGTAATCTTTTTGTTTATTAATTGTTACAAATTAACTATATTTTATTTTATTAATTATATATATGAATAATTTTGTATTTAAATTATTACAATTTAAAATAAAAAAAATAAGTATACAATTAAATAAAAACAAACAAATTATTAAAAATTAAAAAATATATATAATTAAAAAAGCGAGTCACAACAAGATTAAAAATCGTAATGTGAAGTTTTTGCCCTAAAAAAGATGTTGATGGCAGCTTGTTCACAACTTTGAATCAAAATGAATGGAGGGAAAAACTGCACTTGATGAAACTTTAGAGGGAAAAAGACAATAGTGACCAAAATTATTGTAGGAAAGTTGTCTCATTGTTTTAGAATAATTTAGTTTGGCACAACAGTAGATAGATCAATGATTATGGGTATTTTGTACCCTTTATTTATTTTTAAATCGTAAGTTACAGTAAAATAGTAAATTTACTTTAAATCCCAACCCAGTTGGGACAGGTGGGATTCTTACCATGAATTTACCCAGCAATCACGGGCGTGATCGATAAATTTCGGGTACTACGAACATAGGGTATTGTTTAGTTTATAGGATATTTGTATTATTCATTTGAATGCTTTTAATGTTGGTGTTGGAAGATTTAGAGATGTTGTTATACTGTGGACTGAATATTATAATAGCAGTTGGTTATTATAGAAACATTATTGTATTTTCAAATTAATAGTCCATCGCTTATTATTAAAAAAAAAATTTCAAGTAAATAGGTGACTAAAGTGGATTAGATGGATATTCATCCCAATCTCTACAAGTAAACAAGTCTGTATAAGAAATATGTTAAACATAAGTTTTTGCTTGACCGGAATTCAAATATTAAAATTGATAAAATTGTTCCTACTTATATGATTAATCTAAACAGTGACTAGAAGGTGTTTCACCAATTTATTTTGGAGTATCTTTATTATGTATGTTATAAAATGCTTTTGAAAATTACTAAATATAACATTTTATTTTATAAAATAAGTATTTAAAGTATTTAGATAAAATAAAATTATGAAATTTATAAGATATTAATAATAATAATTTTTAATTAATATAATACAATTGAAGGAATTTATCAATATTTTAAGTTCAGAACTCCTTATTTTATTTATAGGAATTTAAAAGTTTTTAACACCTTATTTATAGGAATTTAAGAGTAAAAACAATGATCGTACAATGAAAGTCTGCTAAGCAATCCTCCAGATTCTATAAACAACTAGAACTTCTACAATGTCCGGTCTATAACTGGCTAACATGAAAAGTCGAATCTGTTTAAGAACTAGTCTCGTGAACGCCTCTGGTTCCCTTATGGTTTGCTGAAACAATCTCAAATTCTGCTCTCATCAGTTGTATCTTTTAGTTTTTAGATTTTTTCGATTTGATTTTACTTAAATTCCAATTGGAATCGTTACTAATTTAAGCATCATAGTTATACTGTATGCTTTCCAAGTCAATCCCCCAACTTATCTTAGCATCACCAGTTAGATCTTTCAACATGTTATGATGTTGGACTCCACTAAATATCAATATACGTTACGTCAATTCCAACCATCACATTTTATCTGTCACCTCATTAGTCACATCAATTATCATTGTTATATTTTTATAACTTTAATATAAAAATACATACAAAAATTTTTTCATCTCTTTACTTTTTAAAAACTCAAAATGAGATATATCAGCCCCAACCCCATCTAAATATGTCATAAAGTTAAGTTTTATTCATCTATACTATTATAAAGGGAAGAGGATTTATAGACTCAAAGTGGTAGTTTTGATACCACTATACCAAATTATTATAATACCAGTGCCCTTCAACTTCCCCATTCATATTGAATTAACTACTCAATCAAATTTTTTTAAAAAAATTAATTCCATGCAATTAATGTACTCAAAAAAATTAAATTTACTCTCATTTTATTTAAGTTATTGTTGCTTGAAATAGAAATAACAGATATTGAAAAAAAATTCAATTTTTTATTTAATTTGAGTAAAATATTTATTGATAATTAACGCATTACAAAGTTATCGGATAGTTTTTATATGTGGGATTGTAAGACAATAAAAAGTTTTAATATACAAGAACAAATTATGAGTTTTAATAAAATAAAAATATTATTAAAAAATATGCGCGCAGGTACTGCGTGCCACGGTGTCTAGTTATACTATATATTAGCACCATTTTGGTGTCTCTTCTATTTTTGGTCTGTTCTTTTTGTTTTATATTTATTTAATTTTTTTATTTAACTTCGCACTCCCTCCATTATCTTTTGATAATTATTTTCTTTTTTAAATTTTCATGCATCTTTTTCTATCACGATTTTTTATAAATTTAATAATAACTTATTATTATATATATTTATCAAATAATAAAATTTTATAAATATTTTATTTTAAATAATATTTATAGAAATTGTAGACATACAGGGTGTGCCAGAATTAGTACTGTTCATTAATGGGTTTTGGTATTCACTCCTTTAAACAACTGCTGCAAGCCAATATCTATGTGGCCCGAGTAGGTATTCCGTCACATGTTTGTCGGGCACGGGCCAATCAAATTTATTTTCTTGCATTTGTTTATTTTTTTTTTTAATAATTGGTTTGGTTATCAGAAAATAATTATAGAGGGGACATGCATGCATTGACACAATTGTTTATAAAAAAATTTCATGATATTTTTATACACTTTATAATTTTTAAAATCTTCTTCAAAAAGGAAACTAGTATAAGAATCAATAATTTCATATTTATATACCCCAAAAGAAAAATATAAAAGAAGATTGGTACAGAAATCCAACAATAATTTCTTATTGGGTAAATTACAGGTACCTCTTCTGAAGTTTGACATAATTATAAATATCCCATCGTTATTTGAAAAATAACAAATTAAATAACCCCCTAAGGTTTGTCACCGTCCAACAAATAACCCATTTTCACCCATTTTTATGGGTAAACTGACCAAAATATCCTTATGCAAACTGAATTATTCTTAAATTTTTTTGATTTTTTGGGCTATAATGCTCATCGAGAGGTTTTCTAAATTTTTTACACAGAGGAAAAATAATGCAATTTGCTTCGGTCGATTTTGCTACAATTTAAACTAAAAATTCAAGGGCAAAATGGTTAATTTCATGCATTTGGTTAAAAATTATAAACCTCATGGGGTATTTCTAATTTTTCAAATAACGAGGGAGTATTTATAATTATGTCATACATCAGGGGATGTGACTACTATAATTTACCCTTTCTTATTTATAAAATCTATCAATTTTGAAAAATCCCGACCACACATTAGACGGGTCCTGCAATTGTTCCCGCTTAATGGATTTTTAAAAACTAGCAAACAGTAAGATGTTTCAAAACGTATAAAATATGAAAAATATCTGTTAATTTTAAATTTTCTAAGAAGGAGCACACGATTCACAAAATATAAATTGTTAACATCTTATAAACTTCTTTTAAAAAAAAAAAAGAGGAGTTCATAGCTTATTTTGGAAAATCTTAATAGACCTTTTCAATTTTGATCATATTAGTTATAAAAAAGTATCATTACCAACATTTACAAGTTTTATAATCTTATTAATTGGCGAAAATTAAAAAGATACAGGACCAAAGTGCTACTCTAGAAAGTTAAAGGAGAAAAATGATGACAGAAATTGACCAATATGAACAAAAGCCCTAATTTTAAATGTCACGTAAGAGGCACATCCATTTTTCCGGCGAGAAGGGTGAACTCCGACGAAAAAAGGACTAAAATCATGAAAATTAAAAAGATATAGGACCAAAATACTACCCTAAAAAATTAAAAAATAAAAATGCCAAATAATATAAGTTACGGGACCAAAAATATATTTAAACCTAAATTTAGAATACAACATCTATTCCATAATTTTTCAAATTGTATATAATTAGATATACATGAGGAAAGATTCTGTAATTGAAACTTTCAAATGATTTCAACATTATGTGAATTTGCGAGTCACTGTAATAATAAAAAAGATTTAAATATATTCATCATAAGTGAGAAATTGCAAATTGCTGTTAATTAAAAAACTATCCAAAATGAACTGAATAAATTGACCTCTTTAACCGTTGATCCCTTGCCCGAGTGGTGAGGTTGAGGTCCCACAACTAAGAGGTCGTGTGTTCGAGTACTATGAATGTAGGGAGTTGTTTAATTTATAAGTTGATTGTATTATTCCTTTGATTGATGTGTAGATGTGGATTTGTTATTATACCGTGGACTAAATAGATGTTTTATACTGTTGTAATAGCAATTTGTTATTGTATTTTCAAAGTAATAGTTCATCGCTCATCATAAAAAAAAAAAATAAAATAAAAAAATAAACCTCTTGAAAATTGAGGTCCGATAAACAAGTTTGAGGTCATGGATTCGAGTCCTACCAGACGTGTGTGTCTATATCACTTTATATGAATATTTGTAAAGTTTTGATTTATTTATTATTCTTAATTATATGATGTGTTGGTTGGATTGATGTGTCACTCAATTTATCGAGACGTTAATGTATTAATTATATAATTGCCAATGACGTCTAGCTCAGTTGGCGAAGTTGAGGCCCCATGACCTCGAAACCCATTGAATGCGTGGGATATTTTTCTACTGTATAGTAGGTGAAGGTCTTTCTACTGTAATTAGTAGGTGTTGTTTGGATGTTGGTGTAATTATTTAGAGTGTTGATTAGGATATAGTTGTTGTAATTGTCTTTATTCAAATATTGATATTGATAGGACGGATTATAACAAATTTATTTTAATATTTAATAATATTTCATCGCTTTCACTTAAAAAAAATATATTGATGATATAATTACCACCTCAAAGAAGAGATTCTTAACTTATAATCTATTCAATTCAGACTCCACGTAATTATATATTATTATTTTTTGCTTTTCTATTTTATAGTCAATAGTTGTTCCATTCACATTGCGTGAAGTCATCTTCATGGCTAATTTATCATGCTTGCATGTTAAAACATATGACTATGATTGAAACTTGACTTTTAATACTTATAAGTCTGAAAAGTGCTCTTTTAATTTTTTTACTTCAGTATAAAATATAGGGAAAATAACATTTTTCATCCTGTAATTTAGAGTTTTTCCACTTTTGATCTCATTGATTATAGGATTCTCATTTTTAATCCCGTAACTTTTAAAAAGTAGCACTTTTGGTCCCATGCCACTTTTCCGTTAATTTTTTTAACAAAAAAACACCACGTGCTTAGCACGTGGCCATTAGGGCCTTTACACTTTTGGTCCCATATGTTATGGGATTCTCACTTTTGGTCCTACATGTTATGAAATTTTCACTTTTGGTTCCATAACTTTCAAAAAGTAACACTTTTTGTCCCATGCATTTAACGGCCACGTGGCACTTTCCATTAAATACCTAACGGAAAGTATCATGGGATCCAAATTAAGTGCTATTTTTTGAAAGTTACAGGACCAAAAATGATAATGCCGTATCCAATGGGACCAAAAATAAAAAAACCCTAAATTATGGGATGAAAAATGTTATTTTCCCTAAAATATACTAGCGATGAAAACATATTCAATACGAGTGTATAATTAAATTTTTGTTATATTTATTTAATAATAAAAAATAAAATGAATAATTAATCTAAACTAAAAAATGAATAACTTTAAATGTATATGATTAAGAAATTAATATAATTAATTAATAAAAAATATGTATTAGTGAAAGAAAATATAGTTAGTTGTGTTTGACCCGATCCATATTTTTTCGATCATGGTAATTATTGTAGGGATCTCCTTTTAATAAATGGTATATATATATATATATATATATATATATCAATTGTCGCCGAACATAGTCCTACGAGCATATAAAGAAAAATCTTAGTGTGAGATAAAAAAAAATTGTAAATAGAAAAAAAACAATGGTGCTGTGAGAGAATATAGAAAGAATTGTCAAGTGATGTGAGAGAGAAAAATAAATTGTAATTATGGGTTTATTAAAAATATGAAAGTTTGTGATAAAAAAGAAACATGAAGAAATAAGGTGAGAGAGAAATGTGCAACAGTGGGATGAGAGAAAAAAAAATTATAACTGTGAGATTATTAAAAATATTGAAATTACTATTCTAATCAAAATTTTATTTGAAGGGAAGAGATGAATAAAGGATAAATTTAAGTATTCAAAAATTGATACAATAAAAAAATTTGTTTTTATAATAGTACAAATATATATGTAAATATACCAATAAATTATTGGTCAATAGTAAGCGAGTCGCAGCCCAAAACACACACTTGTTGGAAGGAATTTAACTTTTAATCAACAACAAATGCTCAATTCCATCTTAAAACTAGAAATTTCTTTATTGATGGCTTGAATATTCCTCCATATCACTTTGTTCAATTTGAAATTCCATCTTCTATTATAAATTATGAATACATTTCAATTACATATTTAAAATGGGAAAAATGCAAACAACTCTCTTATAATATTGCAAATGTGCAAATTACTCTCCTATAAAAAATAAAAAGGTAAATTACATCTACCTCCCCTGAGGTTTAACATAATTACAAATATCTCATCGTTGTTTGAAAAATTACAAATACCCCTTGAGGTTTGTAATTTTTAACCAAAGGCCTGAAATTGACCATTTTGCCCTTAATTTTTTTTTATTAAAATTATAGAAAAATCGGTCAAGGCAAATTGTATTATTGCTCCCCGTGTAAAAAACTTAAAAAACCTCTCTCTGCACATTGTAGTCCAAATTTTTTTTAAGAATTAAATAAAAATAATTCAGTGGATAAGGGCATTTTGGTCAGTTCACCCATAAAATTGATGGAAATGGGTTATTTGTTAGATAGTTACAAACCTTAGGGGAGTATTTGTAATTTTTCAAACAACGAGGGGGTATTTGTAATTATGCCCAACCTCAAGGGAGGTATATGTAATTACCCAAAATAAAATAACAATTTATTTCTTTGTGTTTTGTATAATGAATCAATTTATCTCCCCATATTTTTTAAAATGGAGCAATTTACCCCCTAGATAGAGTGTAAATTGCTTCATTTTAATAAACACATGGAGTAAATTGCTCTTTTTTTTTTTTTCATAAGAGAACTACTTTGTTCATTTGCAATATCACATGGAGGTAAATTACGTTAAACTCAAATATATTTAAAATACCACTTTACATTTCATGCACTTTTGTAACATGAAATATGAAAATAAAACACCAATTTATCCAGTTACAGACAATTTCTTGCTTGATGAAAATGTTATTACATCATCAAATATCGTCGTAGAAGCACTTCTTGAAAGCATCCATATGTTCTTCCTGCAGCCATATTGCCACCTTAAACGACCCATCGCCTTCACGCCCTGGAATAATGAACGTTTTCCCGTCAAATCCCATCGGCCCAGGCCCCAGATGGATTTCATTTCCCCACCCGAAATCTGTGCCGTAGAGCGGCAACGCCGTCCAGCTTATGATTGCCAAGTTTGGATTTCCATAGAAGTCCCCCTTTGGCCTGCCATTGTTGTCCAGGGACCGGAACCGGCCCACGTCCGGCAAGCCCTTGAGGTAGTCCAGATACGCTCTCACTGTGTCATCGGTGACTTTCTCCACAGCTTCACGGATTTTCCTGGAAGCCATGCCCATGGAATTCGACAGCAGGTTTCCTGATTTATCGGTTGCTTCTACTCGAATCAGGGCGTTCCCGAAGTAGTTTCTCGGCAGAGCTGGTTTGAGTTTGTTCCGGAAATCGGCCACGAAGTGGAGGCTGGTTTGCTGCTCGGCAATGTGGCCGTGGGCTTTGCTGGTGCACCGCCAGATGTGGGCTGCAACCGCCTCGAATCTGCTGTACCCACGGCTGCCTGCGGTGCTATTCTCTTTGTCGAAATCCAGATTTGCCTTTGCTCGGAGCTTCTCGATTTGCAGTTTGGTAAGACTGAGGAAGGCGACGGAGATCGGCTTTTTTCTCTGTTCCAGGCTGTCTTCCTGGCCTATTAACGTCGGCGGGGGACGGAGCACCGACGGGTCGAATTTACAATTTACAGGTATTTCAGTTTCCAGGGCGTTCCGATCAAGAAATGGAGGGATGACGGGCCCTACGCCGCGTGCAAATTTCGTCCATTCGTCGATGAAATGGAGAGCACTCGGCCCGTCAGCCATGACATGGGAAATTCCGAGGCCAATGCTAAGCCCGCCGCACCGGAAACGCGTCACCTGAACTATAACCAGAGGAATCTCATCAATCGGAGTGGTGTAATCCACCGACGGAATCAGGGCCTGGATCGCCGGAGTCGGGGTGAAATCACCGAAATCCTCCACCATTCCCTCGGACTCGGCTTCGAAAATCGGGACCCCTTCTCCATTGCAGCGAATCACCACCCTGCTTCCGCCCTCCGCCGCCCAGTTCAGACGGCCGGCGAGCGGGTAAAACAGCGACAGGGCTTTGCCGAGGGAGTCTTTCAAAACGGAGACAACATTCACAGCTTCCAACTTCGACGAATGCCTGTAAAAGTAAATTGTCGGAGTGTGGGTTATGTCTTTGATTTGATCACAAGAATTCAAATACATAACCCCGTCCGGCGTCGGCTCCGCCGGCCGGACAATGTGAGTAGCCCTGACAGTCACCACCATATCGATTTCTCTCTGAAAATTACAGAAATACAGCAGAAATGGAGAGCTGGGATTGCTGTAATATTGCTGACGGGAAGGAGAGTTTGTATGGATCAACAATCCAATATGCAGACTTTTATATATATGGAAAGATGAGTGTTGGTTGGCCTGTTAGCACTAGTTGTCATGATCCCACTAAAAATTCTAGATTGGATCCCACTCAACTTAACTTGAATCAATTATATGATAAGTATAATATAATTGTTGTGTCATTAGTATACAATTCAAGAAAAGTAACCAATCACGTAAAAAGTGGATTATACTTGCTCTATAATTTATTTGATTCGATCAAATCTGAATCGGACAAAAAATTCCCATAATCCCACTTGAGTTTGTAATATTAAATTCCAGCAAGTGGACTTTCTGAAAATTGATCCGGCAGCTTCCACAAGCTGACTGCTGACCAATTCCCTTACGCGCTTCAAGTGGAAATTTAAATAATATATATTGTAGCAAGAATGAAATATAATAATCAACTCCTTCTACAGTTAATATTTTGAAAAAATTGCAAGCAACCTTATGTAATATTGTAAATTACCATCACATAAAAAATAAAATAATAATTTATTACCTCGCTGTATTTTTTAAAATGAATTAATTTACCTCTTGTATTTTTTAAAATAGAACGATTTATCTCCCTAAATAGGGGGTGAATTGCTCCATTTTAAAAAACACAGTGAGGTAAATTACTAATTTTTTTTTCATAAAGAGTAATTTACTCATTTGCAATATCACAGGAAGGTAAATTACATTAAACCCGTTAAGTAGTTTAGGATTGGTGATGTCAGATTGTTAGTTTCTGACGGAGACAAAGCACGGTCTAAGGGCAGATCAATTCTTTTTCGAAAAAGCAACAGGATACCAAACACAACACATTTTTAAATTCATATGTAATTATACTGGATTATCGATAGTAAATAACGGTCACATATTGACGGTTGGTGAGGAGTAAAAATAAATTTACAGGCTCTCGCATTAATTATCTAGAGTGGTATAAATATCGTTTATATTATTGTAAATTGAGAATTATTAAGAGCAACTGAAAGGGAAGAATTGATTGAAGAACTAAGCCTTGTGTTTGGTTTCGTTTTTTGAATGATTTGTTTTGTTTTGTGAAGATAGAGAGAGAAAAATAAAGATAAATAAGTGTGTGTTAGAGATATAGTGTGTGTTTGGATTTGTTTTTGGAGTTAATTTTAAATAGTGAAAAAAAATATATTGTATGTATTGTGTTGTATATTTGGAGACAAAAAATACAATTCATTGTCAAATCATGTCTCTTTTATACATTTTTATATATGTATATACGTATATAGTAATATTTGAATTTTTTTTATGAAATGTGTTGTATATTGGGAGACAAAAAATACTGTTCATTGTCAAATCATGTCTCTTTTATATATTTTTATAATGTATATGTGTATATAATAATATTTATATGTTTGTAGGTAAATATAGGTATAAATGGGAGAACAGTCCAAAACACCTAATAAAAATGTTTTGGATAATGTTATGTTTGGTTTTATTTTCTCACTGTCTCAAAAACGGTCGGAAAATGAAACCAAACATAGCAAAGGGTTTCCAGCTTCTGAAGTATAAACGTGTGCTGATCACGAGTTCTTAATTAATAATATTAAGTCGATTTTGATTTTTGCGACATCATTTTCATTCAAAGAGTTCTTTTGGAAAATAATATAATACATATATATATTCCCCCTAAAACTCATTTTAAAAATAAAACGACGATAAAAATGTACGAGAATGTGGGTTGTGTTTGGTTCC
Source organism: Sesamum alatum (assembly GCA_034509735.1). Taxonomy (NCBI): domain Eukaryota; kingdom Viridiplantae; phylum Streptophyta; class Magnoliopsida; order Lamiales; family Pedaliaceae; genus Sesamum; species Sesamum alatum. Next base: position 12,300,783 of record JACGWO010000011.1, read on the forward strand.
ATTTTTAGATTGTTTTTTCTTTATTTACGAGAGACAAATTAATTAAGAGATACAGATAATATGCATGTATTGTTAAGAGTTCTTAATCAGTTTTTGTGTTTCGTATTTGATGGTGTAAAATTTGGAAAGAATGTAGCCTATGCACGTTTGCACCAAACCAACACAAGAAGCTCGAAAAGTAAAGAAACTTGTAAAGTATAAATTTCATATATCTAAAAAAGGTAAAGTTACAATGAATTCACCCCCTATTTATAGTAAATTTTTGGGGGTGAAGTTACAATTTAACCCTTTGATCCTACGACCTAGAATTGATCTGCCGAGGGTATGACGGTAATTTCACGTGCCCACTCCTTTCTTAACTTCCATCTCTTAACTCCCTCTAACTTCCCCTTTAACTTCCATTTGGGGCATTTGTGTAGTTTTTCATAAGCTGGAGGGCCTTTTTGTGAATAATATTTTTCTCCTCATCAGTAGGCCCCCGACTTTCAGGAATTTCCTTAGAAACCTGAAAGTTCCAAGTAGCAATTTGACTTTGAATTAACTTCTCTTTGGAACAGACTTCTTTTTACTCTCCTTATTCCATCTGGGAGTCCTTCTTCTCTTCCAACTCTCTTTCTTCAAACGAATTGCATTCCTGTTAGAATTCTTCTCTTTTATTACTCCTTCTTCAACTTGGACTCTTCCGCCCTATATAAATAGGAGGTAATATATCCTCAATTTTTTCATTGTGCATCTTCTTGCCTTCGTCGTCTCCTCAAAAGAAAAGAAAAATAAGAATGCCGAAACGCTTTAACTCGGGTATTTAGTCTTTCACCTTCCCACTGCTCCATTTAATTTTTCTGTTCTCCGCGTTAGTGTTTCCAAAATATTCTTTCAAAAAATACTTCTTTATTCATCCAAGAAAAAACGAGGTCTCGATCCTTTTCTTCTTTCTCCCTTTTTTTTAAAAAAAAATCTGCGTCATGTCGAACAATTCAAATAGCGCCGGGGTCCCGTGGGGGAGGACTTCCACGCTGCCGAGCCGGGGCCAGGGACTGCCTCGGCGCGGCGCTGGTCGAGGTAGCCCACCTCGACCAGAATCTGGCCGAGGCGCTGCGCCTCGCCAGGGGCGAGCCCTCGGCCAGATTTTGGCCGAGGTGCCGGTCCTCGGCCAGCTCCCGCCCGAGGGGCGGCTCCTGCTCCTTCCGTTCCGGTTACTCCTTCCGTCCCAGTTATAAGTCTAGATTCCTCTCTTCCTTCAGCTTCTCACTTGGGTCCGGATATCGTGGACTTTGATCACGAGGTGATTGAAGCGATTCGGAACCTTCCCGCTTGTCCATCGCCTTCCCCAAATCCGTCCTTTGAGTCAAGTTCTCGAGATACTCCCCCACTCTTGTCCCCACTTGCAACTGATCTTGTTGACTCTGGTCTAGATGGAACTGAGTCCTCTTCAGCCCCCACTCAAAATCTCGTTGTCGTATAATGGATGTTGATAGTTGCCTTTGTCGTGTGAGTTTTGAAGAATTTCGCTCCCTAGAAGCTAGTGTCAACGCTTCTTCCGAGTTTGCCCTCTTGTTTCCTAGTATTGACGATTGGATCAAATTTTCCCCTCCTGGGTATTTTACCGTATATTTGTCATTCTTTTCCTCGGGTTTCACTCTTCCCCCTCATCCTCTGCTATCCCAAATCATCACCCGTACTACCTTGAGCATTAGTCAATTTACACCAAACTCTTTTGTAAGTTTTAGAGGGTTCCTTCAGCGTTTTGAGGAGCTCGATTTGACCCCATCACTTGAAGCCTTTTATACTTTATTCACTGTCAGGAAGGTACCCAACGATTCTTCTTACTTCTATTTCTATCCTCGGGGAAATTGTAAGATTCTTGGGGGTAATGTCTCTTCTAAGGGTCCTTGGAAAGAGAAGTTTTTGTTTGTAAAGGACTCGTCCTGGGGATTAACTGCCCCTTGGGGGGAATCATGTTCTGTGCCCGACCCCGTTCCTGACCTTCGTCTCTCCTTCATCGGGGTTGGGCTGTTCGACCAACTCTTTGACGTCAAAAGTTTAAGGCCTGCCGGTATTTAACTTTCCTGTTTTTACTTGCCTTGTAAATTTCTTTTTGATGTTTTCTCACTTTTTCCTGTGTTGACTTGTTTGCAGGAGGAAAGAAGATCTCCCTCCACGACGTCCATCGTTTTCGTGACAAAGAGAATGCCTCAAGGTCCCGTCATCCTCCTCCCCTCCCACCAAGGAGGGGAGAGGGCAGTCGCCGGCGCTCACCTCCTGCCCGGGCCCGGGATCCCCCGGGGCCCTCAACTCGTCACGAAGGGCGCTCCTCCCCCCCTCCTGAAGGCAATGTCTCCAAACGCCCCCGGGAAGGCGAAGCAGGTCCTCCTCGTCATGGAGCAGGAAAATGTCTCTTCACCTATGGGACGAACAGACAGGGAGATATCTCCTCTTTTTGGGATGCAGCAGATGTGGATCTTGCTCATAAAAGATCCAGGGATCTAGTGAGTCCCTATGACGTGACACTACTTGGTGCCCTCCCCCTATTTATAGTAAATTTTTGGGGGTGAAGTTACAATTTAACCCTTTGATCCTACGGCCTAGAATTGATCTGCCGAGGGTATGACGGTAATTTCACGTGCCCACTCTTTTCTTAACTTCCATCTCTTAACTCCCTCTAACTTCCCCTTTAACTTCCATTTGGGGCATTTGTGTAGTTTTCCATAAGTTGGAGGACCTTTTTGTGAATAATATTTTTCTCCTCATCAGTATTAATGTAAAATAAATTAAAACATACTGAACTGTATATTCTATAAAATATAAATAAATATTCAAAATATTTTTTATTATTATTTTTTTAATAATAAAAAAATCAAAAGAAATAGAACCTTATTTCTTGTTCTTGTCGTGCTCTTCATTTGCGTATTGAGTTGGTGGAAGCTGTCCTAATTAAGTACAGAAGATTATTACCACATAGTAAAGATATAATATGACGTGGATTGCTTGAGTTTGAGTTAGGAAGTTGGTGATCAGGAGAATTTTAAGCACAAAAAGGTCAAACATGTCGAAAAATAATGCAAACCACCAAACAAAGCAAACTCACTTCAGTTTAGCAAATTTAAAACTCCCAACTTTTTTCATAAAAAATTCAAATATTACAGGTAAGGTAGACTAGGCTGGTGGGATTTAGTTGAGGACAACTATCAATATTCTTTTATTATTATTATTATTATTATTATTATTATTATTATAATTATTATTAAGAATAATTATATATACAACCTAGATGAGCAAATTAACCCCCTATAAAAAAAATAGCAATTTATTCCCCGTGTTCTTTAAAATGGAGTAATTTACCACCCTAGACGGGGAGGTAAATTGCTCCATTTTTAAAAATACGGGAAGATAAATTGATTCATTTTAAAAAACACAAGGAGGTACATGGATATTTTATTTTTCATATGGGGTAACTTGCCCATTTCCAAATCACAGGGGGGGTTGCTTGCATTTTTTCCAAAAAGTAGGGGTAGTTTGTATAATGATGTTGACTTTTGGGGGGTGTATATATAATTTTTAAAAAATAGTGGTAATTTGTGTAAATTATGTTGTCATTTCTTGTGGGTGTAAGGATTGTGTAAATAGATTACAGGTTGGGGGTGTAGATGCCTTTATCCTTATTACTATTTTTATATTTCAATATTTTAATGTAATATGTATGTGAATATTATATGTGCAGAGTAGTTTGTGTTTGTTGGATTTATGATTGTATTTGTTTTTTTGACCAAATCAATGGAGAAAAAGGTTTTGGTCTTAGGATTTAATGTGAATTGTAGGACGAATTGTGGAGTTCCCACCAAGGTTGCTTTGTTAGACCAAGCCATTACAGTTTAGAAATGATCATATGGACTCCTCCTATCGTGTACGGATGTCTGAAAAGAGGTTTTATTTAGGGTAAATTAGTCGTCGTGACACGCTGTTTCTGCGTGTATATAATAAATAAGTTTTTACGTTTTAAAATATATTATAAATAAAAGTAAAATATATAAACTAACGCACTGCATTAAAAAATAAAAGAAAGAAATAAAAAAATAATTTATCAATTAATATAAAAATTTGAAAGTTGAATAAAGCAGTTATCTTATCAGTTGATGGTTATTCTTGGCATTACAAAAAAGTGGTATGGCGGTGTCATTAACCGTCATTTGTGAGTAAAAAAGAGGGTTTCTTTTATATAATAGTATAGATGCAATATGTTGATTAATATGTATATTTTCTTATATACAATAACTTTAAAGCATGCAAAATTATTTTATATGCACGCAGGGACGGCGTGCCACGATGGCTAGTCCTTACTAATGAAATTTACTTTTCTCAAAAAAAAAATAAAAATAAAATGTATATAAGTATTCATGCAATTCAATCAATATTTTTTTACATCTTTTCCTAGTATGTTCCTACTAAACAAATATTAAATATGAAATAAAAAGAAATAAATTGCGTATTTCTATCATTAGGCCAAATTATCGATGAGGATGACTATTTACATTGAATACCTTACACATATGAGTAGAGTTCACATTAAAAAAAAAAAAAGAGAAACGTTTTTTCCCTACAAAAGTATCATGCAACTGTCTTAAATATTGTTAATCTATTTTGTAGGTTAACTTTTACTTGTAATTTTAGAGTCCATATTTTGATACTATATATTCCATGTATTTGGAATATTTGAATTTAAAATTTACTTAATTTATAGGTGAGATGGCTCCACGAATTATAAAAATATTAATATATTTAATCACTCCCAACTCGCCCAAACCTAATCAAACCACAAAGTGCGAGTTTAACAACTTTCGAGTTGGACTTTGACTAAGATTTTTAAGAAAAAACACAGATATTGGGTTGAATTGAAAAATTATCTAATTGACCTAATCGCACTATATGCTACTATCGAAAGGGGGTGTTGACAAAACCAACGTGAGCGGCAAGACTCGAACCTGTGCGGGCAGAGCCCACATGATTTCTAGTCATGCCCGATAACCACTCCGGCACGTGCACTCGATGGAGGACCTTAGGTCCAGAAATATAATACTAACTATTTAATAAAAAATAAACTAACAATTTATAATTAAACAATTATTACTATTAGGAAAATAAAAAACGACACATTTGACCTCTATTCTAATGGTTTATTGTTTCTCGTGTTGGATGATCATCGTACTTCATAATCGAATTAGGTTAAACCGACCTGCATGGCTCAATAGATTCGGAGACTAAACCATCAATGGTGGCACACGTGACATCATCTCATGAGGCCATGTATGGGCCGTTCAATTGGACATTGCTATAAAAACTTTCACTTACCTATACAGTAGTTATGTTTTTACTTGGGTATTTATGACCCTTTACTTGTATTCTTCAAATCGTATGACTATTAAATTAATTTGAACGTCAAAGTGTCCTCACTCAGGAGCATTCAGTGGACTGACCTTGAGGACATTACCCATATTTTTACGCTTTAAAATATATAATAAATAAGTGTAAAATATATAAACTAATATATAACATTAAAAAAAAAGAAGGAAAGAATGAAAAAACTAATTTATCAATTAATATAAAATTTAAAAATTTCAATAAAGTAGTTTTCATATCAGTTGAGGGTTATTTTTGACATTACAAAAAAGTGGTGCGGCGGTGTCATTAACCGCCATTTGTTTGTAAAAAATGGGTTTTCTTTATATAATAGTATAGATTACAGTCACCTCCCTTGAGGTTTGACATAATTACAAATACCCCCTCATTGTTTGAAAAATTACAAATACCCCCTGAGGTTTGTAACGATCTAACAAATAATCCATTTTCATCAATTTTTATGGGTAAACCGACCAAAATGCCCTTATGCACTGAATTATTTTTTATTTAATTCTTACAATTTTTTTGGATTATAATACGCAGGGAGAGGTTTGTTAAGTTTTTTACACATAGGAGAAATGATGCAAGTTGCCTCGGTTGATTATTCTACTATTTTAATAAAAAATTCAAGGGCAAAATGGTCAATTTCAAGCCTTTGGTTTAAAATTACAAATCTCAGGGGGTATTTGTAATTTTTCAAACAACGAAGGGGTATTTGTAATTATGCAAAATTTCATGGGAGGTGGCTGTAATTTACCCTTTTATTTATGTTGGATAAAATATCTCTATTAAAAAATTAATTGTTTTATGTGTTATAAATAAATGACTTAAAAATTATAAGAAATTAATACTATTAATTATGTTTGGATTAATGTGAAAATTAAGTTTTGAGCATAATTAATCGACGTTTTGTTATGTTTTAACTATGATTCAAGTGTGTGAAATGTATGGCCCAAATCCAGTCAGTCCAACCTTAGTCTCACTTGAATGGCAGGCTTCTCACTTAAAGCCCACTTTCACAAGTTGGCCCATTCTCTAATCCGATCTACTTCTGGCCCAACCCATTTGTTGGCCTGACCCGCCTCTGCCTTAATTGCTGAAAATCCTAAGTGCCTCTTCTCATTTGTGCCTCTCCATCTTCAGCCTTGTTTCTCTCTCTGACTTGGTTTCTCACCTCTTCGCCTGATAAGCCTCCTCGTTTTCCCTCGCCTCCATTAATGGCTGCCGACTATAAATTCTCTCTTCCTCTTTGTCTTCCGATTCTAAGTCTAAATCATCTCCTCCTCTTCTTTTTTCTTCTGATAGTTCTCTGTGAACAGTACCTTCGTGGTAAACCCTAAAACCTTTGTGGCCTAACCTTTGTGGTTATGAGATAACAACCTTTGTGGCCTTGCCTGTGTGGCTCTAAGTTGATAGCCTTGTAACCGTGAGACTAGGTTGCTGGCCTTTGGGTTTTGGCCTTGGTTCCCTGTGATCCCAACTTTTGATCTCAGGGTTTATGATATATATCATATTCTGTTCATCTTGTTAACTCTGTAATTTTTCTATTCTCTGGTTTTGTATTAAGGATTCTCGAACCCACCTATTCTTTGTAATAGTTGATTAGGTTAAAATTTCTGGAGTTCTGAATCCTGGTGTTGTATTCCTAACAGTGGTATCAGAGCCAGGTTAAGCCCAAAGCTCAGTCGCTTCTACAGTAACATCCCTCTAAACCCTAACTCTGCTTATTACTTCTATCAGACCAAGACCAACCCTTGCTAATTTCCTCACTTGGCTGGGCCCTTGAGGTATTTGGCTCGATGAGTTAGTCAAGCACCCTTTTGATTTCTGCAAAATTATCTGTGCTTACTATTCTGGTGAACTTGTGGTAAATCTGTTCTTTATTTTGTCTATCTGCCTGAATTGTCTGCTCATATATTATCTGTTAAATATGGTTGGTTATAATCTACTGCCTTTTGATGGAGAAACAGATTTTACAATATAGCAACAAAAAATGAAAGGAATTTTGATTCAACAGAAAGTATTTAAGGCCATAGATGGAAAATATGATGAATCTGTTTTTGAAGAAAAAGACTTGAAAATGATGAGTATGCATATTCTTCTATTATTCTAAACTTGTCTGATTCTTTGATTAGAAAAGTTGGTAAACAAAATTCTGCAAAAGAGTTATGGGATAAACTCGAAGAGCTTTGTACCGAAACATCTTTGCCCAGTAAACTTTTCTTACTTGAAATTTTTTTCAGATATAAACTTGATACATCTAAAAACATTGATGAGAACATAGAGGAGTTCACTAAATTGATTCAGGATATTAAGTTGACTGGTGACAAGAATATTGATGATTATTCTCCTATAGTTCTGTTAAATGCTATTCCTAATTCATATAGTGATGTTAAAGCAGCTATGAAGTATGGTTGACACAATGTGAATCTTGGAACTGTTATATCTAGTCTCAAGAGTAAGGAAATGGATTTAAAAACAAACAAACTTAGTCAGAGTCAGAACGAAGTGAATTTTGTAAGAGGCAGAACCAAAAACAGGAAGTCAGATTGTAAATTCAGAAGGGACAGTAAAAGCAGAAGCAAGAGTAGAGGTAGGAGTAATTCTAAGCAGAAATACACGTATGATAACAAGTTTGATAAAAATAACGAGAAACAGAAGGATAAAAGGTGTTATAACTGTAGGGGCAGAGGTCACTTCATTAGAGACTGCAAAAAGCCTAAAAGGAATAACCCAAATGAGTCTTCTAATGTAACTGAAGAAAGCTGTGATGAGGTATATATGACATGTGATGTTAATTCTGCTAAAACCTCTTTGAACATGAATGAATGGCTTATTGATTCTGGATGTACCTTTCACATGACTCCATTCAGAGAAATCTTGACAAATTATAAATATGAGAAATTAGGTTCTGTTTCCATGGTAAATGAAAAATTATGTGATGTACATGGCTTTGGTGATGTGTGTTTAACCTTTAAAAATGGTTTCAAATTTACACTGAGAAATGCGAGACATGTTCATAATCTATGCCATAATCTAATCTCTTGTCCTCCCCTAGAGGAAGAACGGTTAGAAGGGAAATGGGGTAAAGGTATCATGAAAGGATCCCTTATTGTGTTTAAGGCGGAAAGGAAAAGGAACTTATATATCTGTTGAGTCAATCATGATTGTATTTGTTTTCTGACCAAATCAATGGAGAAAAAGGTTTCGGTCTTAGGATTTAATGTGAATTGTAAAACGAATTGTGGAGTTCTCACCAAGGTTGCTTTGTTAGACCAAGCCATTATAGTTTAGAAACGATCATATGGACTCCTATCGTGTACGGATGTCTGAAAGGAGGTTTTATTTAGGGTAAATTACAGCCACTTCCCTTGAGGTTTGACATAATTATAAATATCCTCTCGTTGTTTGAAATATTACAAATAGCCCCTGAGGTTTGTAACAATCTAACAAATAACCCATTTTTATCAATTTTTATGGGTAAACCGACCAAAATGCCCTTATGCATTGAATTATTTTTTATTTAATTCTAACATTTTTTTTGGATTATAATGCACAGGGAGAAGTTTTTTGAGTTTTTTATTTTGTAATTGACATTTATAATGTTAATTTGTAACAACAAAAGTGTTCTAAAATATGGGTTCAATTACATGTGAATCCATAGATTAGATGGTGAGAGAAATAGAGAGATTACACTTGTCCCACATAGGAATATGATGGAAAAGTGTGGAGCCTTGATAAGAATATAAGGTGTATGTGGGGGTGAGTGTTTCATACTCAATGTTGTCCCACATTTCCTTATATCAAGTTCAATGTTCATTATATGTTTGAAATGTTATGGAGACTAGAGTGAACATGGGGTTGCCCCACGCGCGCGCCGCCGTTGCCCAGCTCCGGCTCAGGCGCGGGCGCTAGGGTGAATGTCTTAGTCTCAATATCTATCTTTTTGCAGCAAAAATATTTGGATTCATTTGATAAAACCCGGTGCATTTATGACTGTCAAATGGTTTTTGAAATCTGTTTTGAAACTCATTTTAATGGTGCTTTAATATCAGATTTTAAACCTGGATTAAATGTTGATTTATTACAAACCTGAAACTCTTGTATTTATGTGGCGGTTTCAGCTGGTTTTAATGCCTGATTTTAATAGTGTTTAATGGCTTTTAACCTGTATTTAAAACCATTTTAATTCCGTTAATGGCTATTTATTTCAGCCTTAATGGTGGTTTAATGTTGCACTAATGATGGTAATTAATGTGGATATTGTAACTGCTGATAGCCTTGCCTATAAAAGGCTGCATAGGCTCACTTCAAAGATGACACAACATTACTCGAATTCCTCTCTTGTTTTGCTCTCTTCTCTCTCAGATTTCTCTCTCAAAATCCAAGGGTGTTTGTTCCTCCTAATCCGAGTTTTGAGCTCAGTTTCCCAAAGGCTACTGAGTGTTCTTTCGAGGTATTCTTCGGTACCGTGCATACCGTAGAACTGAAACCCTCTTATCCTGGAAGAAGTTGCATAGTACCCGTGTGCATATTCAGTACGGGACGTATAATTTCTTCAAGGCAAACAGATTATATCTGTGATTCAGTTTGTTCATATCATTGGACCAAGAATTGTTACGATACAATTCTCATTGCAAGTTTGACTTTATCGCTGTAACAATATTTCTAACTGTTTCGTGTTATTTGGTTCCAACGTATTTCTTGTGTTTTGATTTTAAAACTATTTACAAAACCTAATTGTCATTTCAAAATGATACTACGATTGTCTTTTTGACAACTTATTATTTCCAACATTTTACACAGAGGAGAAATGATGCAAGTTGCCTCAGTTGATTTTTCTACAATTCTAATAAAGAATTCAAGGGCAAAATGGTCAATTTCAGGCCTTTGGTTTAAAATTACAAATCTCAGGGGGTATTTGTAATTTTTCAAACAAGGGGGTATTTGTAATTATGCCAAACTTCAGGGGAGGTGGCTGTAATTTACTCTTTTATTTATGTTGGATAAAATATCTCTATTAAAAAATTAATTATTTTATGTGTTATACATAAATGACTTAGAAATTATAAGAAATTAATACTATTAATTATGTTTGAATTAATGTGAAAATTTAAGTTTTGAGCATAATTAATCGACGTTTTGTTATGTTTTAACTATGATTCAAGTGTGTGAAATGTATGGCCCAAATCCAGTCAGTCCAACCTTAGTCTCACTTGAATGGCAGGCTTCTCACTTAAAGCCCATTTTCACAAGTTGGGCCACTCTCTGATTTGATCCACTTCTGGCCCAACCCGTTTGTTGGCCTGACCTGCCTCTGCCTTAATTATTAAAAACCCTAAGTGCCTCTTCTCATTTGTGCCTCTCCATCTTCAGCCTCGTTTCTCTCTCTGACTTGGTTTCTCACCTCTTCGCCTGATAAGCCTCCTCGTTTTTCCTCGCCTCCATTAATGGCTGCCGACTATAAATTCTCTCTTCCTCCTTGTCTTCCGATTCTAAGTCTGAATCATCTCCTCTTCTCTCTTCTTCAGATAGTTCTCTGTGAACAGTACCTTTGTGGTAAACCCTAAAGCCTTTGTGGCCTAACCTTTATGGTTGTGAAATAACAACCTTTGTAGCCTTGCCTGTGTGGCTCTGAGTTGATAGCCTTGCAACCGTGAGACTGGGTTGCTGGCCTTTGGCCCCTGTGGGTCTTGGCCTTGGTTCCCTGTGATCCTAACTTTTGATCTCAGGGTTTATGATATATAATCATATTCTGTTCCTCTTGTTAACTCTGTAATTTTTCTATTCTCTGGTTTTGTATTAAGGATTCTCGAACCCACCTATTCTTTGTAATAGTTGATTAGGTTAAAATTTCTGGAGTTCTGAATCCTAGTGCTGTATTCCTAACAGTGATATCAGAGCCAGGTTATGCCCAGGGCTCAGTCGCTTCTACAATAACATCCCTCTAAACCCTAACTCTGCTTATTACTTCTATCAGACCAAGACCAACCCTTGCTAATTTCCTCACCTGGCCGGGCCCTTGAGGCCGTGGGGTATCTGGCTCGAGGAGTTAGTCAAGCACCTTTTCGATTTTTACGAAATTATCTGTGCTTACTATTCTGGTGAACTTGTGGTAAAGTTGTTCTTTATTCTGTCTATCTACCTGAACTGTCTGCTCATATATTATCTGTTAAATATGGTTGGTTATAATCTACTGCTTTTTGATGGAAAAATAGATTTTATAATATGGCAACAAAAAATGAAAGGAATTTTGATTCAACAGAAAGTATTTAAGGCCATAGATGGAAAATATGATGAATCTGTTTCTGAAGAAAAAGACTTGAAAATGATGAGTATGCATATTCTTCTATTATTCTGAACTTGTCTGATTCTGTGATTAGAAAAATTGGTAAACAAAATTCTGCAAAAGAGTTATGGGATAAACTCGAAGAGCTTTGTACCGAAAAATCTTTGCCCAGTAAACTTTTCATACTTGAAATTTTTTTCAGATATAAACTTGATACAACTAAAAACATTGATGAGAACATAGATGAGTTCACTAAACTGATTAAGGATATTAAGTTGACTGGTGACAAGAATATTGATGATTATTGTCCTATAGTTCTGTTAAATGCTATTCCTGATTCATATGGTGATGTTAAAGCTGCTAGTAAGTATGGTAGAGACAATGTGAATCTTGAAACGGTAATAAGTAGTCTCAAGAGTAAGGAAATGGATTTAAAAACAAACAAACCTAGTCAGAGTCAGAACGAAGTGAATTTTGTAAGGGGCAGAACCAAAAATAGGAAGTTAGATTGTAAATTCAGGAGGGACAGTAAAAGCAGAAGCAAGAGTAGAGGTAGGAGTAAGTCTAAGCAGAAATATACGTATGATAACAAGTTTGATAAAAAATGACAATGAGAAACAGAAGGATAAAAGGTGTTATAATTGTCGGGGCATAGGTCACTTCATTAGAGACTGCAAAAAGCCTGAAAAGAATAACCCAAATGAGTCTGCTAATGTAACTGAAGAAAGTTGTGATGAGGTATATATGATATGTGATGTTAATTCTGCTAAAACCTCTTTGAACATGAATGAATGACTTATTGATTCTGGATGTACCTTTCACACGACTCCATTTAGAGAAATCTTGACAAATTATAAATCTGAGAAATTACGTTCTGTTTCCGGCAAATGAAAAATTATGTGATGTACATGGCTTGTGTGATGTGTGTTTAACCTTTGAAAATGGTTTCAAATTTACACTGAGAAATGTGAGACATGTTCCTGATCTATGCCATAATCTGATCTTTTGTCCTGTCCTAGAGGAAGAAGGGTTAGAGGGAGATGGGTAAGGGTATCATGAAAGTCATGAAAGGATCCCTTACTGTGTTTAATGCAGAAAGGAAAAGTAACTTATATATCTGTTCAATGAATTATGATATGTCTGTTGCTCCTGCTTTGAAAAATAATAAGACTGGCTTGTGGCACAAAAGGCTTGGACATATAAGCATGAAAGGACTTGAGTTATTGCATAAGCATGGCATTCTGAATGAAAAACTTGATGATATGGAATTCTGTGAAGACTGCATTCTTGGAAAGCACCATAAAGTGCAATTTCCTTCATCACCTTCCCCAAATCCCAGTTCATCCTCATGCATTCTTGATTATATTCATGCTGTAGTATCGGGACCTGCCAATGTCCCAACTCATGGTGGTAATAGATATTTCCTTTCTGTCATAGATAACTTTTCTAGGAAGGTTTTTGTTTTCTTGATGAAACACAAATATGAAGTTTTTGATAAGTTCAAAACCTGGAAAACTTTTGTTGAAAACCAAACTGGCAAGAAAATAAAACTCTTAGAACTGACAATGGTCTGAAATTTTGTAACCAAAATTTCATTGATTTATGTAAAGAGTTTGGTATAAAGAGACACAAAACCACACCCTACACCCCACAACAAAATGGAGTTGCTGAACGCATGAATAGGACTTTGTTAAATAAAGTTAGATGTCTTCTGATCAGTTCTGGTCTTGGAAAATCTTTCTTGGGTGAAGCTCTATTAACTGCTACTTACTTGATAACTCGTTCCCCCTTTGTTCCCTTATCTGGTAAACTGCCAGAATGTGTATGCTTTTGAAATGATGTTAATCTCTCTAATCTTCGCATTTTTGGATGTTCTGCCTTTGCATTGCAAAACAGTGATAAAATTGATGCTCGTGCACAAAAATGTGTGTTATTGGTTATCCAGAAAGGGTTAAGGGATATAGGTTGTGGCTTAGAGGCCAACCAGGTCTTAGAGTCATAATCAGTAGGGATGTCACCTTCAATGAACTAGAAATGCCTTGTCTGTCAAACTCTCCTAAGAAAGATTTAGATGTTAATATAGAGAGCACCTTCAATAAGGTGGAGGGTATTGCTGAAGAAAATCCTCATGATGAACAAACTGGAGATGAACATCAAGACATTGAAAATGAATCTCTAAATGTAGTCTCTAATGACTCTAGCACTAATGATTATCAATTAGCTAGAGATAGAGAAAGACGTGAACCTAGGATTCCCTCAAAGTATAAAGATTTTCACTTAGCTCTCAACACTGAAAGTCTTGAACCAACCTCCCATGAAGAAGCCTTAGAATATGGTAATTCTAAGCAATGGGTAAAAGCTATGAATGAAGAAATCGAGTCTTTAAAAAAACAAAACTTGGACTTTGGCCCCGAAACCTAAAGGTATCTCTGTTATAGACTGCAAGTGGATTTTTAAAGTAAAACATGAGAGTGAATCAATTCACTACAAAGCTAGACTAGTTGCTAAAGGTTTTACTCAAAAAGAAGGCATTGATTACACTGAAATCTTTTCTCCAGTAGTAAAGTATACTACAGTCAGAATTCTACTTGCTCTTACTGCTCATTTCAATTGGGAACTTAAATAGATGGATGTTAAGACTGCATTCCTGCATGGAGAACTGGATGAGAAAATTTAAATGAATCAACCTGCAGGTTATGTTGATAAGAATTTTTCTGATCATGTTTGTTTGCTTAATAAATCCGTATATGGTCTGAAGCAATCACCTAGAAAATGGAATAAGAAATTTGATATGTTTATGAAGTCTTTAAAATTTCTTAGTAGTGCATATGATCCATGCTTGTATATTAAATATGAATCCCATGATCCACTCTTTCTAGTTTCTTTATGTCGATGATATGCTCATTGCCAGTCCCAATATGTCTTTGATTAAAGAATTGCAAAACAACTTGTGTAAAAATTTTAAAATGAAAGATCTTGGTGATGCAAAAAGAACCCTTGGGATGACTATTGAAATAAACAGGAACTCTTCTACCATACTCCTAAACCAAGGATCTTATGTGAAATCTGTGTTAGAAAAGTTTTTCATGCTAAATGCTAAGCCTACCAATGTCCCTCTGGCTGGTCATTTTCAACATAGTAAGGAACAAAGCCCTAAAACTAAATCTGAAAAAGAAGGGATGAAAAAGGTTCCTTATTCAAATGCTATTAGAAATGTTATGTATGTGATGGTAAGTACTCGACCTAATATTGCTTATCCTGTTAGTTGTTTGTGTAGATATATGTCAAATGTTGTATCTGTGCATTGGGACGCCCTTAAATGGTTACTTAGATATTTGAAAAATTCTATGAATGCTGGCATAAAATTTTCTAAGTGCTCTAATGGTGTGAATCTCGTTGGCTATGTTGATTCAAACTATGCAAATGATAGGGACAATAGGAGATCTACTACATCTTATATCTTTACACTATGTGGTGCATGCATTAGCTGGAAGTCTCAACTTCAAAACATTGTTGCATTATCTACTACTGAGGTAGAATACATTGCTACCACAGAAGCTTTTAAAGAAGCCATTTGGCTCAAAGGGTTACTAACTGAAATCGGGTTTTTAAATAAAAAGGTAACTGTGTTTTCAGACAGTCAGTCGAGTATTCAGTTGTACAAAAACCCAGTTTTTCATGGTCGAACAAAAACATATTGATGTAAGGTACCACTTTATCAGAGATATTGTCGGAAAAGAAATTATCAACCTTGAAAAAATTTCCTCTGATAATAATCCTGCACATTTGGGAACAAAATGCCTTTCCTTAGAGAAGTTTGAAAACTGCCTCAGCATCTTGAACTTAATTTAGTTACTGTCTCTACAATCGTATATGTCTTGCTCTTCTGTCTTACAGGTACACTTAAGGGCCCCGGAGGTTAAGGCGATGATGACATCTTGTTTCCGGCCTCTTGAATTCGGTCCAAGGTGGAGAATGTGAAATGTATGGCCCAAATCCACTCGGCCCAACCTTAGTCTCACTTGGATGGCAGGCTTCTCACTTAAAGCCCACTTTCACAGGTTGGCCCACTCTCTGATCCGATCCACTTCTGGCCCAACTCGTTTGTTGGCCTGACCCGCCTCTGCCTTAATTGGTGAAAACCCTAAGTGCCTCTTCTCATTTGTGCCTCTCCATCTTCAGCTCGTTTCTCTCTCTGACTTGGTTTCTCACCTCTTCGCTTGATACGCCTCATCGTGTTCCCTCGCCTCCATTAATGGCTGCCTACTATAAATTCTCTCTTCCTCATTGTCTTCAGATTCAAAGTCTGAATCATCTCCTCCTCTTCTCTCTTCTTCTGATAGTTCTCTGTGAACAGTACCTTCGTGGTAAACCCTAAAGCCTTTGTGGCCTAACCTTTGTAGTTCTGAGATAACAGTCTTTGTGGCCTTGCCTGTGTGGCTCTGAGTTGATAGCCTTGCAACCGTGAAACTGGGTTGCTGGCCTTTGGCCCCTATGGGTCTTGGGTTGTACTAGTCCGGAATAGGCTACCTGAGCCTTGGTTCCCTGTGATTCTAACTTTTGATCTCAGGGTTTATGATATATAATCATATTCTGTTCCTCTTGTTAACTCTGTAATTTTTCTATTCTCTGGGTCTGTATTAAGGGTTCTCGAACCTACCTATTCTCTGTAATAATTGATTAAGTTAAAATTTTTGGAGTTTTGAATCCCGGTGCTGTATTCCTAACAAAGTGTTTATCGGGCTTATTGTTATTGTTTTAAGATTTGTTGGCTAGACGTTCTGGGGCTAATTTTGAAACTATAAGAACCACAACTTTGTTACCATATCTTTTCTTATTTATTTTATACTTGTTATGGTTGATTTTATTTATTTTTATCACATAGAGTATCAGGTATGTATTTCTAGTCTTCAATACAAAAGTTTGACGAATTAATTTCGATTATTTATTTGCTTGTTGGTGCTTACTTCAAATTAGGGCTTACCCAAATATGACAGAGCAGTTACTTTTTTAATCAGTCACATATTCAAAGTAGAATAAAGGAATAGAAAATATTCTTATAACTAGTTATTACCCTGTGTCAAGGCACGGAAAAATTATATTTTTAATAAAATAAGAAAATAAGTTTATAAATAATTTGAATTTAAAAATAAATAAACAATAAAGAATCTAAAATTTAAAATTAAAGTAATTAATAAGTATAAAAATACAAACGTGTATTGAATATAGAAATAAAGTTAAACTTTTTACTAACTAATTACCCAAAATAATAAGTGAATCTTTGGGTAACGGTAAACAATAAAAATGTGCTTCAAAATAAAAATAAATAAGGTAAATAATTACATAAATAAAAAGTACTTTATTTCATTAAGTGGCAAAATAAAATTCAAAAAAGGCTACCATCAAGCAAACATGTGCTTTAATGATAAATAAATAAACAATATAAATAATTTAAATTTTAAAGCAAAATTAGTATTTAATAAATAATTCAAAATTAAAATGATTAAAAAAGAGGATAAATAAGAGGGATTCGTAATTTTTGAAATGCCATAACAATCTCCGTGTTTAATAATTATTTTAATTAATGCATTTTTTAGTGCAATAAATGACACAACAAATTAATAATCTTAGATATTTCAGAAAAAAATAATAAAATAAGAGAAATTGCGTCTTTTTGAGGCATAAAAATACAGAATAAATGCTGAACTTTTCAATGAATTTTGAATTATAAAGGGGAAATAGCACATTTGTTCCCATAAGTTAGGCCTTTTTCACTTTTGGTCTCATTCGTTATGGGATTGGCGTAACTTACAAAAATTCGTATTTTCGGTTCTCATCTACTTTTTCATTTGTTTCTTAAGTATTTTGGACTGGAGGAAAAATTATATTTTTAGTAGAGAAGAGAGAATTTTACTTTCCTTGCCCTAATTTTCTTCAAAATTTATTTTTTCCTCAAAGAAGTTATATTCCCCCTCCCTACCAAATTGGTGTCAAGTTGAAAAATGCGCCAATTTTCCCTCTAGCCAAAAGTACTTAACGGCCACGTATTGAACATGTGGCTGACACTATTAAAAAACAAACAAAGAAGTGGATGAGAGCCAAAAGTACAAATTTTCATAAGTTAGGGAACCAAAAATGTCAATCTCGCAACGGATGGGACCAAAAGTGAGATGGACCTAACTTATGGGACCAAAAATATTATTTTTCCAATTATAAATCACTGACATTACCATTGATATGAAATACATATATATACATACTGGTTTCACCGACGATTTCAAAAAATAATGCTGTCAAATTTTAAAAATTCTCACTTAAAATATAAGTAATGGAAAAAATATGAAAGTGGAAAGAAAAATTTCCGTGCTAGTACAGCGTAAGATTTCACAGCATTGTGATTTACTTTTGTGTTGCTTCTTCAGACCTATTATTTATAATATTACAACTTTATCTTAAATAATTTCGAATTTCGAATGGGAATAATATATAAGTTTTCATAAAATTGACTTATTTTTTATTAAAATTATTTAAATTTTCTAATTTGATAATCATGAAGTGATTCTCCCTATGATTATTATAATTTTTGGATAAATACTAATAATTATAAAAGAAAAAATTATTATATTGTCAATAAATAAATTATTTTTATATATACGAATCATAGTTTTTTCATATTATTATCTATATACATAATGTTTAGATATCTTAGTTGATTATGTATCAAATATTCAGTAGTCATATCACTTATAGAATCTTATACAAAATATTATAATAAAATATATAAAATATTATGGCTATATTATAAGAAACTATAACGAATGATCAATTTAGACAATATTTCATATAATTGAATATAATGAACAATAACTAATATTTATATTAATGATATTTCGAATCAAATGAACCTTTTATGTTGGATAAATATATACTTTAAAAACTAGATAAACAAATAGTATCAATTAGATTCTTTTGGATAAGTGCAAATATTTTTTTTCTTTTTCATCTAAAAACTTATAAATTTTAATTTGGCAGAATGAAGTTCATTGAGGCTGTCCACATCTTCGTTTACATAGCACTTAGGTAGATACTTTCAATGATTCTGTTTTATTATATACAGATAAATTATTTTTAATATATTAAATATTCTTGTAAAAAGATATTAACAAGTGTGAATTGGTCCAGTTGTATGTCACGTCAGCCACATTTTTTATTGGTTGATTTAACTGCTTACTTGAGTGTTGATAGTTGATATATCTGTATGATGTGGATGCCTAGTATTATTATGTTTGTTGAGTAGATTGGGCTCAGTAGCTCACAGGTAAGCTACTTCATTTTTGCGCCATGGCCTCTTTGTTTTATTATTAATGGGCTTTCATCCCTACACTTGTGGCCTCGGCTTCAGTCGGGTCAAACCTTTTAGGCCACGTTTACTTTGTGGTATAAATTATTTGAATGATATAATAAATTGTTAGCCCAAGTAGAAGCCCCCTTTATAGGATTGGCCTATAAGATTGAAAGTGAAAATGCAATTTTCTTTATAAGTATCTTGATATATATATTTTTTTTTTGGCTAAACTTCAATTTATCCTCATATGTTTTTCTAAAAAAGCTTAAAAGCTCCCGGTGTTTTAAAATAAGCAAAAAGTCCTCCATATTTTGTAAAACTCAGCAGGAAACGCACAAGATATGATTGGGGGAGTGTTTTGGTGCCCTTACATGATTTTTTGGGGTCTTTATAACTAAAATGTCCCTATTATGGCTAAATGACGGTCTTGGATATTTTTGGCTTGTTTTTAGCTTATTTTGAGTGTTTTTTTTACATCTCTCTAAAAATTTAAATATTTTTTAAAAAAGGAAAAAAGTATATAAAATTTTTATAATTTAAATTAAAAAGTTAAATTAAAATCACAATAAAAAATTTAATATATTAAATTTAATTTTCAAATTTAAATATCTCAACAAATATGTATATTAAATAATTACAAAAATGATACATTATTAGCTAATTTATTATTATTCAATAAATTTAAATTAATGTTATAAATATTAAAAATGAAAAATTTGATACTTCAGTTTAATTATTTTTAAACTTATGAAAATGTTTAAATGAATTGTTTTAAATTTAATTATTTAAAATTTTTAAAATAAAAAAAATGGGCGATGAAAGTGACCACCGTCATCCAAATTGAGGGCAACCGCCGTCGCCCCCTACAACAGTTGCCCAGCACAAATCTTCGCGACGGTGAGTCACCCAAATCAGGGCGCCATCGCCTCCTTTTGCTGGGGGCGGCAAGTAAGGGTAGGAGAAGTAATTTTATTTAATTTATCTTTTAAAATAATAATTTTATTTTATATATTATATATTTTAAAATTAATTAAATCTAAATCCCTTGATTATTTTTTATAAATTTAAAATTTAACGATCAATATTAATTGATTAGATCTAACAGTTCTAATATAATCAAGGGTTAAATACAGTTACCACCCCTAAAGTATCCACCCTACATCAATTATCCCTCTAAAGTATTAATATCTTCAAACCCCCCCCCCCCCCACCTTCTAACACATTTAATTTTGAAGTTCCAAAAGTCCATTTTACCCTTACTAAAAATTGATTTATGAAAAAAAAATTGAAGGGATTTTTAAAATGCCAAAACCAATCTTTTTTTTTTTAAGTTTTATCTAATTTTATTTTCACTTGTTCATAGAGCTCTTTTTATTTTTATAATTCTAAAGTATTTGGAGCTCATTTTATTTTTAGTTTCACTTATTTATCAAATCAAGTTAAAAATAAATTTATACATTCATATAATTACCACATTTATATAATTACCATATATATAAAAATATATATTAATTATTTATTTTCTTATTGGCTCATAATCAACTCTTTCGGTTTTATTAATTGTATATTTGTTTAAGTAAATATATAAATATATATATATATATATGTATAAATTTATTTTTAATTTGATTTGACAAATAAGGGAAACTAAAATAAAATGAGCTCAAAGTACTTTAGGATTACGAAAATAAAAAGAGCTCGATGAACAAGTGAAACTAGAATTAGACAAAGTTTCAAAAAAGAGTGATTTTGGTATTTTAAAAATTCCTTTAATTTTTTTTCAAAAAGCAATTTTTAGTAAGGGTAAAATGGACTTTTTAAACTTAAAAATGAAAGGAGTTAGAAGGTCGGGGGGGTTTATGAAGGTTTTAATACTTTAGGGGGTAATTGATGTGGGATAAATATTTCAGGGGTGGTAACTGTATTTAACCCTATAATCAATAAAGATTTGACAATCGTTAAAATAAATAATAATATATAATGTGTAAGGGTATACCGATCACTTTATAAAAAATTCTGTCAGCTAAATTTAACAGAGAGGGATGATTGAGCTACACTTAAGAAAACAAAGGAGAGGTTTTAGCCTGTTTTTAAAATAGAGGTGGTGCTTTTAGGTAAGTTTGTAAAATACATGGGAATTTATGCTATTTGGCCTCTTTTTTTTTTTTTTTTTTTTTTTTTTTTTTTTTTTAATTTTTTTTCTCTTTGGGGGTTAAATGCTATTTTAATCTATTGTGGGAGTAAAATGCAATTCTTCCGAAACACAATTACACACACCATCGTCACACTGGGCGGATTAGTTGAGCAAGCGAACAACCGCAGAGCACGCAGTTCAAAGTTAGAATTCAGCCCTCGAATTCATTCAAATTCGCCTTCCCCATTCATCTCTTCATAGAGTTCATTTGCAATTCTTGATCCGCCATTCCTGAAATCAAGCTTCGAAAATCTGATTTACATCCAAAAGAGGAAAGCAAATGGGCAACACCTCCTCCATGCTCACGCAGTACGACATAGAAGAGGTCCAAGAACACTGCAGCAACACATGTATGCAAACCTTCCATCTTTCACTCTCTCTTTACATCTTTCAATTAGTGTGTGTGTGTGTGTGTTTGAATGTTTAGCACGTTTCCGAAAGCTTGATGCTTTTAGATGGTCTTGCTTGATTCTTTGAAGTGTTGGCATTTTCTTTTGTTTGATGTGGCCCCTTTAGTGTCGATGAAGAATTTGAGAAAAATCCAAGAAAAAGTGTCAATTTTGTTAAAAATCTATGCTTTTATAGTTTCACAGCAGGAGATCGTGTCACTGTACCAGAGGTTCTGTCAGTTGGATCGTAATGGGTGTGGGTTTATCTCCGCTGAGGAGTTCATGACTGTACCTGAATTCGCTGTCAATCCCCTGTCTCAGGTTGTAAATAAGACTTCTCTGTTCCTGAATCTCTCTATTCACATCTGAATATGAAGTTTGCCAAAAAAATCCGACCTTTATTCATAACTAATGTTCTACTATTGCATTTTGATATTATTATAAACTTTCGATATCTTTAGAGAATTCAAAAAAGAGTCTGTATTGCACTTAAATTAACAGTCACCTTGGTAAAACCAACAGTGTACGGAATTCTGGAGGGAGGCAGCATTGCTTTCTATTTCATGATATCTGTACTCGGACTAAATCGAAAAATGTAACTAATTAATTGGGGTATGGATATGTATGGCACTAATGATGTTAATGATGCCAGTAGTGAGGAACCATGATACCAATTATATGATTTTAATGTGTTTCCTTGTCTATCAGAATGGGTCTATTTATGGTGTTCTATACCCTGATGGTTGTGTTGCCTAAATCAAGACTTAGTAAGGCAGAGATATTTAGAGTACGACCATTTGAGAGTTATCTGTGCATCTCTAAATGCTAGAACTGCTAGGCTAGTCCACAGCTTAAATATTCATCTATTGCTTACAGGAGAGACTTATTGAGAGACTGGTCATGTTCGTTAAAGATAGTTTAAAAGTCCAACCACCACATTTGATCTTCTGAACATTAAATATGAGGGAAATCTGGAGGTCATGACATGCATTGCTCGACTGGCCTTCTCACAACTTATTTATTATTATACAAAAGTTTCTTGTTCTTTCGTATTTTCAAGTCTTGCTATAGATTATGCTTGGAGTTACAGATTTGTTATGAGTGAGTGAAAAATGTTATGGTACCAAACCAGTTATCAATTAATACAAGCAGAATGCTTTCTGTAATTTATGCCCGCATGAGATATTTGTTCTCATCACCGCGTGTGCACTGGTAGTTGTGTGGACTAACATGTGAAGCATCAGCATGAATGTATTGCTTAAGTAGCAAGTTAGGACAACTGCCTAACCAAGGAAATAAAAGTAAAAGTATAAACTAGAACATTGTACCTATTATTTTGGTAAAGTGAATTCTTTCTATGCATAAGGTCCTGAATGTTATATCTTATTGTCTTTCTCAATATTGTTCATTGTTATTCTAGAGATTGTTTAGAATGCTGGATGGACTAAACTTCAAGGAGTTTGTAGCATTCCTATCTGCTTTCAGCTCTCGGGCAAGCTTGCAGCAGAAAGTTGAATGTAAGACAAAAGATGAAGTGTTGTATTCTTGGTATCTTTTATTTGCGAGCAACACTTCCAGTTTCCCAGTTGGCTGATGTTGCATGCAATTTCCTCTACCCAGTTATTTTTAAGGTTTATGACACCGATGGTAATGGAAAGGTTACTTTCAATGAAATGCTGGACATATTGCGGGACTTGACGGGTCAATTTATATCTGAACAGCAGAGAGAGGTTGATATTTCTGACAGCTCTCGTCCTTTCATTTTGATATTCCTTTAAATGTTTTCACTTTTGTTTTTCAGAATTTAGTGGCTTGCATTTGTCTTTGGTTATAGAAATTATGCGAAAAGAGAATACTCCTATGTCCTAAAAAATTGAAAACCTGCACAAGCTTATTGGATAAATGGCAAATAAGTTTACTCTTTTCACATTATTAATTTGAAACTGCCTATTCTTTTTAAAATTTTGTGGTCCTCTATTATCATCTAATTTTGCAATGGACTCCTGTCCTGCAGCTTTAATATTTTTTAGCATATCCGACTGGTTGATTGTGGTGAGGGACTAATTCACATTTTGATGGTGTCATTTCCAAACAGAAAGTTGTTGTCCAAGTTCTTGAGGAAGCAGGCTATGCGAAGGACTCTCTGTTAGTTCAAGCTGACTTCATGAAGGTAATTGCAACTTCTATCCTTTTAAACTATTTAGAGGCACTTTAATATTGCAATCAACTGAAGTTAGGAGGTCATTCTACTTTGATGAAAATTGAACGCGTGATTTTTTCCTTCTTGCTATTGTTCTTGTTCTTTAATTAGGCCCAGTAAATGTACTTACAGTCTGGAAAGGCCATAACTTCTGTTAATCAACTTTAGGATGATACTTTAAGACTCACATGTGACCGACTAGATTTCATGGAGATCATAAATAGCATCTGAGCTCTTATGGCCCGAAATTAAGAATTATTAAGCCTCTGATTCATATCTTATTGAATTGTACAAGAATCTAACGTAACCTTTGCTGGGCAGCTTTTTGTTGCTTCTCTAAGGAAGGGATAGCAATATCTATCTCCAAAAGCCCAGATGATTGCTTGGAGTTAAGAAACTGAAGCTAAGCAATTTGCTGATTTCTCTGACTCTTTTATTCTGTGCAATTGATTGATGATCATAAACAAAGTATCTTTGAAGAAAAAAAATTTCTCCACTTTTGAGATTCTGGTCTTGAAGTTCAATAGATGGAATGATGTGTGTTAGAATATTTAAATTTGTTCTTATCTTTTCCTATTTTACTTAAAGTAGGTCTCTTCTATAGGTGTAGTTTTACTTCAAGTAGGTCTCTTCTATAGGTGTAGTTATCCTTAAATTCCATCACTATAAATAGAGGTGGAATCATCATTAATCAATAATATAGATTCATCTCTTCTTTTATCACTTCGTACATGGTATCAGAGCAGGTTCAGAAAAAGTGAGAAAGAAGTTGTATATAATATATATATTTATATATATTTCTGAAAAAAAAAAAAAAAAAAAAACAAGAGAGAAAAACCTAACCCTAGTTTTTTGCAACCCA
Source organism: Sesamum alatum (assembly GCA_034509735.1). Lineage (NCBI taxonomy): Eukaryota > Viridiplantae > Streptophyta > Magnoliopsida > Lamiales > Pedaliaceae > Sesamum > Sesamum alatum. The sequence continues at coordinate 12,325,453 of JACGWO010000011.1, forward strand.
CCGCCACCCCCTTCCGCCGCCGCAGGTCACTCGGCCGCCGCGGCCGTCGGCCCCTCACCTTGCGTTCACACCCGTCGGTCGCCGCCGTCGCCGCTTTCTCTCGCGCCTCCGGCGCCTCTGTTCGCGGCGCCGCGCCTTCTTCTTGCGCCGCCCCGCCCTTCCGCCACTTCTGCTCGCGACGCCCGCCTCCGGCGTTGCACCTTGCGCCGCGCCCGATCTGAGATGCTCACCTGAATCAGCTTTTCGTTGCTGACTGCTCTTCCTGCTGCTGCTGTCCTATCTATCTGTCTGTCTATCCCCCCTTGATCATGGCTACCGTTGAACATAAAGGTGCTCTTGGCACCACTGTCAAGTTGAATGGCCAGAATTATATCCTCTGGTCCCAAGCCTTTCGGTTGTTTCTTGGGTCTCAAAATAAGCTTAATCATATTTTGGCTCCTCCACCAACCTCTACTGATGCTAATTTTTCGACTTGGCAACAAGCTGATTACTCGGTTATGACTTGGCTTCTGAATAGTATGGAGGAAACTGTCGGTTCCAATGTTATGTTTCTCACTTCTGCTAAAACAATGTGGGATACTTTACATGACATGTATTCTCAGGAAAAGAACGTTTCTCGGGTATTTGAACTGTATGAGAGACTTTTTTCCCTCAAACAGGATGGCCGTACAGTAGCCGACTATTTTGCCTCCTTGAAGGGCACATCTGATGAAATTTTGCTATATCACCCCTTGAGTTGTGATGCTCAGACTCGCAAGACTCAGTGGGAAGATTTTTTGGTGGCGAAGTTCCTGTCCGGCCTCGACAACAATTTGAAATCGGTTCGTGATCACCTCCTAGCCAGTGACTCTGTGCCTACGTTATCCAATGCTCTGTCTCGTGTCCTCCGCGTGGCTACTATATCCTCTGACTCTTCATCTGGTCCAACCACCGAGTCCTCAGCCATGGCAGTTCGTGGTCGCGGTCGAAACTCCTCCCGAGGCCGTGGTGGTCGTGGTCGAGGCTCCAATGCTTCTACTAACTCCCGTTACTGCACCCATTGTGGTCGAACTAATCATGTTGTGGAAAAATGTTGGCTCAAATATGGCAAACCGGAGTGGGCCAATACAGTTAAAGGTGATGGTGAACCTACAACATCGGAACCTTCTGCTAATGAATCTGATTTGGTTACCCTTAGCCGTGAAGAATATGAACAGCTCCTCCATCGCCCTGTGGCTAATTCCACTGCCCCTGCCACAGCTTCCACTCCGGGTGCCTTTGCTGCAACTCCTGGTGAGTCTTGGATGCTAGATTCAGGTGCTACTACCCACCTCACTGGTAATCGCTCTCTTTTTTACTCCCTCTCTCCTTCTCATACCTCTCCCTTCGTTCGCCTCGCTGATGGATCCTACTCTCCCATATATGGCTCTGGTACTGTTCATCCCACACACCAACTTACCCTTAATAATGTCTTGTATGCACCAAAGTTTCCTGTTAGTCTCCTCTCTATTAGTCAACTTACAAAAGTCCACAACTGCTCGGTAACTTTTTTTCCTTCTTACTGTGTGTTCCAGGATCTGCAAACACAGAGGACGATTGGTGGCGGTCATGAGCGTGGTGGTCTCTACTTTCTAGATCATACTACACCTGTAGATGCTCGTGCTCTTTCTGCCTCTGTCTCCCCTCTTCAGTGGCATTGTCGTCTTGGTCATCCATCCTTACCTAATCTAAAGAAGGTTTTACCTATTCAGTCTACACGCTTGGATTGTGAGTCTTGTCAGTTGGGCAAGCACCATCGTGCTAGCTTTCCACCTCGTCTTGACAACCGTAGTTCCTCTCCTTTTAGTTTAGTTCATTCTGATATTTGGGGTCCGTGTTGTATTGAGTCTATTGGTGGGTTTAGGTACTTTCTTACCTTTGTTGATGATTACTCAAGAATGACTTGGGTCTATTTACTCAAGGATAGGTCTCAAGTACCTAGTATAATCACTTCCTTTTATAATGAAATAAAAACTCAGTTCTCTGTTAATATTCGTATTTTCCGTACTGATAATGCTCTTGAATATGTCCAAAAAGCAGTTTCTAACTTCTGTGATTCTCATGGCATTTTACATCAATCTTCTTGCTCGTATACCTCTCAACAAAATGGTGTCGCCGAACGCAAAACATCGCCACCTTCTCGATGTTGCTCGCACTATTTTGGCTCATACGCATGTTCCAAAATCCTATTGGGGGATGCTATTCTCACAGCTTGTTATCTCATTAACCGTATGCCTTCTAGTGTTCTCAGTGGGGATATTCCGTATTCTTGTCTTTTCCCTGGTAAGCCTCTCTTTGGGTTAACTCCTCGAGTCTTTGGGTGTGTGTGCTTTGTTCATCTCCATTCTCCTAACCTCGATAAACTGTCACCTCGTTCTGTTAAATGTATATTTTTGGGGTATTCACGAGCACAAAAAGGGTATCGGTGTTATGATCCTATATCTCACCGGTCATTTACCTCTGCCGATGTTACTTTCTTTGAGTCCACTGCTTATTACTCTAAGACCCCTTCCCCTTATGTTCCTCTTCCATCTCTTCCCTTACCGGTCCCGGCACTCTCACATCCTCCCCATACCGAACCACCTACACGACCTTTACAGGTGTATTGCAGGCGTACTCATTCTACGACTACCATGCCTGTTGATCCGCCAAGTCTTCCTCTTGCTGCAGCTCCTGGCACCCCGACCCCTATGTCTGCGGAGGATCTTCCCATTGCCCTTCGCAAAGGTAAAAGGTCTTGCACTGCTCATCCATTGGCTCATTCCCTTTCCTATAAATGTCTTAGTCCTGTTTATCGTGCTTTCTCTGTCTCTCTATCATCTGTTTCTATCCCTAATTCTTATTATGAGGCACTTTCGCATTCGGAGTGGAAGGCGGCGATGGATGAGGAGATGTCGGCTCTCCTTTCCCGGGGAACCTGGGAGCTTGTCCATCCACCTCCTAACGTCGACGTCGTCGCTTGTCGATGGGTGTTCGCCCTCAAGTTTCATGCTGACGGGTCCCTAGACCGATATAAAGCTCGCCTGGTTGCCAAGGGCTTTACTCAGACATATGGGGTAGATTATTTTGAAACATTCTCCCCTGTTGCTCGTCTTAACTCTATTAGAGTTTTGTTTTCCTTGGCAGTTAATCTCAGTTGGCCAATGCATCAGATGGACATCAAAAATGCTTTCTTATATGGTGACTTGAAGGAAATTGTCTATATGGAGCAACCTCCAGGTTATGTTGCTCAGGGGGAGAAGCAACGAATGGTGTGCAGATTGAAGAAAGCGATCTACGGTCTTAAACAAAGTCCAAGGGCATGGTTTGATAAATTCAGTACTATTATTGGTGAGTTTGGATTTTCACGGTGCCAAGCAGATCATTCAGTCTTTGTTCGAATTAAGGAATCAGGTACGGTTATTCTAGCAGTCTATGTTGATGATATCTTAATCACCGGTAGTGATGTTTCCGGGATAGAAGAAGCCAAGACATACCTAAGGAAGCACTTCGTCACTAAAGATTTGGGGAGGCCGAAGTATTTTTTGGGGATTGAAATTGCTCATAGCAAGCATGGGATCTCTCTATCTCAGAGAAAATATGCCTGTGATCTCCTTCAGAAAGCAGGTTTACTCGGCACTAAACCGGTGGACACTCCTATGGAATTTAATCCTGATTTTTGGAATGATGATAGTAACTATTTGGAGGACAAGGCAAAGTATAGAAGACTTGTTGGCAAGCTAATCTACTTAACCGTAACTAGACCTGATATCTCCTTTGCAGTTGGCCTAGTTAGTCAGTTTATGGATAAGCCACGATCAGTTCATTGGGAAGCTGTTCTAAGGATCTTGAAATATATAAAGGCATCCCCGGGAAAAGGATTATTCTTCCAACAGCATGGACACACAAAGATAGAAGCCTATTCTGATGCAGACTATGCAGGGTCGAAGGATGATAGAAAATCTACTTCTGGATATTGCACCTATGTTGGTGGGAACCTTGTGACTTGGCGTAGCAAAAAACAAACTACAGTTGCTAGGTCAAGCGCAGAAGCTGAATATCGGGCTATGGCTCACACCACTAGTGAAGTTTTTGTGGTTAAAGAATCTTTTGAAAGAGTTAGGTTTTACGAACAATGATCCTGTACCTATGCACTGTGACAATCAAGCAGCTATTCATATTGCCAGTAATCCTATTTTCCATGAGAGGACAAAGCATATTGAGGTTGATTGTCACTTCATTCGTGAGGCTGTCATGAGTCAGAAAATTTGCACTCCCTTTACTCCTTCTTCAGAGCAAAGAGCAGATGTTTTTACCAAGGCTTTAGGAACAAAACAATTTAATATTATGTGTAACAAGCTGGGCATGATTGATATATTTGCTCCAGCTTGAGGGGGAGTGTTAGAATATTTAAATTTGTTCTTATCTTTTCCTATTTTACTTAAAGTAGGTCTCTTCTATAGGTGTAGTTTTACTTCAAGTAGGTCTCTTCTATAGGTGTAGTTATCCTTAAATTCCATCACTATAAATAGAGGTGGAATCATCATTAATCAATAATATAGATTCATCTCTTCTTTTATCACTTCGTACAATGTGGAAAAGCCTTTTGAAACTTATTGTTTCTGATCCAGCTAGGACTGTACTATGAAAGTGGTTTTTCAGTTGACACTTGACTACTTAGGAATTGCTATAAGTCAACTGCACCTCCGTGCTTGTTATGCTTCTCTAGAAAACTTTTATCTTTAATATTATAGAATTTGGGTCTAGCTAGATGTGTGAGAGAGGACAGACAGAAATCATCGTATTTATGAGTTTGTCGAAGATGAAATTTCATGAGAATGAATTGAGGCAGCTTGGGACCATTTAATGACTGCTGTTAGATGCACTCTATTGATAGATGGGAATATCGAGTGATAAACAAGAGGAAGAGGTAGAGCTAAAATCACACAGAATGAACCCTTAAAGGCAGCTCTGCACTAGAACCCTCACCCACCCACAAACCCATGGACAATTGCAAATCAGTATCAATTATAAGAATCCAAATGCCAGTTGATGTCAAACTGCCAAAAGAATCACAAAATTTCAAGGTTGGCAGATGCAAAGCCATTTAGTTCAAATAATCCCTCAAATTTGTGACACTGTCTGACCAAATGGTTAGATCATCAGAACAGATGGGAAGTTTTTGGAACTTTAATCAAATAAATAATTGGCTTCAAAACTTGTATAATTAAGGTGCTGGTTTACTCAAGTAAAACCATATTAAATGCGGTAAACACGAGCTCTCTCTTTTGAAAATTCATGTGAGTTATTTACCTGCATGACAATGTACCTTTTTCTTACCTTATCTCTGTATGACAACCAATACATCCAACCCCAACAAACAATTTTGAGTCAATGGCTATGTTTTCAATCTTCAGAATTTATCATAATTAAGGAATCCATTTCTTTAAATTATGAACAGCTTTTGCTACTTCCATTTTTTGCCTACTTTTGTGGAACTGTTGCGTTATGCACCTTGTAAGATTATGTTCATGTGGACATGGTTATTTGGTGAACTGAAGAAACCGAAAAAAGTGCATGTAATTAATGGACTATGTTGGAAATATCTTTTCCATGCTGAGATTCTCACTCCAAAAATTTCCTTATGCGGTTCATTTCTTTGTGCATTTCATGTAAGGGAGTATAGATAGGTCATAGGTGGGAAAGAAAAAAAAACAATAAAATGATTAGTTAGAATAAATTCTCCTAGAAGTTAGTATAATTACTGACTATATCCCTTCTGAAATTACGAAAACCTTGAAAAAAGAAAAAATGAAGTACGGATATCAGAACCTTATATCTTTTGTAATTTCGAGTTTTTGGTTTTCCCCGTCTTCACATGTTACACTTTATATTGTGTCAATCCTCAGAGAAATATATACTCTTTAATTTTCTTTTAGCTTGCTCGTATAACAGACGTTCCCATGACGTTACTTACAGATTCTTGGCAATTCCGGGTTGAAGATGGAAGTTGAAGTTCCAGTAGACTAGAGTAGAGTACACCGGGAACTATCTCCTGTGGTTATATTTCTTAACTTATTGCATCCATATATCCATGATTCCATGTTTTTACGACTGATAGTCTGGCTTTAAACGGTGAGTTGACAGAACAATTGATCCTTCAACTGCAGAATTCCCTTCAGAAATTTGACAGAAAATAACTGAAATCAAGTTAGCCAAACATTTATTTATCATAGAAATGCATTCTGTCTTCTTGAGATGTGCAGATATCACTTTGCTTACATAGATTTTATACACTGAAAGATGCAAAGGTTGCTTACACCTCTGCCATGATCTCCTTTGACTGTTATAATCTTGAGCTGTTCTACGTAGGGATACCCTCCGTTTTAGAAGTTCCAGAAGTGTGGATGTTTATTTGATTCCGTATATTAGTTTAGTAAGTAAATCTTGGTGTATTATTATTTGTTGTAATTGATTGATTGTTGATGTTATAGTGCAGTTTGATAGCTTAATTAAAAAAAAAAAAAGTTGCAGCTAGATAATTGAATTACAATTATAGTAGATTTTCTTTACAAAGACTTGATGAACTATTCTTGGCTCTAATTTTGAAGCTTTGTTAAGCTCCCTGTATGGCCAATGTGGTTTGCTTGATTGGTAAAATTGAGTTCTCACAATATAAAAAGGTTGTGGGTGTATAATAATTTGTCGTTTTTCTGTCTCGTTTGAACATATTCGTTAATTTAATTATTAATGTATTGAATTGGTTTTTCAATTTGAATGTATTGGATGATATGAGAAATCACATTCTATTAAAAAAAAAAAAAACAAAAGAGATAGAGGTGGCAAAATAGGTTGGAATCCGACCCACTTGGTTTTTGATTGGATTGAATTTTAAATTTCTTAATTAGGGTCCAATGTGAGTTTAGTTTAAGTAAATTTAGCTAGATCATGATTTCTGACGGATCCTAAATGAGTTCTTCATATTTAACTTCGTATTAGTTAATCAAAAGTTTATTTTTAATAACATAATGGATTTGATGAAAGGTGCTAGTATAATCATGAGTTTAATGTAGATTGTGTTTTATTAAGTCCAATTAGATTAGGTCCTATATGGTTTTTAATGGGTTCTAAATAGATTCATCATATTTATTTTCTATTAACCAAATCAAATATGGATTTCAATTAATAATGTAAGTGAAGGAATATTATAACATAATATTTTTCTTTGGCTTAAAAGAAGGCATGAAATAGACCTCTAATTTTGGTAATTATACAATTATCGTTAGGAGTGTTCATCGAGTAACAAAACGAGTCGAGTTCAATTTTGGTAGTTACCAATTTTTCACTACTTTAGTTTAATATTTTAGTAAATCGAGTTCTTTTATTAAAAATAAATACATAGTTAATCAAATACTATAAATTATAATTATATTGTTTATTTATTTATTTTATTTTTTGATAAGTGAAACAACAAAAATAATACAAAAATTTCATAGTTATAAAAATTTTAAAAAAAAGAAGTATAAATAACATCTGTTTGGTACGGTATGGTAAATCAAGTTAAAAACCAAAATTAAATTGAACACAAGATTTCCATATAAAAAGAATTCGAACACCAAATTGAATTTTTTTTATTAAAGGTTCAGTTAAGTCGGTTCACCAAACATTTGAACACTCTTTTTTGCTTCTATTTGATCGGTACAATATTTTAAAGAAAATATTTATTAAAATATAATAATTTATAATATATTTCTCATCATAACTACAAGTATAACTTGTTAAAAACTACTATACAAGAATGGAAACCATTCAAAAATTATATAAATAAAAAAAATCTTTTTGCATTGAATCCCATGGTACCCGATAGTGCTAGAAAATAATTAGAATAGGCGAATCTCCAAAATACCTCAAAATGTAAACGAATTTACATTTATGCCATTGAAGGAAGTTATAGATAGTGATTAGTGGGTAATGCCAAATTACCAAGGCGCCCCCTCAAATTAAATACAGTTGTTAGATCGAAGGCGGTTGAGGAATAATGTCGTATTTTTACCCAATTTCCTTTACTATAAATAGGGGGTGAAATTCTTTGTAAAATCATCTCATTCCTATTTTTGGAAATATACTTTTAGAAGGAGTTCTGGAATTGTTTGCCTCGCGACGTCGTTTTAAGTTAACGTGCTTAGATCAACGATCTCCCGAATTACACACCATCAGCTTGGCGCTGTATGTGGGAACCTGGTCTAGGCATTAAAGATGAATACTCGTTCGAGAGCGAGGAGTGCAAACGTGGGGTAGGAGGAACCCGAGAGAGGAAGGGAAGAGCATGAGCAAGGCCACGCCTTGGAGAATCCACCAGCGCACAGCCAGCAGGAGGAAAGGCAGGAGGAGGCCGAAGCTTTACCTCCACCCCAAGTTATTCAGATAACTCCTGAGACTCTTTGCCAGTTGGTGGAGGATGCATCCGCCCAAGCCGCAGAGAGGGCCGTGGCCCAGTACATAGCCGGATGCGCATTGCCCCCACGACCCTCTCGCCATCCTCGCAGAGGATGAGGCGCTCCCTTGGCCCCCGAGGGTGGTGAGCAGAGACCTGGGGACGCCTGCGAAGGCGTGGACTACGAGGAGGAAGTCAACAATAGAGCCACGCAGCCAGAGGATAACTTTTACCCCTCGCCTCTTCGCAGGGGCGCGGGTGAAGAAGACTGCTTCCCACATCCACCACTAGGGGGACGTGAGGATAATTACTTTCCACCTCCTCGCTGAGAGGAGATGCCGCCGGTGCAAGAAGGAGGATACCATGAGATGGGAGTCCCTCCCCCGCATGTTCTCCCGAATCCTTTGGGGCCTCCAGGATACCCAGCAAAACCTTTGGCAGTGGGACCCCCGTGTCGGAGTCCTTTCGCTCCCCACATATTAGCAGAAGCAACCCATCCAGGGGTCAAGATCCCGAACTTGAATGAGTATAAAGGAGTTGGGGATCCTCAGGATCATTTTGATCGCTTCATGGCTAGGGCCGATCTTCTAGACATTAGGGATGCAACCTATTGTAAGTTGTTTAGGACTATCCTCTCGGGGAAGGCAATGGGTGGTTCAACCAGCTACCCCCAGGAACTATAGAATCATTCGAACAACTCTCTCAGCGCTTTTTGCACCAGTTCGCCATAAACAGGCGGTATCCTAAGACCGCTTCATATTTGTTTACAATAGTTCAGCGGGAGAACGAGAGTTTGAGGGAGTATGTGTAACGCTCTCGAAAGCAGTGTTGGAAGTCCCCTACGTGAACCTTGAACTTCTGGCAAGCATCATGCAACAAAATTTGAGGAGAGGGCGGTTTAAGGAGTCGATTGCGGGGAAGCCTCCCTCAACTCAGGAAGAGTTACTGCTGAGAGCAGAGAAGTACGTAAGGATAGAAAAGACAATAGGAGTACGATCGGCAAATCCCCTTAAGCGGAGGGCTGAGGAGAAGGAGAAGAGGTTTTCCCCAGGATAGAGGGGGTCAAGCGAGAACGCAAGCCCATGCTGCCCGGAGATTTGGTGCGGTATACTTTGTTAAATGCTCCGCGAGCTCAAGTTCTTGCCGTGGCTAAACAACAAGGGTTGGTGAGATGGCCTTACCCGATGAAGGACAACCCTCAAAGAATAAATATGATAAATACTGCCAAGTCCATAGAGATCGAGGTCACAACACCGAGGAGTGCCACCATTTGAGAAATGAAATTGAGAAACTCATCAGAAGAGGTTACTTGAAGGAATTCGTGGGGATAATGAAGCAAGGTCCCCAAGAGGCCGCCCTTAAAAGCAAGCAGATGACACCCCGTCTCGAGATAGGGGTTAAGGTGGAAGCAGAGCAGGAAAGTAAAGTAACCTTCCGACCACTGGGGTGATTGGAGTTATTTCAGGAGGGCCAGCAAGAGAAAACTCGAGGCGAGCTAGGAAGGCTTCCGTGAGAGCAGCGGGATACGCTGCCAACCATGTTGCTTATAATGAGGTCACGGGGATACCTCGAGTACGCACCGCAGTAGAGATAGTTTTTAATGACCAAGACTTGGAGGGAAGCCTTCCCTCCTGCAACGACGAGATAGTTGTGGATGCCTCGATATCCAATTTCTGGGTGAGAAAGATCTTAGTAGATAGCGGGAGCTCAGCAGATATCCTTTTTCACAAAGCCTTCTCTCAAATGAGGATTGATAACGTGCAACTCGCGCCAATCAATACACCGTTGGCCAGCTTTAACGGGGATATAGTTGTGCCATTAGGGAAAGTCACACTGCCAATGTCAATAGGGACATACCCCAGGCGAGTGACAAAATTTGTCAAGTTTTTGATGGTAGATGCACCTTCTGCTTACAACGCGATCCTCGGGAGGCCGAGTTTGAATCTCTTTCAAGCTGTGATATCTACCTACCATATGAAGGTGAAGTTCCCAACACCCAAAGGTGTAGGAGAAGTGGTCGGTGACAGGAAGCAAGTGAGAGAATGTTATGTAGTACATTGAGGAAGCTAGCGAAGGTCCCTGAGGGGAAAATCGAGGGCGGTGGAAGCTTGGTTACAGCGAAGGGGTCGCCTAAGGGGAACCCTGGTGAGCCAAATAGAGGAAATTCCCTAGAGGGGCAGGGAAAGGAGTCTCGAAGGGAAGCTAAAAGGAAGAAAGTTGAGGAAGAGAGAATGGAGGCCTTCGAGCAGATTAAAATGGTAGAGCTCCTGGAGGATCGGCGAAAAACGCTGAAGATCGAAACATTGCTAGGCACGTAGTTGGAGCACGTCATTGTCAGTTTTTTACAAGAGTCTGCTGACGTGTTTGCATGAGAGATGGCGGATATGGCGGGGATAGACCCCAAAGTGATGGTCATAGGCTTAACATAGACCCAAAGGCAAAACCGATGAGGCAGAAAAGAAGGGCGTTCGGGATAGAGAGAAACAAGATAATTAGAGAGGAGGTCGAAAAACTACTTCAAGTCGACTACATACGACCTATACACTATCCCGAGTGGCTGGCCAATGTGGTTCTGGTTCCAAAGAGTAATGGGAAATGGAGAATGTGTATCGATTTCACCGACCTCAATCGGGCATGCCCTAAGGATTCATATCCCCTGCCAAGGATTGATGCGCTTATTGATTCAACTTCAAGGTGTGAGCTGATGAGCTTCCTGGATGCCTTCCAATGGTATAACCAAATTTGGTTAGCACCTGAAGATCAAGAAAAGACAAGTTTCGTTACCGAGCGGGGGACTTATTGCTATAAAGTTATGCCTTTCGGATTGAAGAACGCAGGTGCCACATATCAGAAGTTGGTAAATGGCATGTTCCTGGAGCAGATAGGAAGGAATATGGAGGTGTATATAGACGATATGTTGGTCAAAAGTCGTAGGACGGAAGCCATGTGAAAGAGCTCGCGGAGTGTTTTGGCACTTTGAGGAAGTTTGGGATGAAGGTGAATCTCGCGAAGTGCACTTTCGGAGTTCAAGGAGGGAAGTTTTTGGGATTCATGGTCTCTCAGAGAGGCATAGAGGCCAATCCTGAGAAAATTGAAGCTATTATGAAAATGCAACCTCCCACAACAATAAAGGAGATCCAGAAACTGACGGGACGAATGGCAACCCTTAACCGTTTCATCTAAAAGTCCTCGGAACGGGGACTCCCATTCTTCAAGGTTTTGAGAAAGATAGAGGGGTTCTCTTGGACGGAGTAGTGTCAGGCAGCTTTTGAGGATCTCAAGAAATATCTTACTTTGCCACCTCTGTTGACGAAGCCGGAGCCCGGGGAGACCCTGTTCGTGTATTTAGCAGTGTCAGAAGGGGCAATAAGTGCAGTTCTCGTGAGAGAAGAGGGGCGCGAATACCGACCAATATATTACGCTAGAAAGGCCCTACAGGGGCCGGAAGAAATATACGCCCAGATTGAGAAGGTGGCCTTGCCTTGGTAACATCAGTTAGGAAGTTGAGACCTTATTTTCAGTCACATCCCGTGGTTGTGTTGACAAACCAACCACTGAAGAGGGTGCTAGTGGATCCCAACACATCTGGGAGGATGGTGAAGTGGTCAGTAGAGCTGAGTGAACACGGGATCGAATATCAACCGAGGCCTGCAATCAAGGCACAAGCATTGGCGAACTTTATTTTCGAGCTAACGGAAGAGGAAAGCACACAAGGAAGAGAATGGTGGAGAATATTCGTGGACGGCTCGTCCACATCCCAAGGCAGCGAGGCGGGAATAGTACTACATTGTGCCATCCGACTTGATTTCGCGGCCTCTAACAATGAAGCGGAGTATGAAGCACTCATCGCGGGGGGAAAGTTGGCCTTCGCGGCCGGAGCAAAGCACGTAAAGGTGTATAGTGATTCTCAACTTGTGGTCAAGCAAGTGAACGGGGATTTTGAAGCCACAGGAGAGCAGATGGCCAAATATCTAGCAATTATTCAGACAGTGAGAAAGAAATTTGATGAGTTCACCTTGGAGCAAGTCCCACGAGCGGGCAATGAGGAAGCAGATCAACTTGCTAAACTAGCCAGCTCGTTAGCCCCACTAAAAGTCAGAAAGATAACATTATTGAATCAGGAGTGACCTGGCACGGATATAGACGAAAATGAAGTCTTGTCAGCAACGGGAGCCTCGTCGGGATGGAAAGAGGAGTTGGAGGCATATTTTAAATCCGGAGTTGTGCCCTAAGATCCTAGGGAAGCAAGGGCAATTCGCACAAGAGCCGCTAAGTTCACTTTAATAGGAGGAGAATTATATAAGAGAGGGCTTTCACAACCGTATCTCAAGTGCGTAGACAAGGACAGGGCAAAATACGTCCTGAGAGAAATTCACGAAGGGAGTTGTGGCAACCACTCCGAAGGAAGAGTGCTGGCGCGCAAGGCCCTGCGACAAGGATACTTCTGGCCAACCATGCAAGCGGATGCTGGAAGCCTAGTGAAGAAATGTCGGAAGTGCCAAGAACATGCCAATGTCACCCACGTCCCAGCGGCAGACATGCAACCATTGCACAGCCCTTGCCCATTCGATCAGTGGGGAATGTATATAGTGGGGAAATTCTCCCGAGCTACAGGCCAGCGAGAGTACTTGCTCGTAGCCATGGAATACTTCTCGAAGTGGGTAGAAGCAGAGGCACTAAGTAGGATCACGGAGAAAGAGGTCATAAAGTTCGTGTGGGGGAATATCATATGCCGCTTCGGCATTCCCAGAGCTTTTGTGATGGACAATGACACGCAATTTCAGGGGGCCAAATTTCGACAGTGGTGTCAGGAGCTGAAAATAAGGCAATGTTATGCCTCGGTAGCAACCCCCTAGTCTAATGGACAAGCAGAGGTAACCAACAGAATAATCCTCCAAAGTTTGAAGACGAGGTTACTGTTAGAATAGGTGACCAGAACGCCAATAGGTTTGACGTTTTGTAACCTATTTGACAACTTGATGTAATATAATATTATGTCATGAATAAAATGAGTATTCGTCACCAATGGTACATACTTTGTTGCGCTCATTTCACATATGTTAAAATGGTGTTTTACTTATATCGCAACAAAGCCCACATACCACAATTAACAACTCATGCAGTTGGGCCACACATTGGATGGTGGTTATGAAACCAACTGATTGAGAGTTGAGTCTGAAACGTTCCAAGTCGAGGACCTCGAGACAGGGAATCGAGAGTCCTATTGAGACTTGCATCAAGAGTCGTGTTCATTGGATGAGTGTCGTGTTTCATCGACGACAGGTGTGGGACGCCTACACGATCTTGATGGGTTGGTCGACTGGGGTTGAGCCGACTGGACTGACTCGCGGGGATCATCATATGGAAGCCTTGGAGGTTTAGTCCGTATGAATGGATTTCCCCGGTTCCGATAGTACGGGAGTAGTCCTCAGACTTGAGGAACCATGGCAGTCGCGTGCATAGGACGGCTGTGTCTTGGATCTGGCGAGATGTGATTATCCTGTAAGATGATCATTATAAGCCTTGTCCAGTGCAGTCAGAATGTGTAGCGAGGATGGTGGATTCCAAGAAGTGGATCCGTCCCCTGTCAGTATGTGACAGAGGTATCTCTTATGCACTCGGAGACACGTTCATGCTGTTTGAAGCTGTGGCCATAGTGGTTGGTCGAACAAGGAATGGTTTCCTGTGTTGACACAATGAAGCATGCGTAGTCTCGAGTATTAAGTACAGATGCCTAGTCAAGGATGGGAACCGACGCCAATTTCATACCCTAGACTAAGGCCGGGAGACGGTAGACAGAAGGACCATACCCGTACGAAATCAGCGCCTAAATGTTCACGCCAACATTCACCTAGTCTCTAGTGCTATGGACCGTTGCTAGACGGCCACCCATGGTAATGGGCCCTTGTGGGACACGGGCGGCCTAAGTCTAGCTGAGGGTGAACCTAAAGGGTCACACACAAATCACCGAGAAGGTTGAGAGATTGACTTGGAGTCAATCTCGAAGGATAAATAAGTAATTGGATTACTTAAGGGATAGTCCATTGGATGGACGGGCCGATATTGTATCGCGCCCTCGTTTAATCGGTGAATTAGATTTATCGATTAATTATGGAAAGTCGAGATGTTGGATCTTTTGATTGGATTAAAAGACCAACGGGAATAATTTAAATGGACATTAAATTGGATTTAATTTTGGGTTCGTCGTAATTGGATTATGATAAAACCCGGTCCGTTAAATTTTGACCCGATAGGAGAATTAATTCTTATTTTGGAATAGGAAGAAGTTGGACTTCTTCCCATATTGAGCATGGCCAAAAATGCTCCCTTGGAGGAAGCAAAATTCAGCCATGTTCCATGCAAGGTGGCGGTTGACTTGTCTCTTTTGGTAAGAGACAAATCAACTCCAATCAAGCCCTTCCCTTTTGGTATGATTTGATCATACCTTAAAAGTTGGTAGGCTTGATTGAAGAGTTAATGGTGATTGATTGGGATGTATGTAGACATCCTTGGATGAACCTAGACACATTCCAATAATCACATTAATTATGTATATATATGAGTATATACAACACCTTGTGTAAGAGAATCATAATTCATCTTTTCTAGGAAAAGAGAAGACAAAAAATCGGCATCCTCTCTCCCTCTAACTCTCGGCCACTCTCTCCCTCTCTCACTTGTGTTCTTCACTTGATCTTGGATCAAAAGGAAGAACAAAGAATGTTTAAGAGAACACTAATTCATAGTGTTTATCCTCTTAAATCGATTCCTTCACAAACCCGTTTTCTTCTAGCAAGGAGAACGTGCGTTTCACTTCTGGTGTGTTGTGGATCAGCTTTGGAGAATCCATACGTTTAGATTTAGTGAACATTCCGGAGAAGGAACAACGCAAGTAGCCGCCCGCACGTGAAATCTACAAAGGTAACGATTTATTACACTTTTGTAGATTTACATTTCATCTATGCCCTATGTGTTATATATGTGTTTAAATATTAATACATCCTACATCGAACGCCCGGTTGAGCACCCAAGAGGACACCCCTTGGGATCACGTTTATTTAGATTGTTTAAATTTATGTATCTTTTACGCTTTCTCGCTTCCGCTCCCGCTCCCGGGCGGATCCGCTTATCCTTCAAGTGGTGTCAGAGCCCAGTTCGATGGAAGGGGCATAGATCTATGTGCTTGGCATGATCTACTTGCTTTTATGGCTTTAATGGCATGTTAGATTGCATGAATATATGAATAAATATGATGATTCAATTGTTTGAATTTGATGGACGTTAAGCATGGTAATTTTGTGAGATTGGATCTAGAATTGCATGCTCATTTTCAGTTTATTTTTATTGATTTATGCTGAAAATGGTGTCGGCAAAATTATGAAAAACGGCCTCACGCTTGCGCGCAGGCCGGCCGACATGCTGGCAGGGGCGGCCGCGCGCAGGCATCGCTGTGCGCAGGCATGCTGCTGCCGGCCGAGGCCAGCGCGACACAAGGCGCGCAAGCTTGCTGCCTGGGCGCACGCACGTTCTGCCCTGTGCGCACGGCTGGCCGGCAGGCACAACGGCTGAGCCGTTTTGTGTCGTTCTTCGACGTTTTTCGAAAAATTTGATTTTTTGATTTTTCTGCACATTATTTTGAAAATATATTAATTTTGAACATTTGATTTTGGAATAATTGGATTGTTCCTTAGATCAAATTTGCTTAATTAATTTGGGATTAATATATGCATTGGATGCATTGTTTATAATGTCCATTGAATTTGAAATTTGAATTTTGCATATTGTTTATATATTTATGCTTTGTGATGTTGGACATCACTTGGATATTTGGAATATCCATGGTTTAAGCATGATTATTTAGAATAATTATGTTATGTGCGTTGATGGGATCAACATGGGATGATCACAAAAGCCCTAGACCTTGTGTATGGATGAATGCATGATTATTTACATTTCTGTTTGGTGGGGCCTGCGTGCCTCTTGTTTTGGGACTATCATCTCGTGTATTTCAGCCTCATGATGTTAAGGCTTATTTTTATTTCCTATGTATTACTTTCAATTGTAATGAGAGTAGATAGGATTAGTGAGATTTTTATTTTAACAAGCTTATGGAGTCAGAGACCCAAGGTGGAGCATCAAGGCGTGAAACAAGAGCATTACAAAGCCCATTGGAATGAAAATGGGTATATTATTTTGTAATAATATAGGACCACCCTAGACAGACCATAGACTTGTTGCGGGCTCAGTGGGTTGCATAGGTTGGGCTTGTGATCATCCTAAACAGGGGTATGCTACGTTTTCTACATGCGGCGTATTTATTTATCGCTTTAAATATTGAATATTTATGCATGCTAAAACACCTTAATGTGATGAGGTCTCGGTCGTACATTAAACTCTCATTTGGTTGGACCAAATTAAATATTAGGCCCAGAACGGACTTGGATCAAAATGGTATTTTGATCTATCCGAGCCTTCATCCACAGCAATGTGGTGAGGAAACTACCACTACCCAAGTGTGGTCTCATGAGTAGTGGCACACTTGGACTAAGGGAAAGTTGCACCATTGTTGTGAACAAAGAGACTGCGCTCGCTGTTTTCCTGTCTCACGAGTCGTGGGGGGCGACAGTTTGAGGCATGATTTGGTTGATGGGTCGGGCCCAACACTGAGTGACATGGTTCGCTTGGAGTCCTCGAAACCATGCGAAAAGGTGAGACAGAATATTTTTGGAATCTCATTGGATGAGAATGATATTGGATATCTTCCACGAGGTCTTCTTCATGTGAATCGTAAAAGCGGGGCATGGAGATTACGCTTGTGGATCCCAAGCCCACTAGGAAATGGTTTTCCGAAACTCCGCTTGAGAGTGGAGGACTTTCGTATAAATAGTGGGAGGGTTAAAGACAAAAACACCTGTCTTCAACTTGAACAATAATATTACCATCATCTGCTAATTTCTGCTTTACATTTTATAAATGTAGATATGTCTAAGAATCCATTAACCATGATACTTGAGACTAATAAGTTCAAGGGAACGAACTACTCGGACTGGCTAAGAAACGTGAGGATTGTCCTCGGTTTCGAGAACCAAGGCTACGTCTTGGACGAGCCACCGCGGAGCGACTTACCGGAGGGGTCCACGCTAGAAGAACATTTGACATTCGAGAAATGGCATGAGGACAATCGGAAAGTACCCAGTATCATATTAGCTTCGATGTCTAACGACATCCAGAAGCAATATGAGAGGCTGGACAACGTCTCCGCCATAATGCTCTGTATGAACGAGGTTTATGCGGTTCCGGATAGGCATATTATATATGCCGCCACAAAAGCATTCTTTGGCGCCAAGCTTGCTGAAGGATCGCCTGTACAAAGTCATGGTGTTAAGATGCCCTCCCTAGTGGAGAAACTCGAGGACCTTAAAGCTGGGCTTAACAATGACATGTACATTGACGTGATCCTCCAGTCGCTTCCTCCGTCCTATGACTCATTTGTTGTAAACTACAACATGAATGGTCTTGAGAAGTCTATTCATGAGTTGATCAACATGATGGTCCAATACGATGCAACGGCCCACAAGTCGGCGCCAACGGTATTGATAGGAGAGGCTTCGACCTCCAAGGCGAATGGCAAGAGAGCTGGACGCTGGAAGAGGAAGAAGGGAAAAGGGAAGACGGTTGCGGCCCCTGCTCGCGCTCCAGGTGCCCCTGTTGCCCCGGTGGGACCAGGCGAAGGGAAAGGAAAGGCCGGTGGTTCTTAGCGGTCTAAGGCAAATGATGTCTGCATGCATTACTAAGGAAAGGGGCATTGGAAGAGGGAGTGCCCACAACTCCTTTCCGATCCAGGTATGTTTGTGTTCAACGGTATAATTGGATTATAACCGCAAAACACAAACAGAAATATGATAATCATAATAACATACAAACATAGCATGCGAGGTTAGGTCATATTTCCAAAGATATGATAAGAAGGTTGGTGGACTCAAAGAGTCTAGAAATAGATGATTTGGACAACCTACCGACCTGCGAATCCTGTCTAAGGGGAAAGATGACCAAGAAACCCTTTATTGGACAAAGCATGCTAGCCAACGGTCTGTTGGATTTGATCCATACAGACATCTATGGCCCACTAAATACTCAGGCTAGAGGTGGGTACTCGTACTTCATAACCTTTACCGATAATCACTCACGGTATGGTTATGTTTACTTGATGAGGTACAAATCTAAAGCCTTTGGAAGGTTTAAGGAATACACACTTGAAGTAGAGAACCAAACCGGTCGAAAGATCAAAGCCCTTCGGTCGGACCGAGGTGGGGAGTATTTGAGTGGTGAGTTTACTGATTATCCAAAAGAGAATGGGATTCTCTCTTAGTGGACCCCTCCTGGAACACCACAGCTTAATGTTGTGTCTGAAAGGAGGAATCGGACCTTGTTGGACATGGTCCGATCCATGATGAGTTTTACCGAACTCCCCTTATCCTTCTAGGGATACGCTCTTGAGTCGGCGGCCAAAGTTTTGAACTTGGCGCCATCTAAGAAGATATCCCAGATGCCATATGAGATATGGCATGGCAAGCCTGCCTCCTACAAATACTTGAAAGTATGGGGTTGCCCTGCATATGTCAAGAGATTAGTGGGAGATAAACTAGACTCGAGGTCTAGTTTATGCAGGTTCATTGGCTATCCGAAAGAAACTGTGGAGTATTATTTCTATGATCCCTCCGAGCAAAAGGTTTTTGTCTCGCGAAACGTAGTGTTCTTGGAAAAGGGTTTTCCATCGGATAGTCGACGCGATGAGGTACTCCTTGAGGAATCAAGTGAGGTACCCCGTGAGGCGGCAGTGACATCTGAGCCGGTAGTTCCCACTGATATTGTTCTAGTCCTCCGTAGGTCGGTCAGAGTATCCCATGCACCTGATAGGTATGGATTTCTGTGCCTAACCGGTTAGTTATAATGATCCAAAGACGTACGGAGAAGCGATGTCGGACATCGATTCGGATAAGTGGCTTGAGGTCATGAAATCCGAGATGGACTCGATGAGTACAAACCAGGTTTGGACCTTAATGGACCCACCCAAAGCGGTAAAACCCATAGGGTGTAAATGGGTCTACAAACGTAAGCTTGGAGCTGACGGGGAGGTTACAACCTTCAAAGCCAGGCTTGTGGCGAAGGGTTACACTCAGCGACTCGGGGTCGACTTTGAGGAAACCTACTCTCCCGTAGCAATGGCTAAGTCTATTCGGATACTGCTTGCCATAGCAGCATGGTATAACTATGAAATATGGTAGATGGACGTGAAAACGGCCTTCCTCAACGGTTTCGTAGAGGAAGAGATCTATATGGATTAGCCGGAAGGTTTCACATCTGTTGGAGAAGAGCAGAAGATCTGTCGTCTCCAAAGGTCCATCTATGGCCTCAAACAAGCTTCCCGAAGCTGGAACATACGTTTTGATGAAGTCATACGGGGATATGATTTCATCAAGAACGAGTCCGATCCTTGTGTATACAAGAAGATCAGTGGGAGCTCGGTTGCATTTCTGGTGCTTTACTTGGATGACATCTTACTCATTGGGAATGATGTTAAGATGATGGGTACCACTAAAGCTTGGTTGTCAACGCAATTCTCCATGAAGGATATGGGCGAGGCATCCTACATCCTTGGCATCAAGATCTACAGGGATAGATCTAGAAGGATGTTAGGAATGGCCCAGTCCTCGTATATTGAGAAAGTCTTGAAGAGATTCAAGATGGAGAACTCAAAACGAGGATTCCTTCCTATAAGGCATGGAATTAAGTTATCCATGAAGCAGTCTCTTAAGACTGATGAGGAGCTTAAACAGATGTTGGACATCCCCTATGCTTCAGCTGTAGGCAGCATACAGTATGTTGTTCAGTGCACTAGACCTGATGTGGCTTTCGCTTTGAGCGTAACTAGTCGATATTAGTCATGTGCCGGGGAAGCGCACTGGAGTGCGGTCAAGACTATCCTGAAGTACCTGAAAAGGACTAAGGACATGTTCTTGATCTATGGCGGTGGAGAGTTGATACTGGAAGGCTATAGCGATGCTAGCTTCCAGTCGGATGACGATGACGCCAAGTTTTAGTTTGGTTATGTGTTCAGACATAATGGTGGCGTGGTTGCTTGGAAGAGTTCCAAGCAGGCTACCACGGCGGACTCCACCACAGAGTCTGAATACATAGCGGCTTCGGAAGCTGCTAAGGAAACGGTTTGGTTGATGAGCTACATCCAAGGGTTGGGTGTAGTGCCTAGCATTGCTACGCCTATAGTTATCTTCTATGATAACAACGGGATGTTAGCGCTAGCAAAGGAACCGAGATCTCATCACGATCCAAACATATTCTTAGACGCTACCATCTGCTTAGAGTGATGGATAGCAGGAGTGACGTTCGCTTGGACCGAGTCAGCTCCACAGAAAACATAGCAGATCCACTTGCTAAGCCCATGTCGCATGTTGCCCATACTAACCATCTGGATAAGAGGTTCGAGGTCAATGGGTGATTGGCTTTAGGTCAAGTGGGAGATTGTTAGAATAGGTGACGAGAAAGCCAATAGGTTTGGCGTTTTGTAACCTATTTGACAACTTGATGTAATGTAATATTATGTCATGAATAAAATGAGTATTCGTCACCAATGGTACATACTTTGTTGCGCTCATTTCACATATGTTAAAATGGTGTTTTACTTATATCACAACAAAGCCCACAGACCACGGTTAACAACTCATGCAGTTGGGCCACGCATTGGATGGTGGTCATGAAACCAACTGATTGAGAGTTGGGTGTGAAATGTTCCAAGTCGAGGACCTCGAGACAGGGCATCGAGAGTCTTATTGAGACTTGCGTCAAGAGTCGTGTTCATTGGATGAGTGTCGTGTTTCATCGGCGACAGGCGTGGGACGTCTACACGATCTTGATGGGTTGGTCGACTGGGGTCGAGCCGACTGGACTGACTCGCGGGGATCATCATATGGAAGCCTTGGAGGTTTAGTCGGTATGATTGGATTTCCCCGATTCCGATAGTATGGGAGTAGTCCTCAGACTTGAGGAACCATGGCAGTCGCGTGCACAGACGGCTGTGTCTTAGATCTGGCGAGAGGTGATCATTCTATAAGATGATCATTATAAGCCTTGTCCAGTGCAATCAGAATTTGTAGCGAGGACGGTGGATTCCAAGAAGAGGATCCGTCCCCTGTTAGTATGTGACAGAGGTATCTCCTATGCACTCGGAGACACGTTCATGCTGTTTGAAGCTGTGGCCATAGTGGTTGATCGAACAACGAATGGTTTCCTGTGTCGACGCAATGAAGCATGCGTAGTCTCGAGTATTAAGCACATATGCCTAGTCAAGGATGGGAACCGACGCCCAATTTCATACTCTAGACTAAGGCCGGGAGACGGTAGACGGAAGGACCATACCCGTACGAAATCGACGCCTAAATGTTCACACCAACATTCACCTAGTCTCTAGTGCCATGGACCGTTGCTAGATGGCCACCCATGGTAATGGGCCCTTGTGGGACACGGGCGGCCTAAGTCTAGCTGAGGGTGAACCTAAAGGGTCACACACAAATCACCGAGAAGGTTGAGAGATTGACTTGGAGTCAATCTCGAAGGATAAATAAGTAATTGGATTACTTAAGGGATAGTCCATTGGATGGACGGGCCGATATTGTATCGCGCCCTCGTTTAATCGGTAAATTGGATTTATCAATTAATTATGGAAAGTCGAGATGTTGGATCTTTTAATTGGATTAAAAGACCAACGATAATAATTTAAATGGACATTAAATTGGATTAATTTTGGGTTCATCGTAATTGGATTATGATAAAACCCGGTTCGTTAAATTTTGACCCGAGAGGAGAATTAATTCCTATTTTGGAATAGGAAGAAGTTGGACTTCTTCCTATATTGAGCATGGCCAAAAATGCTCTCTTGGAGGAAGCAAAATTCAGCCATGTTCCATGCAAGGTGGCGGTTGACTTGTCTCTTTTGGTAAGAGACAAATCAACTCCAATCAAGCCCTTCCCTTTTGGTATGATTTGATCATACCTTAAAAGTTGGTAGGCTTGATTGAAGAGTTAATGGTGATTGATTGGGATGTATCTAGACATCCTTGGATGAACCTAAACACATTCCAATAATCACATTAATTATGTATATATATGAGTATATACAACACCTTGTGTAAGAGAATCATAATTCATCTTTTCTAGGAAAAGAGAAGACAAAAAATCGGCCTCCTCTCTCCCTCTAACTCTCGGCCACTCTCTCCCACTCCCACTTTTGTTCTTCACTTGATCTTGGATCAAAAGGAAGAAAAAAGTAGGTTTAAGAGAACACTAATTCATAGTGTTTATTCTCTTAAATCGATTCCTTCACAAACCCGTTTTCTTCTAGCAAGGAGAACGTGCGTTTCACTTCCGATGTGGTGTGGATCACCTTTGGAGAATCCATACGTTTGGATTTAGTGAACACTCCGGAGAAGGAACAACGCAAGTAGCCGCCCGCACGTGAAATCTGAAAAGGAAATGATTTATTATGCTTTTGTAGTTTACATTTCATCTATGCCCTATGTGTTATATATGTGTTTAAATATTAATACATCCTACATCGAACGCCCGGTTGAGCACCCAAGGGTACACCCCTTGGGATCACGTTTATTTAAATTGTTTAAATTTACGTATCTTTTACGCTTTCTCACTTCTGCTTGCACTCCCGGGCGGATCCGCTTGTCCTTCAGTAAGAAGACGCCAAAGGCAATTGGGTGGAAGAGCTTCCGGGAGTCCTATGGGCATACCGGACCACCCGGCGACAAGGTACAGGAGAAACCCCGTTTAGTCTGGTTTATAGGATTGAGGCTGTCATCCCGGTAGAGATAGGAGAGGAAACATTCAGGGTGAGACAGTACGAGCCGACTAGCAATGATGGTGAAAGATGGGCTGACCTGGATTTTCTAGAATAACTAAGGAGCAACGCGAATGTCAGTACAGAAGCTTACAAGACGTTGATGGCAAGAGTTTACAATGATAGAGTATGGCATCGGGGTTTTCAAGTAGGTGACCTCGTGTTAAGAAGGGCTGATGCGACAGGAAACATTGGGAAGCTTGATGCCAAATGGATAGGACCATATTAAGTAGTTGAGATAGTAGGGAAAGGAACTTACCCCCTGCAAAAGATGGATGGGAAGGAAGTCCCGCGCACATGGAACGTGGTTAACTTAAAGAAATATTTCGTTTAATATTTTGTTTAAAGAGTTGTATATATTTCTAGTTTAAGAGCTTTTGTAACCTTCAGTTATAGTAATAAAATGTTGTTGTTCCATTTCCGATGATGAGTTCGTCGTTAAATACTGCATTTTGTTTTTTGGAAGAGGGAGATGGCTCTCACATTTGTGTTTTATTATCAAGAGGGGGAGTACCCCTCACATCATTTTCTTGTCAAGAGGGGGATTGCCCCTCACATCTAGAACATCACTTGAAAGAGGGGGATTGCCCCTCACACTTAAAACTTTACCTGAAAGAGGGGGATTGCCCTCACACTTAAAACTTTGCTAGAAAGAAGGGGATTGCCCCTCACACTTAAAACTTTGCTAGAAAGAGGGGATTGCCCCTCACATGTGGAATGTTATTGCCAAAAGGGGGGGGGGGGGGGGATTACCCCATACAGTGAGGATTTTTAATTCTGAGAGAAAGGGGAGTGACCCCTCGTATAGGTATCAATGAGTAGCATGAAACTTAAACATGCGAAGTGATGAAGAAATATTTTTTTTTATTAACCACTAATAGTTCAAAAGTAAGAAAAGCATCCTAAGAATTTAAATTCAAGGAAATAAGATAAGTACTCCTAAACATTTTTGAACCTACGAAAAGAAAATTAAAGAGATAAGATAAACAATTCTAAGGCTAAAGTCTAGTTCTTGTCGGCGACGGAGGCACGGACCCCATTGGCGGGAGTATCCTCATGAAGGTCGTCAGCCACCTTGCCTTCCCCATCTCCATCCTCGTCAGGAACCTTGGGATCAAGGAACATGAAGTCTTCATCGCCATAGCTTCCACTGTTCCTCAGTGTGGCACGACATTACCTGATTACTTGATCGCTTGATCGTAGATCTCGCTCGCCTTGCCAAGGACAACTTGGTTGAACTCCTCAGAGCCCACATACTTCTCCTTGAAGTCATCCCATACACATTCCAAGTAGACCTTACCAGCGTTGGATTTCAAGAAGGTCTTCCCCGAAGTAATCTCCCAGTTGAAGTTATCTTTCCACTTGATGTGCTCGGCTGAAGCAAGTTTTAGCTCTTCTTGGCAACGCCCTAAATCTTTCCTTGCATCCTCAAGAGAATCCTTCAGTTGCTGAATCTCCTTCTCGTAGTTGCCTAGACGCATTTCAGTGGATTCAGCTAAATTGATCACCTAAGAACACAGGAAATCCCTCAATGAGACACTTAAAGATTAAGGAGAAAAGGTAGAGCACAAGGTATAAGGGAGGGAGCATACCCTAGCAGCTTCATCCTGAAGAAGCCTAGTAAGAGTGCCGCTGGAGAGGGCGCCGAGGGACGTTACGTCATAAGGGCTCACCAGATCCCTCGATTTCGTGTAAGCAATGTCATAGTCAGCAACATCCCAGAAGGATGAAATGTCCCATTGCCTGTTCGTTCTATAAGTAAAAAGGTCTTTTCCTGCTCCATAGCGCGGTGGGTCAACTTCACCTTCCCGGGGACGTTTAGAGCCGCAGCCCTCATGAGGGGGGGGGGGGGAGGAACGCCCTTCATGGCGATTTGAGTTGCCAGGAGGATCCCTAACTCGAGCAAGTGGAAAATGTCGGCGACTGCTTCCCCCCCTCCTCGAGGGGGGCGGAGGAGGATTGCGAGGCCTTGGAGCATTTTCCCTCTAGCGGAAGCAATAGACGTCATGGAGGGAAATTTTCTTTTCTGCAAGAAATCAACAAGGAAGGAGTGATATGACGGGAAATTTTTTTCAAAACAAGTTAGGGTGCATAAAAGACAGAATCAAGTACCAGCAGGCACTAAAGTTTTGACATCAAAGATTTGATCAAGTAGCCTAATCCCAATAAAGGACAGACGAAGATCGGAGACAGGGTCGGGCACAAGGAGCGACTCCCCCCAAGGATCCACCAACCCCCAGGCTAGGTCTTTTATATATAAGAATTTCTCTTTTCAGGGACCTTTCGAAGAAGCACCACCCTCAAGGAATTTACAATCCCCTCGGGGGTAGAAGTAGAAGTAGGAATCGTTAGGAACCTTCCTAACCGTAAATAAAGAGTAGAAGGCCTTAGGGGAGGGGGTCAAGGTCAAGTTGAGGTCCTCGAAACGCTGGAGGAACCCCCTAAAGCATACGAAAGAGTTGGGGGTAAACTGGCTGATAATCAAAGTAGTGCAGGTGATAATCTCTAGTAATAGAGGGTGAGGAGAAAGTGTAAGACCAGAAGCGAAGAAACATAGATAGGCCGTGAAAAATCCTAATGGTGGATGTTTGATCCTATCATCGACACTATGAAGAAGGAGGGTGAACTCAGAAGAGGCATTAATTTTAGTCTCTAGAAGACGGAACTCTTGAGGACTCACGCAACTATGACAGTTCTCAACGTCAATGATGCGACAACGAGACTTAGAGTGGGGGGCTGAGGAAGACTCGGTTCCATCTAAACCGGAATCATCTAAATCAACCACAAGGGGAGATAGAAGTAGGGGAGTTTCTTTTGAGCTCGACTCTAGAGAAGGACTTGGTGAAAGTGAAGGACACGCGGGGAGATTCCGGATGGCTTCAATCACCTCGTGATCAAAGTCCACGACATCCAGATAGACGAGAGGAGCGGAAAGAGACGAGAGAGGCCACCCTCGGTTGGGGTCCGGCCGAGGCATGGCGCCTCGGCCGGGATCTGGCCGAGGCGCCTCGCCTTGACCAGCTGCGAGTCGAGGTGTGCCTCGACCCGACGCCCAAGTGTTCCCCCACGTACTCCCTCCGGCACCTCGTTGAGTATTCAACATTTTAAAGATTATTTCGGAATAACGTGACTGTTTTTTGTTGTTGGTCTGACGATGGATGATTTTTGGAAGACAGAAAAAGAAAACTACTGCAAGAAAAAAGACGAAGAGCTAAATACCCGAGCCGACACGTTTCGACATTTTTTGGAAGATGATTGAGATCGAGAAGGTAGATAAAACGAGGCAAGATGAAGAATTTGGAATGTCCCACTAGGTTTATATAGAAGGCAAAAGAGTCTTAGCAGAAGAAGGAGTGGAACAAAAAGATAGAAGAGACCTAGTAGAGGAAGGACTCATGCCAGAGAGAGTCCTAGAAGAAAAAGACTTTGCATCGAAAATAGTATTATCAAGAAGAGGAAGCCGCATCAAAATCAGATTATCTGTTAGAACTTCCAAATTTTTCCCGAAAACATTTGGAAGTTAGGGGGCTACTGATAGTGCTAGAAAATAATTAGAATATGTGAATTCCCAAAATACCCTCAAAATGTAAACGAATTTACATTTATGCCATTGAAGGAAGTTATAGATAGTGGTTAGTGGGGTAATGCCAAATTACCCAGGCGCCCTCTCAGATTAAATCTCAGCTGTTAGATCGAAGGCGGTTGAGGGATAATGTCGTATTTTTACCCCATTTTCTTTACTATAAATAGGGGTGAAATCCTTTGTAAAATCATCTCATTCCTATTTTTTGGAAATATACTTTTAGACGGAGTTCTGGAATTATTTGTCTCGCAACGTCGTTTTGAGTTAACGTGCTTAGATCAACGATCTCCCGAATTACACACCATCAGTACCCAAACCAATCCATTTTCAATTTATTTATTTTTTCTTTTTGTGCAATAGCATTTACTTAGACTCACTAATAAACTTAGGTGCTATTTACAGTGTATAATAAATTAAAGGGTAAATTACCTCTACCTTCCCTAAGGTTTGACGTAATTACACATACCTCCTTGTTGTTTGAAAAATTACAAATACCCCCCTGAGGTTTGTAATTTTTAACCAAAGGCCTGAAATTGACCATTTTGCCCTTATTTTTTCTTAGATTGTAGAAAAATCAGCCGAGACAAATTGCATTATTGCTCTTCTGTGTAAAAAATTAAAAAACCTCTCCCTACACATTATAGTCCAAAATGTTTTAAGAATTAAATAAAAATAATTCAGTGCATAAGCACATTTTGGTCAGTTTACCCATAAAATTGGATGAAAATGGGTTATCTGTTAGACAGTTACAAACTTCAAGGGGGTATTTGTAATTTCTCAAATAACGAGGGGGTATTTGTAATTATGTCAAACGTTAGGGGAGCTAGCTGTAATTTATCCTAAATTAAAATCGAGATTAACAGTGGGCAATTTACTTAGACTCACTATTTTGTGTGAGAAATAAATAAGGGTTAAATACACTGTGTCCCTCTAAACTATTCTTAATGCAATATTTACTCCCCTAAACTAACAAATGTAACACTTTCCCCCTTAATTAAATATTTGGACAATATTGGCTTTATATTATGTTTGTATATTTTTAAGGTTAAAGGATTTCTTTTTTTTTTTTTTTAACAATTTTGCATTTAAACTTTAATTCAATTTTTCTTAATTAGAAAAATATATTTTAAATTATAATAAAGTACAATATATTTAATAAGTTAAAAGATTCAAAAATTTTTATATTTTATAGACTCAAAGTTAAGTAATGAATGAGTAAAATAAATATACAAAATACTTTCATGTAAAAGATTTTATTAATTTGGTAATAAAATTAAGTTATTAAATAATTAATTTTTTTAGATAAAAATGAGTAACTACATATTCGTTTTTTAAATATATTTTCTTCAAAAAATATGATAAAATTAAATTTATTCAAATTTTTTCCCCTAAAAGTGTTTAACTTTTGGTTAAGCATACACATTGTCAATTTCTTTTCAAAAGTTGGCATATTATATCTATTGTGTATCTATTATATATATTAGTTGATGTGGCACGCTATTCCTGCGTGCATATAATAAAGGGTAAATTACATCTACCTCCCCTGAGGTTGGCATAATTACAAATACCCCCTCGTTGTTTGAAAAATTACAAATACCCCCCTGAGGTTTGTAATTTTTAACCAAAGACCTGAAATTGACCATTTTGCCCTTAAATGTTTTATTAAAATTGTAGTACAATCAGCCGAGGCAAATTGCATTATTGTTCCTCTGTGTTAAAAACTTAAGAAACCTCTCCCTACACATTATAGTTCAAAAAATTTTAAAAATTAAATAAAATATAATTCAGTGCAAAAGGGCATTTTAGTCAGTTTACCCATAAAAATGGATGGAAATGGGTTATTTGTTAGACAATTAACAAACCTCAGGGGGGTATTTGTAATTTTTCAAACAACGAGGGGATATTTATAATTATGCCAAACCGCAGGGGAGGTAGCTGTAATTTACCCTATAATAAATGATATTTCAGGGGGCAGAGTGTTATTTGTTAGTTTAGGTCGTAAATGTTACATCACGAATAGTTCAGGGGCAAAGTGTATTTAACCCAATAAACAATCACGTGTTTACTTTATGGTATTAGTTAATTTATGTATTAAATGACGATTTTTTCCCTCTATGACTGAAAATTTTATTACAAGCTTGAAAAAAATAAGGACAGGAAAGGTGTGGAAAAAGGAAAAGTACTTCCAACTTTCAAGGGAACTATATTCCTTCAATCATCATTTCTTCTTTAATTAATAACTAGTACAGAACTAGTACAGTTGGCACATTCAAATGTGTGTAATTAATTTAAAATTTTAAAAATAATTATTATTTAAAAAATATATTAATTAGATAAATAAAATATAAAAAATTCTGAAAAATATTGAAAAAAAATAGGAGAAGAAAAAAGGATTTGGAAATTGAGAGGAAAGAAAATGAGAAATTGAAAGGAGAGATAAAAATAAGAAATTGAGGAGAGAGAGAGAGAGAAATTAATAAAATATTTAAAAATAATAAAAAAATTGACAAACCACAAAAATTGAAAACATCAACAGAGTGCTTTTCAATTATATATAGTATAGATTAATAATTAATCTATTCCCTCTTCGTTTTCCTTGCATCCTCAAAATTTTCAATCTTCACATTTCCCGGCCAGATTTCACCTCATTTCTCTCCTGCAGCGGTCGGAAACTCCCTTTCCCTTTCGGCTTCTCCCCCAGCTGTCTAATCAAGCAGGGGGTGCTTCATTTGAGGTATGAATGATGGCACATAATGTTATAAAATTCAGTTTGGATTGATCGATCGGGCCGGCAAAATCGTGACCTGGTCCTTATATCAGTTTGGTTCAACCCATAAAATCGAATCAGCCTCAAAACTATTCTATTTTTAAAAACTGACGATTGAACCGGTGACCCAATCCCTAATAAAGTGAACCGGCCAGTTCATGAACTTTTTAAAAAATATTAAAAATTGATACAGTTGTAAATTGAACCATGACATTTCATATGAAATTGAGAAAAATCAACACCGATATTTTAATAATTATTTGAATTATATATTTATAAATAAACAAACTCATTAAGTCTGTAATCAAGTTAAATTTTTATCTCCTGTGATTACTTAAGTTTCTAATGTAATAATTAGTAGAATAAGATTTATATATTATTTTTAAAATGGGGGATGCTAACTATTTATTGACAATAAAATTTAGTTATAATTTAATTATAATGGTAAATAGTTTGTTATTTTGTTATTTACGCAATTCTTCTATTTTTATTCTTGGCCTAAATCTTTAATATACTTATTTTACTATCAAATTTTTGAAATACTTTTAATTCGGGAAAAATACAAGCAACGCCCCTGTGATATTGCAAATGTGCAAATTACCCCCTATGAAAAATAAAATAGTTGAAAAACACAGGGAGGCAAATTGATTCATTTAAAAAGCACCGGTTATACAGGGAGGTAAATTGCTCCATTTTAAAGAACACGGAGAGGTAAAATGCTAATTTCTTTTCATGTGGGCGGGCGGGGGAGGGGGGGGGGAAGGGGAGTAATTTGCTCATTTGCAATATCACATGGAGGTAAATTGCATTAAACCCCTTTTAATTCCTATATGAACTTTAATTTTTTTTTCATATTTTTGTATTATTTTAATATAATTTTATATATTAGTTTTTTAAGACATAATTATGACATTACTGATTCGACTACGGTTCACCCGACGGTTGAATCAGTGACCCTTGATCCACTTAATTTTTCAATTCGATCAACGGTTCGGATTTTAAAACATAGCGGCACGACACCTAGCTAGTCCAGGTGCACCTTATGCATAACAAAGTTGAATTTTTTTTTTTAAATATATTCTTCTTCTTCTTCTTTTAATTATTATTATTATTATTATTATTATTATTATTATTTTGTTATTATTATTATTATTATTATTATTATTATTATTGTTATTACTATTATTATTGTTATTATTGTTATCGTTATTATTGTTATTATTATTATTATTGTTATTATTATTGTTATTATTATTATTATTATTATTAATGCACACACCCCTTGGTATTTTCGTCATTTGTAATCCCCCATTATGTTGTAGTTATATATATTTAACTGTATAGTTTGTAACAACAAATTTGGTGGTCTATAAATACCACTATGTAATTCATTTGTAAATGAAACTTTTGGAAATATAAGAAAAGAGATTTAGAGAGAATAGTTATTCTTATTGTTTCCCATATATAATTAGGAGTGAAAGACCAATAAACTTAGAATTTTTCTAAGTTTATAATACGTTATCAGGACGACGTTGCGCTCGATCAAGAATGGATCAAGTCATTATGAATCTCAATGACAATGAGCATTGTCTTATTGATAGTGCCACTACGCATACGATTCTAAGGAACAAGAAATTTTTCTCAAACTTGTTAATGACAAAAACAAGTGTGATTACTATTTCAGGTGTTAGTAATCTTATTGAAGGCTCCAGAAAGCTACTATCTTGTTACCTAAAGGAATAAGATTGCATATAAATGATGTCTTATGTTCTAGTAAATCACAAAGGAACCTACTCAGTTTCAAGGATATTCGACAAATGGTTTTCATATTGAAACCATGAATAAGGATGATATTGAATATCTATGCCTTACATCATTTAAGACTGGTCAGAAGCAAGTTTTAGAAAGAATGAAAACATATACACCTGGTTTATATGGCATAGTGATAAGCTCCATTGAAACACACAGTATCACTAACCCGAAGTTAGTCGATCAAACTATTTTTACTTTGTGGCATGATAGACTTGGTCACCCAGGTAAAATAATGATGCATAAGATCTTTGAAAATTCACATTGACACCTACTGAAGGACCCATGTGTGGCTTGTTCTCTCGGGAAATTAATTACAAAGCCGTCTATGATGAAAGTGAATTTAGAGTCCCCCATGTTTCTTGAACAAATTCAAGGAGACATATGCGGAACCATAACACCGTCATGTGGACCATTTAAATACTTTATAGTGTTGATTGACACATCAACACGTTGGTCACATGTAAGCTTGTTGTTTACACGAAATGTTGCATTTGCAAGACTTCTAGCTCAAATTATTAAATTGAGAGCTCATTTTCCTGATTATCCTATTAAAAGGATTAGGTTAGATAATGGGGAGAATTTGCTTTTAAATCCTTCAATAATTATTGTCAATCTATTGGAATAACTGTGGAGCATCGAATTGCTCATGTACATACTCAAAATGGCTTGGCAGAGTCGCTAATCAAGCGGTTACAACTAATAGCTAGACTATTGCTGATGAGGTCGAAACTTCCTTCATCGGCATGGGGTCATGCAATTTTGCATGCATCGGGTTTAATTCGACTTAGACCCACCGCTTACCACAAATTTTTCATATTACAATTGGTTTTCGGAGAAGAACCAAATATTTTTCATTTAAAAGTATTTGGTTGCGTGGTGTATGTCCCGATACCTCCTCCTCAATGAACTAAAATGGGGCCATAAAGGAGACTGGGAAGTTATATTAGGTTTGAGTCTCTATCAATTATTAAGTACTTCGAATCAATGACCGGTGATCAATTTACTGCATGGTACTTAGATTGTCATTTTAATGAGACAATATTCCCGACTATTAGGGGAGACGATAAGGGGATTATAAAAAAACATATTGTATGTAATGCCACTACAAAAAAATGCGGTAACAGGAACGGTAAGGCTCGACCGTTCCTGTTACTGTTCCACGTAGGAACGGTTATAGGAACTGTTGTGGAACGGTAAACCGTTGATGACGTAAGAGTCGGTGTAATAGAAACACAAATTAATAGGAACGGCAGGACCGTTCCTACTAGAGTGCCAAACATAGGGTGCCAATTTGTACACCTACGACCGTTCCTAAAGGGGACCTTATATATTTTGGACCTTAATTTGGAACACATGTGTAAAATTTGGAAGGGTAGGTGGACCGCAGAGCTTCCCGTTACTGATTGTGTTCCAAAGACCGTGTCAAATTTGGACCGGCTGGGCTACCGTTCCAACATGTAGTCCTAAAGGAGGCCCTTTTACGCCAAGGGGAAAAATGTGATGCAATTACCATTCCAAATTACGGGTATATAATAAGTGAAGCTGTGTTACAAGGACCGG
The DNA here is from genome assembly GCA_034509735.1 of Sesamum alatum. NCBI lineage: Eukaryota > Viridiplantae > Streptophyta > Magnoliopsida > Lamiales > Pedaliaceae > Sesamum > Sesamum alatum. Next base: position 12,358,529 of record JACGWO010000011.1, read on the forward strand.
TCCAAAATGTCATCCAAGTAGGAACAGTGCGATTTTCTTGTGCCTGATACCGTTCCTAATATGCTCTAACGACTATATTACAACGGTAACTTTACCGTTCCTGAGACCGTTCCTTAAGCTGAAACAACGGCTAGTTTTGGGTTCCAAATTGTACTCCAATGACCGTTCCAATGTTTTCTGTATATATGTCCCCCTTCTTTGTCATTGTTCTTATACTTACTCTCCAACTCATTTTGTATTTGTAACTCCCCCCTTGATTCTTTATACGAAAAATCGAACATATCATTTACCGAGCGCGAATTTTGCATTGATATCGATAGGTGTTTTGCTTAGGTAAGTATGCAAAATTATGTTATTTTTGCATACATATATATATAATTTACTCTCGTCATTTAATTGTTGTTGTGAATTATATGTAGGACCAATCATGTTAAGACAGTTGAGGAAATGGATATATGATCGAGACGTCCTAGGTGTGACGCTGGAGTTTGAGGATGGTGTTACAATATTTTTAGAATGGGCCCAGTCTCAGCGTGCATATATGGACGGGGACAAGATTAAGTGTCCCTGCCGGAAGTGCAAAAACGAACGGTTCAAAACACCAGACGAGGTAAATTTTGATTTGTGTATGAAAGGGTTTATGCCAGAGTATTACAATTGGACTTCGCATGGTGAGGAGAGGGTGCAGGAATACTTTGAAGCATTGACAGCGCCCCCTGTGCAGCAGCAACAAACGCCACCAGTTCAGGAGGAGGGTAGTTCGCATTGGGGTGATGAAGCTCAAATGGATTGGACGCAGAGGATGGTATTCGATGCCGCCGGGCCGTCATTCTGGTCTTCGTACAACCAGGAGGGACCGACTGATGATGGTACTCGGTATTGTTCATCTGATGTGGGTCCTAGTTCATATTACGATTCGAGGCCCTATGATTATGTGTCTGGCCTGTCATACCGTTTTTTTTGATATAGTTCATGCTGCGGACTAACCTTTGTGGAATGGCTACACCACCTCTCAGTTGGCGTCAAATTGCCTCTTTGGTGAATATCAAGGCCGAAGGGGGTTTTTCCGAGCATACATATGATCGGTTATGCCAGTGGGCTGATACTGTAATGCCCCGCGATCACACTTTCCCCGCCGATTATTACAATACGAAGAAATTGATAAGAGAATTGGGTTTACCAGTTCAGAAGATTGATGCTTGCAAAAACGGTTGCATGTTGTACTGGAAGGACGATATCGATTTGGAATATCGCAAGTTCTGTGGAGACGCTAGGTACAAGCCCACCAGGGACAGAAATTCTAAACGCAAGAAGACCCCGTATGCCATTCTTAGGTATCTACCGATTACCCCTCGGCTGCAGAGGTTGTATGCGTTGGAGGTCACATATGAGCATATGACTTGGCATGCGAGCCATCAGACAGAGGAAGGATCTATGTGTCATCCGTCGGATGCAGAGGCTTGGAAGCATTTTGACCGGACGTATCCTGATTTTGCAGCTGAACGAGGAATGTTAGACTTGGGTTTTGCACGGATGGGTTTGCACCGCACAGTCAGTATGGTAAAACTTACTCATGTTGGCCCGTGATACTTACATCGTACAATCTCCCACCGGAAATGTGCATGAAGTCTGAGTATATGTTCCTAACGATGGTGATCCCTGGCCCATCGAATCCCAAACGTCTTATCGATGTCTACTTGGAGCCGTTGATCGAGGAGTTACATAATTTATGGCATGTGGGTGTATGTACGCACGATACTTCGACAAACCAGGCATTCATGATGCATGCCGCATTGATGTGGACAGTGAACGACCTTCCTGCTTATGGTATGGCGTCTGGATGGAGTACCGCCGGTGTTATGGAATGTCCAGTTTGTATGGAGAACATACGGGCATTCTATTTGCAGCACGGTCGGAAGGCATGCTATTTTGACTGCCACAGGCAATTCCTACCACCGGGTCATCATTATTGCAGGAACAAGAAAGCCTTCACTAAAAATCGAATGGAGAGGAAGGTTGCACGTCCGAGGCTGTCTGGAGAACAGATCCGAACCCGTGTCGATGCATTTAGTGTTGCTGTCGAACAACCGTTGAGTGAACCAGAAGGCTACGGCGTCGACCATAAGTGGACGAAGAAAAGCATATTATGGGAGCTTGAATACTGGGGGGCACATCTGATACGGCACAATCTTGATGTCATGCATATTGAGAAGAATGTGTTCGATAATATATTCAATACTGTGATGGACATCAAGGGAAAAACGAAGGACAATCTAAATGCACGGAAGGATCTGAAGATCATATGTAATCAGCCGGAGCTTGAGGTGGACGAAAGGAGACCGAACGTGATGCCCAAGGCGGTATATACATTGACGAAGGAGCAAAAGAAGAAGATATATGAGTGGATTCATTGTCTTAGGTTTCCTGATGGGTATGCCTCTAACTTGGCCCGTTGCGTCGACCTGAAGGAGTTGAGGATGCACGGCATGAAGAGCCATGATTGTCATGTTTCCATGTAGAAATTGATTCCGGTTGCTTTCCGTGAAATGCTTCTAGAGCACGTGTCGGGGGCCTTGACGGAAGTCAGCCTTCTATTCCAGATCCTATGCTCAACAACACTAAATGTGACCAAGGTAAAAGACTTGGAAGATAGTGTAGCCGTCATCATGTGCAACCTCGAGAAAATTTTTCCTCTTTCCTTTTTCGACTCAATGGAGCATCTAATTGTTCACCTTCCATATGAGGCGCGCGTTGGGGGCCCCGTGCAATACAGGTGGATGTACCCATTTGAAAGGTAATTAAATAATTAATACTATTAATTATATACTTATTATTTGCATTTTAATAAATTGTCATATGAATAGATTCCTACGCGATTTGAAAGAAAAGGTGAAAAACAAAGCACACGTCGAGGCATCAATTGTAGAGGCTTATATTGTCGAAGAAATCGGACTTTTCTCCTCGCACTACTTTGAACTACACATTCTGTGCAAGCGAAACAGACCCGGTCGGAACGATGATCTCACGAGCAACGACGATCGAATTGTTCGGTCCATTTTCAATTACCCAGGCCGAGCAAGTGGAGCCTCGAAGAGATGGCGAATGGGGAGGAACTTCATGCTATCGAGACATACGTCTTGTGTAATTGTGAAGTAGTTGCACCGTACTACGAGTAAGTGTCTTACACAAACGTAATTATCTCGTACGAATCATTTCAATTACATGTATATTTATAACTATCAGTTTTACTATGACAGGTCATTCCTAAATGAACTGTTCGAGCAACACAATTCGGAGGACCCGATAATTGATCAACTAGTGGTGACACAATTCAAGGATTGGTTCAAGGCTCGTGTGAGTATCATTGATTTCGTGTAAATGCGATATGGACAATTCAAGGATTGGTTCAAGGCTCGTGTAAGTATCATCGATTTCTTGTAAATGCGATATGGACAATTCAGGGATTGGTTCAATTACTATATATATCATTAATTACAGGTGAAACCCGAATTGAATCACATAAACGAGGAATTGTTGAAGTTGCATTATTGGGGGCCAAGAGCAGAAGTGACGACATACCCATCTTACTTCGTCAATGGCTTCAATTTCCACACTGAACGTCACAATGTCGGGAAATTAACAATGAATTGTGGTGTTTATGTCAAAAGCTATATACAGACACGGATTCTGACCTCTATGGAATTTTGGAAGAGATAATTTAGCTAGATTACCCACTAATTCCGAACATGCACATTTTACTGTTTAATTGTCGTTGGGTCGATCCGGTCAGAGGCATGAAGATACACCCTCGTTATCACGTCGTTGATATCAACTTCAAAAAGCTCTACCAAAAGAATGAACCATTCATACTGGCACAACAAGCAGTACAAGTATACTATGCTGATTACCCGAGCATGAAGAAGGACAAAGTCGACTGGAAAGCTATTTGCAAAATCAAGGCTCGAAGAGTTATCGGTGACTCGCGATGGACCCAGGTCGCCTATCAGATGGATGAAGTCGTACCTAATCCAGATGTTGTAATAGATAACCAAACATTTGAACTACATGACCCAACGGGGTTACAATTGGTCGTTGATCATGGAGCAGGGCCATCGCGCTCGCCAGACAGTGAATTCGAAGATGAAGATGAAGATAGCTTTGACGAGGCTGAGTCCGATGAAGAGACTTTTTGAATTTTCCAATTCAAAAATTTCTGTAATTTTTTATCACAGTTATTATTAAAATTGTATTTGATGAATATTTTTTGAATCGACTCAACGGTCAAATTTATCAGGACCGTTCCTATTTGAGGTACAATATTTCAAATATATAACTACCGTTCCTATTTGATGTACAATATTTCAAATATATAACTACCGTTCCTATTTGAGGTACAATATTTCAAATATGGCGGCTAATTAAAAAAAATGAGGAAAATTTCGTTTTGGAACTGTACAAATATATAACTACCGTTCCTATTTGAGGTACAATATTTCAAATATGGCGGCTAATTAAAAAAATGAGGGAAATTTGAATTAGGAACGGTCATAAATTTATACTTACCGTTCCTATTTGAGGTACAATATTTCAAATATGGCGGCTAATTAAAAAAAATGAGGGAAATTTGAATTAGGAACGGTAGGTGAAAACCTACGACCGTTCCTAAACGTAGCCCAATATTTCGTTTTGGCGCCCAATGAAAAATTAGTGGGAAATTCAACTACTGGAACGGTAAGTTTACAAATAACCGTTCCAGATTTTAATAGGAACGGTACATGTGTTAGTGCATTAAAACGACATCGTTCTTTATAATAGGAATGGTGTTGGGAACATTTTGTTTATTAGGTAACCGTTCCTAATTGTACAACTCCAATCAATTTCTCCGATATCTCAACATCCGTCAGCCGGATCGACACCATTTTTTAACACGTACAAGGTTATGGATATGAATTGATGTCCAACGGTCGGATTTCCAATCAGTAACCTGGATCTAAGAATGCATCTGTTTTTTGTACGATGAATACTGACCGGATACGATAACTCGAGATCCGCACACCGAAATATTTCAAAACAACATATAATGTATTTTTTTGTGTGTTATATCATATCTAACAGTCTGATTGGAATTTTGACGGTCTGATTATGCCGTGCAGTACAACAATATAGGATGCTAGTTACATCTGTAAAATACTAACAAAAAAATATTTACAAATATACTTCATATTGTGAACGTGTGTCTATTTTTTGGAAATTACTATAGATTTTAAAAATCTTTAAACATCCAATTTTTATATATTTATTTAATAAAATAAGTGTGCCGATCGTGTTTTTCTTAATTTATATTTATTATCTAAGAAGATAAAAAAATAATTGCAATACATGTAGGAACGGTTATATATGAAAATAGGAACGGTAACTAAATGCATGTCTAAAAACGACGTCGTTTCTTACATTAGGAACGGTTTTCGGAACTCCTGTTCTATTAAGGGACCGTTTCTATTAGTACAATTCCACTTAGGAACGGTTATGGGAATGGCTGTACTACTAAGTGACCGTTCCTATTTAGGTCAACATCATCAAAATGACATCGTAGTACGACGTCGTTTTATTTTGTTGGACCGGTGTTAGGAACGGTAAGGAAAAAAATGACCGTTCCAAAATGTTATATAAATTAAACCATTGGCTGAATTTTCCTCACTTTCTCCTCTCTCTCACTCTCTCTCTCTCTCACAATTTCCCTCTCTCACTCCGCCCCTTCAGTTCTCTGCCGCCGTCCGCCTCCGCCATACGCCTGCCATCCGCCAGCGCCATCTAACTCCGCCAGTGCCTACCTTCGCCGTCCGCCTCCGCCATACGCCTGCCTCCTCATCCGCTGCCTCCGCCATCCGCCGCCTCCTCATCCTCCACCTCCGCCTCCTCCACCATCTTTCTCCACCATCCGTCCGCCTCCACCACGTTAGTACCCCATTTGTAATTGTAAAGAAAATAAAATAATTTTTGTATTTTTTTGTTTTTTTTTTTTTTTGCTCTAAATTTCTGAAAATGTATAAGTAGTGTGTTGGTATTTCTGTAATTTTGTTATGAAAATGTAATATGTATTGAAAATTTCTGAAAATGTAATATGTATTGGAATTTCTGTAATTTTGTCATCTGTTGGAATTTCTGTAATTTTAGTTAATGTTTCTGTAATTTATGTAATAAAATGTAAATGTAACATGTGTTGCAATTTTTGTGCATTTTTTGTGCATTTTCTGTTAATGTATGCAATTTCTGTTTTTTTTTTTTTTGAATTTTCTGTAATTATTTCTGGAATTTTCTGTTATTTTTGGAAATTTTCTGTAATTATTAGAAAATTCAGAAAATAATGTTATGTAAAATTCTATACGAAACTGTTTTAAAAAATTCTGAAAATTTTAATTTTATAAAAATCTGGAAATTTAACACATTTAAACTCTGGAATTTCAAATATTTAAAATCTGGATTTTTTTTATAAATCTGGAAATTTAAAATATTTAAAATCTGTAATTTTGAATTTTTTAAAAATCTGGAAATTTTATTTTTTTTTATAAATCTGGAAATTTAAAATATTTAAAATCTGTAATTTTGAATTTTTTAAAAATCTGAAACTTTTAATTTTTTAAAAATCTGGAATTTTTAATTTTTTAAAAATCTGGAATTTTTATTTTTTTATAAATCTGGAAATTTAAAATATTTAAAATCTGTGATTTTGAATTTTTTAAAACTCTGAAATTTTTAATTTTTCAAAAATCTGGAATTTTTAATTTTTTACAAATCTGGAATTTTTAATTTTTTAAGAATCTGGCAATTTCAAATATTTAAAATCTGGAATTTTAAATTTTTTAAAAATCTGAAATTTTTAATTTTTTAAAAATGTGGAATTTTTAATTTTTTAAAAATTTGGAATTTTTATTTTTTTAATAATCTGGAAATTTTAATTTTTCAATAAATTCAATAATTAAAAATATGATAATTTGAAGGAATTAGTGCAATTTTAGGGTAAAATTATGGTATTTAGTATAAATATGTACAGTTGTAGAATTTAGTTTGCATATATATTAAATAAATTAGAAAATCTTCATTATCGAAATAAATTGATACTTATGTGTTTTTTTAGATAATGTCTGGTCGGGATTTTCCACCCCGAGGAGGTGGACGTGGCCGTGGTCGTGGTCGTGGTCGTGGTCGTGGCGAACCGGCTATACCGCCGGCCGGTGTTGCTTCCCAGGATGGGGAAGTAGTTTTCCGACCACCACCACCACCATCACCGGCAGAGCAGGCATCCGCACCACCGGCAGATCCGGCACCCGCACCACCTGCGCCGGATTAGCAGCCCGGACCATCTACTACTACGCCGGCGGTCGATCCGGCCCGTCCATGGGTTGCCCCACCAACACCACCCCCATCGGCCCCACCACTCCCACCACCATCCGCGCGCCAATACATCACACTCGCCGATGCGAGGTAATACGACTATTGTTTTTTATTTTTTTTTTGTAATTTAAATTAATATTTTTATGACATACTAATTATTTTGTAATTTCAATCGTGATCGGAAGATCCACGAGCGCATGTACGCGGTCGTGCGAGGACACTATCCCCACCCTTGGGGCTGTTTGCGCCAGGTGCCGCTAGAGCACCAGCATTTTTGGTTCGAGAGCTTGAAGGTAACATGAATTAATTTTATTTTTTAAATATTTTAACAATCTAAGTTAAAAAATATTTATATATATATACATATTTTTTTTTAATACAGATGACGTACTGGTGGGACGCCGACGACGAGTCGATGTTCAAGATCTTCCATGTCTGGGTGGGGAAGTTCTTGAGGAAGAAGTTCGTCCTCGCCAGACAGTAGCTGCAGAAGCCTCTATGGCTAGCGAATGAGGTGTGGCGGCAGCTCCTCCTGTACTGGGCTTCCCCGGAGTTCCAGAAGGAGTGCGAGAAGAACAAGACGAACCGGAACGCCAACCCGGCCGCATCCACTACTGTGTACCGCGGGGGATCTGTCTCTGTCGGTATGCACAAGCGGAAAATGGTAAGTTATCTAATGTTATTTCAATTATTTATTAATATTAAATTAAAATTGTAATAACTGTTTGCCATTTCCTTTTACAGGAAGAGCAGCTCGGCCGACCAGTGAAGCAGATGGAGTTATTCTCCAAATGCTACAAGAAAAAGACCGACGGCGGCTGGAGCGGGTCGAGGGCAGCGGAGGTGGTGGTAAGTTGTAATTAATATATAATACAGTAATTTTTTAAATATTTTAAAGTTTTCTAATTTATTGTAATTATTTTTATAGGAGATGTTCCAAAAGATGATGGAGGATCATTAGTCTCAGGCCTCTGAGGATCCTGCTTCCGAATCAGAGGCCTCGGTGGCGCAGCAGACCGAGCAACAGATGTGGCTGAGCTGCGTCGGGGGCAAGAACAAGGGTCGGGTATTTGGTCTTGGTTCTGAGGCCCTGGCGCTCAACCAAGCCGTTACCTCGCCAGCGCCAGCGCCACCGCCAGTGCCAGCTCCCGCGCCAGAGCCAGCGCCCCCGTCAAACATGGAGGGTCGGTTGGGCCGCCTCGAGGAGATGATGGCGGACCTCATGGGCATGGTCAAGGACATGCAGACCAGTCGCTCCAGCACCGGCCCGTCACGGCCTCCTAGAGATATTGACGAGATGGACGAGGCCGATGGGGACGAAGAGTAAATTATGTATATTTTTTTTCTTTTGTAATCAAATCGGATAATATTCGTATTTAATATAATTTTTATTTTCTAAATTATGCATTTTTTCATATTTAAATATTAATTATATAATTAAAATATTATTATTAATTTAAATGATAAAAACTATTAATATAAAAATAAATAAATCATAAAGTAGGAACGGTACTTTAGACGGTCCGTATTCGCAACGTACCGTTCCTATCTTTGACTTTTTCAAGAGAATTACCGTGCCAAAGGCCGATGACAAAAATCATTCCAACGCTACACGTGAACCGTTCCTAAACGACGGAATCTATCCTTTCGTGGTTAGGCTTGCGTTCTAAAGATAATACCAAAAACCGGCCAAAACTTCATTCCAACGTTTGAGTGCAAAAACCGTTCCTAATGATCGCGACAAAATATATTCCAGCTACCGGTCCTAATCTCTAGAATGTACCGTTCCTATATGTATTCCAGAAACCATGATAAATTCTATCTACAACATAACCAGACTGTTCCAAACTGAGTTCTAAACACCGTTCCTAATTGCGCGATTTATTTTGCTTTGTACCGTTCCTACTGTTTATAAGTGTTCCAAATGGAAAAAAATCAAAATTATACGTACAAAGGTAATTAGAAACGGTACAACCACATAGTGCCAAACACCGTTCCCAAATAGGAACGATAATCTCGTCACCGTTCCTAATAATTAGGATCGCCTCTTATTGCCACAGATAGCCTCTCGTTCCTAAACCGCTCCTAATTGCAGTCCAAAAAGTTCAAATTAATTATTTACCGTTTGAAATAATAAAAAAACCGTTGCTGGTACCGTCCCAATCACCGCTTTTTTTTGTAGTGTGCAACATCTATGTCTTTTATGGATCCGAGGACAAATGACACTGAACTTGAAGTTCAACGGATCATACATTTGCAAAGTGTTGCAAATAGGCTACTAGATACGTTTAGAGATACCAAAAGGGTCACAAAATCACATATTCCAGCTGAAAATATTCCAGATCGTTTAGAAGTTCCTGAAGCGACTCTTAATCAATTAAAGGCAACTGAGTCACAAATACGCCAGAAGCGTGGTAGACCACTTGGTTATAAAGATGTAAATCCTCGAAAGAGAAAAGAACGCGTTGTCTCAATTAATAATGATGTTGATGTAGCCATCAGTAATGTCTATAAGGATAAAATCCATGAATCGGTTTTATCTTAAGACTCTAAACGCAATGAGCAAGATCTCAAAGACAGTTACGAGATGTCTATTAATTTCGGTTGGTATAGCAATAAAGTTAAAATCGATGAGATTTTTGCTTATTTTGTAGCTGTCGAAATTATGGACGAAAATAAAAATGATTCTCAAACTATGGAGGAATGTCGACACCGAAAGATTGGAAAAGTTGGAAGAAAGCAATACAAGTTGAGCTTAACTTGCTAAATAATTGAGAAGTATTTGGGCCTATAACTCTAACACCAAAAGGTGTCAAGCCAATTGGCTATAAGTGGGTGTTCGTACGAAAAAGAAATGAACGAAATAAAGTTGTACAGTATAAAGTTGGACTTGTGGCCCAAGGCTTTACTCAAAAGCTAGGAATTGATTATACTGAAACCCTATTCACCTGTAGTGGATGCAACCACACTTAGATTTCTAATTAGTTTAGCAGTAAGTGAACAACTGCAAATGCAGCTCATGGATGTGCTCACTGCATATCTGTATGGGTCATTGGATACATATATATACATGAGAGTCCCCGAAGGATTGAAAATGCCTGAAGCATTGAAGTCAAAACCCCGTTATATGTACTCCATCAAATTGAAAAGTCCTTGCATGGACTTAAACAATCAGAACGTATGTGGTACAATAGTCTTAGTGAGTATTTAATAAAGAAAGGGTTTTGTAATAATCAAATCAGTCCCTGTTTATTCATAAAAAGGAAAAAGTCGGGATTTGTAATCATAGTTGCGTATGTTGATGATTTGAATATCATTGGATCTCCTGAAAAGATTCGACAAGCAGTTGATTACTCATAAAGTGAGTTTGAGATGAAAGATTTGGGTACTACAAAGTATTGCCTCGGCCTGCAGTTTGAACATACTAAGAGTGAAATTTTCGTTCATCAATTAAACTACACAAAAAAGGTCCTTAAGCGTTTTCATATGAACAACGCTCATCCATTAAGTACACCTATGGTAGTTCAATCACTTGATGTTAAAACGGATCCTTTCCATCCTCGAGTAGATAATGATGAGATTTCGGGTCTAGAAGTACCATATCTCAGTACAATTGGTGCATTGATGTATATTGCTAATAATACCCGATCATATATAGCTTTTTCAGTTAAGCTACTAGCAAGATATAGTTCAACACCAACAAAGAGACACTGGAATGGTGTCAAACACATTCTGCGCTACTTGTGTGGAACAAGTGATATGAGACTAAATTTTGAACGATATAATGATGCCAATGCAACTCGTCTGCCAGTGGAAGGTTTTCTGAGTTTAGTCATTCTACGCAGAGTGAATCGGACCCTAAGGAACCCCCGAAAGGGCTGCCGTCCGATGGGTACAAGAAAGTGGCGAAGTTGTTTTGACTACAGAACCACGCCTGTCTCTTGGAGCGAATTGGATGATCGGGCCGAGGGCTGCCCCCTTTTCCCCTTACTCTCCTTTCCCGAATATGAACCTTGAGTCATTAAAGCCTTTCAAACTTGGCCTGGCCCAGTCGCCCTACGCGACTGGCCCTTCAAAAGGCGAAACTTAGTTGGTTATTCAGATGCGGGATATTTGTCTGATCCACATAAGGCTGTATTTCAATATGGATATTTATTCATGTATGGTGGAACTGCTATTTCATGGCGTTCAACCAAACAAATTTCGGTAGCCACCTCGTCAAACATGCAGAGTTAATTGCACTATGTGAGGTTGGGCGTGAATGTGTATGGCTTAGATCACTGATACATTATGTTCATGAATCATGTGGACTAGAATCAATTGAGAAAAGTCCCACAATAATATATGAAGATAATGCAGCTTTTATTGTCCAAATCAAGGAAGGATATATTAAAGGCGACAGAACCAAGCACATATCACCAAAATTTTTCTCCACTAATGAGCTTCAAGTGGAAGGCAAAGTTGATGTTAAATAGATTCCATCAAGTCAGAACTTAGCAGAGTTATTTATGAAGTAATTACCAACAAAAATGCTCAAGCAACTCGTATATAATATTATCATGCGACGTTTGAAAGATATCTGCCTGAATTTGGGAGATTATACAATTGTACTATTTTCCTTGGCCTTGGTTTTTGTCCCATTGGATTTTTTCAGGCAAGGTTTTTAATGAGGCAGGATGTATATAATAATATGTGTGCATTTAAGACGGAGTATTGTAAATACATATTATTATTATGAATGCACACACCCCTTGTTATTTTTCTCATAATGTTTCTAACCTTTTGTAATCCCCCATTATCGTTGTAATTATATATATTCAATTGTATAATTTGTAACAACAAACTTGATGGTCTATATAAATACCACTATATAATTCATTTGTAAATGTAGCTTTTGAAAATATAAGAAAATAAATTTAGAGAGAATAGTTATTTTTATTGTTTCTAATATATATTATTATTATTATTATTATCATTGAGTTTATTTTAAAATATAAAGTCATTTCGTTTGCATAAGACCTGATTTCTTGGGTCTCTGTCTGAATGAAGAGGTGATTTATATAATGTAGCCTGTAGGAGGCGTGGTCGGCGGAAGATGGGGCCCACACAGATGGGGTCAGGTCAATATAGCCGTTTGAATCAGCCCCATAACCACTTTTTAAATATTTAGAGGGACATGTTAAGGTTTGAACATGCCCCTTTTATTATAATTTCTCTTAATGATTGCCACGTGTAATTATTTCAGTCAAATACTATTTTAGCTATATAAAAAAAAGAAAGTTGTACACTGAAAGAAGAAATCATAGAAATAATAATATCCCATAATAGGACCATAATTTAATATTTATGTTTGATGTTGTGCAAGAGAGGTGGGAGATCAATTTTATTACCTTTTTATTCTAACTAAATGTGAATAAATAAAAGAACAAGAAAAAAAAAATTAACAGAAAGGATGTCTCTTCTAACATAGGGGTGTCCGGGGTGAGCTTATAAGTTATTTAAAACATCTTGTAATATGTGTAACAATTAATAATTATTTCGATTGTTTACGTGATATATTTAATATATTGTTTGAATTATTATCGAATTTGAAAAATTAAGTTTGATTATTAATTTAATCGAATTTAAACGAGTTTTAATTAAATCAAACATGAATCGAGTTCGAGTAATTTGATATTATGAAATATATTTTCTTATTTTTGCATTAACTGACTTGAGTTTGCGCAGAGCTCCAAAGCTTGTCGAACAAAAAACTTTATTTCAAGTTTGGGTTGTTACATTTAACAAAATTGAATTCAAACAAGATTTTATCAATCGAATATTGAGTAGTTTGATTTATTTTTTTATTTATATCTAAACACAATGTAAAAGTATATCCCCAGTTACCAAACAATGTATTTAAGAAATAAGATAAATCACAACGTGCTATCCTGAGGTATGATATAATTACAAATATCCCATCATTATTAAAAAATAACCAATATCCCCCTGATTTTAACGGCCCTCTTATAATTACTCCAATTCATTAACCTCTCTTTGATTTTCATCCATTTTTTGGGGGTATATTGATAAAAAATGCTCCCGTGAACTATCAATTATAATTTTATGAAATGTGTTTTTTTTTAATGGATTTTTCAATTTTTTTTTTACAATTTTTCCATCCACCTCGCCCAATATCTTTACAATTTTTAATTCTTATTTTTTTTAAAAAAAATACAACAATAGCAAAATTGACAATTCATGCCACAATCCAAAAATTACAAAATTTCATTAACCATCATTGAGTTCTATAATTTTTCAAACAATGGGGGATATTTATAATTAGGGTTAATTACACCAAGAAATTTTTAAAATTACACTTACACCATCCGAAAATCCACTGTTTCACCTGACCTCCTTTTGTTAGAATTTGAACGAAAAATATTGAAGTTAGCAAAAATATTTACATAAACTTTTAATTTTACTCCTCATTTAACATTTTCATGTAATAATTTTGTACTTATAAGGAAAAAAAATATAATAATGTTAACCTAATTCCATATATATATGCATTACATTTATCCCTTTATAAGTACAAAAATATACATGAGAATTTTAAATGATGGGCAAAATTGAATATTTATGTATTTCTTTTGCTGATGTAAATAATTTTCGTCCAAACTCTAATGGAAGGGGATCATATGTAAACGACGAATTTTTGGGAGGAGTGTAAATGTAATTTCAAATTTTTTTTGGGGAAAAATATAATTTCGTATTTTTTTAGGGGATTTAAGTGTAATTAACCTTATAATTATATTAAATTTAAGAGGAGCTCGCTGTAATCTACCGAAGAAAAGAAAAAATACAATGCGGTAATTAGCTTAGAAAAGCCTAACCTCGTCCAAGAAAAAAACCAGCGGCTCTAATCACATGTATACTGAAGGGAAAAACAGATAAAGATTAAAGAAAACTGGTTTGGATTAGAATAGATAGGTGAATGCTGATTTTGGCAGGATGGAGTTTAGGGTTCTAAAAATTTTATAAATTCTTACCATATTTCGATTTTTATAAAAGGCAAATTCCTCATGCCAAAATCTGCTGCATGGCTCTGTAAATTCTCCTGTAATAAAAATCAATTGAGTCCACTTCCACTTTCTTGTTTTAGAAGACAAGATAAGAAGCTCATCATTTGATCATTTCTCTTCCGATTTCCATTTCAAGTTTTTCAATTGTGGGATTCTTCTTTTTCAACATTTTGCTTTGATCATTCAACCTTTGGCTTTTGCAATATTCATATATTCTTCTTTCTTACAGGATACATTTCTTGATTTGTGGGTTTTTGTGTATGTTCGGAGATTTTGGGGTTGAATTTGCGTGCCCTTTTCTTTGTGTTGTTTGGTTTTGAGGAAATCTTGTGTTTCTTGGAGAGAGGATTTGGGTTGGTTTGATTCTTGTTCACGCGGGAGAAGTTCTTTCAAGTGTTTGTTTAAAGGTCTAGCTGGTGTGGAAAGGTTCAGATCTTTTCTGCAGAGAATTAGGTATGGATTTATTTGTTTTTATATCTATATTCTGGGTAAATTTTCTGTATGTTAAACATTCAGAATTGTTATGCTTGCATGATCAACATTATTGAGTTTCTTGAATAGATCTGATTTGATCAGAATTCTGCTGTGTGATGAATCTCCTTTATCCTTTTCTTTCCTTTGGATTGGATATGAGATTGCCTACTAAAAGCATTTGTATGATCATACATGTGTTTGTGAAGATTGAATTATGTAACAGTCATTGAGATTGTTTGAGGTTTCAATTCTTTTTTATTTGCTGGCACAAATTGAAACCATCCTCATTATTTCAACAGAAGAAAAGGAATTTCAGAATATTGTAGTGAATTTCTCCGAATACGATGAATCTTTGATGGTTGGTATTGCACCATTTAATATTAATTTGTTGATGTGTCTTTTCCTTTCGATCACCAGATACAGGTAGTCGTGTTTATGCCGGAGTCCAGTATGTGATGGCTGAAAATAGCATGGTAATGTCCCAGGCTGAAATTTCGGCTCTAAAGGAGACACTTTGTGATCAGCAAAAGCTTCTCCAGAAACTTTACAATGAGTTGGATGCAGAACGAGAAGCCTCCGCCTCTGCAGCTAGTGAAGCTTTATCTGTGATATTACGTCTACAAGGAGAGAAGGCTGCTGTGCAAATGGAAGCCGAGCAGTATAAGAGATTGGCGGAGGAGAAAATCTGCCATGCCGAGGAATCTTTTGCAATAATCGAAGATATTATCTATCAGAAAGAGATGGAGGTGGCTGCTTTAGATTATCAAGTCCAATCCTACAGGTATAAATTGATAAGCATGGGTTGCGTCGATCCGGGAGTTGGCGACTTAAAATATCCTGAAAACCTTTTGCAAAGAAACGAAACTATAGGGGGAGATGCAAGTCTTCAAAACTTTGGGAGGAGGAATTCAGCACCTCTTACGCTGAAATATAAGAAGTTTATTGAAAGAGAGAACTCTACTAGCCAGGAAATGGATTTGACTTCTAAGGCAGTCGATGAGCTGGCAGGCGAAGAAATAAATGATTTTGCCTCGGGTTCAGAGAAGAAGGCTGATAGTTCTATTCATGGAGGAATGATTTCTTTTGGGGAGCAGATAAAGAAATTAGAGATGCGGGTAAAAGAGATAGCAGGAGCTAACTACACAAGCTCCAGGAACGAGACGCGTTCTCCTTCATGCCTTTCTTCTCGGCCAAGTGCAGGAAATTTGTCTTCACTGGCTTACTCTGCTAACCTCCCGCAAGAAACACGGTCTCCCTCTCCACAGCTTGACCTGAATAAAGTAGCCATTGTGAATGAAATTGACCAGACTAAGCATGCAGCTAATTCACTGAAAAAAGGTGTAGCTGTTGATAATCCTTGTTCTCCGAACGTCCATGATGTTTTTGAAGTTCCAGTTCCAGAAGCTGAGTGCTCTGAACCTTATGAATCATCGAGTAAAGACAAGAAAAAGACAGCTTGTAAAGAGAGTGAGTTTCCTGAAAGCAAAGATCTTGTTCACCCAGAAGCAGTTAAGCCGTATGCTAAAGACGAACCAGACTGGCTGAAGAAACTGTTGCAATCCACTAATCATGAGAAGCATTTGTGTAGACCAAGTGATATTGCTGCTCTCGATCGTGCTGTTGTCCAACCTACCACGAGTGTTGCTGAATCGCAGCCGAGTTTGAATCAAGTTAACAGGACTTCAGGGATAAGTGAAGTTGAAAGGATAGCAGACCCCGCAAACAGAGAGGAAGAACTGAAATTGTTGAAAGAGATCAAAGAGAAGCTAGATTTACTGCAGGATGAGATCAGGAGTCAGAGAGCGGATAAATTCTCCGTGAGTGAGAAAGAGAAACCATCATCCCTATGTCATCTCCCAGAGGTACTTATCATAACCCTTACTCAGAGTCATTCTTCGGCAAATAAACTCAATATTGCATTGAGAAAATTTCCCATTTTCACCCCCAAGTTTCATTAATCGCAAGACGTTATGAATTGTCATAATCCCAATTTTTGCCTTCAATGCAGGCCATGCTTTCCTTTTGGCTTTGATCGAGAAGAAAAATTCAAAGAAAGAAATTTGACGGTAAAAAACAGTTACTCAGGTTGTCTGCATGTTACAGAAATCATGCGCTTTCCAGTACACGTCGTATATATTCCACCTCACCACACTTGATTTGTTCAAAAGAAATTTCTGCATTTTATAGTGACTGTCATGACGGAGTTGACTGTGATTTGTTTTGCCATGCCGAGGAGTATATCTTCAGCTATACACTGTTCCTTTGTATAGATTGAATAGCTTCAACCGGAGTATGTCTTCATCCGGTCACATTTCTCAACCTTTCTTCACTTGGAAAGAAGAAAGATTTTAACACTTTCTAATGTACACTATTACCTCATATGAAAAATATCTGTTAATCAAGATTCGTCTACTTGTCAGACAAGATGTTCAGTTATAATATGGTTTATTATTTTTACTCTGTTCAATCTTGTTGCTGATTCAGAACACCATTGTTCTATTTTGTTCATTCCTTGTGTGAGTTCTAAGATAGTTGCTTCAGCTTCGGCTTACAGTTGATTCAGAGCACCGCTTATTGGCTTTTCAATACCTGATTGCATAAAAAAAGCATCTTGATGCAGAAATAAAAATGTGATCTCTTGATTATTTTACTTCTTTTATGACTAAATCATGCATCCGTAAATGCTGTAATTTTATTCTGGCTTAAGGTAGCAAGTAGTTGAAATAATTTGAATGTCTCTATGATGTATAGACTACATATCAAATAGATATTGCATGGAGTGAGTAAAAAAGTTTAGGATTTTGTGTAATCAAATAGATACCGAAAAAGGTACAATGGATTTGTGTTTGCACTTTAAAAAAAAATTCATGCAATATTAAAAGGTTTTGTGATGCAAATTAGGTGACTGATAATGATAAAATAAGTTAAACTAGTGATTATGTTTTTTATTTGGGTGGGGGGAGCTATTTCTTGGAAATATGCAAAACAGACTTGTATTGCTCATTCTACCATGAATCAGAATTCATAGCTCTTGAATTAGCAGGTCAAGAAGCTGAGTGGTTGAGAAACTTGTTGGGAGATGTGCCCTTATGGGGGTCATACGTACCAGTCTCCCTGCACCGTGATTCTCAAGTTGCCATTGAGATTGCCAAGAATTATGCGTATAATAACAAAGGAAGATATATTTGCATTAGATTTGGTGCGATGAAAGAGCTCTTGAAGAATGGGGTAATCTCCCTGAATTGTGTGAGATCCAAGAGGAACTTGGCGGATCCTCTCACAAAAGGGCGAACTAGGAGAGTTATCCTTGAAATTTCAAGAGCAATGGAGCTGAAATCCTTGGAGTGATGGAATATGATAATAACCATATGAGAATGGTTGAAAGTACTAAACTCTTAGTGCTCGAATCCATATCCCTATATATTGGGTGGTCCTAAGAAGAACTTGATGGATGATTTTCACAAATTATGGATTAGGAAGATAGTTTCATAGCGTAGATGTTGAGGGTCTATAGTAATAGAGACTTAATGAAACTATCTAAATGAGTGTGAAGGTAGGTCGCCTTCTATGAAAGAAAATGAGTTGTTTCTAGAGCACTCATCAGAGCTCAAGGTTCTAGCGTGTGGTCATAAACAGTGCTCATAGTTTATATTATGGAATAGCAGACTTCAAGAAAATAATACGTGTTGTGGGGGTCTTAGCTTGAGCTATCAAAAGTTCAAGATTTATTTCACTTTCGCTAGTTGGGTTGTTGCCTCACCTCACTACGCATCACTTCAATCAAAAGACATTAATGCTTAAGTATATTCCTTCCTTCACTCAAAAAATATTATTCTTTTACTAGTTAGTCATTTGTGGGGGAATGTAGGGAATGAGTACTAGAGTCCCTTTTGTCTTGTCCCATATTGCCTTTAAAAAGAACTTTCCACTTGCTTATATTGAACCACTTGATAACTTTGGATTTGTAAAGTGTAGGTAGGCGGGTTTTGGTAAAAACTCCACATGTGCGTGTCCGCTCGTCCCGGACGGAGTGAGCAAGGTTGGGCCATTGGGATTTTATAATTTTTATATAGAAACACCTTAAAATCCTACACTTATTCGGCTTTGATCTTATTTGACCAAATTTATTCCTTGAGATTGCTCTATCCAGTTTTTCCAAACCAAACTCTATCTCACGCTTTTATTTGATTTGATTTAGCCAGATTGTGTGATTGGTTGAGAAATGAGCTTTTCACTATAAATAGACCTGCATTCTTCATATTGAACACACTTGAGTATTCTCATGTCCCTTTCTGTTTCTTTCTATGTTCTTAATGTAATTCTAGTCTGTTATTCCAATTATCTGTCATGAGTGCACGTGTTAGAGAGTAGTTGTATTGATCTCAGGGAGCAAACGGTTATTATGATTGCACCACACTTGTACCGAAATTACTCTTTCAGGATAATGATTTTTTCCACGACAGAGCTTTATAGATAATATTCCTAACAATCTGAAAGGGAAAATCTACTCATTTTGTAATGGTTGTCTCTACCTCTAAAGTCCTTCCTACAACACACACACACACTCACTTTCTCTCTTTGGAGAGCTAAAGAGATTCACATTGTAAATGCAATGGCGGCCACACCAGTGTTAAAACTAGCTCTCAACGCAACCACAGCCTTTAATCATAAAGGTGTGGAGGATGTTAATATGATGTCGTTTAAGCGACTATTTTCTGCGGCGTCTAACGTTTCTGGTGAGAGCCTCAAGTCATCTTGGCAATTGCTAGTGCGGCGATGTTCAGGGGCGAAGCCAGACACTTGGCTTAGCCCTGTCAAAATTTAACATTCGTTGCAACTCCATCCAAAAAATTAAATTACTATAATTCATCATAGTTAAATACATATCATTATATAAGTACAACTAATTCTTATCACTATTACTCTGACAACAAGTGGCACGTTGAAATCTACGACTCTCTCTCTTTTTTTTTTTTGTGTGTGTGTGTGTAATAGTACTTTTAGATGAATTAGAAATATGTGTTTTTGATTCCACATTCGGTGTTGCTTCTACAGGCGTTGTAGCAAAAGACCCTACTAAGTTTCGCGGCCTCTTAAGAACAAATTTATCCATTCCCTGAAAAATTAAAACCTATATTTATATAAATTATAATCATAAATTCTATAACCAATTTTTATATCTAATCTTGTTTATTTATTGTGAGAGATTTGGATAAAATAATATAAAATAAACATAAAAGTAAAAGCAATAGAAATTTCGGGAAGAATTATAACCTGGTGTTGAGAAATCATAATTTGAACCAAACTCTTTTGTGTAGGAGAAGTTGTGGATTTTATTTTTCTTGCACAACAGCTAACCTTGACTCTCTCTGTGCCCTTGAAGAAGAACACAATAACTTTTAAAATTTGGCGTGAATTTTTTCTTTAGTGAGCCGTGGATGTAAAGTAGTTGTCGGATTTTTTTTCTTTTAAAATTTTAGCCCCAACAATTTGACTTGTGCAAGAAGATACCGATTTTTTATTCAATTTCTAAAGGTTGTATAGTTAATAGCAACCATCAAATTTGTAAATGGGTTAACAAAAAATTCATCCACAAAAATTGGTTAACGACAACCGTCAATTTACTACGTATAATTAATGGTTCTTACCCTAAGTTGAAAGCCTTAAAAATGGGCCTTAAAATTAAAAATAGAACCCTTAAAGTGGGCTTTTAGAGTTTACAAGGCTAACTCTAAAAGCCCACTTCAAAATACTGTACATAAAAAAAAAAATTAAAGACAATTCAATGGGCTGGCTTTGGGCCAAGCCCTGTCGGCCGCATGGGCTCGACAGGGCTTGGGTCGCCCCTGACGATGTTGTTCTAGAGGGGAATTGGAGAGTCGCGATCCGGTGATAGTATCTCCGAAGGCGATCTTAGAATTCACAAACTTGCCTTGATCCTAACTCCAACAAAATACTTTTATTCTTCCTATTATGTTCTTCTCAATTATGTTGATCTTAAAAAGAAATGCTTGCGGTTATATGTTTTTGAAGAATAGTACGTTCTTCTGTCTATGTGCAGTGTGAGCTTGTATACGCGGACATAAATTTGTTCAATCTGTTTTCATGTGTGGAATTGGTACACTTTTGGCTATATGTTATCTTTTGTACGTGAATTGATGTGTAATTTGCTCCAACTCTTTTTGGAAATCTAAGCAGACAGTTTTCATGTGTCTGTACAACCTTTGCTTTAATTAGAATAAAACTTTGTCGTAGATCCACTACATTTAGGATACATCATGTTTAAATACAAAAAAATTTGTTGTAGTCTATTCTTTTATTTAGAGAAAAACTGCTTATTTGCTTCTCAATGCCTCATTGCATTTAAAAAAAAAAAAAAAAAGCATCTTGATGTAGAAATAAAAATGTTATCTCTTGATTATTGTACTTCTTTTATAACTAAATCATGCATCCGTAGATGCTGTCACTTTATTCTGGCTTATGGTAGTAAGTAGTTGAAATAATTTGAATGTCTCTATGATGTATAGATTACAGATCAAATAGATATTGCATGGAGTGAATAAAAAAGGTTTAGTAGTTTGTACTCGTTGGATTATTGAGGCAGTTCAGCAAAAAGGATTTTGCAAACAGATAACTGTCTGTCACAATCTCTTTTGTTTTTCAGTAAAGAGTTCATGCATTCCTTTATTCATTAAAAATTAAGTCAGATAGGGCTATATATAAATTTAAGGTGAGATTAGTGGTTGTAGGATATACTCAAAAGAAAATATAGACTACTTTGATGACACGTTAATCTCTGATTCCAACTTAGAGGTAATTCATGAAACTAAAATATTATTGTCTTCACAGTTTGACATGAAAGAACTAGAATAAGCTGATATCGCATGGAGTGAAATAAAAAGGTTTAGTAGTTTGTACTCGTTAGATTATTGAGGCAATTTAGCGAAAAGGGTTGTGCAAACAGAGTCCATGCATTCCTTTATTCATTAAAAATTAAGTCAGATAGGTCTATAGATAAATTTAAGGTGAGATTAGTGGTTGTAGGATATACTCAAAAGAAAGTATAGACTACTTTGATGACATACTAAACTCTAATACTAACTTAAAGGTAATTAATGAAACTAAAATATTATTGTCTTCACAGTTTGACACGAAAGATCTAGTATAAGCTGATGTAATCCTAGGTGTTAAAATTAGGAACAACAAAAGGGGAATTTTTCCTGTGTCAATCACACTATATGTTTTAAGAGGAATAATTAGGGGTGGCAATCCAACCCGGACCCGGCAAAATCCACACCTAATGGGGCGGGTCTTGGTCCAAAAATTGTAGACGGGGCGGGTCCCAGGTCCTTAAGGACCCGCCCCGTTTAAATATATATATTTCTCTTTTATTTTATTATGGTAGAATAAACACTAACAAAATATTGTATCATTTAATTTATTTATTATTAGGTACATGTTCAATAGTTGATGAATTGAAAAATTATTCCACAATAATTAACGATGAGAAAGACGATGAAGTTGTTACTAATGTATAATCAATAATTTAATATGAATTGTTTGAGTTGTTCTATTATGAACAAGTTTTATTTGTACTTGAAATTCTTTTTCGACTTGAATTTGAGTTAGATCATGAATAATTAATTTTATTTGTAATTGATAGATTAAATTTAATTTTTTTAATTTATAGAATAAATAAAAAATAAAAAAATTTAAAAAAAAACCGGGTCTATCGGGTTAGACCCGCCCCGACGGGTTTTGTACCGGGGCGGGTCCCGAGTTTAAAAATAACCGGGGCGGGGTGGGTCCCGGGTCCTCCCCGGAGTTGGCGGGGCGGGTCTCGGGTCCACCCAAACCCACCCCATACCCGCCCCATTTCCACCCCTAGGAATAATGGTGATAGTGTGTCACAAGCTGAATATGCAAAAATCATAAAGAGCGCTATGTTTCTCATGAACTACAGGAACCTGACATTACGTATGTCGTGAGTAGACTAAGTCGTTATAGTCATAATTTCAATAATGATTATTGGAGCACTTCAAAGATACCTGAAAGGCATAATGGATTTGTGTTTGCACTTTAAAACATTCCATGCAATATTAAAAGGGTATTGTTATGCAAACTGGTTAACTAATAATTACGAAGTAAGTTCAACTAGTGGTTATGTTTTTACTTTGGATAGGAAAGCTATTTCTTGAAAATATGCAAAAAATTTGTATTGCTCATTCTACCATGTCATATGAATTTATAGCTCTTGAATTAGCAGGTCAAGAAGCCGAGTAGTTGAGAAATTTGTTGGGAGATGTGCCTTTATGAGAGTCATCCATACGTTCTCGCGGCATTGTGATTCTCAAGCTGCCAATGAGATTGCTAGAATTATACGTATAATAGCAAAGGAAGACATATTCGCATCAGACATCGTGGGATGAAAGAGCTCTTGAAGAATGGGATAATTTCATTGGATTATGTGAGGTCCAAAAGGAACTTGGCGGATCTTCTCACTAAAGGACTAATCAAGAGAATTATCCTTAAGACTTCAAGAGCAATGGAGTTCAAATCCTTGGACTGATGAAATCTGACAGTAACCATATTAAAATGATCGAAAGCACTAAACTTTTAGTGCTCAAATCCATATCCCTATATATTGGTGGTCCTAAAAAAGACTTGATGGATGCTCTTTACGAATTATGGATCATGATGATAGTTTCATAGCTCAGATGTTGAGCGGTCTATAGTAATAGAAACTTGATAAAACTATCTAGATAAGTGTGAAGGCAAGACGCCTTCTATGAAAGAAAACGAGTTCTTTCTAGAGCATTCATCAGAGCTCAAGGTTCTAGCGCATGACCATAGACAACGCTCATAGTACATATCGTGGAATAGCAAACTTCAAAAAAACAATACGTGTTGTGGGGGTTTCAACTTGAGCTATCGAAAGTGCAAGATTTATTTCACTTTCTTTAGCTGAGTTGTTGCCACATCTCACTACGCATCAATTCAATCGAAAGACATTAATGCTTAAGTATATATTCCTTCCTTCACTCAGAAAATATTATTCTTATTAGTTAGTCATTTATGGGGGAATGTGGGGATGACTACTAGAATCCCTTTTGTCTTGTCCCATATTGCCTTTACGAAGAAGTTCCCACTAGTTTATATGAGCCACTTATATCTTGAATTTGAAAAGTGTAGGTAGGTGGGTTTAGTGGAGAAGCTAGGCGGCCATTGGAATTTTTATAGAGAAACACCTTAAAATCCTACACTTATCCAGCTCTGATCTTATTTGAACAAGCCAAACTCTATATCATATTTTTATTTGATTTGATTTAGTCGGATTGTGTGATTGGTTGAGAAAATCCGGCTGAGAATCTCCTCTATAGCCGAGGGCTCTTCACTATAAACCGACTTTCCATTCTTCATATTGAACACACTTGAGTATTATCCTCTCCTCTTCTGTTTCTTCTACGTTCTAAGTGTAATTCTAGTATGCTATTCTAACTCTTTATCACGAGTGCACATGTCAAAAAGTAACGTGTTAACCTTGGAGAGCGAATGGGTTTTACGATTACACTATGGACGTACCGAAATTTTTCAGAGCAGTAGTTTTTTTCAGAACATAGCTTTACAGATAATATTCCTAACCACACAGAGAATCTAAAAAACATGTCGAAGGCCGAGCACAATTTCCTCACCAAAATCTTACACCCCACGACCTCTCTTAGTCGCTTTCTGCGTATTTCCTCTAGTACAATCATTTTGTTTTCTTGAAAGGTCCGATAACAGGTTCGTATAATCAAATTAATATTCTCTCGCAGTTGATATATAAAAGTAAGGAGCCAAGATAGATGTTACAGTTTAAATTAGGGCAAAATGTCACATTTGATCCCTTAAGTTTTTGTTAAGAATCACTTTAGTCCCTTAAATTCATTTTTTGACGTTAGCATCCCTAAACTTTGGTTTTTGTCCCAGTTTGGTCCCTCTAACCATTTTTCGGCAAAAATGTGGCCGGATTTTAACTTTTTAGAGGGTAAAATGGTCAAATTAAGTTTGAATTTATCACTTTAGTCCCTTAAGTTTGTAAAATTATCAAAATAGTCCTTTTTTTAGCCAAGAAATCATTTTTTTAAAATTTTTATATGCTGAAAATGATTTAATTATATTGTGTGAATAATTAAAATTTTGAAATCTTGTAAACATAATAATAATAATAATAATAATAATAATAATAATAATAATAATAATAATAATATATTGCATAACTTAAAACAAAATAGTTTCTTTTTTTTTAATTTCGAAAGTTACAATAAAAATTAAAATTATGAATAAATTTTACAGAATTTATATATAATATGAAAATATAAAAAAAAATTGAAGTTAGTAATTTTTAATCTTAGGACTTAAAGATAAGTCTAAGAACATAAATTTTAACAATATTATGAAATGTTAAAATTCGAGGTTTTGAACAAGAAGTTGGTGAAATGTACTTGTACCAGGATTCTAAAGCATCTCCCAAAAGGCAATTGGGATCAACTTCTGCATAAAGACGTGACAATTGTGTGTTGTAGTCTCAACTCTGCCATATCAATAGATCTAGCAAGGTTAGAGGCGTACCTATCAGGAAACCACAAGCACATCATACATTCACATATCCTCATCTTCTGGTCTTTCATCAGGGTATATATGACTTTCGGCATAATGTTTTTCATCAGGGTATAATTTATTTCAAGAGATTCTTATAGACATTTTTCTATAAAATGTAACTATATATTTATAAAAACCTCTTATAATAAATTATATATATATATATATATATATAAAGTCTATCAAAAAATCTAATTCAAAAGTATATTCCATCAACTTTCTATTCTAAACTCTAATCATTCAATAAATATTTTTAAAGTTTAACTTTTCTAGACTTCTCTCTAACACTTAAGATAAGAAAAAAATATTGACATAGATTTTTTATTTATATTTTCAATTAGATAAGTTTGGTAAAATTAATTCATAATTTTGATGTTTTTTAACTACTAAAAATGAGGGGGAAAAAAAAAAGAGACTGCTTATTTTAAATTAAGCAATATGTGATTATTATGTTTACAAGAGTTCAAATTTTTGATAATTCACATAAGATAATTACATCATATTAAACAGACAAAAATATAAAAGAGTTATTTTTTCACTTAAAAAAGGACTAATTTGATAATTTTATAAACTTAGGGGATTAAAGTGAAAACCAAACTTAGATTGACCATTTTACCCTCTAAAAAGTCAAAATCCGGTCACATTTTCGCCGGAAAACGGTCAGAGGGACCAAATTGAGACAAAAACTGAAGTTTAAGGATGCTAAAGTCAAGAAATGAACTTGAGGGACTAAAGTGATTCTAAACGAAAACTTAAGGGACCAAATGTAGCATTTACCCTTTAAATTATGAAAATCTTGTGGCTGGGTTTTCTGGAGAAATCCAGTTCTAGGCAAGTGTAATATAATTACCATGTGATTGGTGTATAATTATAGGAGAGTGATCAATCACATGACAATTGTATCACACTTGTTGTATGATTAGTTGGGTTGACGTGATTTGCGTAAGAATTCCTTAGGATTTCTTGGACGAATTGGGGGTTCGATTCTTTCAATTGATGTAAAGGTTGTGTTGGTGTGTAATTTGTAAAGAATTTATAATTAAGTGTATATTTTGGACTTAGTGATATTGGAGTTGAAGTTATTTTTTCTTATAATTAAAGAAAATAAGAAAAAAAAAAAAAAACGAAGTGGCGTGGACCACTGAGAAGAAAAGGAAGGAGTATGTAATAACTAAAAGATGCAAAAAGTGGTTTACATTGTTGTAAGGAGGATTCGTCAATGCTGCTTTGGGATCTTACCAGACAAAAAGTTGGCTTTGCTGTTTACTTCTATATTTCAATTTCTTTTTGTAATTTTTGAAAATAAAAAGATAGAAGTAAGGGATAATTAGACCGTCCTATTTGAAGTTTGGTGTAATTATACGTAAACCTTTTATAATTTAATAAAATTATATTTAATACCCCGAATGTTTGTTTTGGTCCAACAAATAGAGCCGTCTGTTAGTAAAATCAACAGAATTTGCTAACATCAACAAAACGGGTTGAATAAAAATTCATATTTACTCTCCATTGACTTATTTGAAGGTGGGAGACGGGTTGGGGGTCTATACGATCGATGTAAGGCTTCTTTGGGAGAAAAGAATGGATTTAATATGATCTAAGAAAAAAAAAATAATTTTATATAAGAATATTTTAAAATCCATCAATATTTTACACAACATAGTTTTTAAATAAATTCAAAAAAGTAATATTAGAAGTTTAAAATTTATAATCTCAAATATATCGTTCCAAACATAATATAAAAGATTCTGAATCTGATTTAAGTTTCATTTTTATATTATTTGGATTGATTTGATTGGCAGCAAATTAAGAACATCCCCTTTCTCATTTGTCTGACTTTTAATGGGAACTTTGCTCCTTTAATTAGAAGTCAAACAGCAAATAATCATCATAAAAAAGGATTCCTCTTTTATAGCAATAATTCATACATATGAAGTCAAGAACTATGAAATAATATATATATATATATATACATATATACATATTATTATCTTTTTTTTAACTGCCCCTTTAAGTAATTATGCACTATTCTTAACGTATAGGATTAGACATTGGTGTATTTAAGATAGGATAAAGATGCATTTATAAATTTTTTGTATTATAAAATTATGAATATGTTAGTCTAAAATTTACTATTTTCTACACTTTAATGGTTATAGTTAAAAGTCGTGATAAATGACTATTATTAACTATGGTTAAATAAATTGATATAAAATTACAACTTATCCACCATAGTTCGCAAAAATTACGATCAACAAACGTTGCGTGGGCATGATCAATGATTATTTATTATGACTATTTATTTTTAACCATGATAATTAATTATAGTTAAATGTTATATTATCTTGATTTTTTTTAAATTTTTTAAACTTCTTTATTTTTTTTATGACTATAATAATTGTATTAAAAACTTATGGTGTATATAATCGATGTCGCACGTAATTTCCCTAGACTCGTAATTAATTGTATATGATTTTTTTTAACAATAAGGAGAATTAATTTTGATAATAATAAACTTTTAACTGAACTCTAAATTAAGGATATAAGTGATAGTAACTTTAAAAGCTTATCCCACCTTTAGTAGATTACTCCGTAAAGTATTACTCATCAATTTAAAAATTTTACCAATCACGTTGACCAACATAATACTAATACTAGAAAATTAACCACCAATAGCTTGGGAAGTAAATGGAGTAGGAAAGAAAAATTAAAAGGAAAAAATAAATAAAAGAATTATCTATTTCTTTCCCTTTTCTTTTTCTCTCTTAATACGCAAAAAGGAAAAAAAAAGTTGGTACCGAAAACACTAGAAGAATCTTTTCCATTCTTCGATTATGTATGGAAAGATAGAAATAAAATGACCAGCTTCATGCAGGTGAGTTGCAGCCTGCAATCCAAACTGAGGATGGGTTTTTGGGGTTAGTTCACCCTCGCAGGATCGCGATCCTTTGTCCCGGCCATTGTAGCACGTGCGTAAACTATAAAAACGAGTCAAGGAATTCTATTTCATAAGTGAAACAAATAAATATGTATAAGTAAAAGACCAATACTACAACAAGTCGTGGCGACTTCCATGGTAAAAAGGTGGCGAGACTTTGTATTTTGTTGCAAGTTTTGTTGCAGAATTTGGCAAGGTATTTGGTGAGAGGAGACTCCCACTGCAAATTCATTGGATGTCGTCGCAAACTAGGTCACAAATCTGTGGCAACAAAATTTTGTCGCCAATTTTGTCACAAAGTTTGCGTTGACATGTTTTTATCGCAAATTTCCAACAAAATTGTGTCGAAATAGCCACAAGACATTGATGAAATATGGCAATACATGAAATCGTTGCAAAAATGATAACAAATTCGTGACCAACGTCAAGTCAATACAACCTTCCGTCGCTAGATTTTGAATCTTTTCCACGTAAAACATGTGACAAAATTTGTCACAGGAAAGGTATTGGTCGCAATGGTCTCAGAATTTTGGCAAAATTGTAAAATTGGTCCTGTATATATGGGGGTGGGCAAACTTAGTCCTGTAAGTATTGAACTGACAATTTTAATCCTGTAAGTATTAATTTAGTGGCAATTTTAGTCGGACAAAATTGTAGCTTAGGTTTCCGGTTGCCAACTGGACTCAAATAAATGATGTCAAATCCTACGTGGTCGAGCCGCCCAAATAGACAGGAAATGAACCTCATTTACATATTCAACATCCTACGTGGACGCTGACGTGACAAAAAAAGAATTAGTGGGTGGTGCCGTTGACGAAAACTGATCATACAAATGTGTGCACTGTGGGGAGGCGAATACGGGGGTGGTGGTCTATTGGTGAGATGATCGCTGCGGTGGAGATACGACGGAAAAAATGGCGGAGCGGCAAAAAAGTGACAAAAATAAAAACAGAGAGAACTGGCTGGATAGTGGGCAAAAATGAATGGGCCTCGATGTAATCGACTCATCGGAGGATGGGGAGTCAATTTTTGGTGGCCTCGAACGATTGGTAGGTCGGATAGTGGCGAATCGAGAAGAGAGATAAACTAGATCTAGGTTTTAGGACAAGATTGTAATCGGCGAGTGGGGGCGCATTTGAAACTCCAATTGGAACATGTGTTACAGGGCTGGAATCAACATCGGATGGCGAGTTCAATGATGGTGTGCATGGCTGAATACTCGCTGAGAAAAAATTTCGGCGACCGACGATGACGGTGAGGTGGTGGAGGGTGGTGGTGGGCAGTGAGCCACACCAGCATTTATGTAGGATGCTGACTGTGTAAGTGATGCCCATTTGGACGCCAAAATCCTAAACCCCAATTTGATTTGTTAATTTCCGGCCACTTTTAGCAGGAGGGCCTAAATTGCTATAAATTTAAAACATAAAGGACTAAAGCTGCCAGTCCCGTAGTTACAGGATCAATTTTATCACACCCCTATATATACTGGACTAATTTTATAATTTTTCCTGGAGTTTCTTATGGTAACATCCATCACAACGTTAAATTGCAGCCCGTTGCAAATTTCATCATAATTGTGAGCCTGTAATGCGGGCATTGGAATTCCACACCAATTTTAAATAGTCGTATAGTGGTCATCACAATCTGTCCGTAATCTTGTTGTAGAGTGACCATTTGCAACAACTATAATTTAAAGGATATATCTAAAGATTGCAAACCCTATGCAGATCTGTGACAAGTTTGTGATGGACAATAAATCCCTTGCAAATTTCTACGTACTTCCACTGAAAGTTCCTTCACAAATTTATACCTATTGACACTTATTTGAGAATTTCCTAGGAAATGAAAATATTCAAAAATCTATTGCATATCCTTCTCAAAATTGTTGGAATACATCATGAAGATGCAACTACATGTCCTCGAGTCTCTGCGGATGACAAGCAATCCACGTGGTTAGCTAGCAAGTTAGTTAGATGAAAGTTAATTTGTTAACCGGTTGATTTTGTATTTAAACAAAGGCACTCTGCATCTGCTTTCATATACGATCAAATACTCCAGAATATTGTATTCTTCTACAGAGATCTCCTTTCATGGCTAGGTATCTTTCATTTTTGAGCTCACACTCATACCATTTCAACATGGTATCAGAGCCTTCCAAGTGAAGGTCTCTGCATAAGCTTCCGCATATCCACATTTTCAAAGCTTGCAAAGTTGTTTTTGTTAGGACGACCTATGTCCTAACAATTGTGGACGACCATAGTAGGGCTCTATGGACCTACCTACTGAAACACAAATCACAAATCTTTCCTACTCTTTCAGTTTTCCTCAATCTTATACACACTCAATTCAACACCAATGTTATTAGAACTGACAACGAGGGTGAGTTTATTAGCCACCACTGCCAATCTTTATTTCCAGATAAAGGGATCATCCACCAAACAAGTTGTGCCTATATTCCGCAACAAAAAAGTCGGGTAGAAGAAAGCATAAACACTTGCTAGATGTGGCGAGAGCTTCATTGTTTTAGGGTTCCTTGCCCATTAAGTTCTGGGGGGACTCCATTTTTATTGCCACCTTCCTCATAAATTGCATGCCTACCAAAATCCTTAATTGGAAGACACCTCATGAACTTCTCTATGGCACTTGCCCCTCCTATGATCAACTAAGAGTTTTTTCTAGCTTATGCTATGCTACAGACACTTCTCCTCACAAGACTAAATTCCAACCTAGAGCACATAAATGTGGCTTCATTAGTTATGCCATCCAAAAGAAATCCTATAGGCTCTATGATCTTGAATATCATCAAATCTTTGTATCCCGGGATGTTATCTTCTATGAGCATGTGCTTCCGTTTGCTAACATCCAACCTATTGTTGTGTCTATTCCCTTGCCACATGATGTTTCAGGTTCTACTCTCATTGATGACTCCTATTATTAGCCAAATACTCACCCTCCAGACATCCCTACTCCCAGCTCGCCTCCTATTAGTCCTCCCTCT
This sequence comes from Sesamum alatum, assembly GCA_034509735.1. NCBI lineage: Eukaryota > Viridiplantae > Streptophyta > Magnoliopsida > Lamiales > Pedaliaceae > Sesamum > Sesamum alatum. The sequence continues at coordinate 12,390,036 of JACGWO010000011.1, forward strand.
ACAGATATCACTCAAGTCAGTCCTCCTGTCTTGCCCTCTCCTTTGCCTTACAACGTTACTCCTTCCTCTATCAAGTACTCTGACATTCCAGCAGAATCCCCCAGTGGCCTGCTAATTTTAATGACTTCGTTTGCCATCATATTGATTCCACTCTTTTACCTTCATGTGATACATCATAATATCCTTTGTAGCTGCATTGTCAACCTTGCAGGAACCCACATGTTTTGCATAGGCGGAGAAATGTCCCAGGTGGAAAGAGGCCATGAAATGCGAGCTTGATGCTTAGAGAGGAACCACACTTGGGTTGTCGCCCCTTTGCCGAAGGAAAAGCGGGCCATTGGTTGCAAATGGGTTTACAAATTGAAGCTCAAGGCCGATGGTAGTGTGGACCGGTACAAGGCTCGGTTGGTAACCAAAGGTTACAACCAAGTGGCTGGGGTTGATTACACGTATAGCTTTTCGCCGGTTGCCAAAGCAGTGACTGTAAGGGTGTTTCTCACTATAACAACTGCACATGGTTGGCCTATTGAGCAGCTAGATGTTAACAATGCGTTCCTACACAACCATCTTGAGGAGGATCTCTATATGCAACCACCCGAGGGTTATGTTGTGCCCCTTGGTATGGTTTGCAAGCTTGAGAGATCCAATTACAATTGCAAGAAAGCATCACGACAGTGGAACGTCGAGTTTACCACCAAACTACAGGCTTATAGGTTTGTGCAATCGACACACGATCACTGCCTCTTTGCTATGTCTACTTCGGATGGCATGTTGTTTCTCTTTGTTTACGTCGACAACATCTTGGTGACAAGGACATCTATGGAAGATATTCAATCTGTTAAGGACTACTTGCATGGTCTTTTTACCATCAAGGATATTGGCGTTGCAAGGTACGTTCTTGGGCTTGAGATCGCCTGCAATACTGAGGGTTGTTACATCGTGCAGACGAAGTTTATACTTGATATCATCAACGACACTAGTATAGGGGATGCTAACATTGTGACCACGCCTTTTCTGCAGGGTCTGAAGCTTAGTGCAGACTGTGGTGCATTACTTCCGAATCCAAATCAATAAGGGTATGATTGGTATGAGGGAATGGATTAGGAATGGAATGAATATTCCTAATCTTATTCCAAATATATGTTTGGTATAACTTAGGAATAATAATAACCATTCCTTTGGGAATGCCTATTCCCATAAGTATGGGATTAGGCATTCCCCCACTTACCCATGGTTTTAGCTATTCCCAATAGATTGGGAATAAATTTTTTATTTTATTGCTAAAATAACTTTAATAAAATTATAGTTGCAAGATTTATTATCACAAAATTATATATTATTTTGAATACATTAAATAAAATAAATATCAATATAAAATATTTAAATATGTGTGACCAAAATATAAAATATATAATATGAAAAAAATTCTTAAATATTATATTAAATATAATATAAAATTATTAACATCTTTATACGCATTTTACCAAATATTACTATAAATATGAGCATTTACCAAATAATAAGTATTTATCAAAAGAATTTAATTAAATATATGAAAACGTCCAACAATATATATTATAAACTTATAATTAATTTAACTTTTTAAAATAATATTTCTTATGTCATTAATGAGATGTAGCTTAGTTATTTTTTATTTAATTTTTAAGTTTCATTATTTAGAAAATATATAAATAAGTAATTTGGAAAGTTTTGATTCAATTCCATATTCCATTCCTTTGGTATACCAAGCATAGGAGTGAATACCAAAATTATTCCATTCCTACTTTTATTCCATTCCTAATTTCATTCCATTCCCACTCAATTCCATTCCTATATACCAATCATGCCCTAAAGGTGTCTTGTTGGCAGATTACTTTATCTCAGTTTCATGAGGCCGAATGTGTCTTACTGCATCCAACAACTTAGCCAATTCCTTACTCATCCTTGTGATCTTCATGTCTCGGTTGTTTTACATGTGGTTAGATACTTCACGGGATGTCCTTCACGAGGTCTCTTCTTACCTGCTAGTAATTCGTTCGCCCTCTCTGCCTTCTGCGACGCCGACTGGGCTACGTGCACGGACTCTAGACATTCCCTCATCGGTTTCTGTATCTTCCTCGGCTAGGCCATCATCTCTTGGAAGACCAAGAAACAGTCGACCATTTCACGCTCTACTGCCGAAGCCGAATATCGTAGCATGGCATTGGCTGTTTGTGAGGTTCGTTGGATCTCCTTCCTTCTTCGGGATTTTGGTGTTCAGGTGCAGCTCCCAATTACCTTGTTTTGTGCCAACAAGCTGTGATGCATATCACCGTGAATCTAGTTTTTCATGAACGTACGAAACACATTGAGATAGATTGTCATGTGGTTCGGGATGCCTACAAAGACGGTCTGATTGTGCTTTCCTACATCCGGAGTTGTAATCAATTGGCCGACATTTTCACCAAGGTTCTTCCTGTGGCTTCATTCTCCAGTTTTATGTCCAAGTTGGGCCTTGTGTCCTTAGCCCTTAGTCCCACTTGTGGCGGGGATGTTGGAGTACATCATGAAGATACAACTCTGAAAGATGCAACTACAGTCCTTGAGTCTTTGCGGATGATAGGCAACCCACACATGTACACAAGTGGTAGCCAAAGGCGTGTTTTTGGATAATACGTTTTTTCTTTTGAGTTGTATAGTGTTTGTCCATGTATTTCACTGATTCATTTATTCCTTCCTCTATTGGTCCACGTCACGTGGTTAGCTGGCAAGTTAGTTAGATGACTAATTTGTTAACCGGTTGATTTCGTATCTATACCTTATTATAATTGAAGAGCACCTCTTTGGTGTCTCAATTTTTTTTTGTCTGCCATTTTTGTATTTTTTAAATTATTTTAACAGTTTTTTCTTTTCTTTTTCTCAACCTCCAACTGTCTCTCTCTCCCTCTTCCCCCACTCTCCTTTCAATAACTTCCCATAATTTTTATTTTTTTACTATTTTTTATTTATTTAACTAATATATATATATATATATATATATTATGAAAAAGTAACAATATATTAGTTAGGTTTTAAATTAATTGCACACACATTTGAGTGTGCCACACATATTAGTTTAAATTAAGGCACTCTGCATCTGCTTGCATATACTATCAAATACTCCAGAATATTGCATTCTTCTACATAGAAATCCTCTCATGGCTAGGTTTCTTTCATTTCTGAGCTCACACTCATACCATTTCAACAAAATTTGTTAAGAAAATTTCGCACCTTTTTATTTCACCACCTATTCTTTTGATGATATTTGGAAAGAAATATGCATCGCAAACTCTATAACCAAAGTCCTGTACTTCAGTCTATCTAAAAAATAAAATAAAATCAAACTTTCTCTTGTTTTACGATGAATTTTTTCATGACTTTAAAAATCTATTGTAAATTCCATTGCAAATTTGTCGCAGTAGTGACAATGTATTTTATAGTGACATAATTATATATGCGTATTTTGATGCCTTTCAAACTTGACTGCAACATCATTAATATCATTATGATTATATCTAATTCTCAAATTAAAGATAAGATACACTACAAAAAAATATACCTATAGCAACGGATCTTTGCAACGGATTTCATAAAAAATATGTGCAAAACAGATTTGCCACGGCATTTTGCAACGGAATATTTTCCGTTGCTATAGGTATCACTGCTATATATAGCAATGGTTTTTTTATCCGTTGCAAAAATATCACCATAGTTTTTTATCTCTTGCAAAATTCCATTTCAAAATTCGTTATTTAAAGAGTTGACTTTTCATATTTTTCAATGACTTTGCGATGATATATTCGTGGCAAAGTTGATAGTCATTCGTTGCAAAATTATTTTTTATTTGCAACTACATTTGCAACGGAATGTTTGCAACGTCATTCCGTTGTAAATTTTGCAACAAAATATTTAACTACAATTCGTTGCAAAATTATTTTTTTTGCAATGATATTTGCAACGGAAGTCGTTGCAATATTGCAATAATTTTTTGCAATGACTTTCCGTTGCTTGCAGCAACATAATTTACTACAATTCATTGCAAAATAATTTTCGTTTATGACGATAATTGCAATGATAATCCATTGCAAATTTTACCACGATAATTGCAAAGACAATCTATTGAAAAAATTATTTTCATTTACAATCACATTATATTCAATAATAAAAATATATTTAATTTAACTCTAACAATTTATAAATTTAAATATGATAATATATTTAAACAAAAATACTTATAATAAAGACAATTAACATTCCAATCGACAAAAATAAAAGTATTCAATTCTGAAGCATATATATTTAAAAAGGGGGATCATATTCATTTTTACAATTTTGTGAAGGTGGATGGTCGGGTGGGAATGACAAATTATTATCACCCGGACTATCTTCAAACTCGTTTATATCATCTTAAAGCGCAATACCAAATTTATTGGACAATAAACTCATAATTTTCTCCATCTTTTTAGTGTTGCGCTCTATTTGTCGTTTCATGGTCTCGTTTCCACGAAATAACTTCTGTACCAACTCCGATTCATGGTGTTCCGATACTGGAGTGAGATTGATTGTTTTAGTCGAGACATGACAAGTATAAGTCCTTTCCTCCGAGCCTATCCCCCAAACTCGACCCGTCTTTGCTCCTCCAATTGCTTCCAACCATAGTTGTTGATCGTTAATCAATGTGCTCGAAGATGACTCCGGTAGACTTTGAGAAACAATATTTTGATCATCACTCAACTTTTAAAAATTTTCATATACAATTAAGAATATTATAATTAGCAAATAATTTGAAAATAAATTAAATTATTTACTTTGATTTCATTTTCAATAATATAAACTTACAACTGCATCCACACCTCTCGGACCAACTCAAGTGCCTTCTTTTCTTTTCTAACACTTCTCCAACTGCTCAATAAGTGTCGGCGGGAGATCGAGCGATTCCTCCTAACAAATTGTTAATAAACCAGAGATTGATCTTGAGTAAAAGAACCAATTATTATTTAGAAAATAAAAAATAAATTATTTATATCTTACCAACTTCCATTTGTGTTTTGAAACAAAAGCAGAACCACCTCGATATATAGTAGATGTGGATGCAATGTTTGTTTGACGATTCATTTTATTAACTTGTGAGATGGCTTTAAATTTTGTATTAGCCCACTCTTTCTGCCATCCGGCCCAAATTTCATCGGACATCCAACAAGCTCTCGTATTGGTCTTCATACACTCCGACATCACCTTCCTGGTGTCGCTACCGCAGATAACTGAGAGTGAGTTTCACTCCCAGCGTATAACGGCTGATCTGCAGCGCGCACGACATTAAAAAACTTTTTAGACAATGCTCCTAAATTGTCAGTATTGTACTATACCCCATCATAACTAGAACTCGAACCAACCTCGTTGGGCATGTGATTGTTCGCTAGGATATGTCAAATCATTGAATACATCCCCCTGTGGATGAAATACAGGACCAACTGCATCAAACACCATCCTCTGATCCCAATTCAATTGCTCATAGTTATTCCAATTTGTTGTTCAATCTGTAGAGTTGTCAGCTGACATTGGATGCTCACAATCCATTTGTATACACTCACCATGAGATGTCCAATTATAATAATTTTTCTTAAAACCTTTCTTGTAGATGTCGTATGTCACCTCCTCCATGGATTTGTATTTACACTACAAAAAATGCGGGAATTGAAACGGTAACAGGGACAATTTTTTTAATTTTTGGAACGGTAAATAGTTCACTGGAACCTTTTGGACTGCAATTAGGAACGGTTGAGGAACGGGAGGCAATCCGTGGCAATAAGAGGCGATCCTAACAATTAGGAACGGTAACAAAGACACCGTTCCTATTTGGGAACGATTTTTGGCATATGTTTGGGGGTACCGTTCCTAATTACCTTTGTACGTATAAATTTATAATTTTTGCATTTGGAACACCTTATAAACTTTAGGAACGGTAGCATCAAAATTAAATCGCGCAATTGGGAACGGTAGTTAGAACACATTTTGGAATTGTCACCTTATGTTGCAGATACAATTTAGCATGGGGTCTGAAATATATGTAGGAACGGTAAGTTCTATAGATTAGGATCGGTAACTGGAATATATTTTGTCGCGTTCCTTAGCAACGGTTTTAGCACTCCAACTTTGGAATACCATTTTGGACCGATTTTTGGTATTTTCTTTAGAATGAAAGCCTAACCACGAAATAATTGATTGTGGAATACATTTAGGCACGGTACGTCCAGTCTTTAGGAACGCTTGGCTTCTATTTTTGGAATGGTTATTTCATCAGCATTGGGAACGGTAAGTTTTTTGAAACAGTCAAATATAGGAACGGTATTTGGCGCTGAAACGCCGTCTAAAGTACCGTTCCTAACAATGAATTATTAATTTTTTTATAGTAATAATTATTATCATTTAAATATAAATTAAATTATTAATAATATTTTGATATTATAATTAATATTTAAATATGAAAAAATACATAATTTAGAAATAAAAATTATATTAAATACGAATATTATCCGATTTAATTACAAAAAAAATAACGAAATAATCTATTTCTCGTCCCAATCGGCCTTGTCCATCTCGTCAATGTCTGGAAGGGTGGGGTCTCTAGGAGGTCGTGACGGGCCGGCGCCAGAGTGACTGGTCTGCATGGCCTTCATCATGCCCATCAGGTCCATCATCATCTCCTCGAGGCGAACCATCCGACCCTCCATGTTTGACGAAGGTGCTGGCTCTAGCGCGGGCGGTGGCGGTGGTGGTGGTGATGGCGAGGTAACGATCTGGCTGAGACCCAGGGCCTCAGAACCAAGACCAGATATTCGGCCCTTGTTCTTGCCCCCAATGCAAGCCAACCACATCTGCTGCTCGGTCTGCGCCACCGAGCCCTCTGATTCGGAAGCAGGATCCCCAGGATTGCACAGGGCCGGAGACTGATGATCCTCCATCATCTTTCTGGAACATCTCCTGCAAAAATAATTAGAATAAATTAGAAAATTTTCAAACATTGTAAAAATAAACTAGAATGTATTAAGTAAAACTTACCGCCACCTCCGCGGCCCTCACCCCGCTCCAGCCGCCGTCGGTCTTCTTCTTGTACCATCTGGAGAATAACTCCATCTGCTTCACTGACCGGCTGAGCTGCTCCTCCTGTAAAAAGAAATGGGAAACAGTTATTACCATTTTAATTTAATATTAATAAATAATTGAAATAACATTAAATCTCTTACCAATTTCCGCTTGTGCATACCGACGGAGACAGATCCCCCGCGGTACACGGTACCGGATGCGGCTGGGTTGGCGTTTCGATTCGCCTTGTTCTTCGCGCACTCCTCCTTGAACTCCGAGGAGTCCTAGTACAGGAGGAGCTGCCGCCAGACCTCGTTCGCCAGCCATAGAGGCTTCTGCAGGGACCGTCTGGTGAGGACGAACTTCTTCCTGAGAAGCTTTCCCACCCAAACGTGGAAGATCTTGAACATCGACTCGTCGTCGGCGTCCCACCAATACGTAATCTGTATTAAAATATATATATATATATATCATAACTTAGATTGTTAAAATATTTAAAAATAAAAAATTGATTGTCGTTACCTTCAAACTCTCAAACCAGAAATGCTGGTGCTCTGGCGGCACCTTGCGCAAACTGCCCCAAGGATGGGGATAGTGTCCTCGCACGACCGCGTACATGCGCTCGTGGATCTTCTGATCAGAACTAAAATTATAAATTAATTAGTATGACATAAAAATATTAATTTAAATTATAAAAAAAAGTTTTAAAAATGTAAATATCCCTCGCATCGGTGAGTGTGATGTATTGCCGCGCGGATGGTGGTGGGAGTGGTGGGGCCGGTGGGGGTGGTGGTGGTGGGGCGGCCCATGGACGGGCCGGATCGACCACTGGTGCGATAGTGGATGGTCTATCACGCTCCTCGATGGGTGCAGCGGTAAACGCACCGGGCTGCTGATCCGGAGTAGGTGGTGCGGGTGCCTACTCTGCCGGTGGTGGTGGGGCGGTGGTGGTCGGAACACTTCTTCCCCATCCTGGGAAGCAATACCGGCCGACGGTATGGCCGGTGAGCCGCGACCGCGGCCACATCCACCTCCTCGAGGTGGGAAATCCCGACCAGACAAGATCTACAATTTTTTTAAAAAATATTAGTCGTATAAATTTGAAAAATACGACTGCAAACTAAATCCTAAAAGTATATACTATGTCCCAAAATTAATACTAAAAATTTTCCTACAATATTGACTAAACCCTCATATTTTTCTTATATATGAATACTAAATCCCAAAATATTTCCCTAAAAATTGCACTAAATACTTCTATTTTTCTATATATATTTATACTAAATACCATAATTTTACCCTAAAATTGCACTAAATACCAATATTTGCTCGAATTACCCAAATTTTCTTCAATTTCAGAAAATTAACAAATTTCATATATTATGAGTAAATTTTCTTAAAAATTACAGAAAATTCTTAACATATTTTTGAAATTTATAGAAAAAGACAAAACTATATAGGAAAATCACAAAAAAAAAATTAAAATTACATAATATTTTTCTGAAATTACAGAAAATTTTAAGAAATTTTCAGAATTTTCATAATTTTGGAAATTTACAAAAAAATTCAGAATTTTTTAAAAAATTTTTAAAATTACAGATTTTCTGAATTTTCAGTTTTTTTGAATTATAAGCTTTTTAAAAAATTCAAATTTCCAGATTTTTAAAAAAATACAAATTTCCAGATTCCTAAAAAATTCAAATTTCCAGATTTTCAAAAAAAAATACAAATTTCCAGATTTTAAAAAAATACGAATTTCCATATTTTCTGAATTTTCATAAATTACATAAATATACCCAAATTACAGAAATAGTAAATTTTCAGATTTTCAAAAAATACAATTTTTCAGATTTTTCACATTAAATTTTCTGTTTTATATTTTCAGATGTAAAACAGAATTTCTTTTTAAAATTTTTAATAATATTAGAAAATAATATCCTATATTCCATCAAATTTACAGAAATTTGATTAAAATTCAAAAAATTAACCACAAAATTACCATAAATTACCTACAATTATATAAAATTAATAAACTACATTACATTCACAAAAATTACTCAATTGCAAAAATTACATAATTACATAAATTACACAGTTACAAACTTACAGGAAATAATATCATATATTCCAGAAATTACAAAAAATTTACAGAAAATTACAACATAATATCCTATATCCTACAAAAAATTACCATAAACTTTTCAGAATATTACAGAAAAATACGACAACTAACAGAATTTACAGATTACTCCCCTAACTAAACGGAAATTACAGAAAATTCCCTAACTATTCAAAAATTACAGACAAAAATGACAAAAAATTACAACCAAATTCTTACATGCATTTCCAAAAAACAAAAACAAAAAAAAGAAAATTAAAAGTAGGGTTTTTGAAAACCCTACTTGGTACGATGACGGCGGAGGCTGCGCCTGAAGCGGCAGAGGCTGGCGGGGGCAGAAAGAGCTGCGACAACAGCGACTGACGCGGGGGATGGCGGCGGGGGCACTGGCGGCTGTGGGGGGGGGGGCACTAACACAGGCAATGGCGGCAGGTAGAGGCAGCTGTGGCGAGGGCGCTGGCGGCGGAGGCAGAGGCATCGGTGGGAGAGTGAGATTGAGGGGGAAAGAGAGATTGAGAGGGAGAGTGAGAGTAAAAGGAAGAGGGAGAGGCAGAAAATGGGTAAAAATCGGCCAAGGGTTGAATTTATATTAGAATGTTGGAACGGTCAAATTTTGTAGTGACCGTTCCTAAGACCAGTCCAAGTTACAAATACAACGTCGCTTTGCTATTAAAACGACAACGTTTTAAGAATATTACTCATAATAAACTTACTAGGAATGGTCATGTAAAATGTCCTATGTTACAGGTACCGTTCCTATTTACAAAAATGACGTCGTTTGTTTACCTGTACATAGTAACCGTTCCTATTTCTATATAGAACCGTTCCTATATGTATTGCAATTTTTTTGGGATTTTCTTAGTTAATAAATATAAATTAAGAAAAACACGTTTCGAACACTCATATGATTGAATAAAGATATACAATTGGGTATTTAAAAAATTTGAAAATATATAGTAAATTCCCAAAAATAGACACACGTTCACAATATGAAGTATATTTGTATATTTATGTTTGTTAGTATTTCATAGATGTAACCAGCATCCTATATTGTTGTACTGCACGGCATAATCAGATCGTGAAAATTCCAATCAGACCGTTAGATATGATATAACACACAAAAGAATACATTATATGTCGTTTTGAAATATTTCGGTGTGCGGATCTCGAGGTATCGTATCCGGTCAGTATTCATCGTAACAAAAATAGATGCATCCTTAAATCTGGGTTGCTGATTGAAAATCAAACGGTTGGACATCAATTCATATCCATAACCTTGTATGTGTTAAAAAATAGTGTTGATCCGGCTGACGGATGTTGAGATATCGGACCAATTGGTTGGAAACGTAATACTAGGAACGGTCACCTAATAGACAAGGTGTTCCCAATACCGTTCCTAATGGAAAGGACGATGTCGTTTTAATGCACGCACATATTTACCATTCCTATTAACATTTGGAACGGTCGTTTATAAACTGACTGGTCCAATAGTTGAATTTCCCACCAATTTTTCATTGGCCGCCAAAATGAAATATTGTACCTCAAATAGGAACGGTACAGATAAATATGGACCGTTCCTAATTCAAATTTTCCTCATTTTTTTTAATTAGGCGCCATATTTGAAATATTGTACCTCAAATAGGAATGGTCCCGGTAAATATGGACCGTTCCTAATTCAAATTTCCCTCATTTTTTCTAATTAGCCGCAATATTTGAAAATTGTACCTTAAAATAGGAACGGTCCTGATAAATTTTAACTGTTCCTGATTCAAATTTCTCTCATTTTTTTTGTTTGGCAACTATTCAAATAGTTGTACCTGTATTAGGAACGGTGGTTAGAATAAAATATCCGTTCCTATTTTTAAAATTTATTCTGATTTCTTAGAATAATCAAAATACATCTATCGAATACAATTTTTACAATAACTGTAATAAAAAATTTACAGAAATTTTTTGGAAAATTCAATAAGTCTCTTCATCGGACTCAGCCTCATCAAAAGCTATCTTCATCTTCATCTTCGGATTCACTGTCTGGCGAGCGCGATGACCCTGCTCCATGATCAACGATCAATTGTATTCCCGTTGGGTCATGCAGTTCAAAGGTTTGGTTATCTATTACAACATCTGGATTAGGTACGACTTCATCCATCTAATAGGCGACCTCGGTCCATCGCAAGTCATCGATTACTCTTCGAGCCTTGATTTTGCAAACAACTTTCCAGTCGACTTTGTCCTTCTTCATGCTCGAGTAATCCGCGTAGTAGACTTGTACTGCTTGTTGTGCCAGTATGAATGGTTCATTCTTTTGGTAGAGCTTTTTGAAGTTGACATCAACGACGTTATAATGAGGGTGTATCTTCATGCCTCTGACCGGATCGATCCAACGACAATTAAATAGTACAATGTGCATGTTTGGAATTAGTGGTAATCTAGCTGAATTATCTCTTCCAAAATTTCATAGAAGCCAGAATCTGTGTCTGTATATGATGAGCTTTCGACATAAACACCACAATTCATTGTTGACTTCCCGATATTGTGACGTTCAATGTGAAAATTGAAACCATTGACGAAGTAAGACGGGTATGTCGTCACTTCTGCTCTTGGCCCCAATAATGCAACTTCAACAATTCGTCGTTTGTGTGATTCAATTCGGGTTTCACCTGTAATTAATCATATATACAAAAATTGAAATAATTGATTACAAATTAATGAGCATATCGCATTTACAAGAAATCGATGATACTTACACGAGCCTTGAACCAATCTTTGAATTGTGTCATCACTAGTTGATCAATTATCGGGTCCTCCGAATTGTGTTTCTCGAACAGTTCATTCAAGAATGACCTGTTATAGTAAAATTGATAGTTATAAATATACATGTAATTGAAATTGAAATGATTCATACGAGATAATTACGTTTGTATAAGACACTTACTCGTAGTACGGTGCAACTACTTCACAAGTACACAAGACGTATGTCTCGATAGCATGAAGTTCCTCGCCGCTCAGCCATTTCTTCTTCGAGGCTCCACTTGCTCGGCCTGGATAATTGAAAATGGACCGAACTATTCGATCGTCGTTGCTCGTGAGATAATCGTTCCGACCGGGTCTGTTTCGCTTGCAGAGAATGTGTGGTTCGAAGTAGTGAGAGAAGAAAAGTTCGATTTCTTCGACAATATAAGCCTCTACAATTGACGCCTCGACGTGTGCTTTGTTTTTCACATTTTTCTTCAAATCACGTAGGAATCTATTCATACGACAATTTATTAAAATGCAAATAATAAATATATATTTAACAGTATTTATTTAATTACCTTTCAAATGGGTACATCCACATGTATTGCCGGGGCCCCAACGCGCGCTTCATATGGAAGGTGAACAATTAGATGCTCCATTGAGTCGAAAAAGAAGGAGGAAAAATTTTCTCGAGGTTGCACAGGATGACGGCTACACTATCTTCCAATTCTTTTACCTTGGCCACATCTAGTGTTGTTGAGCATAGGATCTGGAATAGAAGGCTCACTTCCGTCAAGACCCCCCCACACGTGCTCTGGAAGCATTTCACGGAAGGCAATCGGAATCAATTTCTGCATGAATACATGACAATCATGGCTCTTCATGCCGTGCATCCTCAACTCCTTCAGGTCGACGCAACGGGCAAAGTTAGAGGCATACCCATCAGGAAACCTAAGACAACGAATCCACTCATATATCTTCTTCTTCTGCTTCTTCGTCAGTGTATATACCGCCTTGGGCATCACTTCGGTCTCCTTTCGTCCACCTCAAGCTTCGACCGATTACATATGATCTTCAGATCCTTCTGTGCATTCAGATTGTCCTTCGTTTTTCCCTTGATGTCCATCAAAGTATTGAATATATTATCGAACACATTCTTCTCAATATGCATGACATCAAGATTGTGTCGTATCAGATACGTCCCCCAGTATTCAAGCTCCCAGAATACGCTTTTCTTCGTCCACTTATGGTCGACACCGTAGCCTTCCGGTTCACTCAACGGTTGTTCGACAGCCACACTAAATGCATCGACACGAGTTCGGATCTGTTCTCTAGTCAGCCTCGGACGTGCAACCTTCCTCTCCATTCGATTTTTAATGAAGGCGTTCTTGTTCCTGCGATAAGGATAAATCAGTGGTAGGAATTGCCTGTGGCAGGCAAAATAGCATGCCTTCCAATAAGCAGGAAGATCGTTTACTGTCCACGTCAATGCGGCATGCATCATGAATGCCTGGTTTATCACAGTATCGTGCATACGTACACCCACATGCCATAAATTCTGCAACTCCTCGATCAACGGCTCCAAGTAGACATCGATAAGACGTTTGGGATTCGATGGGCCAGGGATCACCATCGTTAAGAACATATACTCAGACTTCATGCACATTCCCGGTGGGAGATTGTACGGTGTAAGTATCACAAGCCAACATGAGTAAGTTTTACCATACTGGCCGTGCGGTGCAAACCCATCCGTGCACAATCCAAGTCTAACATTTCTCGGCTTAGCTGCAAAATCAGGATACGTTCGGTCAAAATGCTTCCAAGCCTCTGCATCGGACGGATAACACATGGATCCTTCCTCCGTCTGATGGCTCGCATGCCAAGTCATATGCTCTGCTGTGGCCTCCGACGCATACAACCTCTACAGCCGAGGGGTAATCGGTAGATACCTAAGAATGACATATGGGGACTTCTTGTGTTTAGGATTTCTGTCCCTGGTGGGCTTGTACCTAGCGTCTGCATAAAACTTGCAATATTCCAAATCAATATCGTCCTTCCAGTACAACATGTAACCGTTTTTGCAAGCATCGATCTTCTGAACTGGTAAACCCAATTCTCTTATTAATTTCTTCGTATTGTAATAATCGGCGGGGAAAGTGTGATCGCGGGGCATTACAGTATCAGCCCACTGGCATAACCGATCATATGTATGCTCGGAAAAACCCCCTTCGGCCTTGATATTCACCAAAGCGGCAATTGACGCCAACTGAGAGGTGGTGCAGCTGTTCCACAACGGTTGGTCCGCAACATGAACTACATCAGAAAAACGGTCTAACAAGCCAGATACATAATCATAGGGCCCCAAATCGTAATATGAATTAGGACCCACATCAGATGGACAATACCGAATACCATCATCAGTCGGTCCCTCCTGGTTGTACGAAGACCAGAATGACGGCCCGGCGGCATCGAATACCATCCTTTGCGCCTAATCCATCTGAGCCGCATCACCCAATTGCGAACTACCCTCCTCCTGAACGAGTGGCGTTTGCTGCTGCTGCACAGGGGGCGCTGTCAATGCTTCAAAGTATTCCTGCACCCTTTCCTCACCATGCGAAGTCCAATTGTAATACTCTGGCATAAACCCTTTCATACACAAATCAAATTTTACCTCGTCTGGTGTATTGAACCATTCGTTTTTGCACTTCCGGCAGGGACACTTAATCTTGTCCCCATCCATATATGCACGCTGAGACTGGGCCAATTGTAAAATGTTGTAACACCATCCTCAAACTCCGACGTCACACCCAGGACGTCTCGATCATACATCCATTTCCTCAACTGTCTTAACATGATTGGTCCTACGTATAATTCACAACAGTACTCAATTAAATGACGAGAGTATATTCTATATATATATATATATATATATACAAAAATAATAGAATTTTGCATACTTACCTGAGCAAAACACCTATCAATATCAATGCAAAAAATTCACGCTCGGTAATTGATATGTTTTCGATTTTCCGTATAAAGAATCAAGGGGGGAGTTACAACAAAATGTGTTGGAGAGTAATTATAAGAATAATGACAAAGAAGGGGGACATATATATAGAAAATATTGGAACGGACATTGGGATATTATTTGGAACACAAAACTAGCCGTTGTTTCAGCTTTAGGAACGGTCTCAGGAGGGGTAACAGGAACGCTAATATTACCGCTGTAATATAGCCGTTAGCGCATATTAGAAACGGTATGAGGCACACCAAAAAGGACCGTTCCTAATTGGAGTACAATTGGGAACGGTAATTGTAACACTATTGCACTTACTATATACCCACAATTTGGAACGGTAATTGCATTATATTTTTTTCCATGGCGTAAAAGGGTCTTCTGTAGGACTACATGTTGGAACGTTCAGTCCACCGGTCCAAATAGACCCGGCCATTGGAACCCATATAGCAACAGTAAGTGTTCCCGGTCGACAAACCGTTTCAAATTTCTCACATGTGTTCCAAATTGAAGTCCAAAATATATCAGGTCCCTTTTAGGAACGGTTGTAGGTGTACAAATTGGCTCACCTATGTTGGCACTCTAATAGGAACAGTCGAGCCGTTCCTATTAATTTGTATTACAATTAGCACGACTGTGACGTCATCAATGGTTTACTGTTCCACAATTGTTCCTTCTACCATTCCTTGTTGGAACGGTAACTAGAACGGTCGTATTTTACCCGTTCCTATTCCCACATTTTTTTGTAGTGTTAATACACTACATGGAAAATGAATTTTCTCCCCATCCATAAAATCATGATATGTTTTTGTCCAATCTATAAATTCAATGACCTCATCTATAAACTCTTTTGTACGATGACGATTACCGGGTACATTCTTCTCATACTTTCACTGTCTCAATTCTCTCAACATGTTGTTCTAAAATAAACAAATATTATACATATTCATTTACATACATAACAAACTAAAAATTCCAAGAGTAAAATGAATATATATAAATAAACTAGTAAATATTTTGTACTAACCTTAATGTAACTCAGCTAAATGTCCGAATGTGTGACTCGTTGCAGTAACGTGATTATTAACGGTCTAATGCAAAGATAAGATTAAAAAATCGATTGAGTACAAGGAGAGAAGAGGAAGAAGTTGTTATGGACGATTATAAAAATAAGTGTGAGTAGAATGAAGATTTTCTTATATTACACTTTTTACAACGGGATTTGCAACGGATTTTTACCATGTATTGATATCACCGTTGCAAAGTTCATTGCAAAATAGAGATTTTTAAAATAGTTGATTACAGTTGTCACAAACATATTGCAACAAAATCGGTTATAAAGACCGTTGCAAATCCAGTGGCACCTTTAAGATGCCTCTCAAGTTGCCATTAGGGGCTGACTTTTTCTTTAAATTATCCTTTACATCTGCTAAGAAAAAGCTAATCGGGAACTTCAGTAGTCAAGGAAGTCAGACATTCTCAAGCATATTTGCAAGCAATACGGATAAGACCTCTTTCCACCCGATTAAGAATTATCCTATTTTTCAGGATAACTTCTTTCCTGGTCAGGTCAACAAATGCATGAAATATTTCGATTTATTTTTTTCTATAAAATAAAATGGATTTACCTGGACCAATACATGATTTTCTTTTAGTCTTTCTGGGATTGGGTCTTACATTAGAAGTCTAGCAGTAGTATTATTCCCGAATAAAATTTTCGAGACCGACAGAAGTCAAGGAAAAGTGTCGGTGGGTGCAGGTTGCGTCTATTGCGATACTTTGGGTCGGTTTCTTATCTAGAGCTGAACTGGCCTGAAGGTAGGGGGTTGATCCTCCCACCGAACTCTAAGCGGAGTAAGATTTCTTTAGTATTGGTTGCAGAAGGGAGAAAGACTCAATAATTAATGCCTACACCTGTAACGTACAGATTGCAACGACTTCATAGGTCGTTACAAATACCGTTGCAAATTGTCAGCAAGTTTGCAACAAAAAAACGTCCATCGCTAAATTTGTTAATCATGAAATTCATTTTGCAACAACATGTTTTCATTGCAAAATGCGTTGTAAACTTTTTGCAATGAATGTAACTAGAAACTTCATTGCAAAGTATGCAACGAAAGGTTTTCGTTGCAAAAACCGTTGAAAGTTGGCAACGGAATTTGTCGTTGCAATATTATGCCATGATTTTTGCAACGACTTATGTGGAATGTGGGGCATATTAAAGTTGATCGAATATTACAAAGAAATATTGCAATGGGTAGTCCGTTACAAAATATCATCGTTATTTTGTAGATGAATTTGCAACGATAATGTAAAAAAAGTCAGAATTCATTGCAAAGACGTGGCAAAAATCGTTACAAATTTTCAACGGACCAATCCATTGCGAAAGTCCTTTGCTATAAGCCAATTTTTTTGCTGTGATACTTACATCGAACAATTTGATCACAATGTAAATGAATATAATCCCATATATCTACACAAACCTTTAACTTACAAATACGTCAGACATCAACGACAATGCATGACCTAGATTTTTAGTCATATAATTTAATTAATAGCAACGATGGGTTGTCACATTAATGTATTTTGTGACATTTAAAGTATTACAATAGTGCTAAATATTACTGTCCAAAATATTTCAAAGTACTTGTCCATGACTTATTGTGAAACTGGATGTTAACATCATACACAGAGTTTTTAAATCAAACGTAACGTGAAGTCATTAATTTTTACGAGGTAATTCTATTTTGTACTTTAATCTTAACAATTTTTTATTGTTTTTTCTTCAATCTTGTTAAAGAAAATATAATATGAAATAGCAACGATGTGACGAGATTAAAACATATAAAAGCATCTTCTCCAGCATTATTTTCGACCAAATTAAACCCCCCCAATCTTCGTCAACCACATCTACTCATCTCCTGTTCGGCCAACTCATATCATATCCACTCATTTCATGCCATTCATGGGGCTTGATCTTCTTACAAAAAGGACCCCTGGCACACATGAACTCCTAGTTGGTCGAGCTTCAAGTAAATATTTAATTAATTTAACATATATATAAAAATGTGTATTTATTATACTGGTAAAATTGCATTTTGGCTCCAACTAGATAGGTCATTCTCATTTGTGGATTCCCGCTTTACAGGGTCGGCACTTCTAGTTCCAAAATCTTAAAATTTTGACACTATTGATCCAATGCCGTTAAATATTAACGAAAATCGTTAGTCAATAATTGTTAAGTTGACCAATAAATGTTCAAATTTTATTTTACCCCCCTATGTTTTTCAAAAAAGCCTAAAATCCCGCCATATTTTAAAAATAAGCTAAGAATCTCCCATATTTTGGAAAAAGAATCCCTTTTTGTACTCAATTTGACTAAAATACCTTGCATGATTTTATAAAAATATTTACCCTCATTTATTTCTTTTGTTTTGTGATTTTTTGTATTTTCCTCCTAAAAAATAAATATTTATTTTCTTAAATATATTATAAAAATATAAAAATACCAGATTAAATCAACTTATTAATATTATATAATTAAAAATTAAAATTAAATTAACACTAAAGTTCATTTTCTGAATCGAAGTATCTATCTGAATATAAGTATTAATCAATTATAACAAATATATTATTAACTAGTTTAAATTATTGTTCAATTTAAATACATTATATTATTTATTATAAATAATCTTTGAATTATACTACCATTATAAAGTATAATTGTAATTAAAAAAATAAATTACCATTGTAAAACTAAATTACCATAATTGATATATATTATTTATTATATGTATAAATATAAATTAAAAAAATTAAAATTAATCCCCTACCCCAACCCTTTACAAACCCTTCGCCACCCACCCACAATCACCCCCTCCCCTCTTGACCTGCCGCCAACCCCCAATTTGGCTCACCGGCCATCACAGAGGGTGGTGACGGCGACATCATCCCCAAATTGGAGGGCCACATAGCCATCACCACCTTCTGCGAGGGGCAGCGAGGTGTAGGGGAGGGAATGGGGGTGGGCGGCCAGTAGCGGCTGCTGGGGAGGGGGGTGGGGGGGATGTAGGGGGGGATTAATTTATTTTTCTTAATTTATAATTATACATCTAAATAAATAATATATATTCATGATGATAATTTATTTTTTTAATTACTTTATATTCATAATGGTAATTTAATTTTAAATATTATTTATAATAAATATATAATATATAAATAAATAATATTGTTTATAATAAATAATGTAATATATTTAAATCAAATAATAATTTAAATTAATTAATAATATAAAATCATTATAATTGGTTAACATTTGTATTCTGATTGATATATAAATTTGAAAAATAAACTTTAGTATATTAATTTTTTTATGTGATATTAATTTAATTTTTCAATTTAATTTACATTATAATAAATTGAAATTGATATATTTTTCTGGTACTTTATATTTAAATAAATATATTGAAAAAACAGTTATTCATTTTTGTAGGAGGCAAAAAAATAAAAAAAGATCACAAAAAACAATCTCAAAACAAAAAAAAAGGAGGGTACTAATTTTATAAGATAAAGAAAAGAAGCATTTTAGTCAAATTGAGTCAAAGAAAAGAGATTCTTTTTCAAAATACATGCGTTTTTAGCCTCTTTTTTTTTTAAAAAAAATATAGGGGGTTAAAATATTATTTGGATATTTATTGGTCAAGTCAACAATCAGAGACTAACACTGACGGCATAGGATTAATAGTGTCAAATTATAAGATTTTGGAACTAGAATTGTCGACCTCGTAAAATGGGGATCAAAGTGAAAATGACCCTATCGAATGGGATCAAAATTATAATTTTACCTATTTTACTCTACTAAAATGTGTACTTTTTCTTCCCTGCAAAAGTACTACAGATCAGCTGATATTGACGCTAATCTAGCTTCTAATGAACCCAAGCATCCTACATATGAGCAGGAGGCAACTGGCCTAAATCAAGATTTTTTTAACATTATTGTAGAAATCAAAATAATAAATTATTATAGCTTTAATAAATAGAATTACTTTTTAAATTAAATCTCTCAGTTAGTTCGTTTTACATTTTTATATTTTTTCAAAATAAATAATTTAAAATTAAAAAAGAAACACAAATCAATAGTATGTCGCAAATACCATCTCAGATGTCATTGGAATTTATGGGGTCCATATTTTTTTGGAATGATTGCCCGAATCACTGACTTCGTCGTAATGATCGTCGCAAATCTTTTTGATGAAAATATTAGAAATTATTCGTTGCAAATAAGTGACGGATTTTCCATTGTGAACTCCTAATTTGCGACTGACTTACCTATACCTGCAAATTTCCTACCAAAAGGAAATGCAATTTTCTGACGAGTTTGTTGCAAATGTCGTCGGGTACTCGTCGCTAGTTGGTGGACAGTTTCCGTCACAAATTTCATCGCTCATACTAATTTTTGATTTCTCATTTAAATAAAAGTTGACAAACTTCGCGACAAACTACTATTTTTTTCGTCACAATGCTTTGTGATGGAAGCATTATTCTATCGCAAATCATATGCAATGGGGTTTTCTCGTCGTCGTCAAGAAATTCATTGTAATTTAAAATTTGGATGGATTTTCTGAAAAATTTAACTATTTTTTATACTGGAAAAGCAAAATTTGATTTGCGGTTGGGTTTTATTCGACGTCCTTGTGATCGTAGAAATTCGTCGCAATTTTAAAATTTGGATAGATATTCACTACAAGAAATAGTCATTGACCACGGCCACGCAACGATTGTCGGTTGTGATTTTTGCGAGGGTGGCTAAAACAATTGTCATGGCTAAAAGCCATGGCGAATGTTTTTACCACAGCTAAAAGTCGTGACAAATAAGTATTTCATGGTAGAAAAGCTAATTAATTTTCCCATCGATTTTTATATAATTGTAGTTAATAATAATTATTTACCATGGTTTTTAACCATAATTATTAAAAATATAGTCAATAGTGATTTGTTTTTCTATTTTCCGTCGTAAATTCATCATAATTAAATATATTTTTTTTGTAGTAAATGTAAAATTCGTCTTATTTAAATACAACAAAGTGTGTATAAACTAACTTTTGATAGTATAGAAGAAGAAGAAGAGTGAAGTGGCGTGGACCACTTAGAAGGAAATAATGGATTATATATTTAGTATCTTAAAAGATGCAAAAAGTAATTTATATTGTTTTAATTTTGTGGAGATTCGTCAATTAATGTTCCTTTGGATCTTACCAGACAAAAAGGTGGCTATCTTGATCATTTGCATTGAGTGGTCAGCAGATTATGTTGTGGTCAATATGATCTCACTGAGAAAAGTTGGTAGACAAATGTTTGAAAATTCAATTTGAATTAATTTTTAAATATGAAAGTTTATTTGAAAAATTATTTTAATGTTTGGTGCTTGATATTATATAAAACTTCAAAATAAGTCACATTTTATAAAAGTCATTCTTCATAAAGTAAAAATTAGTAGTTTTTCAATAGTATACAAAAATTACTAGAAACATTTGCAGTCAACTTGAAAATTCTTGTGTTACATAAGAACTCTTGAATATTAGAGGAAAATGCAATTTTAGTCTTGGAACCTTGAGGATGGCCGTTTTGGACCGGCATGAATTAATTTTGTAATTTAAAATTCTGAACTTTAAAATTTTGATAATTTTAATTCTTTTTCGGTCAATTTGATCAAAAAATTGTATGTGACTTGCATATGACTTAATTTGCAATTTAGTCCTGTAAAGAAATTCGTGTAGGACCAAATTATATACCACACACCCCCAAGTTACATGACTAAAATTATAATTGGATTATGTACAAATCACATGCAATTTTTCGCTAAATTGCCCGAAAAGAAAAACTAAAATTGCCTAAAGTTTAAAGTTACAAAACTAAATTACGAAAATTAATTCACGAAGGACCAAAAGTTCACCTGCCTAAGTTACAGGACTAAAATTGCATATTTCCCTTTAATATAACATAAGGTCATTATTACCAACGTAGAGTATGTTGCTTCCAAATCAATAGTACATTCTAGATGCTATCTGACTGAGGAGATTCCTGAAGTTTGGGTGTTTTCGTGAATGTCGATGACAACCAAAGTCACATTTCCTAAAGACTCCAAGTACCATAGGATCGGAGGATCAAAACTATTAACATGGATATCACTTTTTTGGAAGAGTAGTGAAAGTTTAAGTGGTTCTCAGACATATTTCTACCAACGACACGGTGGCTGATCCTTTTACTAAGACTTCGCGCGAAAATGTATTTCATAGGCACCGGAGAAGCGTGGGACTTGGTAGGATATAATTTTTTTGGGGCAGAATTTTACTTTTCGTCCTGTAATTATAAGGTTATTGCACATTCCATTCTTTATTTTATAAAAATACACATTTAATCCTGTTAGTATGATATTTTTGGCACATTTAGTCCCTTAACTATATAGTCATCAGTTTTATAGTCCTGTATGTATTTCAAGAGAACACATTTAGTCATGTATGTTTAATAAGTATGACACTTTTAGCCCTTTTGTGTCAGCGAGTGCGATATATTACCGAAAAAAAGACGTGTGCTTTCACGTGCTAATTACTAAACACAATTAGACGATTTAATACATGAGCCATAATTCCTTATCTCAACCATAATTTTCCCAAACTTCCAAATAATTGTCCATAAAAAAGTTCATTGAAGAACACACAATTTCAACAATCTCTTGGAATTAAGGCATATCTCATTAAAAGAATATAAGGAACTTTGAGCGCATAACCGAAGACATAGAGAAAAGAAATTTGGGTTTGAAGGAGCCCAATACTTACATCCTTCCCCTCATCCCAGCATACTATGCACGTTTTCAAGTAGAGAAATGAAGAGGGATTTCAGGAAGAGAATTGGGGGATTTTGGAGAAAAAATAGGGTTTGGGGGTTGAAGGGGATATTGGGAATTTTGGGAGAAAAATTAAGGTTTGGGATTTTGTGGATTGTTTGTATCTTACTTTTGGGGAATGACGTTAATATTGCCAAAATCCTAGCAATTTCCGCGTACATTTGATTTCACTTTTTTCGACAACAAAAGGACTAAAAGTCACAAACTGTTAAACATACAGGACCAAACGTGTTTCATTGACATACATACAAAATTAAAATTGATGACCATATAGTTATAGGACCATATGTGTCGAAAGTATCAAACTTATAGGGCTGAATGTGGTTTTTAAAGAGACAAAGGACCAAAAGTACAACAACCCTATAATTACACGACCAAAAGTGAATCTTTGCCATTTTTGGGTTTCTTAGAACATTTAGTTAATAAGATTTAGGAGTTCTTACTATTTGTTAGTGTAGTATGTATGTTGTGTATGTAGACGTCAGAAGGCTTGATTGATATTCTGAAGTAGGTAATTGTCTGGATGTTGTGTTAGCCAGTAGGATCAAATTTGAAGATCAAATACTCATAATTACAATGATCAAATGCATTAGTAACTCAGGAGATTAGATGTTTTTATTTTTTAACTTTTTAGGGTATCATTATAGTCATGCATCTTTTTAATTTTTCTAATTTTGATCTTTTGTTCGCTGGAGTTCACCTCCACCGGAGAAAAGGGTGAATTCCGACGAAAAAAATGACTAAAATCACGAAAATCAAAAAGACGCAGGATCAAAATGATACCATAAAAAGTTAAAGGACAAAAAATGTTAGAAAACATGAGTCAATAGGAATAGTAGTGATCCAGGATAGGAGGTCGCAGGTCACCTCTGTATCCTGGATGAGCTGGGACTTGAGAAAAGAGAAGGTCGTTAAGCTTGTTGGGATGCTCCCAGGGAAGGCCATCTGATGACTAAGTCAGCTCGAGATCGAGATAATGCGAACTAAGAGTATTTAATGTCTAGTGATGTAGTAATAGAAAAACAATAACATAAATGTTGTCTGGAAGTATATTTATAGGGCCTAGGATATCCACTTGCTCTGAATTACATGTCAATCTCAAGATCAAAAATATCAGGTGCT
The DNA here is from genome assembly GCA_034509735.1 of Sesamum alatum. Classification (NCBI taxonomy): domain Eukaryota; kingdom Viridiplantae; phylum Streptophyta; class Magnoliopsida; order Lamiales; family Pedaliaceae; genus Sesamum; species Sesamum alatum. The sequence goes on from JACGWO010000011.1 coordinate 12,414,036, forward strand.
GAGCAAAGAGGGATCCACTTGTTCTGACAGGTGTCCATATCAAGGTCAGAGATGGCAGATGATCCAATGGCCAACAGGCCTGGGATCTTCCGAGATCAGGTGATCCAAGAGGATTCGGGTCGACCGACCCAAATTGGCGCGTGAGACACATTCCGGCCCCCAATAGCAATATTTTTGTAAACTTGGTTTCAACTTCATATTATCCCCATCAAGTAGCCCCAATTTTAAAGGTCACATGACATGCATATGTATCTTTCTGGTGAGAAGGGTGACTCTGGTAAATAAGAAATAAAATCACGAAAATTGAAAAGATGCAAAAATCAAAGTACTAGTCTAGAAAGTTGAAGGACAAAAATGCCAAACAACCTGAATTATGAGTTGCGTTTAGCCTTATTATAATATACAAATAATCACCTTCGCACTTAGAGTAGCAAGAAAGGTTAATAAACCTAACTAAAAGTCGCCTTCGCTTGAAGGCTAAGATGAGAATATTTGACCAATGATTAATGAATAATCCATACACATATACAAATTTTTGTAGCTGAAGGTGAGAATTTTTAAAAATAATTTAGAGAGTGACTTCTAGGTAGTGGATGCAGGTTTGACACTTGAATAGCGACTGAACAAAGAGTTGTATGATTCCAAGGTATGACACATTCAAATTGAGTGGGAGTTTCATTATAGCATATACTAGAAATTTTGGCACGTAATATTGGTGTGTATAATTTTTTATAATATTTTTAAGGCATGCAGTATCTGCGTGCACAATTTTTAATAATATTTTTATTTACTAAGACTCATAATTTATTCATGTATCTTAAATTTTGTTATTGCTTTCCAATCTCACATATAAAATGTGTCTCATCATTTTTTCTAATACATTAATTATCAATACCATATTTTACCCAAATTAAATGAAAAATTGAAACGTTGTAGAATATTTGGTATATTGATAATGACAATTATATATACATGCAACACAAATATGACTAATATGTTATTTTTATTTCAATTAGCAATAAATTTAAACAAAATGAGAGTAAATTGAGTTTTGAGTATATGTAATTGCATGGAATTAATTTTTAAAGGAACTTAATTGAGTAGTTCGTTCAACTACATAAGTTGGGAAGTTGAAGGACATTTTAGTATTATAATAATTTGGTACAATAGTATAAAAATTACCACTTTATATCTATAAGACCCTTTTGTTCATAATAGTATAGATATACATATATTGTAAAAAGAAAAAAAAAAAAAGGAACTAAGGTGAGTAACGGAGTGGATTATTATTTTATGCCTATGTGAGCCCTTACCTTCTTTTTAGCATGTAACTTTTTTTTTTCACAAAAAAAAAAAAAACACTTGCCCAAAAAATAATAAAAAATTAAAAATAATTGGTATATAATAACATAACTAAAAGAAGAATAAAATTAAAATTTATCCCATAATTCAGACATGCCCAGAATCTTTTTCCAAAGATTTATTTGGTTCAAGAAGTTTTTAATGGTAGCTCGATTCCATGCTCACAATACATTTTTTCCAAGTAAACATTCTCACAAGACTAACTCGTATTCGAATTTAAGAAGAATGGAAATTGTTTATCCTCATTCATCTCGTTTTTTGGTAAATTTTCCTCAATTGCACTCTCTCAATTCTATCTTGTGTAGTGAACATTAAGGCAACCCAATATGCCCTTTTATTTAGAAAATCCCGTCACTTTTTCCCTCCGAATTGGGCTGGACCGTTAGTTTTAATGATCAAACTAACGATAGGTAGCAATAATGATGAAAAATAGAAACGTTACGTACTAAGCTGATGAGTCAAAAATATGAGATACCAAAACTAATTTGTTGTATAGTTAATATACCAAAGATGCGTGAAATTATCCCATATTTATGTTCAATGGCTCATAGACTAGCTGACTAAGTGAAAAGGTGTTTGACATAGTCAGTTAATGACAAAACCCAGCACTAAAACTCGTGTTTCTTGTAGTTACACTTTTGTATAGCACTTTTCCTTGTAACGTTTTTAAGTTTTATTTAATTCGCTTAGGGTTTAGCTGAGTTAGTTAATTTGTTAGTGTAGTTAATGGCAATTTATTAGTTAGCTAATTAGGGTCTATAAATAGGGATTCTCTTGTACTATTCATTCATCAGTTTTCCTTTTCATTCGTGTAATTTCAAGATTCAATAGTAGAACACTCTTCAATTAGTTTTCAATGGGGTTTTCTTCCACAGCGTGCGTGTGTAGTTTTTCATTTTCTCAGCATGGTATCAGATCCATCAATTGATGGTCTCTGGTCCTGCTTCTTGGGTTGAGATTTTTTTTTTTTTTTTTTTTTGCATTTTTAGAATCTTGTTGTTTTTCTTGCCTTCTTGATTTTCTTGATAGTTCATGGTAGTTCAACAATGGTTGGAAAAAAGGTTGTGGGAGATCCATTGGGTGCAACTGCAGATATCAAGCCCCAGGCGTTCCCAGAAGTCTTGCGTCTCCACAGTGGAGATCACCCAGGAGCGAATCTGGTGTCCGCTCCTCTTGATGGTTCTAATTTCCTCTCTTGGAAGAGGTTTGTGCGATTGGCGCTTGGTGCGAAATCCAAGCTGGGTTTCATAGATGGTACATGCGAGAGGCTCACAGAGAAGAAGGCCTATGGGCAATGGGAAAAGGTGGACTGCATGGTTGTTTCATGGGTCTTGAATTCGCTGGCAAAGGACATAGCTGGGTTTCTCTATACATCTTCGGCTAGGGAACTGTTGATAGCATTTGAAGCCCGTTATGGCGAAAGTAATGGGCCGTTGCTCTATCAATTACAGAGGTAGATTGCTTCAATTACCCAAGGCGATCTGGGTATTACTGCGTACTTCAACAAACTGAAGAAATTATGGGATGAGCTGGGATGTCTAATAGTTCTACCCCCTTGCACTTGCGGAGCAACTAAAGCTTTGGTTGAACAGAAAGTATCTAATCAACTGATGCAGTTCTTGATGGGTCTAAATGTGACCTACGATCACCTTAAAAATTAGGTACTCCTAATGGACCCTTTACCGACAGTTGCTAAAGCCTATTCCATGTTCCTTAGGGTTGAAAAACAGCGTAGGTGTCTCTGGGAACTGCTAATGGCCCTCAAGATGGAGCCATGAACGCAAGAAACCTTGATGGTCCAAGGCAAGGGACCAATGACTCTCAAGATCATGCCTTGAATAGGAGATATGTTGATGGACAACAAAGGCAAGGGGGATTCAGACAAGGCCCAAGAAGGAGGGACAATCAAGAAAGGAACTCAGAATTTTGTGAGAACTGCAATAGGAATGGGCACACTAGGGAGACATGCTTTCGACTAAATGGATACCCAGAATGGTATCGGAATATGATGGAGCAAAGGAGAAGAAGAACTGGTGGATAGGGTGCGCCAGGAAGGGCTATTAACTCCTCCTATGAAAGTGGTGAGAGCAGCTCTCAAGGAACCGTTGACAGAGGGCAACAATGGGAAAATTTGACTGAGCTCATGAGAGCTGAACTGAGAATAATGTTGCAACCCTCTGGAAGCATTACTGAGGATAGCACCAACCTGGCTGACTTCGAGGATTTCGCAGGTACAGTTTTTAACTTGGCACCTACTTGTGCTTTTAACTCAAACTGCTGGATAATTGATAGTGGGGCTTCAACCCATATGTGTGTTGATCTTTCCCTTTTGGACGAACTTAAAGAAACTTGACAATCCTGCATATGTACGTTTGCCTGATGGAACAAAAAGGGTAGTTGTGTAGGAAGGGGATATACACCTTGCACAAGACATTAAACTCATACAAGTTTTACATATTCCATCATTTAAGCATAATCTTTTATCTTTGAACAAGTTATGTGTTGACAATAATCTTAGTGTCAATTTTACAAGTGAACACTGTGTTTTGCAGGACCCTCAGACTATGGATTGTAGCGGTAGGGCAACAGAAGGGAGGCTCTACTTACTGGACAAGACTTCCTTTATAAAGGGGTCACACAGACAGACCCATAAAGATAATTTTACTTGTATTCGTTCTAATGAGAATAATTTTGACACTTGGCACAAAAGACTGGAACATGTGCCCCATGATACTTTGAAACATTTATCCATTTTGAGAAATATAACTTGTGACTTGACTTTATGTGAGATATGCCCATTGGCCAAACAACACAAATTGTCATTCCCTTCAAGTACTCCTTATTCTAATTCTGCATTTGATTTGATTCATGTTGACATATGGGGTCCTTATAGGAAACCTTCTTTATCTAATGCACATTATATTCTTACCATTGTGGATGATTACAATAGGTCTACTTGGGTTTATCTAATGCAACAAAAGTCACAAACACTACAGAAACTTAAGAGCTTTTTCAGTATGGTTAATACACAGTTTGGGACTAAAATTAAGCAAATTAGAACAGATAATGGGACTGAATTTACTAGTCATGATTGTCAATCTTTCTTGCTTGATCAGGGTGTTTTACATTAGAAGACTTGTGTCTACTCCCCACAACAGAATGGTGTTGTGGAAAGAAAACATCAACATTTGCTACAAGTAACAAGGGCATTATTGTTTCAAGCTAGCCTGCCCAAGAGATTTTGGGGTGAGGCACTCCTAACAGCAACTTACATAATAAACAGACTTCCCACTTCAGTTGTGCATTGGAAAGTACCTTATGAGGTTTTACATAAAGTAAGGGCTGCTTATGATCATTTTAAGACTTTTGGGTGCCTAGCTTTTGCTACTAATCTCTTGCCTGGAAAATGAAAGCTTGATGCGCGTGCCCTTAAATGTGTGTTCTTAGGCTATGCTCAGGGCCAGAAAGGGTATAGACTACTTGATTTAAACTCCAATTCTATGTTTGTCTCTAGAGATGTGACCTTTCATGAGGGGGTGTTTCCCTTTAAGGATCACAGGGCTGCAGTGCCTTGCTTGCCCCTGCCAGCCATTGATGCCACTGACTCGATTAGGCAGTCTCCAGCATTGGAAACCACACCTTTAGAAAGGGACTCCTCACTGCAGCTTAGGAGGTCAACTATAGAGACAAGAAAGCTAGCCTGGTTGCAGGATTTTACTTGTTCTTTTTCTCAGAATAATATTGTGATAAGTGATGTTTCCTTCTCAAGTGAATATGGTTGCTTTGTAGATTCTCTATCTTCTTTGCAGGACCGAAGGAGCTATACGAAGGCAGTTAAAAAGAAAGAATGGAGGGATGCCATGCGTGCAAAGATAAAGGCACTTGAGGACAATGGAACATAGGAGTTGACTGCTATACCTGCAAACAAGAAGGCAATTGGCTGTTGTTGGGTCTATAAGGTGAGGTTACATGCAGATGGTTCAATGGAGAGGTGCAAGGCCAGGCTTGTAGCAAAAGGCTACAGCCAAGTTGAAGGAGAGGACTACACAGACTACTTTGCCCCAGTAGCTAAGGCAGTCATAGTAAGGGTCTTGTTAGTTATGGTGGCCTTGAATGGTTGGCGTTTGCACCAAGTGGATGTGAATAATGTGTTCCTGCATTGAACCTTGAAGAGGACATCTTCATAAAGTGCCAGAGGGTCATACAGTGCCCTCAGGCAAGTTTGTAAGTTGAAAAAAATCTTTATATGGCCTAAAGCAAGCTTCTAGGCAGTGGAATCAAGTGTTTACAGACAGACTTGCAGTTTTTGGGTTCATCCACTCTAAGCATGATCACTACTTGTTTGTCAAGGGGAGAGGTTTGGATTTAATTGCTTTGATAGTTTATGTTGATGATAAACTAATCGCGGCAGCCACGAAAGTGCAGATCAGGGAAGTTAAGTCATTTTCACATGAGGCCTTCACTATTAAAGATTTCGGGCCTGCTAAGTTCTTCCTGGGCATAGAACTGGCCAAGTCTTCTGCAGGTTTAGTGGCAACCTATAGAAAGTATATTCTGGACATAGTTAAAGATGCTGGCCTTGGAGAGTGCAAGGCAGTGGGAACCCCTCTTCCAACAGGGATCAAGTTCTCTGTAGAGTCTGAAGGCCCCTTAACAGATGCATCAAAGTATATAGAGACTCGTTGGAAGATTACTTTATTTGTGCTTCACAAGGCCAGGTGTCCCATAAGCCACACAACAACTGAGTCAATACTTGCAGAATCCTTGCAAGCAATACTGGGACGCAACCATTCATCTAGTAAAATACTTAAAGGGATGTCCAGATACAGGTTTGTTCTTCCCATTTGATAATGATTTGCAGCTGACTGCTTTTTCTCATGCAGATTGAGCTGCATGTGTGGATACAAGGAGGTCTTTAACTGGCTTCTGCATCTTCTTGGGATGTTCTCTCATCTCCTGGAAGACAAAGAAAAAGCCACAGTTTCCAAGTCCACAACAGAAGCATAATATAAGAGCATGACTTCCACCGTTTGTGAGCTAACATGGATCACATATATTCTGCAGGATCTTGGAGTTAGGATCAGGCGTCCAATATCAATCTTTTGTGATAACAAGGCGGCACTCCATATTACCGCCAATCCAGTGTTTCATGAGAGAACAACACATCTGGAGATAGATTGTCACATAGTCAGGGATAAATACAAAGATGGTTTCATTGCCCCCATGCACATTGCTTCTAATCTACAAGTAGTTAACATCCTTACGAAACCCTTAACAGGCTCCACCTTCAAGAACATATTCTCCAAGCTGAACTTGGTTTCCTTGGCCCCAAGTTCAGCTTGTGGGGGGCCTGATAAAACCCAGCACTAAAACTCGTGTTTCTTGTAGTTACACTTTTGTATTGTAGCACTTTTCCTTGTAACGTTTTTAAGTTTTATTTAATTCAGTTAGGGATTAACTGAGTTAGTTAATTTGTTAGTGTAGTTAATGGCAATTTATTAGTTAGCTAACTGGGTCTATAAATAGGGATTCTCTTGTACTGTTCATTCATCAGTTTTCCTTTTCATTCGTGTAATTTCAAGATTCAATAGTAGAGCAATCTCAATTAGTTCTCAATGGGGTTTTCTTCCACAGCCTGCGTGTGTAGTTTTTCATTTTCTCAGCACTTAACATATCATAAATGAGGATCAAAGATGCTTGATCGAGTCCAACCACATAGCTGGAAGTACTAGTTTTCTTGAGTTTGAAGAGTTACGTAATGATTTTATATAACTCTCCACATTTATTCTTTTTGTTTGATGATCAAGTTTGATACAATTTACCCCTTGTAAAATAGATAAAGGGCAAAAAATCCTCCTAAAAAAAAAATCAATACAATCACTTGAACTTTTAAAAAAGTTGTATTTTTTCCCTCTACATGCTTCACTAGTGTATAATGCGACTTGGATTGTGCTTTTTTATACAGAAAAAATATGTATGCCCTTTGTTATAGGCAGATGGATCTTAATTGATGGAAATCAACGGTTTATATATTCCTTGTTAAAATCTATGATTAAAATTTTGTATGATCAAAATCTAGAATCATTATTTACTGCTATAAATCAATGGTGAATATCCTATTTAATTTAAATCCTCCCCCGTCACCGTCTTTGTCCCCCTCCTCGCCTCCCCCATCCAGGTTCCCCTTCGCTGGCCCCCTCCCCCGTCGCTACTCCCCTTCCCTCGACCGCTTTCCTCCCGATACCCCACTTCCGCCAACCCTCAACCTAATAGTTAGCCATTAATAAAATTATTTTATAACTTATAACTTATAATAATAAAAGATAGTGTATTGTTGTGGTTTATATATACTTTATATTTTTATTTATGAATAATAATAAAAATAAACCTAGATTGTAGCATCAAAAGAGGAAGATCTAGACCGTTAATTTTAGAATAAAAATGCAAAATTAAATTTTCAAAAATATAAAATTAAGGGTATTTTAGATACTTCGTATTAAAACTCTTGATTAATTCATCCAAGAAGACTGTGAGCATCCTTTTTTAAAAGTTCAAGGGGTTACATTCATCTATTTTTTTTTTATTCAATGGATTTTTTTGTCTTTGATTTATTTTACAGGGGTAAATTGTATTTAACCCTCTAATGGTATACATTTCACTCCCTATATGAAAACTGGGATCCAAAGATGAGAACTGCATTTTTCCATCGTCTATCGATATTATATATAAAAGTTTGAATAATTTGGAATGCTTTATATTTCTTAACTTTCTTATAATTGTTATAAAATGATCCAAAAGAAATAGTAAATATAGAATATCATAAATTGTCATTGTATTTTTCGTATATTCAATAACACTGTATGTCTACTGTTTATACTAATCTACTGCCTAGGGAGGTAAATTGCTTCATTTTGGAAAACACGGGGGGGTAAATTGCCAATTTTCTTTTTATAGGGGGGTAATTTGCTCATTTGCAATATCACAAGGGGGTAAATTGCATTAAAACCCTTAATCAATTAGGAAAAATTTTATTTTTCGTCCTGTAAGTATAGGGGTGTTGCACTTTTCGTCCTTTAACTTTTGAAAAAACACATTTAGTCCTGTAATTTTAATTAATTTAACACATTTAGTCTTGTAAGTAACGACAAAATAAATTTAGTCATGTATCTATTTAACTAAAACACATTTAGTCCTGTATGTTTTATGAATGTGACACATTTAGTCCTATTTTTGTCGGAGAAAAAAGACGGTAGCCGGGAAAAAACGCGTGATTATCACTCGCTGGAGCTGCAAGTGGTGTTGAAAAATAGAATAAATACACACACACTTTCGGACAAAATCCCCCAAATCCTCAAAAACAGATTCCAGCTTCCAGCTTCCTCATCCACTTTGAGCCCTAATTTTCCACCCAAATCCACCAATTTTCGCCCCTTCATGAATTGAGAGAAAATGTCCGAGAATTCTTCAAATGCTCTCTGCAATTGCAACTGCGACAAACCTGCTTGGTTGAGGACATCTTGGACAAATGATAATCCAGGAAGGAGGTTTTACTCATGTGAAAATTACGGGGTTAGCCGATGGTTTTTGGTTTTATAATTTATGTTGATGTTGTATGATATGTTTGCGTTTAATTTTTGCTCTAATTTTTCATGTAGAGAAACAATAGAGGATGTGGCTTCTTCTCATGGAAAGATCCCCCGATGTGTGCCAGGTCGAAGGCCATAATTCCTGGATTTTTGCGAAAGAGCAATTTGAAAGACGTTGAAATTGTTGAATTGAAAAGGTTGACGTATGATTTAGAAGCTGAAATTGTTCAATTAGAAGCCAAAAATAGAGCTAGAGATAGTGTTATATATCAGTTGGAGAGAAAGATCAACGTACTTTGGTGGTTGGTAATAGTTTCTTGGTTGGTTTTGACATGGATTTTAGTAGGATGAAGGCATTTCTTCTTTGAGTTTAACTCTCGTTTTTGTTTGGAATCAAAGAGGTTGCATTGGCTTTTTTATTTTTTGAGAATTGTTAGCATATTGCAACCTATGTATATAAGTACGTACATTGTAATGTAACAACATTTTTGCGGTTAAACTTGAGAATTGCATATATAACTGAACTTGTGTCAATGAAGATTTACATCAAAGTGTTCTGCACTATCGACAAAAACATGATCAACATTTTGTATGTTGTTTTCACAAATCCTTAAAACAAAAAACAGACAACATGTTGATCAACCCAAAATGGCCCGAAAAGTGACACATTACCATTTACAACCTTTTAAACAAAAAGTGACAAAATGATTTCAACGTTTATCCAATGAAGACTCCTTTTTTGCTTTTTCCCTTTTTCTTTTGCAACACTCCCGGAAGGTTTGATAGAGTAACATATTGTTTTCCTCCTTTGCTGAGCAATTTGGGTCCAATAGTTGTGCCGGATTCCTGACTTAGAGGTTGTTTCCCTTTTGGTTTTGAGCCAGGTGGTGCCCTCAATCCTAAAGGTCTTGGTAGTGGTGGTTTGGGTGCAACTGTCTGTACAACAAGAAAACTTCAAGTTCAGGCTCATTTTGAGGCTTGCAAATTCTACCAATATTACAAAACAAGTAAGTTTATCTTCCCAGTCATTTGGTTTGCAACTTCAGTTTGTGTTGAAACTTCATATTTGTTTGAGGATTTTTGGTTAAAGTGTTCTGTAACTTGTTTTTGTGTAACGCGTGAACACACGCGTTATAACTCCGGCTTCTCATTTCACTCGCCGATCAAATAGGACTAAATGTGTCACATTCATAAAACATTCAGGACTAAATGTGTTTTAGTTAAATAGATACAGGACTAAATTTGTTTTTTCGTTACTTACAGGACTAAATGTGTTAAATTAACTAAAATTACAGGACTAAATGTATTCTTTCAAAAGTTAAAGGACGAAAAGTGCAACACCCCTATACTTACAAGATGAAAAATGAAATTTTGCCAATTAATTATATACAACGTGGAATGTGGTAGAATTCCAACGAAATTCAAATGAATTAATATAGATATATATCTTTATTATATTATATTATAGGCTTACATTTATTATTATATACTATCTCTTTTATTCTATTTCATGTTTAATTAATTTTTAATTGGTAATTGTTCTAAAATTATGAGTAACTTCTAATTTTTTAAGTTTCTTAACTTTTGTTTAATGACTAGACTATTCCTATTAAAAATATGATAATGTATAATTTGATATAGCAATAAGGGATATTATGGATGCCTCGTAAGAGTATAAGAATATTAATTGGACTCTTGAATATTTAATACATTGAAGTATTGAACTATTGAATTCTGTACATATTTTTTCAATAATCAGTAATTTAATTTTTATATCATTAAACACTTAATTGGACTCTAAATTAAATAAAATTAGTCAAATATTGTAGTTCTTATTCCACTTTAATTCACAAATGATTATTGATGCTTACTACAATTATTTTTTCAAAACCCATGACCAACTTCGGCTCAAATACAAGATAATGAGTCAGGCTCCCATCCGCTCAGCCTAGCAGACACAAACATTGCTGGCCCAAGCACACTTGAGCAAGGGTATTAGGCCAATCAACCAGTTATGTTTGATAAGGATAGGACGTGAGACCCATTGGATATCGTGATTCAAGAACCAAACGTATAAAATAGGCAACGGAAATCCTAGATCGATGATCTAGTTTGATCGTACCTGGAGCTTGAAAGAACCTTGACCCGTTGGTTATATGGGTTTCCCCAAGAACCTTGGTATGGTGAACGCCACAAGATATTGCTCAAGTAACTTGATAAGTTTTAAACAATTGAAATTGTACAAAGAAAATTCAACCTCACAAGAAGAAAGTTTATATTAATTCCAAGTCTGATTTTTACAATGATAACCATGGCCTTTTATAGGCTTCAAATGAATGCTCAAGGGTCTCAAAAGTTAATTCTACCATTGGAACTCTATGAGCATTAAAATGACACTTATTGACCACATTAACATAACTTAGGAAAATTAGAATGACCTTTAGACTACTATGGTGACTCTTTGACTACCAATGCTGAAAATACATCATTTTTGACAAATATAATGGACTCTCCTTTTGGGCTTGGTGAGTTGGATGAAATTATGGCCCCATTTCATTCAAATGAAGTCTTCAAACCTTGAGCCCAACTATTTAGATGCATTCTAGCCCACTCTACTTTAAGAATATTCATCATTGGACCTCCAATTGATCTATCATGCATTGGCTCGTTGATTTCATCAATAAGAATCATCAAAGCTTTGTTCATTTTCTTAGCTCTTGCCCTCGTAATCGGACCCCTATTAATTTTCAAAGAATCTTCCTTGCTTTGAGTTCTAAGCTTCGGATGGTCCCCATTATTCCCTTCTTCTTCAGAAGAATTCGACCTCGAATTTGATTCTGCATCAAAAGGAGAAAGATCAGTCACATTAAAAGAAGCACTTACATTGTACTCACCGGGTAGGTCTAGTTTGTAGGCATTATCGTTGATCCATGCAATCACTTGAAATGGACTGTCCCCCCTCGCTTGCAATTTTGACTTGCGCTTTGCGGGAAATCTCTCTTTTCTCAAGTACAACCAAACCCAATCACCAGGCTAAAAATGACTTGCTTGCGCCCTTTGTTGGCTTGTTTTGCATAAAGTTCAGTTTGCTTCTCAATATTGAGCTCTACCTTTTCATGCAACCTCCTTATCAATTCTACCTTAGCTTTTCCATCAAGATTCGCTCATCAATAGGGTTAGGCACAAGATCAAGTGGATTCAATGGATTGAAGCCATAAAAAATTTCAAAAGGAGTAAATTTAGTAGCAGAATGAACACTCCTGTTATATGCAAATTCAGCAAATGGCAAACAATCTTCCCAATTCTTTAAGTTCTTTTGAATCAAAACTCTAAGGAATTGAGATAAGGTCCTATTCACTACTTCAGTTTGTCCATCAGTTTGTGGATGACAAATAGTGAAAAATAGAAGTTTAGTCCTCAATTTACTCCACAACACACCAAAAATGACTCAAAAAATTTGCATCTCTATCACTCACAATTGTTCTTGGAACTCCATGCAATCTCACAATTTCTCGAAAGAACAAATCAGCAATATGAGTACCATCATCACTTTTATGACATGGAACGAAATGAGCCATTATAGAAAATCTATCAACAACCACAAACACACAATCTCTTTCTTTTTTCGTCCTAGGTAAACTCAAAACAAAATCCATAGAGATGTCCACCCACGGTTCACCAGGAATGGACAAGGGTTGATACAATCCATGAGGCTTTGATTTTGATTAACACATTTACAAGTTATGCACCTTTCACAAATTCTCTCAACATCAACGCGCATACCGGGCCAAAAGAAATGTTCACGTAATACTTCCATGGTTTTATGTACACCAAAGTGTCCCATTAAACCTCCCCTGTGTGCCTCTCTAACAAGTAACTCCCGAATAGAACATTTGGGGATGCAAAGTTTATTTTCACGAAACAAGTACCCCTCATATTTATAGAACTTTTCAAATGCAGCAGGTTCACAAGCTAAATAAATAGACCCAAAATCAGAATCATTGGCATACATCTCCTTTATTGACTCAAAACCAAGAAGTTTAGAGCTCAAAGTAGTGATTAAAGCATACCTCCGGGATAATGCATCAGTTACAATATTTTTCTTTCCTTTCTTGTATTTGATCACATAAAGAAATGATTCGATGAACTCCACCCATTTCATATGCCTCTTGCTCAACTTACCTTGGCCTTTGAGATACTTAAGAGACTCGTGATCCGTATGAATCACAAACTCCTTTGGCCACAAGTAGTGCTGCCATGTTTCTAATGCTCTCACCAAAGCATAAAGCTCCTTATCGTATGTCGGATAGTTCAGCTGAGCTCCCTTCAACTTCTCGTTGAAGTATGCAATTGGTCGTCCCTCCTGCATCAAAACAGCTCCTACCTCGACTCCAGATGCATCACATTCAAGTTCAAATGATTTATCAAAGTTAGGCAATGCAAGAATAGGCGCAGTAGTTAATTTTCGTTTAGGAAATCAAAAGCTTGTTGTTGTTTTTCTCCCCAATGAAAACCAACTTCTTTCTTAATGATTTCATTTAATGGAGCAGCAATGGTACTAAAATCCTTTACGAACTGCCTATAGAAGCTTGCAAGACCATGAAAACTTCTTACCTCAACAATGTTCTTAGGAGTTGGCCAATCTAAAATAGCCTTGATTTTATCCTTGTCCATTTCAATTCCATTAGCACATACCACAAATCGAAGAAAAACAACTTCATTCATGCAAAACGAACACTTCTTAAGATTAGCATACAATGATTCTCCTCTTAAAGTGTCAAGCATAGTTCGCACATGATCAAGATGTTCTTCTATGTTTTTGCTATATATAAGGATGTCATCAAAATAAACTACCACAAACTTCCCAATAAAGTCACGCAAAACATGGTTCATTAATCTTATGAAAGTGTTGGTGCATTAGTTAACCCAAAAGGCATGACTAACCACTCATATAAACCAATTTTTTTTTTTTAAAAACAGTTTTCCATTCATCCCCTTCTCTAATCCGGATTTGATGATATCCACTCTTCAAATCAATCTTTTTTAAGATTATAGCACCATACAATTCATCAAGTATATCATCTAACCTAGGAATAGGATAGTGATACTTTACCGTGATTTTATTGATGGCTCGACAATCTGTACACATTCTCCATGATTCATCTTTCTTTGGTACTACGATCACTGGTACGGCACATGGACTCATGCTTTCTCGAATCTTCCCTTTTGTTAACAATTCCTCCACTTGCCGTTGTATTTCCTTTGTGTCCTCGGGATTCACCCTATAAGCTGGTCGGTTTGGTAGTACGGCCCCTACAATGAAGTCCATTTGATGCTCAATTCCCCTTATTGGTGGCAATCCACTTGGCTCTTCTTCCGGGAAGACGTCATCATATTCCTTCAAAAGAGACACAAAAGCACTAGGCAAAGATGGGGTTAGTTCGTTAGTGTTCAATGCCTCCTTAAACACCATCACTAACACACACTCTTTTTTTTAAGTAATTCTCTTTTCATCTCACTTGTGTTTGCATAGAAAGTCGACTTATTTTTACCCTCACATTCATCTATTTTCTTTTCCTTCTCAATCTCACTAAATTCTTCTTTATTTTTCTCTCCACTTTTTTTTTTCTTTAAGATTTTTCACCTCATTCTTGCTTTCTTTTTTTCCGGCTCTTTCAATTTTCTTGGTTGAGACATTTTGAATTGATCTTCTTGAACTTGTTGGGGGTTCAAGGAAACAAGTTGAATGTTTCGATCATGATGTTTGAGTGTGTAACGGTTTAGAAAACCATCATAAGTCACCCTCCTACCGAACTGCCATGGTCTGCCCAAGAGGATGTGACTAGCATGCATTGGCACTACGTCACAAAGAATGTCATCCTTATAGTTACTAATAGAAAATAACACCAAAACTTGTTTACTCACCCGAATTTCTCCACATTCGTTAAGCCATTGCAACTTATATGGATCGGGATGCTTCATGGTTGCTAAGTTCAATTTCTCCACCATTTCACAACTAGCAACATTAGCACAACTTCCTCTATCAATAATTAACATGCATACCTTCATTTGAACTAAGCATCTTGTATGAAAGATGTTCACCTTTTGTTGTTCGGCATCGTCCACCTTCATTTGCATGTTTAAAGCTCTTCTTACTACTAAAAGCTCTCCATGTTCAGGTGTAGTCTCCTCAACTTGCTCGTCATCGCTGGGTTCATGCTCACTTTCAGATTCTATGTCGCCATTTTCCCTTAAGATCATCACTCTCTTGTTGATGCATTCAGATGCGATATGGCCATAACCTTGAAAACGAAAACATTTGATATCTCGACTTTGGGATGAAGATGAGATAGGTTTTCCATTTTTTACCTCATTAGATTTTTCTTTAGATGTCTCATTTTGGGTTTTGGAGGTGACCCCAAAACTTGTTTTCAAAGCCCTTTCTTTCGTCTTGCTTGGTGGCTGAAAATTTGATGTAAAGTTTCTTTGATTCGATCCCTTCCTCTTTAGTTGTCTTTCCACCTTCATGGCGGTGTGCACCCTGTCCAACATAATGTTGTAGCTCCACAATGTTGGCTATCTCTCGGTTCAACCCACTTAAGAGCCTTGCCATGGTGGCCTCTCGGTCTTCTTCAATATTTGCTCTAATCATAGCGATCCCCATCTCTTTGTAATATTCATCAACGGATTTCACACCTTGTGTCATAGTTTGGAGTTTTTGATACAAATCACGAAAATAATGTGAAGGAACGAATCTCTTACGCATGATGGATTTCATTTCAACCCAAGTAGAGATATGCATCTCTCCATACCTCCTTCGATTTGTGATCAATTGATCCCACCAAACTATAGCATAGTCGGTAAAATTAATTGCAGAAAGTTTCACCTTCTTCTCCTCGGAGTAGTTATGACACTCAAAGATAAGATCCGTCTTTTTTTTCCACTCTAAATATGCCTCCGGATCACTTCTTCCTTCAAATGTGGGAATGTTCAGTTTTATGCTTCCCAACTCTCGGTCTACTTCATTGCCTTGTCGTTTTCTTCCTCCCCTATGGCCATGATGTGGAGGCTCCACTTCTTCCTCCTCTTCGGACTCCAATTGATGGATTTGGTGATTCCCGTGTCTCCTAGGAATTGGTTGTTCCAACCTCTCCAAACGATCAGTTATGCCTTCAAGAATTGCTCCGAATCTTGCAAATTGTTGATGGCATAGCTTGAACTGTGAACTTGTTTCCCGTATTGGTAGAAGTCCCTTCCATGGTAGAACCCTCACAATTCACTCGTATATCACTCAAAATAATTTCTCACAACACTCGTGTTTCACTCGTAGGCTTTTACCTCCCCTCTAATACACTCACATTCTCTTGCCTTTTACCACTCAAATTCTCTTCATAGGCTCAACTAGAATATAACCGAACAAGAAAATTTGAACAACTCGATAATGGTTGATTTGTTTTTTTTTTTATTCTTTACGGTGTTTAACAATGATAATAGATGAATGAAAACTTCAATAATTTTTTTTTTTCGTTTTTTCACATGGCCACTTTCACTTTTGTTGTTTTTTTTGCCTTTCCCTTTTTTTTGAATGAATTTTCTTTTTTTTTTTGCTGTTCTTTTTTACCTTTTCTTTTCTCTTTTTTTTTTAAAAAAACTAAATATGTAAGAAGATAAAAAAATCAGATCAATACCAGATTGCTTTGATACCAAACTGATAAGGATAGGACGTGAGACCCGTTGGATATAGTGATCCAAGAACCAAACGTATAAAAATAGGCAGTGAAAATCCCAGATTGATGATCTAGTTTGATCGTACCTGGAGCTTGAAAGAACCTTGACTTGTTGGCTATATGGGCAGCCAAGAACCTTGGTATGGTGAACGACACAAGATATTGCTCAAGTATCTTGATAAGTTCTAAACAATTGAAACTCTACAAAGAGAATTCAACCTCACAAGAAGAAAGTTTATATTAATTCCAAGTCTGATTTTTACAATGATAACCATGGCCTTTTATAGGCTTCAAATGGATGCTCAAGGGTCTCAAGAGTTAATTCTACCATTGGAACTCTATGAGCATTAAAGTGACACTTATTGACCACATTAACATGACTTAGGAAAACTAGAATGACCTTTTGACTACTATGGTGACTCTTTGACTACCAATGCTGAAAATACACCATTTTTGACAAATATAATGGACTCTCCTTTTGGGCTTGGTGTGTTGGACGAAATTATGGTCCCTTTTCAGTCAAATGAAGTCTTCAAACCTTGAGCCAAACTATTTAGATGCATTCTAGCCCATCTACTTGAAGAATATTCATCATTGGACCTTCAATTGATCTCTCATGCATTGGCCCGTTGATTTCATCAATAAGAATCATCAAAGCTTTGTTCATTTTCTTAGCTCTTGCCCTCGTAATCGGACCCCCATTAATTTTCAAAGGATCTTCCTTGCTTTGAGTTCTAAGCTTCGGATGGTCCCCATCACTATTGCCCCTGTTGATGGGGCAATGCCCCAAAAATGAAGCTCGCAGTAATAGGCCCAGTACCGAATAGTAAGGTCGAGACGTCAACCATATTCTACACATCATATCCCATGTCACCTTAAAAGGGTGCCAGCAAGGACGTTGTATCCAGTAGGATACGGTTGTTGGAAGCAGCAGGTAACTACCTCCCCTATATTTGCGGTTGACTTGACAAGATCACTTTGAGCTGAATAGGGGTCTATGGAAAGTTAACCAAGTAATTACTTAAACTTATTAAGCTCATTCCACTACTTGAACAACAACATTGCACGAATCCATGCCCTTTTCTGCACTCCCCACTTAGATTTCAGCTCCATTTTTCATATTCAAATACTCCATCTCCGATTATACGATTTATTTCACCACAATCTCACATTTACTCAAGTTTTTCTCATTTCATTCCATTAAATACGTCACTAACCTAAGTATAAGAGTGCTAACCATTGTTTCGCAGGTTAGTCCTCCAATAATCTTTATATTTTCAAGAAAAAGCCTTCGATCTTTGAGGTGCTACTGGATCCTGATGCACATTAATTATAATTAAGGCCAAATTGCATAATACCCCCCTGTGTTTTCCTTAAACAGCTAAAAACTCCCATGTGTTTTAAAAATAGTCAAAAAACCCCCCGTGATTTCAAAAACCCTGCACAAAACCCCACTTCCATTAGAAACTAACGGAAGGTGGCTTTCACGCACTGTGAGTGCGAAATTGCATATTTTTTTTACTACTTTTCACCCTTTTTTGGATTGAAATTGACCAAAATACTCTTATTTGCTTAAAAGTCACCCACTTTGTTTCTTTTGATTTGGGAATGTTTTTTGTGACCTTTTTTTTTTTTAATTTTCATCCATCCTAAAAGAATAATTTTGTTATTAAATATACTTATTTAAATATTAAAAAGTATATGAATTTTTTAAATTCTAAAAAATTAAATTAAAACACAAATGGATATTAATGTACTAAACTTGAATTCCTAAATTTAAATATCTATACAAATATAAATAGTTTATTTTTTTTAAAATAAATTATATTATACTGTAAATAGTATAAACTTATTTCTTTAAAATTTTTATCTATACAATTTACTAAAATTGAATTCCTAAATTAAGTATCTATATGAATATAAGTAGAAAGTATTTAAATAAATTATACTGTAAATAATATAAACTTATTTTTTTATTTTTTTTATCTAAATCAATATTTAACTAAATTAAGTTTAGATTATTTATAAAAATAAAATATTTTTTTAATTAAAAACTTAAGAAAAAAGTTGGGTGACGGCGAACATCGCCGTCGCCCAGCTTTACCCTGGCGACTTCGCGTCGCCATCGCCCAGGAGTGCGGCGGTCGCCCAGATCACTCCCCGGCAACGGTCGTCGCCCAAATCTCCCTGGGCGACTGCGACCTCGGTTGCCTAGCGGTCGTCCAGGTTGGGGGCGACGGCGACGTCGCGCTTGCCCCCTCTACGTTGGGCGGCCAGCGACGGGGGGTTGGGGTTAGGGTGGGCGACGGACGGGGGGTTGGGGGTTAGGGTGGGCGGAGAGGGTGGGGAGGGGGGGGGGGGTTGGGTTAATTTTGTTATTTTTACTTTTTTGTAAATAATAAATATTTTTTGTAATTTATAATTATAAATTAATATATATTAAAATTTGTTAAATCTAGACCACTAATCTACTATAAATTTAAGATCTAACGGTTGAGATGGATTCATTAGATCTTACAGCTTATATGCAATCAAAATAGATCTTACGGTCATAAAAATAAGAAATAATATAAATAGATAAAGGCATAACGGTCTTTTGATAAAAAAAAGTTTAACGCCGTTAGCTTCAGTTAACGGTGAGGGCAAGTGTGCTATATTTAAGAAAACAGAGGGGGTATTTTGCCTATTTTTAAAACACAGGGGGTTTTTAGCTGAATTTTTGAAACACAAGGAGATAATATGCCATTTGGCCTATAATTAATTATCTTTTAATATTAATTATAAGATTTGAAAGTTCATTGATAGATAAAATTGAAAACATATGTAAATATAAGCCTTTTTGCATGAAATAATGCTATGATTTTCATAAAAATGCTAGGATACAAAAAATGAGTATCACATCGAGGAGAAAATAGTGTAAACATTATTCATGAAAAATGACGCATAGCTTTGAGGTATTTATTGGGTCAAATGTTCGTATTTGTACGAATCCATATATCGTGCTCTCAACATTCCAGATATTCGGTGACTGACGATTCTGATTCCAAATTATCGGATCGACTTTGCTCACATATGAAAGGTGCGCAAATCCTTATTTTATTTGGACATTTTGAGTTCCTATAAAAGACAAAATTATCTTTTTGAAAGCCGCTTGTATTGGACCCTATAAGAAACAAAATGTAAGATCAAGCGAACACATCTAACTATCTCTAGTATATTCTCTTCCCGGAACTTATTAAGTAATTTACTATATATTCTGCATACATCAAAATTCACTAGCCTAGATCTGGTTCGGTCAGACCTAAACCAATAGATAACAAGTGTAATACTTATCATGTGTGTTGGAAAAATCCAGCCGTGAACCCAAGAAATTCACACAGAATAATATTCAGATTAGCAAGAAATAATACAAATAAATTACAGAGGGGGATGGGTTATACAATCCCTTAATAGTACAAACTAAGATGGGTATGATAATAACAATAATACAAGAATAGAAAGCAGAGATAAGGGCTCAGGTAGCCAGATCTGATGGCATAAACCCAAACGGCCATAGAGACTCAAACAACCCCTTTATGGTTGCTTTGGCCACAACACCGCCACATAGGCACTCGCCCACAGAGGACCCTTACAAAGAGTACAAGGAGTTCACAGAGAACTTTTGAGAGAAGAAGAGAAGAAGTAGGAGTATGTTTTCCGGATCATTCTCCATCCTAGAATCATGGGTATTTATATAGCAGCAAGAGAGAACACAATAGGGTAGATGTTTTGGGAACGAGAGAAGGAGAAGGAGAAGACGCCATCGGAAACGAGAGAATGCTTTTGTAAATTGAGAGAGAGGAGGAGAGCACTTCAGCGGCGGCAGAAATGAGGGAGAGAAGTGAGGGAAAAAAATACTGGTTAAACCCTTGAAGAGATGCGTCTCTTTAATGAACCGGTTCGGGTAACACAGTGGGCCGAGTGAAGAACCAGTAGGCCTAAGAAAGGCTTGGGCTCAGCCGTCCATGTGAAGGGGTAATGAGCCATGCTGGGCCACGCTTAAAAAAGGGACATGGGCCACATTTTACAACACTCTCCACTTTGGTCAATGGACCAAAAGGAGGACGAGGCCCTGAACCTCGAATTTGGATTTCATCATTGTCATTTTTGCTAGGGAAAGAAGCCCACGACAGACACTGCAAAAGGCATCAAAGGAAGAAGGAACAATATACACAATTTGGGTTAGCAAAAGAAAGATGTTATTCTAGGTTTAGGATTTTAAGACATGTTTTAAATTTTTCTATTGGTAAACACTTAGTTCCCATGTCAGCTATGTTGGAATCAGAATTAATTTTTTTCCAGGTTAATGATTTCTTTCCCAACTATGTCCCTAATAAAATGGTACCTAATATCAATGTGTTTAGTTCTATCATGAAAGACAGGATTTTTACAAAGTTGAATTCCTGATTGACTATCCGAGTAAATGGTGACTTTTTCCTTTAGAAAATCAAGTTCTTTTAATAATCCTTCTAGACATATAGCTTCTTTGAAAGCTTCAGTGGTGGCAATATATTCGGCTTCAGTAGTGCAAAGTGTAACAATGTGTTGTAATTGAGATTTCCAGCTTATACAAGCGCCACACAAAGTGAACACATAAGAGGTAGTTGATTTCCGGTTGTCTCTATCATTGGCATAGTTAGAGTCTACATATCCTACTAAACTAGTACCATTAGAGTATTTTGAAAATTTTATGCCTGTATTTATAGAACCATTCAGGTATCTCAGTAACCATTTAAGAGCTTCCCAGTGAGGAAGACCAACATTAAACATGTATTTGCTGAGACAACTAACAGCGTATGCTATGTCGGGATGAGTACTAACCATAAGATATATGACAGACCCGACGACGCTAGAGTAAGGGACCTTATTCATTTGTTCTTTTTCTTGTTCAGTTTTAGGACATTGATCCTTATTAAGTTGGAAATGTGCCACTAAAGGGACGGATGAAGGTTTTGAATCATCCATAGAAATTTTTTTCATAACAGCTTTAATATACGACTTTTGATTTAGAAAGATAGTAGAATTATTCATATCCCTTTCAATGGAGATTTCTAAAATTTTCTTGGCACCACCAAGATCCTTTATTTCAAATTTTCTGCACAAATTGTCTTGCAACTTCGTAACTAATTATAGATTGGGACTAGCAATTAATATGTCATCTACATATAGGACAAGAAACACGGGGACAGAAGATTCATAAGTACAAGCAAGGATCATAAGCACTTCTTTTAAATTTTCAAGAATGCATGAACAAATCAAACTTTTTATTCCACTGCATAGGTTATTGTTTTAGTCCATAAAGAGATTTTTTAACAAGCACACATGTTCATGTTTTTCTTTTTCAACCAAACCACTAGATTGTTTCATGTAAATTTGTTCATCTAAGTCACCATGCAAGAAAGCAGTTTTGACATTCATTTGTTTTAATTCCCAATCATGATGAGCAATAAGGGCAAGCATGATTATAATAGTAGTGTATTTAACAACAGGAGAAAAGATTTCAGAGTAATCTATTCCTTCTTTCTGTGTAAAGCCTTTTACTACTAGTCTAGCTTTAAAACGGTTAGAACCATTTTCTTGTTTGATTTTAAAAATCCATTTACAATCGGCAATAGAAAAACTATTGGGTTTTTGGACAAGAACCCATGTTTTATTAGCATGCAGTGATCTCATTTCTTCGTTCATGGCTTCAACCCAAGATTTTGAATCATTAGACTTAATGGCATCCTCATAGGAGCAAGGTTCAAATTTTTTAGTGTTTAGAGCAAGATGAAAATCTCTAAATCTAGAGGGGAGCCTAGATTCTCTTCTATTTCTATCTCTAGCCAACAGATAAATACGCAAGCTATTTTCATTTTCAGGTTCATTTTCCAAATTCTCATTATCGTTTTGTTGATTTTCTTCCCTAATCTCTTCCCCTTGTTGGTTATTATCTTAAGGTTCCTCCACCTTATTAAAGGTGCATTCTATATCCACATCTTTATTGATCCTAGATGTATTAGTGAGACAGGGTATTTCAGATTCATTAAAAGTTACATCTCTACTAATGATAACTTTAAAACATGGTTGGCTTCTAAGCCAAAGCCTATACCCTTCTACAGCTTAAGGATAACCAATAAATATACATTTTTGGGACCGAGGATCACGCTTATCACCATTTTGTAAAATAAAAAGCACACATCCAAAAATGCGTAAGGAAGAAAAGTCAACACTTTTACCAAACCACATAGATTTAGGAAATTTTCCAGATAACGAAACAAATGGGGATCTGTTACTTAAATAGGCAGCAGTTAACACAGCTTCCCCCCAAAAGGTATTTGACAGGCCTGAACTAATTAGCATGCATTTTACTTTGTTTAACAAAGTTTTATTCATTCTTTCTGCTACCATTTTGTTGTAGGGTATAAGGGGTGGTTTTATGTCTCTTAATTCCAAATTCATTACAAAGATCATAAAATTGCTGGTTATAGAATTCCAACCGATTATCAGTTCTTAATGCATTTAGTTTCTTACCTGTTTGATTTTCCACTAAGGTTTCCAATTTTTGAACTTATCAAAAACTTCAGCTTTTTGTTTCATTAAGAAGACAAATACTTTCCTAGAATAATTATCAATTTTAGACAGAAAGTAGCTATTACCACCATGAGTAGCAATATTGGCAGGATCCCATACATCAACATGCACATAGTCAAGTATACACGAAGAGGATGAGGGATTTGAGTAGTGAGATGCAGGAAAATGAACTTTATGTTGTGTTCTAAAGCACAATCGTCACAGAAATTCGTTTTATTTATTTTATCAGTTACGACACCTTCCTTATGCAGTGTTTGAGGTGTAAGTCTCAAAGTCCATGCTGAATACTTGGCCCTATTTCCTCCCCCCTGCAGCTTCGGCCCACACCTAGTCATCCTGGAGTTCTAGGGACTAGCAAATGATGAGGCAACATCCACTGGCGACTGTTGTGTGGCACACTCTTCCAACAACTTTTGATAGGACTCTTAAAAACAAATTAAATAAAATAAGAATTAAGCTTTAAGTAAAAATATATAAATTAACAAAAAAAAAAAAATGAAATCATATTTACCGCCACCTCCTCGGCACGTGGGCCGCTCCAAGCATCGTCGACCCTTTTCTTGTAGCAGACAGTGAAATGCCTCCAATCTTTCAAGCGGCCGATCGAGCTGAGACTCTTGCAAAGATTTTTTAAAAGCATTAAAAAATATTAGAAACTATAAATAGTTATTATTAAACTCTTAATTAAGTTACTTCTTGTGCATGTTGACTAAAGAGAACCCCTGCGATAGATGGTGTTAGTTGCTGCAGCATTCGCTACTCTGTTGGCCTTGTTGTTCTCCAGGAAGTCGAGTAAGGCCCACATAGCCTGTAGGGCAGCCCATATGTCATCTGTCAACCATTTGAGCTGCATCTTTTTGTGCGGAGAACCCAATTTTCCACTTAGTTATTGAAAAATTTGAACATCGGTTCATTCGGGCAGTCCCACAAGTATACACGCCGCATGATAATAAACAAAATAAAGAATTAGTATGACACGTATAAATAAAAAATAATTTTAAATTTAAGTATTAAATATTACAAAATCGACTACCTTCAGCACATCGAACCGAAGTCCGACTCTAGGATAGCGGAATAACAGGGCCAAGTCTGTGTGTAGTAGCCCGTCAATATCGCAACAATGCATGAGTGGAAGGACTTATCATGTCTGACGTTGTTTATGAACTTTTTATCAATAATCTAATCATGTATGAAGAGGTTTGTGGAGGAATACTACAATTGAACTACCCATGGCGAGGCATCAATAATGGAATACTTGATGATCCACCCCACTAGTTCATGTGTTAACTCTTGTTGCTCATGAAACGACGACTCACTAGGGTGATTAACAACATATGAATTGGGACATAGGATGGTTTGTGATGCTGCTAATTGCAGATCTTTTTATCCCATGTCGAGCTTGTGTCCGAGGGTGCTAGCTCCTTTCCTACGGATGGTGGTGAAGTCGGCCCTAATGATGCTCCGGGAGCATCCACCACACCCCCTCCCGACACCTCCGGCCACTCCTTCAAGGGCACCATTATTATAGATCCAGTCGGTTGAGCCGGTGCGGCTCACCTTTTTGGACGCAATGCATAGGCCGTCGCAGGTTGGGGGCTCCTTAGCACCTTCCCCCAGCCCATCCTCAGACCGCCACCACCTTCAGCACCTCGCAGATTCATCACTCTAGCGGATGCGATGTACATATATTTATCCTTCTTTTATTATTAAAAAAATAGAAATTTATATGTTAGATTATTGATAATAAATTCACAAACAACATCAAGCATGATTGGGCCTTCCACTCCTACATCCGTGAGGTGGTGTTGGGCCATTACACCGAGGCGTGGCCTTACTACCTATCTCGGAGATGCAGAAGGACTTTTGGATCAATGGGGTCACTATAGTAAATTTTTTAAGATTTTATAATAAAAATTATATTTTATCTATATGTGGCATGCTAATCCTTCATTTGGTTTCTCGTCTAGCAATACGTATACCAGTGGGATTGCCCGGACAAACCAATTACAAGATTAATTATTTTTTAATTGTACTTGTTTGCAAATTCTTGATATTTTTAAAGTATCTTTGTCGGAGTCTTGGCTCATGCAGTCGCCTCAGCGAATGGAGTGTTCGTTGACTGCTTTAAGAAGAAGGCGGATGATGCCTGGAGCAGCCCATGTGCCAAGGAGATTGCAATAAGTATCAATTTTTTTTGTTGATTTATACATTTTTAATTAAATCATAAATCTTATCAATTTATTTTCAGGAGGCTTATCATAAGTTGCTGGAGGAGCGTGCCACACAACTGTCGCCGGCGGATGTTGTCTCATGGCCCACTATTGCCCCATAGCTTCAGGAGGACGAGTTGTGGGTTGAGGCTTTAGAGGGGGAGGAAGCAGGGCCAAGTATTTGGCATGGGCTTTGAGGCGTACATCTCATACGTCGCTCGCCCATATGGACCACAAATGCACGACCTTCCACGTCCAGTATCGCCCCGCCTTAGGACACTCATTCCCCACGTAGCTCGAGCAAATCAAGCAATGCTTGAGCATGATGTTCACATGCATATAGGTTTCCAACAATTCTTCTCAAACTTGCAACAAATGACCCTACCCCGACCGATGGAGCCCCAATCGACAGACCAACGCAGCAACCGCCCAAGGATGCTAAGACACAACATCCCGTCAACGAGCATGATGTTGAACCATTGGACTAGGAATTTTATTTAATTATGTATTCAGAATTGTAAGACCTACAATTTATTACATTTATTAATGATAATTTATTTTTCAAAAAATAATTATCTCTTTTTTTAAATTTAATAGAATATTAAAGAAATTGAAAGCAAAGACAAACATTTTTTTAAGTATATAAAAAAGTTCTGACAGATTTATAGACTGAAGCTGTTGGAAAGAAACTATCGCAATTTAAATACAGGAACATTATTTTGAGATGGATTTTGCGATGGAAAACCACCAGAAAGAGAGAAACTATTTTAGGAACGAATATTGCGACACATGACATTGCAAAATGGATCTCATCTTCTGATAGTCTCAAACGGCGTTAGCGATGGAAAGCCATCTCAAATTTACCAATGGACTTTCCAACAATAAAGTCGTCGGAAACATACGTCTATAAAAAATGGACTACCGTCCAATTGGCGTAGCAAAATCGGTCTGAAAATTGGTTATGATCACATAAAATGCCCCGTTCTAAATGTCGCCGGTAAATACGATGAAAAACCAGCATTTTATATAAAAAAACCGACGTACAGCCGTGGGAAATGCCTTCGTAACGTCCGTGGCCACGGTATTTTTTTGTAGTGATATATCCTGTTCATTACAAAACATCCGAAGAACTTGATTGATCAACAGCAGCAAAAGTATGTTAGGCATTAGAAGAAGAGATTACCCTGAAAATGATTTAATCGATGAACTCAGAGTCAGTAATGCAATGATGATTAGATTCTCAACTAGCTCAATAGCTATCAAGATTTGCACAAACTTGAGCAAGAATATCAGTGGAAGGTGGTCCTGCAGGCCAAAAGTACTTCGCATTTTAACAAGTAGGAATCCAGTTGACATATTTTATTCATAATCAGGATAGTTTTTTAATAGCATGTAATATAAACAGGGTTAAATGTATTTTTCGTCCTATGATTTAAGTCATTTGACATTTTCGTTCTATAATTTTTTAGAGTAGTATTTTGGTCCTGCACCTATTAATTTTGCGATTTAAGTCCTTTTGTTCGCCGAAGTTCACCTTCACCAGCGAGAAGGGTAAACTCCGGCGAAAAAAAGGACCTAAATCGTGAAAATTCAAAAGATAAAGGACTAAAATACTGCCCTAAAAAGTTAAAGGATAAAAATGCTGGCAGAAATAAGCCAATAGGAACAAAGCCCCAATTTAAAAATATCACGTGAGAGGCACATGCATTTTTTCAGCGATAATGGTGAACTCCGACGAAAAAAGGATTAAAATAATAAAAATTAAAAAGATGAAGAACGAAAATGCTACTCTAGAAAGTTAAAGGACGAAAACGCCAAATAACCTAAGTTACGGGACAAAAATACATTTAAACCATATAAACATTTAGGCCTTCAAATATCTTGACTAAATAATTACTTAAGTGCGATATTAAATTAGTTGATTAATTAGGAGTTATGGTGAGTTGGGTAATTCCAACTTTCCACTAATTAATTGCTTTGTGTAACAAAAATATTTAAGAATATATAATAATGATGATAATGGTAGGCTCAAAGAACTATTGGAGTGCAATTTCGACTATGCAACGCATGATTATTTGCCTCCATGATTAATGACCATTAACATAATAAATTACTTGTCAATAATTAGCTAAAATTAACAGAAAATAATTAAATAAACAAGTTCATTTGCTGATAAGAAATGCTGGGAATGATATTTCGACTTTATCAACAACCAACAAGGCTGCATTTGGTTGGGTTGCATGCATGTCTGGGTGAGAAACTTTTGACATTCGATGCTCTCTCGCCGAGAAAGAAACTGAAGTGGAAATTTGAACGTGTGTTGTCTTTAATTGTCAGACGAGTTTCAAAAACAGTACTATATATGTTATCTGTATTTACTAGAAAAACTTTATCATTTAACCATGGCTAATTTTCATGGTTAAAAAAAAATAATTTTAGTAAATAGTCATTCACTATGGTCATACAACGATTATTGGCCGTGGTATTTGCGTGTGTAGCTAAAACATTTGTCATGGCTAAAATCCATGGCAAAAACATTTGCAATAGCTCATAACCATGGCAAAAAGAATTTTTATGATGGATAATCTAGGTTTTGCAACGATATTTGTATTAATAATAATTATTTACCATGGTTTTAGTCCGTAGCCAATAAAATTTGTAGCCAATAGTAAATTTTCTTCTAGTGATTGGAATACGGGTCTAACCCGAACTATCGCGTTACACGTTGTCGTTAGGGTTAGAATCGTAATTTTACAATGTTATATAGCACTACAAGAAAAACGTTCAATAGCAATGGAAAAAACTCAACGTCGAGCTAATACCAAGTTTTCGTTGCTAATACATTATTTAATACAAGAAATTTACTTGCTAATGGGTTTAGCAACGAAAATTTACTTGCTAACAAATTTAGCAGCGAAATGTTTAAAATATATATTAAGTAGTGTAGATTAGCAATGAGAATTTTACTTGCTAATTAGTTCGACGTTAATCTCAACAACAATTTTTTTCGTTGCTATTAAGCTATTTTCTTGTAGTGTATGTGCTCGGGTATAAATAGTTGAATAGTAATTATATGTATATTATTCTACTATAAAAGAAAGGGTTAAATGCATTTTTAGTTCTCTAATTTAGGTCATTTGGCATTTTCATTATTTAACATTCTAGGGTAGCATTTTGGTCCTATATTTTTTTAATTTTTGTAATTTCAGTCCTTTTGTTCACCGGAGTTCACCTCCACCGGCGAGAAGGGTGAACTACGGCGAAAAAAAGGATCAAAATCGCGAGAATTAAAAAAGTACAGGACCAAAATGCTACCCTAAAAAGTTAATGGATAAAAATGCTAGGAGAAATAGGCCAATAGGAACAAAAACCCAATTGAAAAATGTCACGTGAGAGACACGTGGATTTTTCCGACGATAATGGTGAACTCTAGTGAAAAAAGGACTAAAATCATGAAAATAAAAAAGATGAAGGACCAAAATGTTATCTTAAAAAGTTAAAGGACGAAAATAAATAACTTAGATTAAGGGACCAAAAATGCATTTAAGCCTAAAAGAAATTTGAGCAACCATGAACTTAAGAACATTGTCATCATGTGTTTGTTTTCGTTTAATTTCCTTAATTTCTGAAATTATTCACAATTTGTATTGAAATTTCTTCAACAATTTGATGATAAAAACAAGAAAGAATATATAGCAGAAAAACATAATAATCTATCAGAAAGTTCTTGCTGCTGCACATAAAGGTGTTGAAAAATGAATAGCTTAATTTGTTGAAGATTGTTCAATGACTAAGGTTGAGGTACTACAAAGATACTGCTTCAGAAGGCTGATTTCATGAGCTACATCCAGCATAGTTGGCCGGGTGGACGGGTTGTGCTGCGTGCAGATTAGGCCGAGCTCTATCAGTTCTAAGATAACGTCGGTCCATATCTTCCTGTCAAAAAGAACCAGGGCACGTGGTGCATATCTCACCATGGCGTCCTCAACAATTGGCTCGAGCTTGTTGGGATATCGACTCTTAACACAATCGTGCAAGCTTGAACCTTCTTGGAAAAGTACGTCTGTGGGGCGTTTTCCTGTTACCATCTCTAATAAAAGAACCCCATAGCTGTAGACGTCGCCTTGTGGTGAAGCATGCTTTCCCATTCCATATTCTGCCATTGGTATGCCACAAATAGTAATTAAGTTCAAGCATCATGGTACTAAAGAGAACAGACTTTTAGAGACGAATAGTCAAACCAAAGATGGATTTACAGACAAAAGAGATTCAGTTCGAACATTATTAAATCTTGAAATGAGACATTATTTGACTGCTGGAAGAACACACTTTTCCAGGGACCTCTCTTGGTGTATAATAGTTTCTTCGTAATTATCTTGAGAAACAATGGAAATTATCATAATCTGAAAAATTGCACACCTAAAAGAAAAGTAAACTCATGATCATATTTTGTACATTTTTTTTTATATAGTTCCTAATTATGTACTGAGGACTTTTTTCGTGTACTGTTGATCTTGATTGTGGAAAACAGAAAATGATTTTGCAGTGAAGAATTTCCAAGACTGATGGCAATAATCCCCTAAGTTTCAGACAAGATAAGTGAATAATGACTTATGTTACTTACCGGGAGCGATATAACCAACCGAGCCACATAGCAAACCATCTGTAGAGTCATAGGATGCTGAATCATCGACAAAACCATCGGCACCTTTTACCAGTCTTGCAATACCAAAATCAGTGACCAAAGCTGTCATGTCATCGTCGAGTAGAATATTGCTCGGTTTGAGGTCACAATGCACCACTTTGACTGGAGAATGGTGATGCAGATAGGCCATTCCTTCTGCAACATCACTGCAAATCCTCACCAGCTGAACGAGATCCAGCCCGTGTTTCAATCCATGGCTAGGATAAAGATGGTCCTCAAGGCTTCCATTTGGCATCAATGGAAGGACAAGGGCCTTAAAATCAGGCCTGCTGCATGTTGTTATGATCCTGATCAAATTTCTGTGCCTGGTTCTTTTCAATACTTGGCATTCCCTCTTAAAGCTCCCCGAAATTTCTCCAGCTGCTTTAGAATGCAGAACTTTAACAGCTATCCTCGTGTTATCTCGAAGAACTCCCTTGTAAACATGGCCAAATCTGCCTGATCCAATTAGGCTCGAGTCACTGAATCCTCTGGTAGCTTCAATAAGCTGTCGACGAGAGATTCTTGGGTATTTTATCTCTTCTCTTGCTTCTGCCTCGTCTTGAACTACGGCCTTACCCTTTGAGATGGGCAATTGCCTTTTGAACTTTGATCTTAGTACTAGAGGATATCCAACTATACAGAAAATGGGGGTGATGAGTAACGAAAGGAGAATCGCCATCAAGAAATGGCGAGCCCGTTTTCTGTGGCAATCTCTCAGACCCTTAATGGAACCACAAAGCCCGTCGTTTCCCTGGAAAGAACTGACTGTTAGAGATGAAAATGCTCCCTTGTTAGTTATGTTCCCATAGAAGTTGTTGTAGGAAAAGTTGAGCAGAGTCAGGGTTGATGATGCCTGAAGAGATTGCGGTATCTCCCCACTTAACTGATTAAAGGAAACATCAAGTTCTTTGAGAAAAGGCAAGCTTCCTATCTTTTCTGGAAATTTTCCTTCCAAAACATTGTGTGATAAATTGAGGTACTCAAGAGCAATACAGCTTGCAAGTTGTGAAGGTAATGAATCTGACAGATGGTTTGAGGATAGATCAATGGCCAGAACCATATTCATTTTGCTCAGCTCCAATGGGATAGGCCCATGAAGATAATTGCTGGATAAGTTCAAATACAACTTCAAACTACTCAAACCAGCAACTTCACCTGGAATTGTCCCTGAAATGCTATTGTACGAAAGATCAAGAATTTCCAGGTTTGTGCATTTTCCCAGGCTAGGTGGAATGGTTCCCGAGAGCTGGTTCTCGTAGAGCAAAAGTCTTCTGAGCTGCAGGAGGTTAGCAAAGCTATCCGGGATCGTACCAGAGAGCTTATTTCTCGACAAATCTAGAAGGCCTAAATGGTGCATATTGCCAAAAGCTGATGGAATGTGACCGGAGAGTGAATTATTCGATAAATAAAGCCTCTCTAGTCTTCCCATTCGGCATAGTTCAGAAGGTATTGAGCCATTCAGGAGATTGCTAGACAAGTTCAAGAGTGTAAGATTGACAAGATTTGCTATTTGTGGGGGTATTGAACCATAAATAAGATTAGTATCAAGATTAATCTCTACAAGGGTGGAGAGATCACCAATAATAGAAGGCAACTCTCCTCCAAGGTAATTTCCAGCCAACTCAATTTCTTCCAAGTTAGAGGAATTAACCATAGATGCAAAAAAAGGTTTGAGGTCCGTGTTACCATTATGACTCGAAAAGAGGTTGTGGGACAAGTAGAGGATCTTCAAATACGGCATGTTAGTCAAAATCATGGAAGGTAACTCTCCGGTTAGCAGATTCGACCCGAGTTCAAGCCACTCCAATTTCGAAGAGTTTGAAAGGGCTAATGGAACTTCCCCCACGAAACGGTTCGACCAAAGAAGGAGATACCTAAGGTTTCTAAGCTCACATTGACTCTTCAAAGGAATTCTACCACTAAGTGAGTTGTTGGAAAGGTCCAAATACTCTAAAGAAGCTGAACCATTACAGAAAAGTGATACAGGAATTTCACCAACCAGCTTGTTACTTCCCAGATCAAGATATTCTAATTGCTGAAGAAATCCCACTTCAGCTGGAATCTCCCCATCGAGAAGATTGGATGACAGGCTGAGGCCTCTGAGCTTGTAAAGAGAACCGAGCTCAGCTGGAATCCGGCCCTGGAAGAAGTTGCCGGACAAATCAAGAACTTTTAGCTCTGAAAGGTTGAAAAGAGCTGGTGAAATAGATCCATGGAGGGACTTGTGACTTAAATTAAGCTCCACCACTCTATTCCTATTCATTGCACACCCGACGCCTGCCCATTTGCAGACGCGAATATCAGAAGCGTTCCAGCTTTCTAAAGCGTTCCCAGGGTCGTACGTGATGCCAGCCATGAACGAAAGAAGCGAAGCACGATCATTCAAGATTCGAGCATCGTTTTGATCAGAATGTGCCACATAGAAAACTATGATCAAGGAAAGCAAATCGAACTTGGAAAATTTGCAGCATCCCATTAGTTCTTTTGATCAGTTTTCAGGGTTTTCAAGAAAGGTTTGAAGTTAACAATATTGAAACTCATCAAGAAATAGATTGGAAGTGTTGGAAATGCATGCACTTCCAAACTGTTGTAAACTTATATATAGGGATTAAGGGATGTCAAGAGATATGATCTGTCCGATACTAAGAAGCAAATGCTGGAATTCCGGAAAAATACTTTTTTATCCCGTAAAATTAGGACATTATTTGTTTTGGTACCACAACTTAGGTAGGTGGTTGTTTAGTCCCATAAAACACGTTTTTCAGTTTTTTTTTGTCCTAACAAATAATATTTTGGGACTAAAAAAACTGAAATACATGTTTTATGAGACTAAAACAGCCACCTATGTTTGGGACCAAAGAAACTGAAAAACGTGTTTTATAGGACTAAAATAGCCACCTACCTAAGTTGCACATAATTTTTTGGGACAAAAAAAAACTAAAAAACGTGTTTTATAGAACTAAAACAACCACCTACCTAAGTTGTGGTACCAAAACAAATAATTCCCTAATTTTACGGGACCGAAAAAGCATTTTACCCGCTGGAATTCTTTTCTTTATTTTTATGTTTTGTAATGAAATCTTTTGATGCCTAACTGCCGTTGAAGGATAGAACAATACGTTTGGCGCCTTAGATTGTTGACAATCAACGTTCAACACGTGGGAAGTCATGGTAAGAGGGTGTAAGAATCGTTAGATTAGCCGTCTGACATCTGGTGGTTTAGATGTTGTTAGGCCTAACTATTTATATTTGTTTTATGTTTCTTGTAAGAATTGAGTGTATTTAGTGGGCGATGAGTATGATAATCTAGGTTATATACGCAGGCTTAGGAGTTTTGAGGATATATATGATATGATGATGTGGTGACTTTTTCGTTCTGGTATACATGTCGGCTCTCAGCTTAGCTATTATGTGCTTGTTGAGGTCATGATCATCATTTTGAGCTGACTCTTGCAAAAAGGGTTTAGAAGTCCACCAAATTTTAGTGCAAATTGTGTTCGTGTCAAACTCGAATTATATATAACGGGTGTAAAACACTGGTTATATTTTATATATAAAAAGAATAATCAATTGTATGGTAAATAAAAGGAAAATTCGTATTTTTAATCTCATAAGTTAGGGTCTTTTTCAATATAGTCTTGTTTTTACGGGTTTCTCACGTTGCAGGGCAAAATATTTTTTTAGTTCCGTAAGATTATGTTATTATTATTATTTTTTTTTTGTACCACAACTTAGGCAGATGACGATTTCAATCCCATAAAATACGAATTTTGGTATTTTTAGTTCCAAAAAATCGTGTGCTTTTCACATGTCTATTAACAGGCATTAACTTGGGACTAAAAAGACCTCAAATCGTGTTTTATGGGACTAAAAATACATAAACTCATGGTCACGTTCATTATATTGAGACTAAAAATACCTAAAATCGTGTTTTATGAAACTAAAATTGTCACCTGCCTAAATTATGTTACCAAAAAAATAATGATTTAATCTTTTGGGGCTAAAAAAATATTTATTTCCCACATTGCATCATCACACACAAAAAAAAAAAAATCCTCTTATTGGGATGGACATTTGGAACAGCCAAAAGTGGTCGTAAATCCATCCCAAAATTCCGATGATTTTGTAATGAATTTTACTATTTTTCGACGGATTCCTTCAATAGACGGCAAAATTGCACAATCCATCAGAAAAAAGAAAAAGTTGTCCCAAAAAATATAATATTTGGGATGGATTTTTCAGGGCCTAATGATATTGCTCACAAACTCCAATGGCTAGTTTATAACAACTAGGTTTTTTCATCACTAAATCCGTCCCAAAAATTATCGAGAAATAGTCTAACGGCTATATTTCAGCGGCTATAATATAATGGCTGTGTCGTTACAAAATTCATCCCAAAAACCATTGAAAAATGGTCAACGACAATATTTCAATGGCTATATATTATATGAGCTATATGGCGTCCCTAAATCTGTTACAAATAACAGTATAAATTCGAGTGCGCCTTCTCATTTTTTTTTCTCACTCTCTTGCATCCTACCTATCAAATTAAGTTGTCAAATCTGAATATATATATATATATATACATATCATCCTTCAATTTTTTTATATTATTTACATCACATATAAATATATATATATATATCGAATTCGTGCATCTAGAATTTGTGGTTGATCATTCTATTTGGAAAAATTGAGTTGGAGGAGGTGCATCGTTGTCACCAAATAATAAATAATGTAACCATTTCATTTGAATCTCTCATGTTGTTTTTGGTTTTAATGTCTTATATATTTAATTCTGTATTAATTCATTGGCTTAAAGGCAATTTTCGTCTACGGGTAAATTACATTTTTGGTCCCATAAGTAGACTTGTTTTCAATTTTAGTCCCACAATATCTACCATTCGCGAATTACGTCCCATAAGTGGATTTTTTTTCCAATTTTAGGATTCATTGGGGATTTCCGTTAATGAAGTTAACGAAAGTTGGATCTCCATTAAGTGGACCGATTTTGGAGGGAAATTGACCATCCTTCAACCACTTTTGGAGCGAAATTAACTCACTTCTTCTTGTTCTGTCAGAAAGTCCGCCGGAAATATTTTCCGACGCCAGGCGAGGTCTTCCTTTTGTCCCAAAATCATCGGAAATTCCGGCGAAAACCTTATTAGCGATGAATTTCCGTCGAAAATTCCGTTCC
This sequence comes from Sesamum alatum, assembly GCA_034509735.1. Taxonomy (NCBI): domain Eukaryota; kingdom Viridiplantae; phylum Streptophyta; class Magnoliopsida; order Lamiales; family Pedaliaceae; genus Sesamum; species Sesamum alatum. The sequence goes on from JACGWO010000011.1 coordinate 12,449,417, forward strand.
AAATTTCGTCCCAACTAAGCCTTTTATTTGTAGTGCATCCCATAAGTTAAAACAAGCCTCTCATGTGTTGGATTCCCACCCACCCCCCAAGCAAGTCTTCTAATGGCCACGTGGCTTCTCAATTAATTATTGGACAGAAAAGTTACAAAACTAAAATTGATAATATTATTAACTTAATTATGTGATCCAATGTGAAAACCCTGTAATAAATTGGACTAAATTGAAAAAGAATCTATATGGAACTAAAGATACTACTTACCCTAAATGGGCTAATGTTCACGATTTAATGTATTTGGAGGATGATGTGGAAGTGGTTGTTAGTGAAGGATTAATCGGGAAAAATTGCCTTCGACACAATTGCACCCCAAATCTTTAGAGAGAGAATTTTTGTATGAGTAGTCAAATCAATAAATAGTAGCTTAACATTAAAAAAATAATATATCTCATATTTATAGTGGTTTGGTTATTTTATGGTGAGATAGGCTGCATATATTTACCATGTGGTATACGCAGGTTATTACGCTTATGCCCTTGTAAGTAAATTATAATTACTATTATATACATCATACAGCCCCCCACTCTCGGACAGAATACGTTGGACGAAATTGTAATCTGGGCGAGAGTAATTCCTACAGCAGAAGAAACTTAGTGCATTGAAGACTTGGTGGTGGGTGGGTGGGAGTCCATTAATTATTCTTCCCCCCCCCCCCCCCCCTTTTACCACATTCATCCTTCCCTCCATCAAGAGCAAACTCTCAAGTAACACTCATGGCTTCCAAAGGTAAATTTTTCCTCCTTTACTAAACTTCTACTTGCAATATTCTTCTTTAGCATTTTCTGCATTGTGCAACTATATTGCATTGCCATGTCCGGTGACGAGAATTTTGGTGAGGGTAGTGAGGCGACGCAGTATGAGTGGGCGGTGGTGGGTCGGCGGACGCGTGGGCTGAGGGTCCGAGGCGCGGCTCTGAGACGGAGAGGGGGCATGGCCCTCCCCCAGCTCGAGGCATCGCGGCCTTGGGCTAGGGGGAGGCCGCCTCCTCCCCGGCTCGAGGAGGCGCTGCCTCGAGCTGGAGGGAGGTGCCCCCTCCAGCTCGAGGCCATGCCACGGGCTGGGAGAGAGTACCACCCTCCCCTCCCGGTTTTGGGCAACGCCTCGTGTATTATGATCGCGTCCGGGCTTGCTTCATGTAATTTTTTGTCGGTGGGTGTATTTGATACGCGGGGGATGAATTTTCAATCGACGAGTAATTTTGGTTTCTCGGAAAATATTTGGGATGATTTCCACTGTGCGGTGACGAGGAACTTTCCCGAGTGTCCTGTCGACTCTTTAAATGATTTGGAGAACTTGATTGATTTTGATTCACTTAACTCAGGTGGGTTGAATACTTGTCGTGGCAGATGGGAGACCGGTGAATATGAGCGTAATGATAACGACCAGAATGAGGGTGAGAGTGACGAAGTTAGCAGTGAGAGTGGGGGGTCTGAGAGTGAGGGCGGGGACGAGGAGTACGAGGTTCTCGAGGCAGTTGGGCGTCCGAGTGTAATTATGGCCTTGGGAGCTGATAACGCGACATGTCCGCGGGCGCGAGGTGGCCGACGACCCCGAGTGGTGGACGTGGGGACTTGCGACAGCGTTCTTACACGTGAGCGTTTAGCCTTTATACGGAGGGAGTGTAGGGTGCCTTCCGTGCATAAATTCCTTCTTCCCTCTCCGGGCAGAGGATTAGGCACCCCCCCCCCCCCCGATGGATATTTCACGATGTATTCTTCATACTTTGTTTGCGGGTTCTCAATTACTCCCCATCCTCTTTTAGTAGTGTTGATCAAGAGTTACAGGGTTTGTGTTAGCCAGCTCACGCTGAATTCGTTCATGTATTTCGAGGCTTGGCGGCGGCATTTTCGCGAGATGGGACTTCCCCTGTCGTTAGATAGTTTTCATGCCTTGTTTTGCATCCGTCGCGTGGCTGAGCTATCTTCCTCTACGGATGACGTTCGAGATTTTTACTTGAGTCACCGCATGGGGTGTATGTTTTTGGACGGGCTCCTTTCTTCTAAGGGCCCTTTGAAAGAAAAGTTTTTTTTATGTCCAGGACGACGGTTGGGGTTTCGCTACGAATTGGTGTTGTTCGCCGATTTTACATGGGCATTGTGCGAAATTCGGTAGACTCCGTGAGGGCTTTATGGCGGCGGGCTTGTTTAGTCGTGTTATACACTTATCACATTATTTCCCCTCTGGTATTGATGTTTATTTATGTTTTCCTTTATCGTATGTTTGTTTTTTCCCTTTCTACGTGTTGATTCCTTCTTTGTTTTGCCTTCTTCTGCAGGTAAGAAGATGGATGCGGATACCGTCGCATTAGGGAGGCTGCCACAAAAGGAAAAGAAGCGTAGCGAACAAGGCTCGGCTCTCCCACCACCCGGTGCATCCGCGAGTTCAGGTGGAGGCGAGCTCCCATCTTTCTTTTTCGGCGCGTCCGACTCTCGAGCCACGGGGGTTCACTTTGGGGTTTCTCCCCCGCCGAAGAGAGCGAGGGACGTTCCTTCGGCGCCGGTTCCCGCAGGTGTCCCACGGGGTGGCGTATTTACCGCCGGCGTGAATCCAGTCGTATTGGGACACTGCCGACCTTTCCTTGGTTTGGAACTGCACGAGGGATGTAGTGAGAAACTATGATCTAACTCGATTTTGCACCCTAAGTGATGAGCATGTGGATGAGTTGTTGGCCGGGGATGCCGCCTGAGTGAGTTACTTATCATTTTACTTCACTATGTTTGTCTTTTGCTCTACGTGTCTAATTTTCATGATCTTTGATTAACTTGTTCGTTGTTTTGTTTGTGTAGTCTCTCACCTCAAACACACTAGCCCGAAACCGGCGCTTGGCGAGGAGGGGAGAGACTGACTGATTGGATGCACTTGCGAGGCGGCGTGAGGAGGAGTGCTCGAAGTTAAAAGAGGAGAGAGACAAGGCACTCGAAGATTTCATCAGGTTGGAGCGCCGCTACGAGCGGGAGGTGACTACCGGGAAGAAGTTTTTGGCCCCCTCATCTGGAGTTGCTTTTGTCGGCAAGACCAAGGAGGAGGTAGTTTCCGAGTTTCAGGCCTCTGATAGTTTCAAGGGTATCGTAACCGAGAGGGCCATCCCCATCTACGAATCTGCCATATATAAGTGTCGCCGTTTTCTTCGTGGTGTTCTTCGCGATAGGGGTCAGATTACTGAAGAGGACATAGTCGGCATTGACCCCGACTTAAGTGAAGAGGAAGAGGAGGATGCCGGTCCGACTTGCGGCGGAGCCCCCCAGGACGGCGAGTGAAATGAGGGGGGTTGTATTTTTCCCGTATTAGATGTTTGCTATGTTTATTGATGACTGCGAACCCTCGTTCTGTACTTAAGGGAACTTGATATTTAGGATTTTATTTCCTGTAATCGATGTATTAGAAACTTTACATGACTTTATTCCGGCGTCTATAGTCGGATGGTTTGATATGTAATCGGCAGTAGGTATTATGGTATGGAACTTGTGTTTTTTAAGTCATGTTTATCGGAGGTCGCCTCAAGGGGTGTTTTTGCTCGAGTTCCGGAATTGATCTTTGACCAACTTCAAGGGGGGGGCAAAGTTTTCCGGGGCAACGTTATTTGGGAGGATCTTTGTGAAGTTTCGTTCGCGTGGTCCGAGGCATTCGTTGATGCCTAAAGGGACCTCTCGAAACCTCAGGGATCTCCATGTCGATAAGTTTCATACTACGGTGGCAAAATAACTCCATTCATCAAGTTTAAAATCAGTCTTACAAAAGATAAGGAAACTAGCCAAAAAAAAGGGGTGGGGGGAATGAAAGTTCGGCCTCCTATACTAGTTCTATTACATACTTGAGTCAAAAGGGGAATTTTGATTTCCCTGCCGTCCTTCAAGGATAATACTTCTTCAAGTTCGCGACATTCCAAGTGCGTGGGATGTTTTTTCCATCCAAATGTTGCAACTTGTATGCTCCTGCATTCACGATTTCCACGATTTTGTAGGGGCCTTTCCACTTGGGGTCCAACTTTCCCACGGGACCCGAAGCTTCCGCTTTCCTCAAAAAACCAAATCCCCCACTTGAAAACTTCTTGGCTTTACTTTCGCGTTGTATGCTTTTGCCATCCTGGATTTGTACATCTTTCCTTTGCTTCGTCAACTAAGTCCAAGTTTGCCCTTAAACCTTGATCGTTGGAATCTGGATCATAGTATTTGACTCGCCAACTGAGTTCTCCTACTTCCGCCGGTGCTACGACTTCTGTTCCGTAGGACAGAGTAAAGGGCGACTCCCGGTAGCAGTCCTCGTGTCGTTCGGTACGCCCATAAAACACTAGGAAGTTCATCCGCCCATGCTCCTTCGTCATGTGCTAACTCAACGATAAAGTCAGCTAGTACTTGCGCTTTTATGGTCGGCCTGGGGCGAAATTCCAGGCCGAATTCACTTAACTCCGTTGCGCACTTGACCATTCTTCCAGAAAGCTCCAGACTAGATAGGACTTGTGTCAAGGGGTGATTTGTCAAGACAATCACCTGGTGCGACTAGAAGTATGGCCTTAGTTTTCACGCTGCCACAACTAAAGAGAGGGCTAGCTTTTCGATTTGTGAGTACCTACACTCCGCCCCTTGTAACACCTTGCTCACGTAATACACCGGGTGGTGCTCCTTGCCCTCTTGCCGCACTAGGACTGAACTGACTGTGTTCTACGAAACCCCTAGATAGAGGTTGAGCACTTCCCCTGTCCAGGGCTTCGTTAAAACCTGCGGCTCAGCGGAGGACCTTAAAGAAGGGAAGGCCTTTTTCCGCATACTGCGAGATGAATCGGTTAAGGGCCGCCAATCTACCCACTAGCCTCTGCACTTCCTTGATCGATTTAGGTGGGGGCATGTTCATGATTGCACTGATCTTCTCCGGATTAGCCTCTATCCCTCTTTCCGAGATCATGTATCCTAAGAATTTCCCCCCACGCACCCCAAAGGCGCACTTCGCTGGATTTAGTTTCATACCAAATGACTTCAAAATTGAGAAACATTGCTGTAAGTCTTTGATGTGGTCTTCCTCCTTCACACTTTTTATCAACATGTCGTCTATATACACCTCTATGTTCCGGCCGATTTGATTCTGAAACAAATGATTGACAAGTCGCTGGTACGTTGCCCCCGCATTTTTCAGCCCGAAGGGCATCACATTGTAGCAGAAGACTCCTTGGTCCGTGATAAAGCTTGCTTTCTCTTGGTCTTCCGGTGCCAAGGGTATTTGGTTGTATCCTTGGTAAGCATCCAAGAAGCTCAACATCTCACACCCGGAGGTGGAATCGACTAGCAAGTCGATCTGTGGGAGGGGAAAAGGATCTTTCGGGCATGCCTTGTTCAAGTCCATGAAGTCGATGCACAAGCGCCACTTTCCATTTGGTTTTGGGACCAGTACTACGTTAGCCAACCACTCCGGATATTGCACGGGGCGTATGTACTTGGCTTTCAACAGCTTATCTACTTCTCCTTTTATGGCCTGACTTCTTTCTGCTCTGAACATCCTTTTCTTTTGCTTCACGGGTTTTGCGTCGGGATTCATACTAAGGTGGTGCATAATAACATCGGGTGAAATCCCCTGGAGATCCCCTATACTCTATGCGAACACTTCTTGATTTTCTCTTAGAAATTGGCTTAGGCGTTCTTCTGTGAAGGGGCTCATTGTGGTGCCTATTTTCGTATTCTTTTCCTCGCCTTTCCATGCGAGGTTAATTACTCTTTTTTCTCCGAATTTCCCTTCCATGGGATCCTTCGGGGTTTCCCATGCATCGGAACCTACATTTGTCATAATCCTTTTTCCTTTTCGTTTTGTCCTCAGCCATCCAACTTTTTCCGCGACCTCTTTAGGGTATTTGCGTAACATTCCCTCGCCATCCGTTCATCTCCTAGTGCTCTCCCACTCCTTCTGGGGTGGGGAACTTAAGTTTCATGTGGAAAGTGGATGTTATGGCCCGAAAGAGGTTCATGCTCGTCCTGCCCAAGATGACATTATAGGCGGATGGCGCCTTGACCACGAGAAATTTCACCATCTTAGTTGACCTTTTACGGTAGGAGCCCAACGATAGTGGTAACGTCACCTTCCCCAATGGTTCGATCATCTCGCCGCTGAAACCTGTGAGTGGGGTGTAAATTTTCCGCAATTGAGCATTGTCGATCCCCAGCTGGACATATGCGTCGTATAATATAATGTCCGCTGAACTTCCGCTGTCCACCAACACTTTCTTAACCCAGAAGTTGGATAGTGTGGCCGAAATGACCAAAATATTGTTGTTTCGGTCTCTCCTGGGATCCACGTCTTGCGAGCTAAAGGAGATTTCCTCTAGTTTCTCTAAGCCAACGGTGTGGACTTGAACAGGGGTCTGCCAGTGGGCTCCCCTTGCTTCCCGAACAAGTGCTTTCCTTGCGTTCACGGAGTCCTCCTCTGTTGGGCCTCCCAAAATTACTGCTATGACTCCTGCTGTAGGAAGGTTTTTCCCATTCGGGTCCTGGGCGGAAGTCGAGCCATGGGGGGTGCGAATCGGCCCTTGGTCAGATGCTTGTCCTCTCGGACGCTGATTGACATATTCCCTCAAGTATCCACGTTGAATCAATTTTTCTACTCGTTTTTGAGGTGGTGGCATTCCTCCGTCGTGTGCCCCCCTGTCCCGATGAAAACGGCAATACTTGTCCGACTTAAGCCTCTTGGGGTTGTCTTTCATTTTTCTTGGCCATTAATTGATCAAGCCCTGTTCTTCCGCCACCACTAAAATTTCTCCTCCGGATGCGGTAAGGGGAGTGTAATGCGTAAATCCAGTTGGCGGCTGGTGCTTACGCTCCTCTTTCTTTCTCGGCTCATTTTCTTCCTCCCTACCATTCCTCTTAAAAGCAGGGGAAGGATCTGCGGCCTTGGACTCCTCTATTCGGATATATTTATGTGATCGCATAAGTAAATCTTCCAAAGTGGCCGAGGGCTTTCCGGCTATCGACTCCTTGAATCTTCCTGGGAGTAGGTTTTGTTGTACAATGCTGGCCAACAACTTATGGTTAACGTGGGGCACCTCGTGCACTGCTTCCACAAACCTTTGAATATAGTCTCTCAACGACTCTCTTTCCTTCTGCCGAATATTGAACAGGTACGCGACCGTTTTCAGGGCCTTCTTGTTCATGAAAAAATAATGTAGGAAGCGTTGTGTCAGCTGCTCGAGGCTGGAAATTGTTCCAGCGGGCAGCTGGTTGAACCAAGCTAGAGCGCGTTTTGAGAGTGTAGTGCAGAAGACTTTGCAGTACCCCGCATCACTCAAATCATACCAATTGATCTTAGAGTAGAATTTGTCTAGATGTCCTTGTGGGTCTCCTGTGCCATCGTATTCTGAGAGGTTCAAGACCTTCACTCCCGCCGGGAGCGCCTCGGCTAGGATCGCCGAGCTGAAAGGGCTACGCCTTGGGGGGCCACCGCCAAGGGGAGGTAGGGATCCTCCATCACTCTTGGAGGTAAAAGTGCCGTGGGCTGCCTCAATTGTGAGGGGAGTTGGTCCGAGTCCTGGGCAACCTCTGAAACTCTGTTGTTCACCTCTTCCCCCCTTTGCTCATTCCCCTCAGGAGCCGAGGATTCTTCTCGACTTCGACTAGGAGAAGGAGGGGGCGGGTTCATGGGGTGGTTGTTCACAAACTGAGCCAGTGCTTGTGCGGCTGCCCGAGTGGTAGCATCCTTGATCAGTGCTAACAATGCTTCTTGTGTCAGCTGGATTGTTGCTCCTTGGGGTGGGACGCCTCCTAGGTGGCACCTGGTCAAGAGGTGGTCCAGCCACTCCGTTGGGGGGATCTTGTCCATGGGGTGGTGATTGTTCACGTGGTGGTGATCGTTCAAGGGGTGGGTGCAGCTCTGCTCCGTTATCATGAGTCTCCAGGGCAATATCCATCCCCGTCGCGTGCTCGTGACCTGGTTTGCATTCTCAATGTCGGGGCAATGCTTCCCACAAACGGCGCCAATGATGTGGAAGTGGTTCTTAGTAAAGGATTAATCGGTAAAAATTATCTTCGACACAATTGCAGCCCAAGTCTTTAGAGAGAGAATTTTTGTATGAGTAGTCAAATTAATGAATAGTAGCTTAGCATTAAAAAATAATATATCTCGTATTTATAGTGGTTTGGTTATTTTATGGTGAGATAGGGTGCATCTATTTACCATATGATGTACGCAGGAAATTACTCTTATGCCCTTGTAAGTAAATTATAATTACTGTTATATATAAATAAGAAGAAAAAAGAAAATGAGCCTTCATTACGAAAAGGAAAAAGCAATTAATTGCAATGAAAAGTTCCGACGAGTAATTTTGAAATCCATCACAATATGTTGTGACGGAAATTTCGACACACAAAAAAAAAAAGGGACACATCATGAGAAAACCTACCGCAAATTCTGTCTTAAGGTCGTATGTAGCCTCATCAGTCAATATCATATACGGACATCTAATTTTTTCCTTGTTCATATATGCAATCGAATTTTTTGCACATCATATGAACAAACAAATACTCTCCTCAAACTCTTGTCTAATATCTACTGTGCGAGGTATAGGTTTTTTCTGATACATCAATTTTTTTCAATTTCCTAAACATTCTAGTTCCAGCTAATAATAGATAAACTATACATATTTACGCTATAAAAAAATAATATATAATTTCAAGATAATACAAGTATAACTATTTATGCTAACAAAAAAATAATATATACTGAAGAATATATATACTACAAGTAGAATTATTTACGTCCGATATACACAAAAATCACACATAATTTCAAGAATACAAATATTGTAATTATTCATGCTGGAACCACTAGAAAAGACTTAACATTAGTCATGGTTAAAAATAAATAGTTGTAGAAAATAGTCATTCACTACGGCCAGAAAATGGTTGTTGGTCGTGATTTTGCAGGAAAAATTGCATTTTACATCCCATAACTTACACCATTTGTGATTTTGGTCCCATTAATTTTTGACGTAGCAATTTTGGTCTCATAAGTCCAGAAGCGTTGCAATTTTAGTCCCATTGACAAAATCCGTTAAAATTTTAACAGAAGGAGCACGTGCTCCATTAAGTCCATAAGTCACATATAATGAAATGTTGCAATTTTAGTCCCATAAGTCCACAAACGTTGCAATTTTAGTCCCATGGACGAGCTCCTTCCGTTAAAATTTTAACGGATTTCGTCAATGGGACTCAAATTTCAACATTTGTGGACTTATGGAACCAAAATTGCTACGTCAAAAATTAATGGGATCAAAATCGCAAACAGTATAAGTTATGGGACGTAAAATACAGTTTTCCCTGATTTTGCGAGTGTGGTTAAAACATTTGTTATGGCTAAAAGCCATAGCAAAAATATTTGTTATGACTCATGTTTTCATGGTGGATAATCTAAATTTTTGCAACGATTTTTGTTTAACCATAATTAATAATAATTATTTACCGTAATTTTAGTACATAACCAATAAAATCGTAACCAATAGTAAATTTTTTTGTAGCGAACATAGTATGTTTAAATATATACTAGAACTAACATAAAATTTATAATATAATTGATTATATACTTTAACAATGAAACAATCGGGATAATTACATTGTTCCTCCTCATACTTAATCACTTATTCATTTTTGTCCTTCAAATATTTAATTTTAGTTCCCTATCTTGACATCTTTTAAATCTGATGAAAAGTGATCAGGAGATGGCACGAGATCACTTTGGGACGAAAGGCAACCACTAGTTCCCGTCAAAATATTTGAGATATGTTGTTGTTGTGAAAATTTCATATACTATCATTAACAAAGCTCAATTCTTTCAGGAATATCCGGCAGCTGTCTTACTCTGCATGATTATGTGTCTCTCACGTGATCATTTTTCCATCAGATTTGCAGTCCAAATTAATGATCAGATGAAAATTGTCAAAAAAAATGTGAAGATTTGGGAATAAAATTGTGGAGGGTTAAATGCAATTTGCCCCCTGTATTAACCAAAAAAGAGCAATTACCCCTCTGTGAAAAAATAACTAGCAATTTACCCTCCCCCTGTGTTATTCAAAATGCAGCAAACAACCCCTCACAGGGGGATTTTTTGCACCATTTTTTAAAATACAGGTGGTAAATTGCTATTTATTTTTTCACATGGGGTTTTTTGCACATTTTGCATATCACAAGGGGGGTAATTGCATTTTTCCCAAATTGTGAATCTAACTTTTTAGGGACCAAAAGCAAATAAGTGACCAAGTATTAGGATGAAAAATATAATTACCCCTGTCGCAATTAGTTCAATTAATTAATTATGGACGCGTTGATCCAAATCAACATTCAGATACAATGTGATATACAACAACTAATAAAAGATTAAGAGTATGTTTGGTTGGGGAGAAAAGTGGAAGTATAGGAGAAGTGAAAGTAAAAGATGATGTATAAGAAAAAGTTTAGCGTTTGGTTTGGAGGAAGAGGTGGAGGGGAAGTAAAACTGGATGTATATGAAACCCCTCCAGAGTCCAATTTCGTTTCCGTCCGAAATTGGGCGGAAAAGTGAAAGTATAAGGCCAAAAAGACAAAAAAGTATATATTTTATTTTTATTTACTCTATTGCCCATACATGTATATATATTTTTCTCCAATTTTTTTCTCATTCTCACTGATAATACCATACATAATCGTCAGAGAAAAAATAACTAAATCGTTGGAAAAACTACTGCGTTGAAGTCAACAACTTGATAAACATAATTTGCATTTGTGATTTTTTAGAATTTTTTATTGCTAATTTGCTATTAATCTTGATTGAATAATCATTTCCCCAATCGTGTTCCCTCTTCCCACCGCCGGCACGAGTAATTTTTATTTTATTTAAACTGAATAGTTTAGAATAAATGAACAATATACGTTTTGATGAATATTTTTATTAATAAAAATTATTGTTCTTGTTTGATATATATTTTTATTACTAAGGTTTTTAAATCTTTGATATTAGTATAATATTAACTTGTTTTATTTTCTAATATAAAGTGAATAGAAAGGGTTAAACTGTAAAATTATAAAAATTAGTCTTTTCTTCTCAATCTAATTTTCTCGTACCAAACAAGGGAAAGTATTTGAGATTTACTCCCCTTCCAATCATACCAAACAACTTGAAAGAAAAACTATTATTCTTTCTCTTCCCTTCCCCCTTCCCCTCCCCCTCCCCTTTTCACTTTCCCTTTCCTCTCATTTGAACCAAACAAACCGTAAGATTAATTTATAATAGAGAGAGTTTTGTGTTGAAATATAATTGCTGAAACATAAATGAGAGGATGTTGACTCTACATAACAAAATTTGTTATGGATTTGCAATGAAAATATA